>CM039131.1:23061412-23661412 GCA_022036555.1 Microstegium vimineum
TTATACTGGTTCGGGCACGAACGCCCTACGTCCAGTGTGTTCCGGGGTTGTATTACCAAGCGCGGAGAGCTCGTAGGAGGGAGCTACAAGCTTTGGTGAGAGAGGGGAGGCTGTCCCCAAGTCTTGTGCGTATGAGGTTCTTGGTTCTGGTGAGTGCTCGCGTGTGTGCGAGTTTGAGTGTGTGTGAATGAATGTTTGGATGTCGAGAGAGAGAGATTGGGGGTCCATTCCCTCCCTTTTCTATGTAGGGAGAGATGGAGGAGTACAGTAGAGAGAGAGAGAGGGAGAGTGACCTGGGCCCGGCTTGGGCTACTGCCGAAGGAAGCCTTTGTCTTCATCCTGTCTTCCATCCTAAGGAAGATTGCGCCAGTAGACGCATGTCCGAGTCTTGTTCGTCCTTGTCGAGCTGTAGCCATACGCCTTGTGATCGGGAAACCTGCTGTTGACACCGTTTTTCGGCACGTGTCAAATGAGCTAAGACTTGTGTTGATCAGCAGTCGTTTTCCATCGGTATCGGGAAGTCATGAGTCAGTATTGCCGATGGGAGTGTGCTGTGGGAAGACTAAGTGTGCTGCCGATGGAAGCTAGAAGTCTCAGATGTTGCCGATAGGAGTTGAATGACTCACCAGAGGCCGATTGCAAAGTTGCTGATGCCGATTACCGATGAGGAGGTGTTGCCGATGCCGAATGCTGATAGGGATTAATTGGTGAAGACAAGTTACCAGTGCAAGGTTGCCAATTGGAAAGTATTGTCGATGCCGATGGGCATGGGATGCCGATGAGTACAGGGTGACTTAGCGTTTGATGTCCGCAGAGGATTACCGGTGGCCAAAGAAGGAAGTCGCGGATTGAAGGGATCTGTCGATGGAAAGTTTTCATCGAGGAAAAGACATAAGGAAACTGGTGATTTTATACCAGTATTATTATAGTAGTTTGAGTCTGACTCTTGCATGAGTCATTTGTTTTCCTTTAAAATAGGTGTGTTTGTTTAGGAAAATAATATTGTTATTTTAGATCCGACTCCTGCGCGAGTCAGTTTCCTTAAGGTTAGGGGTTTGTTTTAGGAAAGGTACGGGTCGTGTCTCTATACAACTCTCCATGCGGGAGTATAAATATGTGCCCAAGGGCTGCGTGTAATAAATCAATCCAATATCAATCAAATCAATTTACTCTTATTCTACTTTTATCGCAATTTACGCTTTATTGCATTAGTTATAGCTTATCAACGAGTTCTTCAAGCTTCGACGGGCTGCATCACCTTGATCTCTGTCAAATCCTTGTAAGTTCCGCGTGGGAGTACCTCTGAGCTTTGACATCCGGGCATATCTCTGTTGTCTCGTTCAGCTCTGCTCTAGTTATCCTGGTCAAGCTCCAATCTTGGCATCCGGGCGTATCACCGTTGTCTTGATTGAATCTTGTTCTAGTTATCGTCCTTGTCGATTAACTGGTCAAATCGACTAGCACGCCTCCGGATATCGAATTTCGGGTATAAGCCCGAGGTGTTCGCAGATCCTGACGCTTTTTGTGTCAACACCTCTTTTGGCACGCCCAGTGGGACTCGATTATATAAATTATACATCTATCATGGGTGATAACGCCGACGTTAACCAGAGGAACGTCATTGAAGTCTCCGAGGCCGATCTAAAAGATGATCAGAAGCTGGCCATGGAGCGGGCTATGGAGGAGTACAAGCAATTATATCTAAAATCCTTCAGCCTAAGCAGGAGCGGCGAAGCAATCCAGAAGCAAGATCCGCCGTTGCCACGGCAGATCACGTATGACGCCAATCCTGGTAAGTTACAAGAGATGGTTAATTCTGCTCTAAGTCAAGCATTAATTAGCCACTCCAGCGTGCTGTCCAATACTGTTTACAATGTTGTCATGTAATCATTCAAAGAAGGACATGCACCTCAGTATGTTGGTCCAGCGTATCATCAACCTGGATCGGCATCTATAAGTCCATCGGCAGCCCCAATGACGTCTTCTACTCCCGTGGAGCCGTCTGCCGATGTGGCTACACCGCCAAAGCCGAGCTCTGACAGCGTCACCAAGCTCCATATAGATCCAGTGGCGTCGGCAATTTCAGGACCTGCTATCCAAAGTCAGCCAGCCCCTGCTAACTAGTCGGGATACGATATGCCTCCGAATCTATCTGCTGGTTCTAATCTGGTGCAGGGAGATAGCTCAGTTTGGAAGGGCTCTATGGCGTCGGCAACGCAATCACAGCCGGTGGTCCCTATGATGCATTACTCTGCGTCCTCTCCAACCCTACAAGTGCCATCAGAAGATTTTCAAATGATTCCTAAAATACCTCTGATGCCACCATCGGCAAGCCCTATGCCGATGCAACACGCTACAACAGCTGGAAGCCAACCTATGGTTGCAAATCCTCAAGTCAGAGTGCTAGTTCCCCAAGGTAATCTGATGATTGATTGCTCCAGGATACAAGAGCAACACGCTCCAGTTAGTTATCAGCCATCGGTAAGTCATGTGCCGATGATTTATAATCCTGGATGGGCTAACCAGCCGCCAGCTCAACAGCCTGGTGTGTCAATGTATCATTATGGAGGCCCAGCTAACACTCAGAGCGGACCATCGGTACAACAGCCGATGAATACGATGACTCAACCTAATCTGCTAAGTGTGCAAAACTATCCATCGGTAAATCAACCGATGCATAGTGTTCAGATGACTGGTGCTGCGCCCGTGACTACTCCGCATCATCTTCAAGAGGCACATCAGCCGGCTCCACCAGTCAACAACCAGCCAATGAGTCGGCAAGAGCAGGATGCATATTGGGCCGATAAGATCGCCGAAGTTATGAAAGAACAATTCGGCATTAAACCCAAAGTCAATTCATATTCTTATCAGACTCCGTATCCTCCAGCATATGACTTGATTCCTCTCCCAAATCGGTACAAAGTGCCCGATTTCACTAATTTCTCTGGCCAAGATGACACATCAACGATGGAGCATATTAATCGCTTCATTATCCAGTGTGGAGAAGCTGCCAGCAGAGAGGAACTTAGGGTGAGATTGTTTTCTTCATCATTGTCTGGATCGGCATTCACATGGTTTATATCATTGCCTCCAAACTCTGTAATCACATGGGCCGATCTAGAGAGGCAATTTCACAAATACTTCTTCGCTGGCATACATGAGAAGAAGCTTACCGATTTGGTCAAGATGCAACGCAATGATGAATCGGTAGAAGGCTTTGTTCAGAGGCTGCAAGACGTGAAGAATAAGTGCTACAGCCTAGTGCTTGATGATCGGCAACTGGCAGATTTAGCATTCCAAGGGCTACTGCCGCACATCAAGGACAAGTATGTGTCTCAGGAGTTTGAGAGCCTAAGTCATCTGGTGCAAAGGATTGCCGATCAAGATATCAAAACCTTTGAACCCAGGAAGACTTGGAACAAGAAGGTGACCTTCATTGGGCAAGAAGAAGATTCTGGATCTGATGAAGAGTTAAGTATCAGCGCTGCCGAATGGGTGAAAGATAAGAAGTCTGTGTCTTGTCCGTTCGGCCAGAAGGAGGCTGAAAGGTTCACCTTTGACATCACCAAGGCCGATAGGATGTTTGACTTATTACTTCAAGAAGGGCGGATCAAGTTAGCGCCTAACTAGGTAATTCCATCGGCCGAAGAGCTCAAAAAGATTAGGTACTGCAAGTGGCATAATGCAACTTCACACAGTACCAATGACTGCAAAGTATTCTGGCAGCAGTTGCAGTCAGAGATTGAATCTGGACGAATCAAGTTTGAAAACTCCAAAGTCCAGAAACCGATGAAGATTAATCAGCACCCGTTTCCAAATAATATGGTGGAAACCAGTGGAAAAACCAAAGTGCTGACATCGGAAGCTGCCAGGAAAAATGCATCCGTAGATCCTAATCATCAAGTGACTGAGCATGATGAAAGGAGGTTTGCCGATGACAGTAAGGGCAAGAAGGTTGCCGATGAAGGTGGCAGTGCCAGAAGGGCTCCTGGTGTTGTAATCACGCACAAGCAGCCAAGGCAAAACCATCGGCAATCACGTGAAGGGCGATATCGGCAAGAAGAAGAAGAGCACCAGGAATGGCTTCGGCATAAGGACCACTGGAAGTGCCCCTTCTTCGTTCACTGTTGGGAAGAAGGCATCAAGCTGCCTACTGTCGATAATTGCCCTGAATGCAATGGTTACTACACCGCCGATCGGTCAGGTAAGAAACCTTGTTTTGACGATCGGGCATCCAGGTACGCCAAGCCGCTCAGAGAGAAGAGGTCGGCACATGACCGACTAGGGGGCAAGCTTAGTGCCCATAACAGGCTGGGCAAGTGTGTTGATCAAGAGGAGCTAGAGGAGATGGCCAATGCAAGAGTGCCTGACGAAGAGATATTCTCCAGAGATCCCAACATCGGAAGAAGTACCGATGCAAGCGGTGGAAAGCAGCACCAGCCTGTCTGGAAAACTAAACTCCCTCAGTGGTGTCCTAAGGGTCTGACCAAGACTCAGAATAGAAGGATCCAGCGCAAACGCCGAAATGACTTGTATGACAATGAGGATTCTTCAAGGGAAAAGCAGTGGAGGTCAAAGCGTAAGGACAGGGATCCATCGGCAGAAATCAATATGGTCGTCATTTTGAAGTCTGGAGATTTTGGGGAGCATCTTGCCGATTTGCATAAAATATTGGAATGCACAAGGGAACACGGGCTGAAAATGAATCCTAACAAGTGTGCGTTTGGTGTATCGGCAGGTCAATTTATGGGTTTCATGGTGCATCAGAGAGGCATTGAGATCGGTAGAAAATCTATTGATGCAATTAATAAGGTGGTTGCTCCTACGAATAAGACTGAGCTACAATCTTTGATCGGCAAGATTAATTTCATCAGAAGGTTTATATCTAACTTATCTGGTAAGATTAAGTCCTTTAGCCCATTGTTAAAGCTGAAAGCCGATCAAGAGTTTACATGGAAAGAAGAACAACAGTTAGCCTTGGAGGAGATCAAGAAATATTTGGTGAATCCTCTAGTCCTGGTTCCACCTCAGCACAGGAAGCCTTTTAGATTGTATTTGTCTGCCGATGACAGTGTTATTGGATCGGCTTTAATTCAAGAATTTGAAGGAAAAGAACGTGTGATATATTATCTGAGCAGAAGGTTGGTGGATGCTGAAACCAGGTATTCGGCCATAGAGAGATTATGCTTATGTTTATATTTCTCTTGCATTAAATTGAGGCATTATTTGTTGTTGGCTGAATGCACTGTTATCTGCAAAGATGATGTGGTTAAGTATATGTTGTCAATGCCGATATTAAGTGGACGAATCGGTAAGTGGATTTTGGCACTTTTAGAGTTTGACCTGAGGTATGAATCGGCTAAGGCAGTTAGAGGTCAAGTGATGGACGATTTTGTTACTCAGCATTGTAATGTGGTAAGCTCTGTGGAGATTGCTCCTTGGACTTTATTCTTTGATGGGTCTACGTGCAAAGATGGAGCAGGCATTGGTATTCTCTTGATTTCACCCCGAGGACGGAAGTATGAAATTTCGTTGCCGATTTTTGCCACTTCAACAAACAATCAGGCTGAGTACCAGGCTTTACTTAAGGGGTTGGAATTACTCAGGGAAGTATGTTCCGATGCTATTGAAATCTTCGGTGATTCTATGTTGGTGATCAACCAGTTGATTGGGACGTATGAATGTCAAAGTGAAGCTTTAATTGCAACCCATGAGAGGTGTTTGCAATTATCAAAAGAATTCAAAGAGTACCGCCTTGAGCATATTCCTAGATTGCATAATGAAGAGGCCAATCGGTTAGCACAGAATGCTTCAGGGTATCAGCCGATTCAAGAAATCGTGACATCGGTAACAGTTGCCGATGACTGGAAAAGGGAGATTGCTGATTACTTAAAAGATCTGTCCAAGAAAGTTGAAAGGCGTCTGAGGTTTCAAGCTACCAAGTATGTGCTCCTTGATGATGAATTATATTATCGGACAATTGATGGAATTTTACTCAGGTGCCTTGGTAAAGAGGAATCAAAAGAGTTGATGGGCGAAATCCATGAGGGTGTGTGTGGAGCACATCAATCGACATTTAAAATGAAGTGGATGATTAGGCGGAATGGATATTATTGGCCGACAATCCTTGAAGACTGCTTCAACTATTTCAAAGGGTGCCAAGATTGTCAGAAATTTGGTAACGTCCAGAGGGCACCTATATCGGCAACGAATCCTATAATCAAGCCTTGGCCGTTTAGAGGATGGGCTATTGATCTCATCGGCCAGATTTATCCGCCACCGAGTAAAGGGCATAAGTTTATACTTGTTGCTACCGATTACTTCACTAAATGGGTTGAGGCGATTCCTTTGAAGAAGGTGACATCGGTAAACATGGTGGATTTTGTTAAAGAACACATTGTTTACCGATTCGGTATTCCTCAAACTATTACTACCGATCAAGGAACCATGTTCACATCGGGAGAGTTTGATGAATTTGCTGCTAGTATGGGGTTCAAGGTATTGAATTCTTCTCCTTATTATGCTCAAGCCAACGGTCAGGCTGAAGCGACTAATAAGGGAGTTATCAAGCTTATAAAACGAAAGATTGAAGAAAACCCCAGAAGGTGGCATGTGGTGTTAAACGAAGCCTTATGGTCGTATCGGAGGGCTTGTCATGGTGCAACCAAAGTATCGTCGTATCAGTTGGTCTATGGACACGATGTTGTCCTGCCCTGGGAGATTAAAACTAGTTCTAGATGATTGGCTTTTCAAGATCAATTGACGACCGATGATTATGCTACTCTGATGAAAGACGAGTTAGAGGATTTAGCAGGTCATCGGTTGAGGGCATTGATCAGCATTGAGGAAAACAAGAAGAGGGTTGCCAGATGGTATGACAAGAAAGTAAAGGTAAAGGAATTTGCCGATGGTGATTTGGTTTGGAAGTTGATTTTACCGATTGGGACTAAGAGTTCTAAGTTTGGAAAATGGTCTCCTAATTGGGAAGGTCCTTATCGGATAAAACATTCTGCTCCTGGCAATGCCTATATTTTGGAAACTCTCGAAGGAGTTGCATTTTCTAGGGCAATCAACGGCAAATACTTGAAAAAATATTACCCTAGTATCTGGGTAGACGCAAAATGCTCAGTTGAATGCCGATGAAGGAAAAATTATATGAGCATCGGTAAAAGCGTATTGACATTATATTACAGAGCAAAATCAAGTATCAATGTTACAGTTGCCGATATAATGAATAAATTACAGCAAGGATTGAATGACTGATATCGCACGTAGGCGAATTTGCTCTATCTCATCCATCTCCTTGGCGTCGGCATCGGCAGAGCCCTCGACTGGCTTGATTTTCTTTTTCAGCAAAATGGCTTGTCGGGCGTTTTGGTCTCTTTCTTGCCGCAGAAACCTGATGGTGTCGGACAGTTGGGCTTTCTGCTGATTGGCTGTGTTTAGAGCCTCCTCAACCTTTTTTAACTCAGTCAGTAGCTCTTCTTTCCTCGCCGATAACTGAGTAATTTCTCGCTCAAGATTGGTGCTGGAGACTTCTGCTTGGCCGATGATCTTGTGCTTTTTGTCGACAATACTTTTGAATTTGAGCTTCTCTTCCTCAGCCTGAGATTGGGCGACCCTATCAGCTATGCGACGGGAGAGCCTTTGGTATTGGATCTGCTTGCTATCGAGGAAAGTTTCCTGGAAAAGAGTTTCTTCCATATTGGCAGTGAGGTGGCCTTGGATATTCTTGAAAGCTATCCTTGCTGCGGTTGAGTCCTGGATGAGCTGGGATGTATCCTGTTGCAGCAAGGAAAGCAGCGCTTCGAGCTTGGATTTGACCTCTGCTGATAGAGCTGGCGTAGAACTTTCTTCGTCCTCATCCTCATCAGGGATGTTAACGGCAAAAGAAAACAAACTGTCTGCTGGAGCAGGGCCTTCTGAATGGTCATCCTCTTGAGGGTTGACGCCGAAGGAAAATAGGCTGTCCGGGGAGTCTTGGGCCTGAGACAGAAGCAGTTAGAATGCGCCGATCATAAGATTATACTATGAATTTTTAGGTAATCGACTTACCATCTTGAAGCGAATTTCTTGCCTGGGACTTGGCATGTTGGATGGTCCAGCCTCATCCTAGACATCGGCAGCAGTTGCCGATGAATGAGCTTCTGTTGGGGGAGCAGTTGACGCCGTTGGTGCTGGTGGTGTTGTTGCTGGCGTTGCTTCCGATGTGGTAGTTGGCTCCCGTGGTGGCGACACCATTCTCTCATCGGGGATTTCGGCTGGTGAAGGTGCCGATGCCGATGTCGCCTCCGCTGTTGCAGTGGGTGGTGTTACCTCCTGGTCAGGGATGTCGTCCAGTGGATGACCAGGGGTAGGAGCCAGTGATGGTTCTGCCGTCGGCGCGTCGGCAGTTGGTGATGCGACTGGAGTCGATGGCGAAGATGGGGTAGCCAGCCTCAAGCGCCTTTTCTTCCTTGGTGCGGTGGTGGGAGAGCTAGCCCGTTTTGATGAAGACTGGGGGGCATCGGCAGCAGGACTTGGAGATGCTTGTGTGTGTGGAGCAGCTGTCGATGACCTCATTGCCTAAAAAAGTTTAGTGCAAGTTATACAAAGTAAACTGTTGCCGATGAAGCAGTATGTGATCGGTATAAGTAAGGATGAGATTTACTGCAAAAACCCGCGTCAAGGCAGCAGCAGCAGCCGATGTAGCCTTGGTTTTTGCAGGCGACGGTTTGGGTACCTTCTGGGGAGTGAAGGCAGCTAGTGTGGGGGCATTGTTGCCGATGAGTGATATAGGACTCATCATTCGAAGGTTGAAGGGCTTGCCACTATTGCTCATTTTGGGAATCGGATCGTCAACCTGTTAAGCATGAGGGGGTCAGATGCCGATGATAAAAGTAAAGTAATGAGGAATATATCGGGATAAAAACTTACTGCGTCGTCAGGGATGATGTGGTTGGCGTCAATCATATGCCGATAGTAGTGTGATGACTTAGCAAATAATTGATATCTCCATTCTTGCCACCAGAATTTATACTCATTCGTGATGAAGAATGTTGGTGACCAGGAAGATAAATCAATATCTGACGTATCGGCATTGGGAGGAAGATTGACGACCTTGTTCCAGTCAATAGCGCTGGAGATAGTCTGCCTGGGCTTTACCACCTTGGAGTAGCAAAGCTTGATCGGCAATTGGCCAAATGTCAGTTGTCTTGCCGCTACCAATGGGTAGTAGAACTCGAAGGATGGAGGGGTATTCTTCCCAGTTCCAAAGATATTGACTGGGATAGCTCAGGGAACAATACTGGCCTTCATGATTATATGATTTTGAGGCACATTCCCATCGGTAAGGTTGAACAGCAGCGGAAATTGATTGTTCTCATCAATGTATGGCCACCAGAGCCGCTCTGAAGCAGGGATTCCATTGTAGAATTTCTGGAAGAATAGACCAAGCTGCTCTGTATCGGCATCGGTCCCTGGCAATACTATAATGGCCTCTCCGAAGTTGAGTGGAGGGCGAGTTGCCGATTCATCATCCCTGTACTTGTAATCTTCCGATATGTCCCTTGGAAATTGTTGAGCAAACAAGTCAAACTGAAGGGCTTTGTACATCTGTGCGTTCAGCCACATATTGATAAACCACCAGGGACCTCCGAGGTTGCCGATGGGCTCACCTAGCAGTAATTTCTTGGATACTTGGTGTAGAAGGCGGTATACCGATCCAAGAAGATATCTGCCTAGAGGAAGTCTTGTTCCATCGGCAAGGAGTTTGGCTGCCGGAAGATGCATGGTGGTAGGTCCGACTGCCCTGCCACAGAAGATGAACTTTTCTAGCCACATATTCAGAAATATGGCATGCTCTCTCTGGTTTACCGATCCGGTCTTCTGATACTCCTGGATATAGCTAGTCGAGCCGCCGATATTCCGAGTGTTCACTTTGTACTCAGCTTTCCTATTGAACAGAGTGAAGGTATCGGCAAAAGAGACGTCCAGGCCGATCAACATATGGACATCGGCAAGGGTTGGGGTGGCTGGTCCGTGTCTGAATAGGAAGGCGTTCATGGTGTCAGACCAGAAGTAGGAGGCCGCCATCAACATGTTCTCGTTTTCTCCATATCGGCAATGGAGAGCCTGATGCACTGATCCAAATTGCGTTTTGACCAATATACTTGCTGCCTCCTAACAATCCTGAGGTACCAGTTCTTCCACCCTTTGGTGGGTTTGGGCCATGACCAGAAGGCGTCCTTCCATAATCCTAAACCGAAGCATTCAGACCTGAATGGAATCCGGTTGGTCTCCGCATTGATCAGATAGCTAGGGTCAGGATTCCCCATTGGACCTAGGCAGGTAAAGCTGGACTGCTCGAGAGGGATCACTACTTTGTTGTACAGTTCCTAGGTTTCGAAAAGAAAAGAAGGAATCAAGGAAGGAAAGGGGAAGGTTATGGATTCATACGGGAAAGGAACTAGCAGGAGATTGGATGAGGAGGAAAGTGGATTTACCTTAGGGATGTCAACTTGGATCACCATTGGAGCTGAGAGAGTTCTTGCAGTTCGTACTGGCTTGGGGAAAGCACTGTTGCTTGAGCTCGAGAGGGTATTCTTCGGAGGCGCCGCCGGAGGTTGAAGACGAAGGCAGGTGAAAAGTGAAAGTGGGCCTAGGGTAAAAAGGCAGATTGGATCCTGGTAACTTTTATAAGCTTACTCAGGGGTATTTTGGAGTTTCTTCTCGTTCTATGCAGGAATGTGGAGAGGCCTGCGATGGATGTGCGCGATAATCAAGGAAATATGATTGGATTTGCCACTGTTTGCGCTATAATCGAGGGATTTTATTAATAAATTGCGGTCCTATGCGCGGAGATCGAGGAAGTTGTGCAGTTATCTCGGAGGTAACGGCTACAGTAGAGAGAATTTCAGCGCGTAAAGTATTATACACTCTGAAATTGGGGGGCATGTGTTGACACCTTTTTTCGGCACGTGTCAAATGAGCTAAGACTTGTGTTGATCAGCAGCCATTTTCCATCGGTATCGGGAAGTCATGAGTCAGTATTGCCGATGGGAGTGTGCTGTGGGAAGACTAAGTGTGCTGCTGATGGAAGCTAGAAGTCTCAGATGTTGCCGATAGGAGTTGAATGGCTCACCAGAGGCCGATTGCAAAGTTGCTGATGCCGATTGCCGATGAGGAGGTGTTGCCGATGCCGAATGCTGATAGGGATTAATTGGTGAAGACAAGTTATCAGTGCAAGGTTGCCGATTGGGAAGTATTGCCGATGCCGATGGGCATGGGATGCCGATGAGTACAGGGTGACTTAGCGTTTGATGTCCGCAGAGGATTACCGGTGGCCAAAGAAGGAAGTCGCGGATTGAAGGGATCTGCCGATGGAAAGTTTTCATCGAGGAAAAGACATAAGGAAAGTGGTGATTTTATACTAGTATTATTATAGTAGTTTGAGTCTGACTCTTGCATGAGTCATTTGTTTTCCTTTAAAATAGGTGTGTTTGTTTAGGAAAATAATATTGTTATTTTAGATCCGACTCCTGCGCGAGTCAGTTTCCTTAAGGTTAGGGGTTTGTTTTAGGAAAGGTACGGGTCGTGTCTCTATACAACTCTCCATGCGGGAGTATAAATATGTGCCCAAGGGCTGCGTGTAATAAATCAATCCAATATCAATCAAATCAATTTACTCTTATTCTACTTTCATCGCAATTTACCCTTTATTGCATTAGTTATAGCTTATCAACGAGTTCTTCAAGCTTCGACGGGCTGCATCACCTTGATCTCCGTCAAATCCTTGTAAGTTCCGCGTGGGAGTACCTCTGAGCTTTGACATCCGGGTGTATCTCTGTTGTCTCGTTCAGCTCTGCTCTAGTTATCCTGATCAAGCTCCAATCTTGGCATCCGGGCGTATCGCCGTTGTCTTGATTGAATCTTGTTCTAGTTATCGTCCTTGTCGATTAACTGGTCAAATCGACTGGCACGCCTCCGGATATCGAATTTCGGGTATAACTCGAGGTGTTTGGAGATCCTGACGCTTTTTGTGTCAACACCTGCTGTTCCCCGGAGCATGTCGAGCTAGCGCCCGAACTGAGGAAAATTGGCCCGCGGGACGGTTGCCCCGCGAGCGGTTTGTTCCCCGGAGGGAGACAGATGAAGGTGGGCCATGGAAGCGGCGATGGCGTCCATGGCTACCTCAGGAGATGCCGTAGAGCGACGGAGAGCCGGGTCGGCGTCCCGCCCATGGAACTGGAAATCCAGTCTACCAAAACGAATGATGGTGCCCAGAGCAAAACGAATGTGGCAATCAGCCATCCAAAACTCGAAAATACGGGTGACACGCAAAGTTCCCCTACCTGGCGCGCCAACTGTCGGTGTTTTAAAATGGTGGGGTCTAGACAGCCAACGAGTAAATTTCTAAGCGTGTCGGAGTTCGGATGGTTACGCTCGGAGAACACGGAGGTTTATACTAGTTCGGGCACAAACGCCCTATGTCCAGTGTGTTGCGGGGTTGTATTACCAGGCGCGGAGAGCTCGTAGGAGGGAGCTACAAGCTTTGGTGAGAGAGGGGAGGCTGTCCCCAGGTCTCGTGCGTATGAGGTTCTTGGTTCTGGTGAGTGCTCGCGTGTGTGCGAGTTTGAGTGTGTGTGAATGAATGTTTGGATGTCGAGAGAGAGAGAGATTGGGGTCCATTCCCTCCCTTTATACGTAGGGAGAGATGGAGGAATACAGTAGAGAGAGAGGGAGAGTGACATGGGCCTGGCTTGGGCTGCTGCCGAAGGAAGCCTTTGTCTTCATCCTGTCTTTCTTCCTGAGGATGATTGCGCCAGTAGACGCATGTCTAAGTCCTGTGCGTCCTTGTCGAGCTGTAGCCATATGCCTTGTGATCGGGAAACCTGCTGTTCCCCTTTCCGGGTATGGGTGGAGGTTGGTCGCACAGGACCAGGCACCCCCGCGTCACATCATACAGGGCTTGATGACGCCCTAATCCCTGTTGGGGTGTCCATTGGAGACAAGGCGTGGATATCACGCGCAGGAGTCGTCGGTTAGGCAGCACAGGGCCTTGTACCGTAGGGTGAACAAAAGTCAGGATGGTGGCTCATGCCTTGAACCCAATCCCTGAGGACGGAGCGTACTGTGGACCTTTTGACTATGTGAGCTAGGCCGCCCCAGGCTGTGTATGGCAATGAGACCTCCGAGGGCGAGGGTCGTCACAGATGACGTTTGCTGGGCTCGGACGGGGCAGGAGAGTCCCTGAGGGTTGATGACGTCACGGGCGACGCCACCTTGGCTCGGGCGAGACGGAGGAGCCCCCGAGGGAGGATGACCTCACGGACGATGCCACCTTGGCTTGGGTGAGGCGAAGGAGCCCCCGAGGATTAATGACGTTACGGGCGACGTCACCTTGGCTCGGGCGAGGCGAAGGAGCCCCTTGATGGTGGTTTTTGTTTTTGCAGAGTCTGGTAATTTGGGTACCCTATTTCTAGGTATCTGACAAGAAGCCTACAAGCTCTATTCCTTAAATTGTTCTAGTAGTTAGTCTAGAGTGGGAGTTAGAGTTGAGCCGAGCTACGCTCGGGATTTCCAGAGTTGTCTTCTGGAAAGTCTGGTATAGCTCTTGTATCTTTCCTTCTTTGTAAGACTTTATTTTATTCAATATATATCTTTCTCTCTACTCTACTTAGTATTTACTTTGAGCATTTCTATACTAGATATATTCTTGTTATATGCTTTTGCTCTTTAATAGCCTTTACATCCATAGTCTATGATCCTTGTGGCATTTCCCGTATGTGATCATTGTCTGTCATAGGGTGCTTTGATTATAGATCGTAGTCAAAGTAGTAAGTTGTGTGTAAGCGTGGTGCTTATACATCATCTTATCCTTGGTTACCACTTGTTGCGCAGGTTGTTTGTGGTAGCTAGCAAGAGGTGACAGCCTTGTTTAGTCTTTTATTCCACCACGTGTTTTAGGCAAGTTCTTAAAAGGTAAGGCCCCGTAAAATGAGGGCACGTTCCGGTAGGAGTTTTGTCCTCCTGCTGATCTATCCCCTCGCCTAGCATACTTGTATTGAGGAGACAAACTATAGTGTTTAGGCTAGTTAATTGGATAAGTATATTGAAGTAGAGTGAAGTACATAGTAGTCGCTATACTCTCTCGTTGTTATCCCACCTAGTTGTTCTATCTAGTCCGTTCTAAGTATCATTTACCTTGGCTTATTCATTCATCAACCCTTCCTATCACATATATCGTTTACCCCCCGTATACTAGTTGGTACTAAGTTGAGGTGCTCTCTAGGATCTCTATCCAATTATCATTACTAGCCCAGCTTTCCCTTGGGAAAATATAAATTACGATACCTTGGAATACTCCTAGGTGAAGGGCTACAACGGTATAATTTGTGCGCTTGGGGATTTATCCAATAGTCATAAGAAATACCAACAAGCAGCAGTACACCTCTCAGCCAGAGCCCTCTCTAGTAGTGGTGCCAACTCCAGCGTTACCTTCGTGTGGACAGCAGAGTCGGGCACCCGCTTCTCCTGGTTACTAGACGCCGATGACCCAGGTGTCATCGTGCTTAGCCTCCCCCGAAGAGTTTCAGACAGGATTCACACCTACCCGGGGGGCTACCTCTGAGGAGGCTACTCGTGACTTGACGGCTGATTACCGAGAGTTGTCTGGCGAGGATTCTCCCGTTGAAGCACAACTTAACACTCAGCCAGCAGAGGTTCCTCCTCCAATGATGGGCACTCACTTGTCTTCAGTTGCATCGTCATAGGTCAGACTAGACTGCTCAGCTCAGACGGTGGCCACCCCTCCTCTTGTTGCTATTACTACAGAGGCTACGACAGTTGCAGCGGAGGCAGTGGACTGAGAGACACCCGCTCAGTCAGAGGGTCAGCCAGCAGAGCTAGTAGCAGCAGTCACCCTTGCCGAGCTCGCCGTGACACCTTCTCCTCCGCCTCGAGTTTACACTCGTTGGGTCGTTGGGCCTGCTACTACCGAGGCAGGACCGTCTGAGGCTCCAGTTCAGGAAGCTACACCTTCAGAGCCTGAAGGGGAGTTGGGACAGTCTGCACCTATCGAGTCAGCAGCTCTAGCCATAGAGTCTACTCCAGCTGAGCCTACTCAGACAGCTTCAGTACCATACACTCAGAGGGAGGACTCAGATGATTCAGATCTCTCAAAGTTCATCATTATTGATCGCAAGGCTGCAGCTTCTTCGGCTCCGCCTCCACCTCCAGATGCTTAGTTGTTGGTGTTAGACGCCAAAGGGGGGAGAGAGTCGAGTATTAGAGATAGGGGAGGGATTTGGATCTTACTTGTGTGATTTATATTCCACGTACTCATGCATTATGTCTACTCTTATGCATTCTATATATGTATGTGATGCTTGTGGTTGTGAGATACTTGTGGTTGTGACAAACTCTTATTTTTCACTAATATATCTTGTGAGTTTTCACTTGTTTCATGATATGGCTCTATGTTCTAATGAATGTGCTTTCGCGACATACTCTGAAATATATTTGAGCATATCATGAGGTACTCCGATTATATTTCATATCTTTGAGTACATGTTGTGGTTTGGCTTGGATGAGAAAGTATCATTCTCTCTTATTCACTAACCCTTGCTCAACCCAACCAAGTCACTTGAAATCCTAACCTTTCATATCTTATATCTTATACTCGAGGATTATTGTCGTCAATCACCAAAAAGGGGGGAGATTGAAGAATCATGGCCCTATTGGTTTCGGTGATTAACGACAAATGAAGATTATTATGGCTAATGTGTGTTTTGCAGAGGCTATGCATAGCTTAGCCATAGTGATCAATGTGAATGGGCATTAATGGTTATCACTTAGCACCCAAGATGGATATAGTTTCGGATTTCAAAGAGACGTGATGAAGACCCTAGTGTTATAGGTCTAAGTGTCATAAGGAGATGAAGGACACTTAGTATAGATAGGGTTTTATTTGATCTTTGACTGTACTATCAAGAGGGATTGAGACTAGTAGCTTTACTTAGGAGAGCTTCATGACTTAGGTGTGGTGCACACTTGACAACCTTAGCTCTAAGAAAGCCTATGGTGACCGTAAGATAGTCTAGAACAACTTCCATATTCATAGCGACAAAAACCAAAGTTAAGAGAGGGGGTATTTATACCCCATCCCTTGCCTTCCCCACCCGCCTTTGCTCATTTGGATTGCTGAGAAACCTTGTGAGGTGTGGGAAGAGAGCAAGAGCCCTAGAGAGAGATAGAGTGATTTGTGAATTCATCCATCCATCCTCTCCCTAGTTCATCGAAGAGATCAAGTTGTGCATCCACTCTAGTTGTGAGGCTTGATTGAGTCAAGTGAAGGTTGAATCTTGTTACTCTTGGTAATCGACATCACCTAGATGGTCTTGTGGTGCTCGGAGGAAGGTGGTCGTCGGAGGATTGTCGGCGGCCCTTCTCCATCGACTTGTTCATCGGTTGTGGGCGGTTCACCGAGCCGGAGTGGCGAAGAACCAGCCCGTAGAGAGCACTCATCCCTTGCGCGAGATTGAGGGGGAGCAATACCTTGCGAGGTGCTCCAACGAGGACTAAGGGGGAGTGTCGACTCCTCGATACCTCGGCAAAACATCGTCGTGTCAAGCTGTCTATCCCTAGCTCTTTCATACCACATTACTTTTCGCACATACTTGTCCTTAAATTCATACTAGAATTGTGTACGGTGTTCTTCCTTTCCTTGCCTTGCTACCGCTTTCATAATCTAAGGCACACTTGCGCTAGGCACGGGTTGATTGACATTTGTTTAGGATTTCATATTTGCTTTAGAAATTTGAAATAAGCCCAATTCACACACCCCGCCTCTTGTGAATCTTGATCCTTTCAAGCATCCATTAATAACTACGTGATAATATTGAGTTGATTTCCGATCGACTTTAGAGAAACAAGTGCAAAACCGTCCCTCAGTGACATCAATAAGCACAAAATCAGCAAGGTCACACCTCGATGAGCAAGCAATACCATAATGCCTCTCAAAATAAAGGAGCATCAGCCATGGCAACTTGGGTTGTAGTTCCGATTGTCATTAATCCAATCACGCCCCAAAATCAAGTTATAGCCAACGAACAACCCAACAACAACAACAAAAAAGTAGTAGGCGAAGTTTTGCTTCCGATAGTAAGCTCTATCGATGCAACACCCTTAGTCGGAATTGAATCACTTCCTTCAATGTCATTGATTGTTGTTGACACCGTTTTTCAGCACGTGTCAAATGAGCTAAGGCTTGACTGGTCAGCGACCGTTCTCCATCGGCATCGGGAAATAGAGCCAGTATTGCCGATGGTAAAATGCTGTGGGGAGACTAAGTGTGTTACCGATGGAGGCTGAATGGTTCGTGCCGATAAGGTTAATTGGTGAAGTCAGGTCGTTTGGGCTGTAAAGTTGTTATTGCCGATTGCCGATGAGGAGACATTGCCGATTGCCGATGAAGAGCGGTTACCGATTGCCGATAGGGGCTGATTGGTAAAGGCAGTTGCCAATGCAAGGTTTCCGATCGGGAAGTATTGCCGATGCCGATGCCGATGGGCATGGGATGCCGATGAGTACAGGATAACTTAGCATGTGATATCAGCGGAAGACTGGTGGCCAAAAGAAGGAAGCTGTGGATCGAAGGGATCTGCCGATGGAAAGTTTCCATCAAGAAGAGGCATAAGGAAACTAGTGATTTTGTACCAGTATTATTATAGTAGTTTGAATCCGACTCTTGCATGAGTTGTTTATTTTCCTTTAAAATAGGCGTGTTTGTTTAGGAAAATAAATATTGTTATCTGGCTCCTGCGCGAGTCAGTTTCCTTAAAATTAGGAGTTTGTTTTAGGAAGGGTACGTGTCGTGTCTTTGTACAACTCTCCATGCGGGAGTATAAATATGTGCCCGAGGGCTACGAAGAGGACAATCAATCCAATATCAAACAAACCAATTTTACTCTTATTCTACTTTTTATTGCAATTTACCCTTTTTGCATTAGTTATAGCTTTTAACGAGTTCTTCAAGCTTTGACGGGCTGCATCACCTTGATCTCCGTCAAATCCTTGCAAGTTTCGCGTGGGAGCACCTCTAAGCCTTGGCATCCGAGCGCATCGCTGTTGCCTCGTTCAGCTCTGCTCTAGTTATCCTGATCAAGCCCCAATCTCAGCATCCGGGCGCATCGCCGTTGTCTGGATTGGATCTTGCTCTAGTTATCGTCCTTGTCGATTAACTGGTCAAATCGACTGGCACGCCTCCGGATACCGAGCTTTGGGTAATAGCCCGAGGTGTTCACAGATCCTGACGCTTTTTGTGTCAACACCTCTTTTGGCACGCTCGGTGGGACACGATTATACAAATCTACACATCTATCATGGATGATCACGTCGACGTTAACCAGAGGAACGTCATTGAAGTCTCTGAGGCCGATCTGAAAGATGATCAGAGGCAGGCCATGGAGCGGGCTATGGAGGAATACAAGCAGTTATATCTCAAATCCTTCAGCCTCAGTAGGAGCGGCGAAGCAATCCAGAAGCAAGATCCGCCGTTGCCACGGCAGGTCACGTACGACGCCAATCCTGGTAAGCTACAAGGGATGGTTAATGCTGCTGTAAGTCAAGCATTAATTAGCCACTCCAGCGTGCTGTCCAATACTGTCTACAATGCTGTTACACAATCATTCAAAGAAGGACATGCACCGTGATACGTTGGTCCAACGTACCATCAACCTGGATTGGCATCTACAAGCCCATCGGCAGCCCCAATGGCGTCTTCCACTCCTATGGAGCCGTCTGCCGATGCGGCCACATCGCCGAGACCGAACCCTGGCAGCGTCACCAAGCTCAACACAGATCCAGCGGCGTCGGCAATGTCAGGACCAGCCCCTGCTAACTGGTGGGGATACGGTATGCCCCCCAAATCTATATGCTGGTTCTAATCTGGTGCAGGGAGATAGTTTAGCTTTGAGGAACTCTACGGCATCGGCAACGCAGTCACAGCCGATGGTCCCTATGATGCACAACTCTGCGCCTGCTCCAACTGTACAAGTGCCATCAGATGATCCTCAAGTAATCCCTAAAGTACCTCTGATGCCACCATCGGCAAGCTCTGTGCCGATGCAACACATTAGGACAGCTGGCAGTCAACCTCTAGTGGCAAATTCTCAAGCTGGGGTGCTAGTTCCCCAAGGTAATCTGGTGATTGATTGCTCCAGAATACAAGAGCCACATGCTCCAGTCAGCTATCAGCCATCGGTAAGCCATATGCCGATGATTTATAATCCTGGATGGGTCAACCAGCCGCCAGCTCAATAGCCTGGCGTGTCGATGTATCATTATGGAGGCCCAACGTACACTCAGAGCGGACCATCGGTACAACAACCGATGAATGCGACGAATCAGTCTAATCCGCCAAGTGTGCAAAACTATCCATCGGTAAGTCAACCGATGCATAGTGTTCAGATGACTGGTGCTACGCCCGTGACTACTCTGCATCATCTTCAAGAGGCGCATCAGCCGGCTCCACCAGTCAACAACCAGCCAATGAGTCGGCAAGAGCAGGATGCATATTGGGTCGGTAAGATTGCCGAAGTTATGAAAGAACAATTCGGCATCAAACCCAAGGTTAATACGTACTCTTATCAGACTTTGTATCCTCCTGCATATGACTTGATTCCTCTCCCAAATCGGTACAAAGTGCCCGATTTTACCAAGTTCTCCGGCCAAGACGACACGTCGACCATGGAGCACATCAATCGCTTCATTATCCAGTGCGGGGAAGCTGCCAGCAGGGAGGAGTTAAGGGTGAGATTGTTCTCTTCGTCATTGTCTGGATCGGCATTCACATGGTTCATATCGTTGCCTCCAAATTCTATAATTACATGGGCCGATCTAGAGAGGCAATTTCATAAATACTTCTTCGCTGGCATACATGAGAAAAAGCTTACCGATTTGGTCAAAATGAGGCAACGCAACGACGAATCAGTAGAAAGCTTTGTTCAAAGGCTATGGGACGTGAAGAACAAGTGCTATAGTCTGGTGCTTGATGATCGGCAGCTGGCAGATTTGGCCTTCCAAGGATTACTGCCGCACATCAAGGACAAGTATGCGTCCCAGGAATTTGAAAGTCTAAGTCACCTGGTGCAGAGGATTGCCGATCAAGATATCAAAACCTTTGAGCCCAGGAAGACTTGGAACAAGAAGGTGACCTTCATCGGGAAAGAAGAAGACTCTGGATCGGATGAAGAGCTGAGCATCGATGCGGCTGAATGGGTGAAGGATAAGAAGCCTGTGTCTTGTCCGTTCGGCCAAAAAGAGACCGAGAGGTTCACCTTCGATATCACCAAGGCCGATACGATGTTTGACTTATTGCTGCAAGAAGGGCGAATCAAGTTGGCGCCCAACCAAGTAATTCCATCGGCCGAGGAGCTCAGGAAGATTAGGTACTGCAAGTGGCATAATGCGACCTCACACAGTACCAATGACTGCAAAGTATTTAGGCAGCAATTGCAGTCAGAGATTGAATCTGGACGCATTAAGTTTGAAAATTCTAAGGTCCAGAAACCGATGAAGATTGATCAGCACCCGTTTCCAAACAATATGGTGGAAATCAGTGAAAAAACCAGAGTGCTGACGTCGGGAGCTGCCAGGAAGAGTTCATCGGTAGATCCTAACTACCAAATACCTGAGCGCGACGCAAGAAGGTGTGCCGATGACAGAAAGGGTAAGAAGGTTGCCGATGAAGGCAGCAGTGCCAACAGGGCTCCTGGAGTTGTAATCACACATAAGCAGGCAAGGCGAGATCATCGGCAATCACGTGAAGAAAAATATCGGCAAGAAGAAGAGGAGCATCGGGAATGGCTTCGGCATAAAGACCATTGGAAGTGTCCCTTCTTCGTTCACTGTTGGGAAGAAGGCATCAAGCTGCCCACTGCCGATAACTGTCCAAAGTGCAATGGGTATTACGCTGCCAATCGGTCAGGTAAGAGACCTTGTTTTGATGATCAGGCACCCAGGTACGCCAGGCCGCTCAGAGAGAACAGATCGGCACATGACCGACTGGGGGGCAAGCTCAGTGCCCATGACAGGCTTGGCAGGCGTGTCGATCAAGGGGAGCTGGAAGATATGGCCAATGCAAGAGTACCCGACGAAGAGGTATTCTCCAGAGATCCCAACATCGGAAGAGGTGCCGATGTAAGCGGTGGAAAGCAGCACCAGCCCATCTGGAAAACTAAGCTTCCTCCATGGTGCCCTAAGGGTCTGACCAAGACCCAGAAGAGAAGGATTCAGCGCCAACGCCGTGATGACCTGCACGACGATGCAGAACCCTCGAGGGAGAAGCAATGGAGGCCGAAGCGCAAGGACAGGGATCCATCGGCAGACATAAACATGGTCGTCATGTTGCCGATGGAGTTCATGGCACCCGTCAGTGATGATGAAGAGACTGCCGATATGGCGCAATTGGTGCTGGATCCGATGACGACTGTCTTTGAAAAGTCTGCCGATGATGAGAGGCAGCACTTAAGGGCTCTGTTTGTTAAAGGCAAAGTGGATGGATAGCCGGTGACAAAGATGCTGGTAGATGGCGGCGCGTCGTTCAATATAATGCCATATGTCATGTTCAGGAAACTTGGGAAAGGCGACCAGGACTTGGTCAAGACCGACATGAAGCTCAAGGACTTCGAAGGTAATGTGTCGACGGCTATGGGAGCCGTATGTGTTGATTTGACCATCGGCAGTAAAACTTTGCCGACAACGTTCTTTGTAATCAGTGGCAAAGGCACCTACAACTTGCTCCTTGGAAGGGATTGGATCCACGCCAATTGCTGTATCCCTTCTACTATGCATCAAAGTCTAGTACAGTGGATCGGGGACAGGATTGAAGTCATCCGAAGTGAAGCCCCGTCTACTGTTGCATCGGCAGAATCGGAAACTTACGAGCAAACCAGATGTATATCGGGCGAAGCCTGGGACAAAGAGTTCCTCAAAGTTGTCGATTACCGCATCAAACCGATCCAAGCAGTCAGTCTTGAAGAAGAGTTTTAATGGATCGGTTCACTGACGACGGAAAGCTGGGGCAGGGCTTCACGTCTGCCGACGACTTGCTCGAGATCGACATCGGCGATGGTAGCAAACCTAGGCCTACTTTTATTAGTGCTAAGTTAGACTCCCAATGTAAGCAGCAGTTAACCGACTTATTAAAAGAGAATAAAGATTGCTTTGCTTGGGATTATACAGAGATGTCTGGTTTAGACCGATCGATAGTTGAACATCGGTTACCCATCAAGCCTGGTTTCCAACCACATCGGCAACCTGCGCGCCGATGCAATCCTACTATTCTGCCCGACATCAAGGCTGAGATTACAACGCTAATCGAAGCTGGATTTATTCGGCAATGCCGATATGCCGATTGGATTTCTAATGTGGTTCCTGTGTATAAAAAGAATGGAAAACTTCGTGTTTGCATTGATTTTAGGAATCTTAACAAGGCTACGCCGATGGATGACTACCCGATGCCCGTTGTCGATCTGCTGATCGATGCTGCTACTGGACATCAAATTATTAGCTTCATGGATGGTAATGTTGGGTATAATCAAATATTCATGGCTAAAGAAGACATATCCAAGACTGCTTTCCGGTGTCCAGGTCACGTTGGCTTATTTGAGTGGGTAGTCATGACTTTTGGCTTGAAGAATGCCAGTGCTACTTATCAAAGAGAAATGAATTTTATCATCCATAAGTATATCGGCACAATAGTTGAAATCTACATTGATGACGTGGTGGTTAAGTCTGGAGGCTTCAAGAAGCATCTTGCCGATTTGCGGAAAGTGTTGGAGTGCACAAGGGAGCATGGGTTAAAGATGAATCCTAACAAGTGTGCATTTGGCGTATCGGCAGGGCAGTTTCTGGGTTTCATGGTGCATCAGAGAGGCATTGAAATCGATAGAAAGTCTATTGATGCAATTAACAAGGTAGTTGCTCCTACGAATAAGGCTGAGTTGCAGTCCTTGATCGGCAAGATTAATTTCATCAGAAGGTTTATATCTAATCTATCTGGTAAGATTAAATCCTTTAGCCCCCTATTAAAGTTGAAAGCCGATCAAGAGTTTACATGGAAAGAAGAGCAGCAGTCAGCTTTAGAGGAGATTAAGAAATACTTGGTAAATCCTCCAGTCTTGGTTCCACCTCAACACGGGAAGCCTTTCAGGTTATATTCGTCTGCCAATGACGGTGTTATCGGATCAACCTTAATTCAAGAGTTTGAAGGGAAGGAACATGTAATATATTACCTGAGCAGAAGGTTGGTGGATGCAGAAACCAGGTATTCGGCCATAGAAAGATTATGCTTGTGTTTATACTTCTCTTGCACAAAACTAAGGCATTATTTACTGTCGGTTGAGTGCACTGTTATTTGCAAAGATGATGTGGTCAAGTATATGTTGTCAATGCCGATTTTGAGTGGACGAATCGGTAAGTGGATTTTGACACTTTCAGAGTTTGACCTAAGGTATGAATCGGCTAAGGCTGTCAAAGGTCAGGTAATGGCCGATTTTGTTACTCAGCATTGTAATGTGGTGAGCTCTGTTGAAATTGTTCCTTGGACTTTATTCTTTGATGGGTCTACGTGCAAGGATGGAGCAGGTATCGGTATTCTCTTGATTTCACCCCGAGGACAGAAGTATGAAATTTCGCTACCGATTGTTGCTACTTCAACAAACAATTAGGCTGAATACCAAGCTTTACTTAAGGGGTTAGAACTACTCAGGGAAGTGTGTGCCGATGCTGTTGAAATCTTCGGTGATTCTATGTTGGTGATTAACCAATTGATCGGGACATATGAGTGTCGAAGTGAAGTTTTGATTGTTGCCCATGAACGGTGTTTGCAGTTGTTAAGAGAGTTCAAAGAGTATCGCCTTGAGCACATTCCAAGGTTGCATAATGAAGAGGCCAATCGGTTAGCACAGAGTGCCTCAGGGTATCAACTGATTCAAGAAGTCACGACATCGGTAACAGTTGCCAATGACTGGAAAAAGGAGATTGCCGATTACTTGAGGGATCCATCTAGGAAAGTTGAAAGGCGTCTAAGGTTCCAAGCTACTAAGTATGTGCTCCTCGACGATGAGTTGTATTATCGAACGATTGATGGAGTTTTGCTTAGATGTCTCGGCAAAGAGGAATCGAAAGAGTTGATGGGTGAGATCCATGAAGGTGTATGTGGAGCGCATCAATCGGCATTCAAAATGAAGTGGATGATTAGGCGAAATGGATATTATTGGCCGACAGTCCTTGAAGATTGCTTCAATTATTTCAAGGGGTGCCAGGGCTGTCAGAAGTTTGGTAATGTGCAAAGGGCACCTGCATCGGCAATGAATCCTATAATTAAGCCTTGGCCGTTCAGAGGATGGGCTATTGATCTCATCGACCAAATTTATCCTCCATCAAGCAAGGGACATAAGTTCATACTTGTTGCTACCGATTATTTCACTAAGTGGGTCGAGGCAGCCCCTTTAAAGGTGACATCGGCAAACATGGTGGATTTCGTTAAAGAACACATTATTTACCGATTCGGAATTCCTCAGACTATTACTACCGATCAAGGAACTATGTTCACATCGGGAGAGTTTGAAGAATTTGCTACTAGTATGAGGTTCAGGGTGTTAAACTCTTCTCCTTATTATGCTCAAGCTAATGGTCAGGCTGAAGGTACTAATAAAGGGGTTATCAAGCTTATTAAGCGCAAGATTGAAGAGAACCCTAGAAGGTGGCATGTGGTGCTAAACGAAGCCTTATGGTCGTATCGGATGGCTTGTCATGGTGCAACTAAAGTTTCGCCGTATCAGTTGGTCTATGGACACGATGTTGTCCTGCCTTGGGAAATTAAAACTGGTTCTAGGCGATTATCTTTTCAGGATCAATTGACGACCGATGATTATGCTACTCTAATGAAAGATGAGTTAGAAGATTTGGCAGGTCATCGGTTGAGGGCATTGATTAGCATTGAAGAGAATAAGAAGAGGATTTCTAGATGGTATGACAAGAAAGTAAAGGTAAAGGAATTTGCCGATGGTGATTTGGTTTGGAAGTTGATTTTACCGATCGAGACTAAGAGCTCTAAATTTGGAAAATGGTCCCCTAATTGGGAGGGTCCTTATCGGGTAAAACAGTCTGCTCCTGGTAATGCTTACATTTTGGAAACTCTCGAAGGAGTTGCGTTCTCTAGAGCGATCAACGGCAAATACTTAAAGAGGTATTACCCCAGCATATGGGTGGACACATAGCATGCTCGTTTGGATGCCGATGAAAGAGAAATTATAATACATCGGTAAAAACGTGTAAACGTTATATTACAAGACCCAAAATCAAGTATCAGAGTTACATTCTTGCCGATACAACAAACAAATTACAGCAAGGAGTGGATAGCTGATATCGCACGCAGGCGAATTTGCTTTATTTCGTCCATCTCCTTAGCGTCGGCATCGGCAGAACCCTCGACCGGCCTGATCTTCTTTTTCCACAAGATGGCTTGTCGGGCATTCTGGTCCCTTTCTTGCCGCAGGACCCTGACGGTGTCGGACAGCTGGGTTTTCTTTTGGTTGGCTGCGGTCAAAGCCTCCTCAACCTTTTGTAACTCGGCTAGTAGTTCCTCTTTCTTTGTCGATAACTAAACGATTTCTTGATTGAGGCCGTTGATGGAGACTTCTGCTTGGCCGATACCCTTATGCTTTTCGTCAGCAATGTTTTTGAACTTGATCTTCTCTTCCTCGCTCTTGGATTGGGCAGCCCTATCGGCAATGCGACGGGAAAGCCTCTGGTACTGGATTTGTTTGATGTCGAGGAAGGTTGCCTGGAGAAGGATTTCTGCCATATCGGCAGGGAGATGGCTTTGGATGTCCTTGAAAGCGATCCTTGCTGCCGATGAGTCTTGAATGAGCTGGGACGTGTCTTGTAGTAGCAAGGGGAGCAATTCTTCAAGTTTGGACTTGGTCTCTGCCGATAAAGCTGGGACAGAGCTCTCCTCCTCCTCATCGTCATCGGGGATGTCGACTGCAAAGGAGAACAGACTGTCCGCTTGGATGGGGCCTTGGCGTTCATTTTCATTCTGAGGATTCAAGCTGAAGGATAAGAGACTGTCTGGAGAGTCTTGAGCCTGAAAACAGAGGTTAAAATATGCCAATCGGAAGATTGTACTGTGAGCTTTAGGGTGATTGACTTACCGTCTTGAAGCGGATCTCCTGCCTAGGACTTGGCATTCTAGATGGTCTGACTTCATCTTGGACATCGGCAGCAGATGCCGATGACTGGGCTTCTGCTGGAGAAGCAGCTGACGCCGCTAGTGCTGGTAGTGTTATTGCCGGTGTTTCTTTCGACGTGGTGGCTGGTTCTTGTGGCGGCAATGCCGCTCTCTCATCAGGAACTTCGGCCGATGGTGCCGATGCCGATACTGCCTCCGCTGCTACGGCGGGTGGAGTTGTCTCCTCATCGGGGAGGTCGGCCGATGGTGCCGATGCCGATGCCACTTCCGCTGCTGCAGCGGATGGAGCTGTCCCCTGATCAGGGACGTCGTCCATCGGCTGATCAGGAATAGGAGCCGATGGAGTTTCTGCCGATGACGCGCCGACAGTTGATGGTGCAACTTGTGTCGATGGTGAGGGAGAAGCTAGCCTCAGGCGCCTCTTTTTCCTTGGCGCGGCAGCAGGGGATCCAACCCGCTTTAATGAAGACTGGGGGGCATCGGCAACCGAGCTTGGAGGTGCTTGTCTACTGGAAGCGGCTGCCGATGACCACAGTGCCTGAGAATACAAAAACAAGTTATACAAAATAGAATGTTGCCGATAAAAAAGTATATAATCGGTACGGGCAAAGATGAGTTTACTGCATGAACCCGCGTCAGGGCAGCAGCAGCGGCCGATGTAGCCTTGGCTTTGGTAGGTATCTGTGTAGGTACCTGTTGAGGCATGAAGGCGGCTAGTGAGGGAGCTTTGTTGCCGATGATCGATATGGGACCCATTATCCGAAGATTAAAGGGCCTGCCACTGTTGCTCGTTGTGGGGATCGGATCATCGACCTGTCAAGCGCCAAAGAGTTAAGTACCAATGACGAAAGTAGAGTAATAAAGAGTGCATCGGTTAGAAGACTTACTGCGTCATCGGGGATGATGTGATCGGTGTCAATCAGGTGCCGATAGTAGTGCGATGACTTGGCGAATAGCTGGCACCTCCATTCTTGCCACCAAGACTTGTACTCGTTCGTTATAAAGGAGGTTGGTGACCAGGAGAACAAGTCGATGTCTGCTATATCGGCATCGGGAGGAAGGTTGACAACCTTATTCCAGTCTAGAGCACTAGAGATTGTCTACCTTGGCTTCACTACTTTGGAATAGCAAAGTTTGATCGGCAGTTGGCCGAATGCTAGTTGTCTCGATGCTACCGATGGGTAGTAGAACTCGTAGGATGGCGGGGCATTCTTCCCAGATCCGAAGATATTTACTGGAATAGCTCGGGGAGTGATGCTGGCCTTCATAATTGCTCGGTTCTCGGGCAGGTTCCCATCGCTCAGGTTGAATAGCAGCGGAAACTGATTGTTTTCATCAAGGTATGGCCACCAGATCCGTTCCGTGGAGGAGAGTCCGTTGTAGAACTTCTGAAAAAAGTAGCCGAAATGCTCTGTATCGGCATCGGTCCTTGGCAGCACTATGATAGCCTCTCCAAAATTGAGTGGAGGGCGAGTTGCCGATTCATCATCCCCATATCGGTAATCTTCCGATATGTCCCTCGGGAATTGCTGGGCAAACAGATCAAACTGAAGGGCCTTGTGCATATGTGCGTTCAGCCACATATTGACAAACCACCAGGGGCCCCCAAGGTTGCCGATGGGTTCTCCTAGCAGTAGCTTCTAGGATATTTGATGTAGCAAACGGTATACTGATCCGAGAAGGTACCTGCCTAAGGGAAGCCTGGTTCCATCGGCAAGTAGCTCAGCAGCTGGGAGGTGCATGGTGGTCGGGCCGACGGTTTTGCCGCAGAAGATGAACTTCTCCAACCACATGTTCAGGAAAATGGCGTGTTCTCGTTGGTTTACCGATCCGGTTTTCTGGTACTCATTGATGTAACCCGTCCAACCGCCGATGTTTCAGGTGTTCACCTTGTACTCAGCTTTTCTGTTGAAAAGGGTGAAGGTATCGGCAGAGGTGATATCCAGGTCAGTCAACATGTGGACATCGGCAAGGGTTGGGGTGGCTGGTCCATGCCTAAAAAGGAAAGCATTCATGCTATCGGACCAGAAGTATGAAGCTGCCATTAGCATATTCTCGTTCTTTTCCATATCGGCAATTGAAAGCCTGATGCAGTGATCCAAGCTGCGTTCTTGCCATTACACCTGCTGTGCCCTGGCTACTCTAAGGTACCAGTTCTTCCATCCCTTGGTGGGTTTGGGCCATGACGGAAAGCATCTTTCCATAATCCTAAGCCGAAGCATTCGGATCTGAAGGGCACCCGGTTGGTTTCTGCGTTGATTATGAAGGTGGGGTCTGGATTGCCCATGGGGCCTAGGCAGCTAAAGTTGGAACCAGCAAGCGGGATCACTATCTTGTTGTACTGTTCCTAGGGTTCGAAGAAAAGGAAGGAAAGAACCAGAAAAGGAACGGGGATAAATCCAGATTTATGCGAAAAAGGAACCAGCAGGAGGTTGCATTAGGAAGAGAATAGATCTCACCTTTGGGATGTCGACTTGGATCGCCATTGGAGTGCTTGCGGTTCGTCCTTGGATTGCGGAGAGGGATTGTTGCTCAAGCTTGTGTTTTTTTTGGAGGCGCCGGAGGTTGAAGACGAAGGTAGGGAGGTGAAAGTGAAAATGGACTCGGGGTAAAAGTAGTGTGGATCCCGATAACTTTTATAAGCTTACCCAGGGGCATTTTGGGGTTCCGTTTCACACTGTGCAGGAATGTGGAGAGGACCGCGGTAGATATGCGCGGTGATCGAGGTGGTCTGCAACTGTTTGTGCTACAATCGAGGGATTTTACTATTAAATTGCGGTTCCACACGCGGAGATCGAGGAAACTGTGCATCTATCTCGAAGGTAATGGCTACAGCAACGGCTACAGTGGAGAGAATTTCGGCGCATAAAATATTATACGCTCCGAAACTGGGGGGCATGTGTTGACACCGTTTTTCAGCACGTGTCAAATGAGCTAAGGCTTGACTGGTCAGCGACCGTTCTCCATCGGCATCGGGAAATCGAGCCAGTATTGCCGATGGTAAAATGTTGTGGGGAGACTAAGTGTGTTACCGATGGAGGCTGAATGGTTCGTGCCGATAAGGTTAATTGGTGAAGTCAGGTCGTTTGGGCTGTAAAGTTGTTATTGCCGATTGCCGATGAGGAGACATTGCCGATTGCCGATGAAGAGCGGTTACCGATTGCCGATAGGGGCTGATTGGTAAAGGCAGTTGCCAATGCAAGGTTGCCGATCGGGAAGTATTGCCGATGCCGATGCCGATGGGCATGGGATGCCGATGAGTACAGGATAACTTAGCGTGTGATATCAGCGGAAGACTGGTGGCCAAAAGAAGGAAGCTGTGGATCGAAGGGATCTGCCGATGGAAAGTTTCCATCGAGAAGAGGCATAAGGAAACTGGTGATTTTGTACCAGTATTATTATAGTAGTTTGAATCCGACTCTTGCATGAGTCGTTTATTTTCCTTTAAAATAGGTGTGTTTGTTTAGGAAAATAAATATTGTTATCTGGCTCCTGCGCGAGTCAGTTTCCTTAAAATTAGGAGTTTGTTTTAGGAAGGGTACGTGTCGTGTCTTTGTACAACTCTCCATGCGGGAGTATAAATATGTGCCCTAGGGCTACGAAGAGGACAATCAATCCAATATCAAACAAACCAATTTTACTCTTATTCTACTTTTTATTGCAATTTACCCTTTTTGCATTAGTTATAGCTTTTAACGAGTTCTTCAAGCTTCGACGGGCTGCATCACCTTGATCTCCGTCAAATCCTTGCAAGTTCCGCGTGAGAATACCTCTGAGCCTTGGCATCCGGGCGCATCGTTGTTGCCTCATTCAGCTCTGCTCTAGTTATCCTGATCAGGTTTGACGGAAAGCTCAGATTGCTCAAAACACAGAACTTACAAAGGTTTGACGGAGGTCGATCAGATGCAGTCTGTCGAAAACTTGAAAGAACTCGTAGGTAAACTACATCTAATACGATAAAAGTAGAGTACTGGTAAAGTAGATAAAAAGGTAATTGATTGGTTGATATGCTTGGATATGATCGTTTACAGCACCCCTAGGTACCTATTTATACTCCGGCAGAGCGAGTTGTAGATAGATACGACTCGTGCCTTTCCTAAACAAAAACTCCTAACTTTAAGGAAATAACTAACTCGCGCAGGAGTCGGACCCAAACAAAAACAATCTTTTCCTAAACAGATTCTACTATTATTAAGGGAATAAAATGACTCATGCAAGAGTTGGACTCAAACTTCTATAACAATACTGGTATAAAATCACCAGTTTCCTTATGTCTCCTCCCCGATGAAACTTTCCATTGATGCACCCTTCCGATCCGCAATTTCCTTTTAACGTCATCGGCAATCGTGTGCTCACGTTATCCATGTCATCTTTTATCAGCAACACTCCTTCATCGGCAACTGCCATCCACGTCATTCTTCTTCCATCGGCAGCATCTACCACTCATCAGCAACAACCTTTAGCTTTCATCGGCACTGACTTCTCATCGGCAAGCTGACCTTTGCCTTTATCAAGTCCTTCTGCCTCCATCGGCAACAAGTCTGTCTTCATCAGCAACATTCTTGCCTCTATCGGCAGTCTGACCGATAATATCCCGATGCCGATAAAGAACAGCAAACAACCTCTTGCTGATCGGCACAACCCTTAGATTATATTGACATGTGCCAAAAAACGGTGTCAACATTATGACTATTGGATAAATCCGCAAGCGCACAGATTATACCGTTGTAGCACTTCACCCAGGAGTATTCCGGGGTATCATATTTATATTCTCCCAAAGGAAAGCAGAGCTAGAAATAATAATAAAAGAGGGATCCTAGAGATCACCTCAATTTAGTACCAACTAGTGTAAGGGGGTAATCGATATAATGATAGGAAGGTGATGATGTAACAAACCGGTAAAGATAAGTAAGAGATGACTAGTGAGTATAACTATGTGGGAGGACAACGAGAGAGTAAAGGACTCCTGTGATTCCAACTCTACCTTTGTGGATTTAACTATGGCACTCAGCTGAGACAAACATCAATTGATTCCTCAATACAAGTATGCTAGGCGAGGGGATAGATCAGTAGGAGGACAGAACTCCTACCGGACCGCGCCCTCTTCTTACGGGGGCCTTATCTTTTAAGAACTTGCCTATAAACACGTGGTGGAATACAAAGACTAGACAAGGCTGTCACCTCTTGCTAGCTACCACAAACAATCCATGCAACAAGCGATAACCAAAGGTGAGACTAAGTATAAGCACCATGCTTACACTTATTCTTACTACTCTAATCGTGTATACGACAACTAGAGCACCCTATAACAGGTGATGATCGCATACAGGAAAGGCCACAAGTATCTCAATCTAGTTTATAACAACTAATTGACAAGATAAACCACAACAATACTATAGCAAGTATAATATTGCACAAAGTAAAGACTAAGTAAAGTAAAGAAGGAATGTTGTATTGAATAAGTAAAGTCTTACAAAAGGGAAAGATACAAGAGCTTATACCAGATCCTCTGGGAAGACAACTCCGGAAAGCCCGAGCAAAGCTCAACTCAACTCTAACTCCCACACTACACCACTAGACTAATCTCCACTTGAGAACAAAAGTGGTTTGTATGGATTACATCATGATTAGAGAGGGAGGTCTAGGCCTCTATTTATAGTGGGGGGTGGAGTAGGGGCTACTCCAGGGCCACGTCACCGATCCAGGGAGCTTCAATACTCCTCCCTTGGATCAAACTGTCATACAACCGCCTAGAATGGATGGCTTGGATTTGCAACATGTGCATTTTGATGTGGCGGTTGAGGGGGACCCAACCGACCAAGGGGCGTGATCCGCCGATCCCCCCTATGGCTAGTGGGCCATCCCCTGGCCTTGTGGGTGTGGGCCCACTGGTCAGGGATTTAGTGGGGCCGAGATGGGCCCAAGGGCCAGTCGGCCGACCCCCCTGTGGGGTCTCTGGCCCACCTCTTGCTCCCTGGTGTTGGTCCCACTAGTCATAGGTGTTAGGTGGTGGTTCTGAAGTAGTTGTAGTGTTAATCTCTTTGGTGTGGGCCCATGAATCCTTGGACATTGCTTGTGAACCGTTGGGAGAAAACACAAAGTGATCTGAGGGTTGGATTTCACTTTCATGTGCTTCTCATGGATCATGGCCGAGGGGGAGACCTGGTGGGCCCACAGGGTGGTCGGCCGACCCCCTATGTGGGTCCCACTGGGTCTCTTTTGTTCCATTTCTTCATATTTGCAATTAAATATTCATGGACATGTGGAACTTGTTAGTTTATAAAGAATGCTCATGCGATGATTGTTTTCTCCTTGATCCTGAGTTATTGGTAGCATTTTAGTGATATAAAATGGGTCATAATTTGTGCCAACAAGATCCCCCAAGCTTAACCTTTGCTCATCCCGAGCAAATAATTAAACTTAGCAAGGTGGATCAGGAGTTACTGCGATGCTTCATATTTCAAGAGTAATAAGTCTACAACAATTATGCTTCTCTTTTGGATGAAAAATTAAGCAATAAAGACTCACCCATTTTACCTTAGTCTTCCATGGGGCTTATAGCTTTATCCTTTGTCTTGGGCAGTTGAGGGATAGAACAACTTGACTTGAGCACTAGTTTTCTCATTCTTTCACAGGTTTCATATCGGAGGTTTTGCAATATTTTGTAAAAGAAAACTTAATGTTCCTCAAATGGTACTCTCAAGTCGCTCATGTGGTGTATGCTTCCTCACCAAGCCATAGTCCAAAGTTTGCCTTCTTTTATCCTATCTCTAAGAGCTTATGTGGAGCTGTAGGTAGGGATCAAAGATGTAGCAAACTTACCTTGCATATATTGTAAACTCAAATCCCAGATCTAAGGAGAGAAATGTCATACTCTTAGATCAAGATGTGCAAGTGTGTGGAAACATGGTAGATGATCGATCTCCTATATGTGGATGATCTCTCTTTCCTAATCTTTTTATTTTGAGACATAGTTATCTTCTAAGTTTTCTATGAGCTTTGAAAATGCTCATCATCATTTTTTTTTATTTTTTTAAAGCTTTGGACTGCTCAGAAAAGATTGGAACTACAGAATGTCCCTAAATATTTTTGCATAGTCTATGTCTCATTTACTAGTAACGAACTAGAGAGAGGATTTTTTAGAGCATGGAGTATGATCTATTTGGAAATGTAAGGCATGTTTTTGCGTACTTCCAGTGTAGAAGCAGCATGTATATGTGGCGCGCATGTGATCTTGATCTTGGGAGCATGATAAATCTCTCAACAAGGGTCACAAAACTTGACCAAACTCAATACAAAGTAAGCAACTTATGTAGAAAGTTTATATCATGAAGGAGCATATATGGCTTTGATAGGAATTTTCACCATTGAGGAACAAGAAGTGTTTTTATCATTTTAATAAATAAAACTCCGATAGTCATTCTTGCTTAGAACAATATTATAGCAGCTCTTATCTCGTCATATCATGTCTCACAACAACTTAGACTTAGTTACAGCATTTGCAACCCACAAAAGTTTGAGGTTCATGATGGTTTCTTTTAAGCCGAGTAGTTCATACTTAGAGAAATATTAAGCTGTAAACTGAATACTAGAGAGATATTTGGCAGAGCAACTATTCATCATTTCCACAAGAAAGGTATATAACTATGGAACAAATTTATTCTAAGGGAAATAAAACTTAATTAATTGGCAGGGAAATATTTTTGTTAATTTTCGTAATTTTCTAGTTTTTTTAGAGATGAGAATAGAAATAAAATGCTGGAATTAAAATTACGAAAATTTAACTTGCATAATTGAAAATGCTAAATGAAAACTTACCTTAGTGGGGGAGAGAATCTCCCCCAAGCTTACTTTTTTCATGGTCCTTGTGGATGAAATTATGTTGGGTCTATTCCATGATGGGTATAAAAATCATCCCATTGCTGATTCTGGTAGTCTCTCAAGTCTTGGACCCGTTGCTGATTTTGGATCACATTTTCATGGAGGGTTCCATGACTCATCCGTAGCTCATTTACTTGAGTTGTGAGAAGATTCACGTCATGACGGAACTCATTGTACTCCCATCCCTGTGAAGAAGAAGCAAAAGAGAACCTTGCACTTTGGGTGTGCGACGCTGATCTTTGGAGTCCACTGCTTGAGCTGGTGAACTGTGCAGCGCTCATGGACTCATCCATGAACTCCAATCCCAGAGACGACTTCCTGTGCAGCATAAGCCATGCTGCGTGTCGTCCTTCTACCTGCAAATCTCCTACGCCCTTCTTGTGTTTCTACATCAAAGGTTAGTTTCCTACACCTATACAGTTTAACCCTTTCACAAGGGAGTGGAATTCTTTTTTAAGGGCTCATTATTCAAATATAAGAAAGAATCATTTAATCCCTGAGCCAAATTGTGGCCTTGCACAAAATAGTTCATATCTAACACAGATCTTGGTGAGGTTAAGTAAAACTAAAATTCCTGGAGCTGAGCCATATTATGCATGATTTTAGTGATCATGGAAGTAAACTCAAAAGGTCCTTTTCTACCACTGGCTGAGCACCAATGATCTACCATGGCTCTAACAGGAGAAACTTGAATTTTATTCACCATGGCATAAAGCAATCTTAGCTCAACATTAGTTACGGGTCTTACATCATCTCTAGGGAACAGAGTTATTCCTATCCAACGATGCATAAACCGTAAAGTAGGATTATGGATTTCACTAGTTTGTGGGTATCTAGCATTGTCTTTTCCAGAGATGCGTTTCCAAAACTCCTTTCTATCATACCCAGGGGTAGCATGCTCAATATTAATGGCACATTTTTCTTTACATCCAAGAACCTGACTAAATTCTTTCCATGTTAAAGATAGCGGATGATTAAGCAACCGGAAAGTAATTCTTTGGATGCTAGTCTTAACTGTACTTAAGAACTCTAGAGTTAACAGTTTACTTCCTGGGTCGCTAGTGATATCCCAAAGCTCACGGGTCCAACCTATAGCTTTAAAAACTTCCTTAAAGTCTACGTCTAAGCCTATTTTAGCTAAAAGGTCAGGATCAATTACCTTGGTATGCTCGTAGTCGCGTTCCTTCAAGGTGTTGAAAATGGCCATCTCCTACGGTGTGAGACAGATGTCGGTTTCCGAGTCGGTGTCGATGCGGGACCCATAGGGTTCCCCATGGAGAAGAAACAAGAAGACCTAGTCCGAATAGGATTCTGAATCCTACTAGGACTAGGAGTAAACCTAATCCAAGTAGGATTCCCTACATATAATCCTACTAGGATCTCTACTTTGTAACCGACTAGGACTTCTGCCTCTCCTGGACTATATAAAGGACAACACCTTGTATTACGATCAAGAGCAATAACAGATGACTCAACTGGACATAGGGTTATTACTCGACCTTGTCGAGGGCTTGAACCAGTATAAACTGTGTGTCCCTACATACTACGCAACACCCGATACGTAGAGCGACACACAACACCTTGTATTACGATCAAGAGCAATAACAGACGACTCAACTGGACGTAGGGTTATTACTCGACCTTGTCGAGGGCCTGAACTAGTATAAACCGTGTGTCCCTGCATGTCCAACCACCAAGGTTTCACTATTCGCCGAGGCACGAACTACTGTCTCGTGTAACCCCGTGGCAGGCTATCGGTGTTAAAAGATCGACAGCTGGCGCGCCAGGTAGGGGCTTTCAGCAAATTTTTTCTCGAAAGCTTGGTGGACCACGACCTCAAGATGACGAAACCGACGGAATCCACGTTTTTCTTCGGATCATGGATCTGCAAGATTGACGACGACGGAAAAATTCAAAGCCGATTCCGAGAAGAAGAAGGAGCGGATCAAGATCTTCAAGAGTTGAATCAAAGAATTCAAAATCTGATGATTTCAAAACTAACCAGACTAGCAGACGAAGAAGGATACGAAACCGACTCGGAAAAGGAGACACTACCGCACGCCGACCCCGAGTCCAACACAACAAAAATAAACACGAATCAAGTCAGTGTATACAAGCAGACTCCAGTCAGAAGCAAAAACAACTCGGAAACCATCGAGAACTCGCGTTTATATGAACTGCATAATTCGGCATACACTTATGGAAGTTTCCTTCAGAGAAAGATTATAAGAAGCAAAACACTGAAAGGTTCCCAAGAAAGGTTGATCATGTCAACAACTCTAGAAGGATGCATCGTGCATTGGCCAAACCAACCCTGAAGAACACAAGTCTGCGCAGTACATCTACAACTCGACGACTACTCAGCAGTGCATCTACAACTCGACGACTACTGCGCGGTACATCTACAACTCGGACGGAGTACTCGACTGCCCGTCCGAACAACTCTGCCATGAACCAAGCTAAGTGACGCTTTAATTTCCGAATCTTTTTTATGTGTCTCTGGGAAGACACACAAAAAATAATCATATGAGCAAGCCTAGTGCTCTAAATCAAATCATCTTGCGAGCAAACAGAGTGCTCCAAATCAAATCATCATACGAGCAAACAGAGTGCTCCAAATCAAATCATCATGCGAGCAAACAGAGTGCTCCAAATCAAATTGTCATGCAAGCAAACATAATAAATCTTCTCTTAAAAGGTCACTAAAGTCTTCAAGTAGCACACGCCTTAATCTGTGAAGCTTGTCTACTCACATGAGGGCTCACATGGACGGTCCCAGAAAGGTCAAACCGTACCATACGCCAGAGATTCAAGTGCTTAAACGTAACAGGACACTTGTTAACACTGGATTTTGGCACGCATTGGAAAATGACAGATGGGCTAATATGCAGTAAACAAATTCAGTGGCAGGCATTTGAATATTTGGCAGGTGTTCGTACAATCGGCTAATTTATAAGGATTCGGCAAAAGTGATCATGCGGTCGGTTATTTCAGGAGTGGATCCTCCATTAAGAAGAGATGACGGCAAGCAAGGAGCCGAATCGAGCAACCGACATTATAGCGATTGAGGAAATAAAAGTTTTAGAAGGAAAGTTAGGGTTGAAAGTATCGTTTTTCCTTTAATATCTTATAGTCGTGTCCTTTTAGGACTAATGTCATGATCAGGGTTAAAATATAAACCCTTGTCCATTGTAAAAAGTGTTCACAACCAAACCAATACAACCGGCCCCGTGCCAACTTCGAGTCCTTTGTCGTGTTGTCGAGTTCTTCGAGAGGAATCATCGATCCGTCGACCTCCGTAAGTCTTGGCAACCTTGCTATCATGTCTAGTAGCATGCGGTGGATTTAGATATTGATGCAAGTAGTCTAGTTTATTATCAATGATCGTGCGGTGGATCTTTCTTCAATAATCAAGAGGTCTTCGCTTGTGTTTTGCTTATAAGTAGATGTCGTGCGGCGGATATTTGCTTGTATGCTTAGAAAAAGCAAGATAGTTATCGGCTCTTGTAGATTTGAGAAGATCTATTGGGTTCATTAAGTTATCGTGTTGCATGTTTTATATAATCTTTACATATTTGCAAACACTCTTTTGCTCAATCTAGATTGATACGGTTCAGCTCTTGTTAGTTTATATAGATCTATCTATGTTATGATGAATTGCTTTCATGTTGTTTCCATGAGTAGATCTTATATCTATAAATAGCCGAATTAGTTTGAATCTAGATTGTCACGTGTTGCGGGTTCATGTATGCTATCCATGTTTAAGCTTTGATGACGCTGGGTGTCGTGCGGCAGATGCAGGCTTTAGATTAGTTTAATCATGTTTGCTTACGCGTTTCCTTCATCATGGACCCCAATTCGGCTGATTGCCGAGATTGGTCATGCTTTAACTTATAATCAATTACGAGTCGTCCGTATGTCCTTTTTTCATGCATGCGCGTTCGGCAATCAGTGATTTGCGTGTTACATGTTTATTTTAGCCGAATGTTCCATAAAACCTGTTGGCAGATAGCTTTCATAGCTGTATGTCGTTGTAAGTGGCTTCAGGGCCGTACATATGGAACTGTCTGGTATTACCCGACACATTCTAGTTTATATCTAATGACTTTCATTCCTTGTTAGTTTCAGGTCAAACTGACTGGCACGTTTTCGGTAGTTGACGCTTGTGAACCAAGCTAAGTGACGCTTAAATTTCCGAATCTTTTTTATGTGTCTCTGGGAAGACACACAAAAATAATCATATGAGAAAGCATAGTGCTCTAAATCAAATCATCATGCGAGCAAACAGAGTGCTTCAAATCAAATCATCATACGAGTTGTTGACGTTGTTTTTTGTATAGGTCAGTATTAAACCAAGTGTATTGATCGGTAAAGGGGTTCCTCATCGGCATCAAGGGGCTATCGGTTTCATTACCGATGGAAGCAGAAGAATCTGCCGATGGTGGATGTGATAGAAGAAACGTCAAGGGAGAAAAGGAAAGACATTTGCCGATGAGAAGATGTTGCCGATGAAAGTAGAAGAATATTGCCGATAGGAAGGTATTGCTGATGAACAAAGGATATGACTGACATCAGCAGAAAGCTGTCGATGGCAATAAGAGGAAGGTTACAGATTGGAAAGAGTCTGCCGATGGAAGGCTTCATCGTAAAGAAAACGAATAAGGAAACTGATGATTTTATACCAGTGTTACTGTCGTTGTTTGAGTCCGACTCTTGTATGAGTCATTTTATTTCCTTAAAAATAGGAGTTTTGTTTAGGTATGAGTCTTGTCTGTTTGAAACTCCTGTTACCAGAGTATAAATATGTACCTAGGGGTGATGTATCAATGAATATTCAATACAATCAAACAAATCTATTATTTTCGTCTTACTTTTCTAGCATCTACTTTTTCGCATTAGTTTTAGTTTATCTACGAGTTCTTACGATCTCGACGGGCTGCATCTACAAGATCTCCGTCTACCTCGCGAATTCTGCTTTTTGAGCAATCTGAGCCTTGACGTTCGGGTGCATCGCTGTCGTCTCGTTCATCGTTGTTCCTGTTATCATCCTTGTCGATTAACTGGTTAAATCGACTGGCACACCTTGGGTATCAAGTTCGAGTATAAGCCCGAGGTGTTTGCAGATCTGACGCTTTTTGTGTCAACACCTCTTTTGGCACACCCGGTGGGACCCTAAATTCATCTGTTGATCAAGATCATGGGTTATTCTACTGACGTCCATCCAAGGAACGTCATTGAAGTCTTCGAAGCAGATCTGAAGGATGATCAGAAGCAAGCTACGGAACAGGCTATGGAGGAATACAAGCAACTATATCTGAAGTCCTTCAGCCAAAACAGGAGTGGCAAAGCAGTCCAGAAGCAAGATCCGCCATCGCCACGATAGGTCACTTTCGACGCCAATCCTGGTAAATTTCAAGAGATGGTTTATTCTGCATTAAATCAAACATTGTTTAACCACTCTACTATGTTGTCCAACATTGTACACAACGCTATTATGCGATCCTTCAAAGAAGGGTAGGCATCTCATTATGTTGGTCCATCGTATCATCAATCTGGATCGGCATCTACTATAACTCCATCGGCAATCCCAGCGGGATCCTCCCAGCCTGCGAAGCTGTCTGTCGGTGAAGTTACTCTAAAATCAAGCCTTGTAAACGTTGTTCGGCTGAATACAGATCCAGTAGCATCGGAGGTGTCAGGACCTGTAATCCAGAGCCAACCGATTCCTACTAGCCGGTGGGGATATGATATGCCTCCAAATTCATCGACCAACGCCAAGTCGATCCAAGGTAACAATACGGCGGGAAAATTCCTTGTGGAATCGGCAGTATCACTGTAGCCGATGAATCTAGTAATGCATTATGCTACGCCTTCTCCAAACGGGCAGTCGTCGATAAGAAGTCTTCAGATGGTGGTACCCAAAATGCCTTGTGGGCGACCATCGGCATGCGCTCTGCCGATGCAACAAAATAGGGCAAATGCAGGCTATCCTTTGATGATAAATCCTCAGACGGGGGTATCAATATAACAAGGAGGTCAATCTATTGATTATCCTAGAATGCAAGGGGAACAGGCTCCGAATGGATATCAATTATTGATAAATCACATGCCGATGACTTGTGATCCTGGATGGACTGGTCAGACATCAATGCAACAGCAGTTGGTGCAACCTAGATATCAAGTGGCAGGAGCATAGCAATACCATCACCCTGTGGATGTTCAAAATGAGATGTCGATAGTATCTCGAAATACTCCAGCTGGTGTCCAAGGATATACATCGACAGATCAACTGATGTATAATGTTCAGCAACATGGTGCTGCGCTTACGCCAATCGGATTAGTTTACTTACCACAGAGGCAAGAAGGGATGTATCTACCAGTTCAGCCAATAAATATACAGCCAACGCGTCGGCAGGGTCAAAATGTATACTGGGCCGATGAGATCGCCGAAGTGACGAAAGGATAGTTCGGTAGTAAGTCTGAGGTCGATACATATTCTTATCGAACACCATTCCTTCATGCATATGACTTGATTCCTCTTCCAAATCGGTACGAGGTGCCGAATTTCACAAAGTTTTCTGGTTTCCAAATTACACTGATCCAAGCAGTCGGTTCTGAAGAGGTGTTTTAATGGATCAGTTCGTTGATGATGGAAAGCTTGGGCAGGGGTTCACATCGGCCGATGAGTTACTAGAAATAGACATCGGCGACGGTAGCAGGCCTAGGCCAACTTTTATTAGTGCTAGGTTGGATTCCCAATGTAAACAATAGTTGACTGATTTGTTAAAAGAATATAAAGATTGTTTTGCTTGGGATTATACAGAGATGTCTGGTCTGGACCGATCGATAGTTGAACATCGGTTGCCTATTAAGTCAGGTTTTCAACCACATCGGCAACCAGCGCGCCGGTGTAACCCCACTGTACGACCCGATATTAAAGTTGAGATTACAAAGTTAATTGAAGAAGGATTTATTCGGCAATGCCGATATGCTGAATGGATTTCTAATGTGGTTCCTGTGCATAAGAAGAATGGAAAACTTCGTGTTTGTATTGATTTCAGGAATCTCAATAAAGCTATGCCAATGGATGGCTATCCAATGCCTGTTGCCGATCTACTAGTTGACACTTCTGCTGGACATAAGATTATCAGTTTTATGGATGGTAATGCTGGATATAATCAAATATTCATGGCTGAAGAAGATATATCCAAAACTGCTTTTAGGTGTCCAGGTCACGTCGATTTGTTTGAGTGGATCGTGATAACTTTTGGGTTGAAGAACGTCGGTGCTACTTATCAATTCATCGGTGCTACTTATCAAAGAGCGATGAATTTTATTTTTCATAAGTACATCGGTTAATAATCAGGCTGAGTACCAGGCTTTACTAAAGGGATTGGAGTTGCTCAGGGAAGTGCGCACCGATGCCGCAGAGATTTTTGGTGATTCTATGTTAATAATCAATCAATTGATTGGGACGTATGAATGCCGGAGTGATATTTTAATTGCATATCATGGGATGTGTTTGCAGTTATTAACAAAATTTAAAGAGTATCGTCTTGAGCATATTCCCAGGTTGCATAATGAAGAGGCCAATCGGTTGGTGCAACATGCGTCGGGGTATCAGCCGATTCAAGAAGTGATGACATCGGTAGTAATTGCCGATGATTGGAGGAAAGAATTTGCCGATTACCTAAGGGATCCATCTCGAAAGGTGGAGAGGCGGTTAAGGTTTCAGGCTACCAAGTACGTTTTCCTTGATGATGAATTGTATTATCGTACGATTGATGGAGTCTTGCTCAAATGTCTTAGTAAAGAGGAGTCAAAGGAGTTGATGAGTGAGATTCATGAAGGAGTGTGTGGGGCACATCAATCGGCATTCAAAATGAAGTGGATGATCAGGAGGAATGGATATTATTGGCCGATGATTCTTGAGGATTGCTTTGAATATTTCAAGGGGTGTCAAGATTGTCAAAAGTTTGGTAATGTTCAAAGAGCACCTGCATCGGCGATGAATCCTATAATCAAACCTTGGCCGTTCAGAGGATGGGCCATCGATCTTATCGTTCAGATTTATCCACCATCAAGTTAAGGGCATAAATTCATACTTGTTGCCACCGATTACTTCACGAAATGGGTTGAAGCCATTCCCTTGAAAAATTTGACATCGGCAAACATGATAGATTTTGTGAAAGAACATATTGTTTACCGATTCGGGATTCCTCAAACTATTACAGCTGATCAGGGGACTATGTTCACATCGGGAGAGTTCGATGATTTTGCTATCGATATGGGGTTCAAAGTGTTGAATTTTTCTCCTTATTATGCTCACGCTAATGGTCAGGCTGAAGCAACTAATAAGGGGATAATTAAGCTTATCAAGCACAAGATTGAAGAGAACCCTAGAAGGTGGCATACGGTGTTGAATGAAGCTCTTTGGGTGTATCGTATGGTGTGTCATGGTGCTACTAAGGTTTCTCCGTATCAGTTGGTGTATGGACAAGATGTTGTCCTAGCTCGGGAAATTAAAACTAGTTCTAGGCGATTGTTTTCTCAGGACCAATTGACAACCGATGAATATGACATCCTTATGAAGGATGAATTAGAAGATCTGGCGGGTCATCGGCTAAGGGCTCTAATCAGTATTGAAGAAAACAATAAAAGGGTTGCCAGATGGTATAACAAGAAAGTAAAGGTGAAAGAATTTGCCGATGGTGATCTGGTATGGAAATTAATTTTACCGATTGAGACTAAAAGTTTGAAGTTTGGAAAATGGTCCCCTAATTGGGAAGGTCCTTTTCGAATAAGTCAGTCTGCTCCTGGTAACGCTTATATTTTAGAGACACTTGAGGGAGTTGCGTTCTCCAGGGCAATCAACGGTAAATATTTAAAGAAATATTATCCCAGTATCTGGGTAGATGCATGAAAGTAATATGTATTTACCAATGACAAAGTTATCATACAAGAAGCATCGCTAGGAAAGCATTGATGTCATATTACAAACAGATCAGATATCGAGTTCAAAAATAACGAGCTACAATAGGGTTTGAATACATGAAATCGCACGAAGGCGAACTTGGTCGGCTTCTTCTATCTCCCTAGTGTCCTCATCGGCAGTACCCTCGATTGTCTTGGTTCTTCTCCTCAGCAGAAGAGCTTAACGAGCGTTGGCGTCCCTCTCGTGTAGCAAAGCTTTGGTCATGACAGGGAGTTGGGTTTTCTTCTGGGTGGCCGAATCTAAGGCGTCATCTATTCTTTTCAGTTCGGCTAGCAACTCTTCTTTATGCGTCGATAGACGGGCAATCTCCTGGTCAAGTTCGGTGCTAGAGGCTTCTAGGCGACCGATGTCTTTATGCTTGTCATATGTAGTCTGCTTGAACTTGGATATTGCTTCTTCAAGTTTTGCTTGAGCGATTATGTCGGCAATGCGACCTAGGGCCTTTTTATACTGGAGTTGTCGGCCCTGGAGGAAAACCGCCTGGAACAGTGGTTCTTCGATATCGGCAGGCAGCTGATCTTGAATTTTCTTGAAGGCCGCCCTTACTGCACTAGAATCTTGGACCAGTTGGGATGTATTTTGTTGCAGTAAGAGCAGGAGAGCTTCAAGTTTAGACTTCATTTCTGCCGATATGACAGTTGAAGCTTGAGTAAAGTCTGACTCTTCTTCGTCGGCGTCTTCTGGAATATTAACGGCAAAGGAGAACAGGCTATTGGGAGAGTCTTGAGCCTGAAAAGATAAAGAGTTAAGATGTGTCATTTAGAAGTTTTTCACAGGTTTATGATAAATGTATTCAATTTACCTACTTTAGGGCGATTTCTCGCCTTTGGCTTGACAGAGTAGCCGATGCGACCGTATCATGAAGATTGACAATGGTTGCCGATGAGCTTGCCTCAGTAGGAGGGACGGTTAGTGTTGATGCCGGTGTTGGTGTTGGTTCCGCTTCCACTGACCTCTGTGGGGATGTTGTTGTCCCGTGGTCAGGGATTTCATCCGGTGCTGATGTTGGTACCGATGCTGATACCATTTCTATTGTTGCGGACATCTCTTGCAGCGAAGGTACTGTCCCTTGGTTAGGAATGTCGGCCTGTGGTTGCTCAGGGACAGGTGCCGATACTGGCTCTACTGTTGGCACATCGGCAGAAGCTTGAGGAGATGCAGCTCGAATCGATGGCTTTGGGTGCTTCGGTCTGGGAGCAGCATTCGATAAACCTCGGCGCTTTGGCTGTTGCACTTGGGGGGCATCGGCGAGTTGAGCCATGGAGATTTGTACGCTTGGAGTGGCTGCCGAGGAACTTGTCCGCTGCAGAAGAGAGTTTGGTGCTAATTGAGTAGAAATCGTCGGTTAAGTGTATTATGGTCGACATAAATGAAGGTTTATTACCTTGAAGGCTTGTGCCAAGGCGGCGGTAGCAAAAGTGGCAGTAGAAGCATCATCGGTTGGCAGTGGTCTGGACCTTATGGTGACTTTAGGGACTGCCTTGTGATGCATGAGCGCGGACAGTGAAGGAGCCTTGCCGCTGATTGATGATATGGGGTTCATCGGTCGCAGATTGAAATGTTTGCCACTCTTGCTCTTTTGGGGGACCAAATCATCGACCTATTGGCAGAGAGTTAGTTACCGATGCAATTGGGAAGTTAAACGAAAAGAAGTATCGGAAGTGAGCTTACCGCATCATCGGGTATGATATGATCAGCATCGATCAAGTGCCGATAGTAGTGGGATGATGGAGCAAATAGTTGTTCTTTCCATTCTTGCCACCAGAACTTAAAGAATTCGGTGATGAAAGATGTCGGTGCCCAAGAAGATAAATCGATGTTGGATACATCGGCATGAGAGGAGAGGGTGACGATTTTGTTCCAATCCATGGCGCTGGAGATGGTTTCTCTTGGTTTGATCACGTTGACGTAGCTAAGCTTGATCGGTAGTTGGCCGAATGCTAGCTGTCTTGCCGCTACCGATGGATGGTAGAACTCATAGGATGGATTAGAGTTCTTTCCGGTCCCGACGATGTTCACCGGGATAGCTCGGGGGATGAGGGTGGCTTTCATGATTACTTCATTCTGTGGTATATTTCCATCAGTGAGGTTGAAGGAGAGTGGGAATTGATTATCTTCATCGATATAAAGCCACCAGGACCGTTCTGCCGCAGGGATTCCGCAGTAGAGCCTCTGGAAGAACATGTCAAATTGGTCGACGTTGGCATCGGTTCCCGGTAGCACTATCATAGCTTCCCCAAAGTTGAGTGGGGAACGAGTTGCCGATTCATCGTCATCATAGACATAGTCTTCCGATATGTCTCTTGGGAATTGTTGGTTGAATAGGTCGAATTGGAGACATTTATGCATATGGGCATTCAGCCACATGTTGATGAACCATCAGGGACCTCCGAGGTTACCAATGGGCTCGCCTAGCAGCAATTTCTCTGATACTTGATGCAGGAGGCAATAAACTGAGCCAAGGAGGTATCGGCCAAGGGGAAATCCTCCATCGGCTAGAAGTTCTGCTGCGGGAAGATACATGTTGGTAGGTCTGACTGTTCTACCACAGAAAATAAACTTTTCCAACCACATGTTAAGGAAAGTGGCATGCTCCCTTGGTGCTACCGATCCAGTCTTCTGATACTCCTAGATGTACCCAGTCCAACCACCGATATTGCGGGTACTTACCTGATGCTCAGGCTTCCTGCGGAACAGGGTGGTGGGATCGGCAGAACAGACATCTAGACCGGTGAGCATATGTACATCGGCAAGCGTAGGGGTGGCTGGTCCATGTCTGAATAGGAATGCGTTCATTGTATCGGACCAGAACTAGGAGGCGGCAATCATCATGTTCTCATTTTTAGCCATATCGGCAATGGACAGCCTAATGCATTGTTCGATGTTGCGCTCTGACCAGTAGAGTTGTTGTGATCTTGCTATCCGGAGGTACCAATTCTTCCACCCTTTAGTGGGTTTGGGCCAAGAGCAGAAGGTATCGGTCCACAACCCTAAATCAAAGTGCTCATATCTGAAAGGGATACGATTGGTCTCTGCGTTTATTAGATTGGTCGGATCGGTGTTCCCCATTGGGCCTAAACAGCAAAGGTGTTCTTGATCGGTAGAGATCACTATTTTGTTGCGCATTTCCTAGATCCAAAGAACAAAAAGAAAGAGGGAGAAGGGATTGAGGAGCAATGCGAAAGGATGAAACTGCAGTATATCCGATAGGGAAAGAGGAGAGATTACCGTGGGAGCATTGAAGTTGATCGCCATTGATGCAGAGTTCTTCCGGAGATTGTGCTTCCTGCTGAAGAAGAGGAATCGCCGCTGGAAAAGTGCTCTTTGGGTGATGTTGAGATGAAGGTGGAAATGTGAGCTCAGGGTAAAAGAGAAGGCGGACGATGATCTTTATAAGCTTAGATTAAAGGGTATTTTCGATTTTTCTTGTTACTAAGCAGAGATAAGGAAGGATATCGTAGTAAATTTGTGCGGTGATTGAAGAGTTCGTGCTACAGTTACGGGAGTTGTTAGTAACTTGCAGTTTTCAGGCACGGTAATCAAGATGATGGCGCGTTTTGGAGGGAAAAGAGCAAATTTCGGCGCATAAGATATTTTATACTCCGAAATTGGGGGGCATGTGTTGACGCCGTTTTTTGTATAGGTCAGTATTAAACCAAGTGTATTGATCGGTAAAGGGGTTCCTCATCGGCATCAAGGGGCTATCGGTTTCATTACCGATGGAAGCAAAAGAATCTGCCGATGGTGGATGTGATAGAAGAAACGTCAAGGGAGAAAAGGAAAGACATTTGCCGATGAGAAGATGTTGCCGATGAAAGTAGAAGAATATTGCCGATAGGAAGGTATTGCTGATGAACAAAGGATATGACTGACATCAGCAGAAAGCTGTCGATGGCAATAAGAGGAAGGTTGCAGATTGGAAAGAGTCTGTCGATGGAAGGCTTCATCGTAAAGGAAACTGGTGATTTTATACCAGTGTTACTATCGTTGTTTGAGTCTGACTCTTGTACGAGTCGTTTTATTTCCTTAAAAATAGGAGTTTTGTTTAGGTATGAGTCGTGTCTGTTTGCAACTCCTGTTACCAGAGTATAAATATGTACCCAGGGGTGATGTATCAATGAATATTCAATACAATCAAACAAATCTATTATTTTCGTCTTACTTTTCCAGCATCTACTTTTTTCGCATTAGTTTTAGTTTATCTACAAGTTCTTACGATCTCGACGGGCTGCATCTACAAGATCTCTGTCTACCTCGCGAGTTCCGCTTTTTGAGCAATCTGAGCCTTGACGTCCGGGCGCATCGCGGTCGTCTTGTTCATCGTTGTTCCAGTTATCATCCTTGTCGATTAACTGGTCAAATCGACTGGCACACCTTGGATATCGAGTTCGGGTATAAGCCCGAGGTGTTCGCAGATCTGACGCTTTTTGTGTCAACACCTCTTTTGCCAAAAGAGGTGTTGAAAAAAACCGATAGCCCCTTGATGCCGATGAGGAACCCCTTTACCGATCAATACACTTGGTTTAATATTGACCTGTACAAAAAACGGCGTCAACACGAGCAAATAGAGTGCTCCAAATCAAATAATCATGCGAGCAAACAGAGTGCTCCAAATCAAATCATCATACGAGCAAACAGAGTGCTCCAAATCAAATCGTCATGCAAGCAAACATAATAAATCTTCTCTTAAAAGGTCACTAAAGTCTTCAGGTAGCACACGCCTTAATCCGTGAAGCTTGTCTACTCACATGAGGGCTCACATGGACGGTCCCAGGAAGGGCAAACCGTACCATACGCCAGAGATTCAAGTGCTTAAACGTAACAGGACACTACCTGAGGAACTTACGTGGCCTAGCAAGAGCAAGACAAAAAAATTATATATGCATTTCATGATACCGAGGCCTGCCCCTGATTGATTATCCAAGTAAAGGACATGCTCCTGACTTCATATCCAGAATGCAATTTACAACATATTTTTATGTTTAACATGCAGGAAAGCTACATCTTTACCATGAGACCATAAAAAAACATGCTCATGAGAGCCACTTTACCGAGACAAGTTCAGAAATAACTCGGATTGATAAAAAAATAAGAAGAAGAAGAAGAACCCCGTCAAGTTGCAAGACAGATCAAGACAAATTCAGAAAGAACCCAGAGTGGTCAAGAAACAACCCAGACGAGATACATCAAGAACCAGAGAAGACTAGAAACAACCTAGACGAATCAACAACAACTCGGAAGAGCTTCACGGCTTGGTCGGACACTAAGCTCGGGGGCTCGGCTTTCGCAAAACTATGCCCGGGGGCTGCTCGGCCTCGCATAACAATACATTAAGCCTAAAAACCGAAATATCTTAAGGAAAACAAGCAATCAAAAGACCAAAGAAAAAAAAACTACGAAAAGAACAAGACCACAGAAAGCAAACAAGTGAAAGGACAAAGACAAAAGCAGAAAGCTCGGGGGCTCGCTGCTCGAAGGACAAGAAAACAAGAACTCAAGACTACAATGATGACAACACATCAAGACCCTTCATCCGATTTATTTTCTAAATAAAAGAACTCAGAGAAGGCTCGGGGGCTGGAGATACCTACCCCGGAAAATGCCCTTTCAAAATCGTGACCCTCTGGCTGTTTGTACCAAACAACAAGAGGCTCGGGGGCTACACTCATTGAGTGCACTTTTCGTAAAAAGTGCACATCAACCTCAACAACCCAAAAAGGAAGCACAGAAGACCATCTCAAGATTTCGCTCCAAGAAGAACTCAGTTTTGATCACCAACAACTCGGCCTCTTGAAGCAAAATCATAAAATGCTTGGGGGCTTGTCGACGCGGGACCCATAGGCTTCCCTATGGAGAAGAAACAAGAAGACCTAGTCCGAATAGGATTCATTACATGAATCCTACTAGGACTAGGAGTAAACCTAATCCAAGTAGGATTCCCTACATATAATCCTACTAGGATCTCTACTTTGTAACCGACTAGGACTTCTGCCTTTCCTAGACTATATAAAGGAGGGCAGAGGTCCCTAGATCGACACCTTGACTTAGACCAAACAAAAAGTTCCCTACATACTACGCAACACCCGATACGTAGAGCGACACACAACACCTTCTATTACGATCAAGAGCAATAATAGATGACTCAACTAGATGTAGGATTATTACTCAACCTTGTCGAGGGCCTGAACCAGTATAAACCGTGTGTCCTTGCGTGTCCAACCACCAAGGTTTCACTATTCGCTGAGGCACAAACTACTGTCTCGGGTAACCCCGTGACAGGCTATCGGTGGTAAACCATCGACAGTCGGTGATCCATGATGATTGACCTCCTGGGTTATCGGCCGGTTCGTGCTGACCGGCACTGCGATGTGCTTGCTCATCATGGCTAGCACTGTTGGTCATGATCTCGGTGGCATCCGAAGTGCGCACTGACTCGTGTGCTAAATCAATAGACATGATGTCTGTGCCTTGTGATGAGCTTCCTCTCTGGGAATTTCTGGATGAGCTCCCACTAACTGAGTTGCGAGCCTTTTGGAATGCCTTCTTGAATGACTTCATTATCACTCTAACTAAACTAGAATCCTTTGCTTGATTAGCGGTGGAGCTAAACAAAGAGGTGGCAAGGGATTTTGGCTTTGTGAGTTGCTGTGGTCAAGAGTGTGTGTTCTGAGAGACTTGGTATGCATGTGTTCATATAGCAAGAAAGGGGAGAGTGATTGGGGGTGTGGGCCCGGTCGGCCGACCGCCACCCATGGCCTCTGAGCCCTCTGCTGCATAGGGAATGGTGTGTAGGATGATGCCCGACAAAGATTTGAGAGGAGTGGACTCCTACTGCATCGGCCGACCACATCTTGGATGCTTTCGTGATGTGTTTTTGCACCAAGCCAAAGTGAAAGGTAGTGGGGAGCAGGGAGAGGACAAGAGCCATGTTGGTTGTGCCTGATAAATGGCAAGAGATGATCCCCCTTTTGGCTTTGAGTAATTAGGGAGAAGAGAAAAATGACATGATCATTTGTTGGCGTGTCATGATCAAGAAGTTATGGTAATGATAGGAGTATTAGACCCCTAGTGATTAGTGACAAGCTTCTTGATATGAATGATGGAAAGAATAAGATTGATTATAGGAAGAGGTATGGTGATCACTGTCTTTTTGTTTGGAAGAGAAGAGTGGTAGTTTGGATTGTAGCGATTAGTGATTCTTGCCAGTATGTTTCTCGTGGAGTGATTTTGCAAAGGAGAAAATTTTGCATGGCATGAAGAGAGATGGAGGGGAGCAAGGAGGTGATGGGAGGAGTCAAAACATGTCCTCCTTGGCTCCTAGCTTCATTTGTTTGGGAATAAAACATGAAGCATCTCGAGGTGGAGAAAGGAGGTGAGGAAGAGAGGGATGGAGGTGATCGGCTGATCATTGTGGTGATCAAGAAGGCCATGGCACACTGCCCCAAGGCAAGGAATCCCAAGACAGGGTAAGACAGAGGTAGTGGGGCCCAGGGCCCGGTCGGCCGACCCCACTGGGCCCACTAAAGGACCTAGTTTAGAGATATTAAATCTCCTATGTTGATTAGAATACAAACTTTCGTGGACAGGAAAAGTTTCAAGATTTTATTTTTGTTTTTTTTATATATATATTTTCAAAAATTATTATGGTTAAACATGATTATGTTTTGAATTTAACTAAAGGAGATGATCATGTGATGAAAAGATTTCAGGAATTAAAGAAAATGAAAGAGAAAACTTACCTTCTCAAAAAGCCGAGCTTTTAATTATTTGAAACGGGGTCATCCTCCTCACTTACCCGTTGGATTTGTTTACGGGGTTTTGGAGGTGGAGTAGTGCATGGCTTGATCACCTTCTTTCTCCATACCCATTTGGGTTTCGCCCGTGGTTGTTGCATCACTTTTGTCAGGTAAGTATAATTGACATAGGGATCGATTTCAAATACCTTGACTATGGAGCATTGCTCAATTTTTGGCTTGAAGTGGAATGTATCCTTTGTTCCATTGATGTTGAATTGCATTTCTCCAGCTCCTACATCGATGTGTGCATTGGCGGTGCTGAGGAATGGTCTTCCTAGGATGAGTGGAGTTTTCTTGTCTACCTCCATGTCCAACACCACGAAATCCACGGGGATGAAAAATTCTCGTATCTTGACGGGAATATTTTCAGCAATCCCCGTGGGGTAGCAAATTGATTGATCCGCTAACTGCAAGCACATTGGTGTAGGGTACAAGGTAGTATGAGTTAGTTTATCAAATACTACCTTTGGCATGACGCTGACGCTTGCTCCCAAGTCGCAGAGGGCATGGTCAACTTGTTGAGTCCCGATGGAGCAATCAATGGTAGGACATCCTGGATCCTTCTTCTTTAAGGGCAGCTAGTTGAGTATAGCTGCGCTACACTCCTTTGTTAATTTGATGACTTCAGTAGTGCGTAACGGCATCTTGTTGTTGAGGATGTCCTACAAATACTTGGCATATGTAGGGACCTGCATTGCATCAAGTAAGGGTATATGGACATATAATTGACGAATTACCTCAACGAATTTCCCGAAGCGATCATCTGAAGATTGTCTTTTTGGTTTGCGTGGAAATGGCAGTAGTACATTTGTATCCTAGTACTCATGCGGGGTTGTTTTCACATGGAACTTGACAGAGTCCTGAAGTGGTGCAAGTTTTTTGTCTTCTTCTTCTTGTTGTTCTTCTACTTCAACTTCTTGTTCCTTTGTTGTTTTGCCTGAAGTGTTAGGATGCGGTGGATCACGAGTGGTCTTACCCCCTCTCGTGGTCACCGCATTTATACTAGAGACTTTTTCGGATTTACCAAGATATGGAGCAGAAGATATCAATTGAGATAATTTTCTTTCTATCAGAAGTTCAATTGATTCTTTACAACAGAAGCAAAGTCATTCATTTTATTGTTTAAAGATTCAAGGGTCTTGTCATTGGTGGCTAGTTTATTATTTAAATTTTCATTAATCCTGGCTTGGCTTAAGACGAGATCTTTAAATGAAGGCTGATTAGAATTATTAAAGCATTTACCTTCATTACCTTGATAGAAGGGTTGAGGCTTCGATCCAGATTGTTGAGGTTGACTCTCGTTGTTGTTGATGAAGCTCACGCCTTCATTTGTTTCAGGGCAATTGTTTCCCGAATGATTTCCACCACATACCTCACACCATTGTTTTGCCTTGTTAGCTCGTGTGGAGGCATAGTGTTGGATGGCTTCTCTATCCTTCTTGAAATTTGCTCGTTCTTCGAGTTTCTTCATCAAGAGATCCATACTTGTGGAGAGTGCATTAACAGTTTGTACACTCTTCTTCTTGACTTGGAGCCTTTCATATTTCCACCCTTGATTCATCACTATCTTCTCAATGAGATCTTTGGCTTGTGTGACATTGAGTGAAGTGAATGCTCCTCTTGCGGCTGCATCAAGGTGACTACGGGTTATCGGTGTTAACCCATAGTAGAAGCCTTGAATCAGGAGCCAATCTTGGATTCCATGATGAGGGCATTCCTGAATGTACTCCTAGAGACGTTCCCATGCTTCAGGAATAGTCTCGTCCGCTTGTTGTTGGAAGCTTGAAATTCTTCCACGAAGGGCAGTGGTTTTGCCCATTGGGAAGAACTTCTTGAGAAATACATTGGTACACTTCTCCCAAGTAGCAACTTCCTCAGAATGAGCATAGAACCATTGCTTCGCCTTCCAGAGTAATGAGAATGGGAAAAGGCGGAGACAAATGCTATATAGTGCTACATTCTTAATGGAAATGGTGCCACTTACCTCCAAGAAGTGTTGGAGATGTGCATTAGCATCCTCATGGGACTTCCCGCAAAAAAGGGTTGGCTTGCACTAAGTTGATCAAAGTTGGCTGCAGCTCGAAGGTAGCACCCCCTGTATTAATGTCAGGTCCTTGGGCCACGTGAGCGATTGAAGGAGCCGAGAAGTCAGAAATAGCCTCTTGAGCCATAGCTTGCTTGACGAACGAAGTGTAACCTCCTTCCTTGAGTGGTTCTGAGTTTGAGTCGGGCCTTCAAGGAGACACTAGACAATGTCTAGAGTTTCTTCGAAAACTCTTAGGATTTTCAAAAGTGGTTGCTCGAAACTGGAACTCACTCATACAATGCCTTGTTTCACAATTAAGAAAGACAAAGGCAAGGGGTAAGCCCCTACAACTATTTGATAACCAATTTGATAGTAAACTCTGGATTCAATTCTATTAAAATTTCTAGGATATGCTTTCCCCGGCAACAGCGCCAGAAATGCTTGTTGGTATTTCTTATGACTATTGGATAAATCCACAAGCGCACAGATTATACCGTTGTAGCACTTCACCCCGGAGTATTCCGGGGTATCATATTTATATTCTCCCAAAGGAAAGCAGAGCTAGAAATAATAATAAAAGAGAGATCCTAGAGATCGCCTCAATTTAGTACCAACTAGTGTAAAGGGGTAATCGATATAATGATAGGAAGGTGATAATGTAACAAACCGGTTGAAGGACCGAGAACGGCGACCAGAGGGGGGGTGAATGGGAGCCTCAAATTTCTCTCGAAATATTCGGGCCACTCTTCCCAAAAACCAAACCCAGTTGCTCGGTGCTCACCGGCAGTGGAGGAAAACTCACCGGAAAACCCCCCATGAATGAGTTCTCAACCCCTATGGGAAAGAGGCAAGAATCCCAAGCAAATCAGCCAAAAAGACAGGCGACTAACGCTGGATAGCAAGGTGACAGACGCTGAAAAGAGGGGCGACGGACACTAGGCGTCGGATGCTGACAGATAGTCTGTCGACCTTCCAGAGAGCCTTGCAAAGAAGGAGCAGAAGGCAGAGCATCGGACGCTGGGCAACGGACGCTTGGGTCAGCGTCCGTCCGGCTTCCAGTGAGCACTGTAAAACCACACAAAACAGCAAAGCAACGAACGCAGGGCGAGGGACGATGGACAGTGTCCGGCGCCAAACTCACACGCACACGGACGATCGCGATGGACGCTGACGTCAGCACGTCCTTGCGTCTAATGCCCCCGACGGACCGTCCGACGCGAAAGCTTAGAGCGTCCGACGCCCTCGAGCAGAGCGTAGAAACACGAAAATCATTTTTCTCTTCGCCAAAACTTTCCAAAACCGAACCAAATGATCACCAACTGCAACTAAACTTTCTAGGCATGATCCTAGTGTAGTTGGGGAGCTATCCCGAAGAAATCATCACTCAATTTGGGTCGGTTAAATGAGCGTAAGTGGATTTCGGAAGAAAACCCCAAAACGAAGAACACCACAAAGAAAATGCCCGATTTGTTTGCTCGTGAGGTTTTAGGAAAATTCCTTTGGTGCAAAGTTGCTCCTCACAAGTACGAAGAACTTGGTTCAAACGGATTTTGCAAAGCTTCTCTCAAATAAGAATTCTCATCTCGGAATCAAAGAGAGAGGCAAGAGCAAAACACGAAGAACACAAGCAAAAGAGAGACACGATCAAGTAATCAAAGCCGCCATGGCTTACGGAGGGTAAGGCCTCCGATTCCCAACAAAAGATACGCTAGTTCTTACAAAGATTGGTGAAATCAACCTAGGGATCTCATGAACTAGAGAGAGGGTAGAGAGAGAGAGTTGGGGCAAATGATTAGGGTTCAAGAGATGGGATGAGGATACCCCTTCATCCCCCTATTTAACAGGGCTTTGGCTATTTCCCAAAGACCCCCCTAGATACATTGAGTGAACTACCAAGCCTAAGCATTGCAGTCCAAGCTCCGGAAAATATCTCCTACATTTTGAATGGACGGCCCCGCTTCCTGCCAGGAGTTGCTGTCGCCTCGACGCAACCTCCAGGATTCCGCCACGTGCCATCCCCGCTTCCTCGAAAACTCCGTCTAGGTTTTGAGGCCCAAACCCAAGAAACCCACCACCGGTAGCTTTGGGCTCAACTACCGAACCCCGAGTTTTGCGGCCCAAACTCGGAAACCGACGCGGATGGTTTTCAGGCCCAAACCACCAAACCACTCGACGCGAGCCACCTTGTCTTCGCCCGGTCGGACTCTGAGTCTCCTGAGCCTCCGCTCAACTCGCGCGTCCACCGTCTTGACTCGGCCGACTCGGTCTAGCTCCATGTCTTCTCGCACTCGCCGGTGCCAAGTACTAGCCACCACAGCTAGTTCGCCGGCGCCCATGGTCCCTCAGTCCGAGCCCCGTTTCCGCCCTTCACCGCTCTCAGTCCATCGGCACGGCAAGCCTCTACTCGACCTTCTCCACGCCATTGACTACTGTCACTAGGCATAGCACCTGCACACCACAAGCCGATAGACAAGCACATGTTGCTGCTTTCGCAAAGGGTTAGGGTAAGCCACTCAAACTGAAACACTCACGTGTTGGTCAATCACTCATCATCAAATCTGAACATACATGGGTACTTATCCATCATGTGTTCACAATCTCCCCCTTGATGAGTGCATTGTCAACACAAGTGCATTTCAGATTTGAGCCACAAGGTAAAGCTCTCCAAATGACCAAAAAGCTACAAAAGCCAAAACGGGGTCACTTGAGAGAAGCAAAAACGATAACAATTGAAACACCCTCAAACACCTTATGACAAAGCCACTTACTGATGCCAAACAAAAGCACATGGGCAACGGCTCAACGCAACCAAGCAAAAAGAAGTTAGCCCTCAAGAAGAGGCACAAAAATGGGCTCAACACTGCTAGCAAGTCCAAAATACCAATCACAGTTCTCAAAGCTTATAATGCCAATTCAAACACCAAGGGAACTCCAAAGATACCAATTAAAACACTTAATGCTCAAGAAGCACTCGAAACCTGTCGGAGCCAACAAAGCAAGCTAGACCCTCCAAAAGAGGCAAAGGCTCAACACATCTAGCAAAAGCTCCCCCTGGGCAAAAGCACACTAAAGATACCAAATGAGCTCCTTAGGGCAAAAGAAGCACACAAACTCCCCCTTGACCAAAGAAGCTCTAAACCAATGAAACCAATGAGATGCACTCTTTCTCCCCCTTGGAAGTAGATTGCTGAAAATGGAATGAAATACACATCTCTCCCCCTTGTTGACACATGTAACTCATCAAACATCAACAACTCAAGATCCGACTACAAATGCCATGAAATGCAAAATGAGTGCAAAAGCTTCATACTTAGAGCTAAGACAATGAATAGATGCTCTAAGTGATGTGATCCTGTGAGAATAGGAAAAGCTCTACGTGCCCAACAAAAACTCAAGTTGAGCTTAAGATTACTTTAGAAGCTATTTTAGAGAGCATATCATGTGAGAGCAGAGAAAGGGTATCACCTCCTAGAGACAACTAGACATGGCAAACAAGAAAGGATCTATCTCAAAGCAATCTCATGTATAGCAAGTAAAACTATCCCTTAGCAAAGTTCATACAACAACCAATGACCCAACTGAATGATTGTTCCAAATTTCAGAGTTTTGCAGCCAATTTTCAGTTTTAGGCAAATTTAAGTTGTATGCGAGTGGTTGTCAGCAAAGTGATGCCACTGCTTACCAACCGGGCGAAGTCAAAGGACTTGACACACCGGTTTTGGTCATACATGACACCTCTCAAGTATCGACCCATATGGGAAGCAGTCTCGAACACACGGTGAAGTGCTCACAATGCAGACCCAACTCGATCTTTCCAATTCACAAAACAGAGAGCAATTTCATTTTAGATATTAATCATGGTGCTCAAAGGTAGTGAATGAAACAATGAAGAGCCATAGTTACAAGCTATATACAAGGCAGCCAAGAAGGATCTTCAAAAGCCTACACATGCTAGTGTCATTTCAGAGGTGACATGGGGAATTAAATTCAGTTTTAAAGCTTTGCTAACTTAGCTCTATTGCATATCTAGAGATCAAAAAGAGTCTAAGTTAGGCAACACCATAGACACATAAAGCACCTCAAACAGAGCATAGATTCATTATATCGGCTATAAGTATGAAGCTTGAAATGAACTATGTCACAAATGCAAATGAGATGCACAATGCATTAACACCAATTAACACTAAGAAGACACCAAAGAAAAGAAAGAAAAGACAAATAAGAATAAAAAAGAACTAAGATACACAAAAGGTTTCCCTCAACTAAAAGGGGAAACACACACCCAACTCGCCTCGAAGGCGAGAAAACGCGGCTTGATCCAAAGGCTTCGTGAGAATATCCGCAAGCTGGTTTGAGTCTCGACATGCCGGAGGTCAATGTCGCCCTTCTCGTAGTGATCACGCAAGAAGTGAAAGCGGACCTCAATGTGTTTGGTCTTAGAATGAAGCATGGGATTTTTGGCCACACTAATTGCACTCGTGCTATCGCAAAGCAGAGGCACCTTAGTAAGCTCAAGACCAAAATCTTTCAAAGTGGCAATCATCCAAATCAATTGAGAGCAACAACTAGCCGCGGCAACGTACTCAGCTTCGCATGTCGACTGTGCCACGCTAGATTGTTTTCGAGAAGACCAAGACACCAAGGAAGACCCGAGAAACTAGCAAGTCCCAGAAGTGGACTTCCGATCATGACGGCAACCGGCAAAGTCGGCATCAGAATAACCACAAAGCACAAGAGAGGAAGAGGTGGAAAACCAAAGACCAAATTCGGGAGTGAAGCGCATGTACCTCATGATGCGTTTCACCGCCTGCTTGTGCGAAGTCCGTGGGGATGCCTGAAAGCGAGCACACAGGCAGACGGCAAACTGAATGTCTGGTCGGGTCGCTGTCAGGTACAAAAGTGACCCGATCATGCTTCGGTACTCCGTCTGGTCCACCGCCTCTCCTTCCTCGTCCACATCCAAGGCAGTCGTAGTCAACATGGGCGTCGAAAGAGGCTTTGCCTCACCCATGTCAAACTTCTTCAAGATATCCTTCGTGTACTTGCCTTGGTGCACAAACGTCCCTTCCCGAGTTTGCTTGATTTGCAACCCGAGAAAGAAAGTCAACTCTCCCATCATACTCATCTCAAATTCCCTGCTCATAAGATCTGCAAACATGGCAACAAGAGCATGAGAAGAACCACCAAAGATGATATCATCCACGTATATTTGGACTAGGAGAGTGTATTTGCCTTGCTTGAGGAGAAACAACATTTTATCTACCGATCCCATTTTAAAACCCTTAGCGAGCAAAAAGGTTTTTAGCCTATCATACCATGCTCTAGGTGCTTGTTTCAAAGCATATAAGGCTTTGTAAAGTTTAAAAACATGGTTTGGAAACTTGGGATTTTCGAAACCGGGAGGTTGTTTAACATAAACTTCCTCCTCTATGTAGCCGTTTAAGAAAGCACTTTTAACATCCATTTGAAAAAGTTTTAAACCCTTAGAAGCCGCAAAATCTAGAAGGATTCTAATGGCTTCTAAACGAGCTACGGGAGCAAAGGTTTCCTCATAATCTATTCCCTCCTTTTGACAAAAGCCTTGAGCTACCAACCTAGGATTGTTCCGCACTACCACCCCATCCTCACTTTGTTTATTTTTGAAAACCCATTTGGTACCTATGGGGTGGCAACTAGGTGGTAGAGGAACTAAGACCCAAATGCGGTTTCGCTCAAAGTTTTCTAACTCTTCATGCATGGCATTAACCCAATCCGGATCCATCAAAGCGTGTGTCCAACATCCCAGGGCTCAAAAGAAGCGACAAAAGCCGAGTGAGCAAAGTGAGAGATATAGGACCTAGACCGCGTGACTCGACCGTCAATGTCACCGATGATGTTCTCCGGCGGGTGTTGTCGCTGGTTGTGGCGGGGAGCCTATATAGACGAAGTGGCCTCCCCCTCGACAGCAGCTGGAGCTCCCTCAGGTGCAACGGGCACGGACTGAGGAAGCTGCTCGAACGGTCCCCATGTAAAGGGAAGTAGTTGGGTCGGGACCGTGAGCCTAAGTGGACGTCACAGGGTCGATGGGGGCAGCCAGTGGAGTTGGCTCGGGATCACCCCAATCGGCATCGTCCTGCTCCTCCTCCACAAAAATGCTAGTGTTCACCTCATCATCACCTGCAAGCTCAAAAGCAGTGGAAACACAAGGCATAGTTTCATCGAAAGTAATTTCACAAGTCTCCATCACTCGGTTAGTCTCAAGGTTAAGTGCACGATAAGCATGAGAGTGAGTAGAATAACCCAGAAAGATACCGTCAGAAGACCGTGATACAAATTTATCCAACTTACCTCCCTTTTTGAGGATGAAGCACCTGCACCCAAACACCCGTAGGTGACTTACCTTGGGTAGTCTCCCAAATCGCAACTCATAAGAAGTCTTCTTCTTGAAAGCTCGGAGAAAAATGCGATTGGAAACATAGCAAGCAGAACTGAGTGCTTCGGCCCAATACCGCCTAGGAGTCCTATGCTCATCGAGCATCGTCCTGGCCATCTCAATAAGGGTCCGATTCTTGCACTCAACAACACCGTTCTGCTGGGGAGTGTGAGGTGAGGAAAACTGATGGTCCAGTCCCAAGGAAGAACAAAGAGATGCAAAGTGAGCATTTTTGAATTATGTGTCATTGTCACTGCGGATAGCTCTCATGGCATTCTTAGGTAGCTCATTTTGCAATCTCAAAATCAGATCTCGAACCAAAGGAAAAACCTCATCCTTACTCTCCAAAAAGAACACCAAAGAGTCTCTCGAGTAGTCATCAACGACTACAACCACATACCACTTCCCTCCTTCTGACCTGACCCGAGCTAGACCAACTGAGTCCATGTGTAAGAGCTCGCCGGGTCGAGTGGTCATGATCTCCGTCACAAAAGGAGGGGAAGCGGCAACCATCTTGCCGTGCCTGCAAGGATGGCAAACCAAATACTTCTCAAACTTCAACTTTCGCAATCCTTGGATAAGGTCCATTGAGCTAAGCCTTGCAAGCAAGTCAAAACTCAAATGTCTCAATCTCCTATGCCACTTCCAAAGCTCGGAAGAAGAACCGGCAAGAAGACAATGAGAAGGTCCGGAAGAGATAGAAAAATCCGCACGAAAAACCTTCCCGAAGGGTAAAATCCGGCAAACAAGCTCACCACGAGAGTCCAAAATCCGAGAGAGATTAGGCTTAAAACTCACTTCAAAACAATCATCGAGTTGCGAAATCAAAAGAAGGTTAAAATGCAGATTCACAACCAAAGCAACATCCTTGAGAACAAAAGACGAATTGACTCGGATGGACCCCCGGGAGACAACCTTACCTTTACTCTTGTCCCCGAATGTGATGTACTCAGTGTGGTGCACGGGGTCGAGGCTGGAGAACCACTTGGCACTTCCGGTCATATGGCGTGAGCATCCGGAATCCACAAGCCAAGTCTCCTCCAGTCCTCCTTCCTACATCAATAAAAAGACATAGGGTGAACAAACGGACCAACACTGGGGTTAGTAAACTGTGAAGGATACTAGTGTTGTCCCACTTGCCCAAAGAGTGGGTTAGGAGAAAAACCAAACATCTCCTGCCCCACAGAGGAATAGCGATCACCACGATAGGGAAAACCTGGTCCGCTAGAGAAGGGTGGACTGAAGCCACCGCCACGAGGTCCATAGCCGTATGGCTCACGACCGGTACCTCGTTAGGCACGACCATCGCGTGGTATCACCTCCTGAGGCCTAGCACCTTGAGGCATTGTACCTCTAGGCCTAGAAGTGTGCCTCCAAACTTCTGGTTCACGCACCCCAACTGGTGGGTGGTACATGTCCCGATTGTTCAACTCAAACTGCATCTGATCATCTCTCTTCCTCCTATAGTAAAACTCAGCCAAGTGCCCATCCCGCTCACAATACTCACAATGGTACCTCACCACACTCTTGGTAGGCACTCTCTTGTTGGGTTGGGTGGCTCTAGCTTTCTTAGGAAGGGGATCACTAGAGATGTCAGGCATTGTGTCAAGTCGGATGCGAAGGTGGTTTGGTTTGGCAATCCACACTTGCTTTTGTGGAGTGGTTTTAGGTGGCTCTTCAAACACACCATCTCTCACAGGAAACTCAGAGGGGTTTGTAGGCTTAGGTGGAGTTATCTTGGTAAGCTTGGGAGTTGTGGTGGGTTTCTCACTCTCGCTCAAACCACTACACTCACCGATCTTACCGAACATGATATCGTCCTTCCCACCTATAGCAAAGCTTACTCTCGTGTTGTCAGCCCTTTTGCATTGGCTAAGCATTATCCCCAACTGCGGCTCTCGGCAAGACACCCAGCTCAAGATGGACTGAAGGTATGTGTTTTCTTCCTCGGTACGCATCTTTTCGTGTATGCACGACACGATCTTAAGCTCCAAAGCCTCAAAGCGATCCGACTCTCTAGTGCTATCTGAGCTGACCTTCTCTAGCACAGCAATCCTAGCATCTCTCTGTGTCAGCTCAGAACGCAAGCCTAAGCAAGACTTGCATGCACCAAGTAAGCTAGGTCTAACCTTCAACTCACTGACCTCCTCAAGTAGAGTGCCATACTTGTCCTGAAGAGTGACAAGATCAGACATGTGAATGGCGCAAGCATCACACTCTACCTCCTTGGTAACCACCACTGATGCCTTAGCAAAATCTAGCTCATGAAGCATGCTAAGGTACTTTGCCTTAAAGTCGTTCCTCTCACAAGCGGCACGCTTGAGCAATGCATCTTGACTCATCAAGGTGTTGTTGAGAGACTCAATCTCGAGAGAGAGGGACTCGACGGTGGGTGGTACCTCGGGTGTATCGGAGTCGTAGTCGAAGTCGGGGCCATCCTTGCGCTTCCCGACCTTGCCTTCTTCAATCGCCATGGTGCAAAAGCCACCGTGCTTGGCGTCGGCATAGAAGCATAGGCCGTTGAGCTTGTCCTCAACCTTTCCCTTCGACTCATCATCGCTTGAAGAAGCACCTCCGTCGGAGGAGGCATCGATGTCACTGAGGGAGGCGAGGAAGGATCGGTGCTTGGCCTTCACCTTGTAGATCACCTTCTTGGAGGACCTCTGGTGGTAGCCACCATTGGGCTTGTGCTTGTCCTCGAAGTGGTGCTCGCGCTTGTCCTTGCGCTTGGTCAAGTCACCCACAGCTTTCTTGGGGCAGTTTGCAATGAAGTGATCCTCATCACCGCAACAGTAGCACCCCTTGGCAGAACCACCATGCCGATGGCCATTCAAACGGTTGTTGTGAAACTGTGAGAACTTGGTGATGACCAAAGCCAGCTCATCATCTCCAAGAGCCTCCACTTGATCCTTTGTCACAGAAATCAAAGACAAAGCGAACAAAGAGTGTGAAGGGTCAGAGGAGGAAGAAGACGTACCGACTGGGCCAGAAACCAACGCCATAGATGGTTTCGACGGGTTCTCAAGCTTGGCCCGGGTCTGGTAGTCAATCTCCGAGGACTTGAGCTTGCTGAATAGCTCGTCCACGGTCAGGGCATCATAGCCCGGTGACTCCTGAATGGCAACCACCTTCATCTCCCACACCTTCCGATCAAGAGCATGCAAAAGCTTGATAGCCATCTCATGATCATCATAAGGCAAGTTGGCTCGATTAGCATGCATCTTGTTGATGATAGATTGGAAGCGAGTGAACATCCCGTCAACAGATTCGCCGGCCAACTGAACAAAGTTCTCGTACTCCCTACGGTAGGTGTCAAAGAGTCTAGACTTGATCTGAGGATTGCCCTCATGATATCGCACAAGTGTTTGCCAGATCTCTCGTGCCGTAGTGAGACTCGAAACTCGCTCAAACTCAGGAAGAGACAAACTTGAGAAGAGGATGCTACGGGCTCTTGCGTTCGACGCATGTTGCGTGATTTGAAGCTCATTGATCCGAGCACCAAGAACCACGTAGTCAGCACTCTCACAAAGCTCCTAATACTTCGTATCAATCCCTTGGAGGTAAGTGTTGACACAAATTGTGGCACAAAGGATAAACCGCAAGCACACGGTTGTCAAGGTAGCTTTCACCCAAGAGTATTCCAGGGGTATCAAATCCATAGGGAACGTGAAGTGTACTTAACAAAGAACTAAGTTCGTCCTATGATGACACAAGGGGTTTATGATAGGTTGGGTAGAGAGGATCTTCTATGGTTATGAAACTAGCAAGGTAAGGTAAGATACAAAGGTTGTTCACTTCGGGCCACTAGGCCGCTTAGCAACAGAAAGGGATGAGAAGGGTGCTAAACCGCCTAGCACAAGAAGGCCTACATTTTAAGAACTTGGCCGAACGTGGTGGGATCAAAGCCTAGATAGGACTGTCACCCCTACTAGGTACCACAAACAAACCGTTGGACAAGCCGCAAACACAGGTAAGCGTATAGCCTAGACACCACGTCTACACTATATCTTACTACTTGTTGACACCGTTTTTTGTACAGGTCAATATTAGACCAAGTACATTGATCGGCTAAGAGGTAATCGTTGTTCCTCATCGGCGTCAAGATGCTACCAGTCAAGTTACCGATGGAGGCAGAGGAAATCGCCGATGGTGAATTTGATTGAAGAAGCGTCAAGGGAGAAAGAAGATGCGTTTGCTAATGGATACGGGTTGATGTGGCTGACGTCGGTAGGAAGTTGCCGATGGCAATAGAAGGAAATTGCGGATTGAAGGAATCTATCGATGGAAAGATTCATCGTAAGGAAGACATATAAGGAAACTAGTGATTTTTATGATAGTATTATTGTTATAGTTTGAGTCTGACTCTTGCACGAGTCATTTTATTTCCTTAAAAATAGGAGTTATGTTTAGGTATGAGTCATGTCTGTGTACAACTCCTCCTACCGGAGTATAAATATGTACCTAGGGCTTGCGTGAAAAAAGGACAATCAATCAAATACAAATCTATTACTTTTTATCTACTTTTCCAGCATCTACTTTCATCGCATTAGTTCTAGTTTACCTACGAGTTCTCACGATCTCGACGGACTGCATCTACAAGATCTACGTCTACATTGCGAGTTCCGCTTTTTGAGCAATCTGAGCCTTGACGTCCGGGCGCATCGCCGTCGTCTCGTTCATCGTTGTTCTAGTTATCGTCCTTGTCGATTAACTGGTCAAATCGACTGGCACACCTTTGGAAACCGAGTTCGGGTATAAGCCCGAGGTGTTCGCAGATTCGACACTTTTTGTGTCAACACATCTTTTGGCACACCCGGTGGGACCCTAGATACATCTCTTGATCATGATCATGGGTGATTCTACTGATGTCCATCCGAGGAATGTCATTGAAGTCTCCGAAGAAGATCTGAAAGATGATCAGAAGCAAGCTATGGAGCAGGCTATGGAGGAGTACAAACAGCTATATCTGAAATCCTTCAGCCTAAACAGGAGCGGCAATGCAGTCCAGAAGCATGATCCGTCGTTCCCCCGGCAGGTCACTTTTGATGCCAATCCTGGTAAGTTGCAAGATATGGTTAATTCTGCGATAAATCAGGCGTTGATTAGCCATTCCAATGTGTTGTCCAATACTGTGTACAATGCTGTCATGCAATCTTTCAAGGAAGGACAACCACCTAGGTATGTTGGTCCAGCATATCATCAACCTGGATCGGCATCTGCCACGACTTCATCGGCGGCTCCAACATTCCAACCTGTAAATCCTTCTACCAATGAAGTTACACCACCGAGATCAAGCCTTGCAAGCGTCATTCGGTTGAGCACCGATCCGGTGGCGTCGGCAATGTCAGGACATGTAGTCCAGAATCAGCCAAATCCCGCTAACTGGTGGGGATACGGTATGCCCCCGGATTCATCTGCCAATGCTAAATTGATTCAAGGCAATGGTGCAGCAGGAAAGGCCTCTATGGAATCAGTAATATCGGCACAGCCGATGAGTCCGATAGTACATTATGCTACGTCTTCTCCAAATGTGCAGTTGCCGCCAGGAGATCTTCAGATGGCAGTACCCAAAGTGTCTTACGGGCAACCATCGGCAGGTTCTTTGCCGATGCAACAAGATTTGGTAGTGGTAAATCGTCCCATGATGATGGAAAATTCTCAGACTGGAATGTCAGTGCACCAAGGGGGCCAGTTTGTTGAATACTCTAAGATAAAAGAACAACAGACACCGGGTGGCTATCAATTATCGGCAAATCACATGTCGATGACTTATAATCCCGGATGGACTAATCAGATTCAACAATAGGTGGTTCAACCTGGACATCAAGTAGCGGGGAGCGCAACAGTACTATTACCCAACGGGCATTCAGAATGAGACATCGGTGTATCGACCGATGAATATCATGTCGTAGTATACCCCAGTGGGTACCCAAGGTTATACATCGGTAAATCAACCAGTGCATAATATTTAGCAAGTTGGTGCTGCGCCTATGCCAGTCGGATCAACTTATTTGCCACAAAGGCAAGAAGTGGTGTATCCGCCGGCCCAACCGGTTAATATTCAGCCGATCCACCGGCCGGATCAGGATGCATGCTGAACCGACAAAATTGCCGAGGTGATGAAAGAGAAATTCGGCATCAAGCCTAAAGTCAATACATACTCTTATCGGATGCCATACCCTCAGGCGTATGCCTTGATTCCTCTTCCAAATCGGTACAAGGTGCCAGATCTCACGAAGTTTTCCGGCCAAGATGACACATCAACAATGGAGCACATCAACCGCTTCATTATTTAATGTGGAGAGGCTGCTAGCAGAGATGAGCTGAGGGTAAGATTGTTTTCATCATCTTTATCTGGATCGGCATTTACATGGTTCATCTCGCTTCCTCCAAATTCTATGATCACTTGGGTCGTTCTAGAGAATCAGTTTCACAAGTACTTCTTCTCTGCCTTTCATGAGAAGAGGATTACCGATTTGGTCAAACTTAAACAGCACAATGACGAATCGGTAGAAAGCTTCGTCCAAAGGCTTCGGGACGTGAATAATAAATGCTACAGCTTAGTGATGGATGATCGGCAATTGGCAGATTTAGCCTTCTAGGGATTACTGCCACACATCAAGGACAAGTACGCATCTCAAGAGTTCAAGAGTCTGAGCCATCTCGTACAGAGAGTTGCCGATCAGGAAATCAAAGCTTTCGAGCCTAGGAAGACTTGGAACAAGAAGGTATCTTTCATTGAACAAGAGGAAGATTCTGAGTCAGATGAAGGAACGGATATCGGCGTTGCTGAGTGGGTGAAAGATAAAAAGCCGATATCCTGTCCGTTTGGTTAGAAGGAGGCTGAAAGATTCACTTTTGATACTACTAAATCCGATAGGATATTTGATCTGTTGCTTCAAGAAGGGCGGATTAAGCTGGCGCCTAATCAAGTGATTCCATCGGCTGAAGAGCTTAGAAGGATGAGGTACTGTAACTGGCATGATGCAACCTCACACAGTACCAATGATTGCAAAGTCTTTAGGCAGCAGTTGCAGTCAGAAATTGAATCTGGGCGAATCAAGTTTGAAAATTCTAAAGCTCAAAGGCCAATGAAAATTGACTAGCATCCGTTTCCAAATAATATGGTGGTAGTGGGAAGATTAAGGTACTAACTTTGGAAGTTGCCAAGAAAAATGCATCGGTAGATCCCGAGCATCAGATAGCAGTGCATGATGTGAAAGGAAAAAAGCTTGCCGATAAAAGAACAGGTGAAGGAATTGTCGATGAAGGCAGTAGCGCCAGGAGGCCTCAAAGACGTGCATCGTATGGTGTCGTGATCACGCACAGGAAACCACAACAAGTATATAGGCGTTCACATGAAGAACAGCGTCGGCGACAGGAAGAAGAAAGACGCCAAGAGTGGTATCGGCATAAAGATCATTGGAAGTGCCCCTTCTTCATCCATTGTTGGGAGGAAGGCATCAAGCTACCCACTGTCGATAATTGTCCTGAATGCAATGGATACTATCCTGTCGATCGGTCAGAAAAGAAGTCTCGCTTTGAAGGTCAAGGATTGGACTATGCTAGGCCGATCAGAGGAAAGGGATCGGTACATGGTCGTCTTGGGGGCAAGCTCAGTGTGCATGATAGGCTTGGCAAGCGTATCCGTCAAGAGGGGGTCGGAGACAAGATTGAAATCGTCCGAAGTGAAACCCCATCAATTGTTGCATCGGCAGAATCGGAGACCTATGAACAGACCAAGTGCATATCGGGTGAAGCTTGGGACACGGAGTTCCTTAAAGCTGCTGATTACCATATTATGCCGATCCAAGCATCTTGTTCTGGAGAAGAGGTTTAATGGATCAGTTCGCCGATGATGAAAAATTTGGGCAGTTCACATCAGCCGATGATTTACTAGAAATGAACATCGACGATGGTAGTAAGCCTAGGCCAATTTTTATTAGTACTAAATTAGATTCCTAGTGCAAACGATAGTTGAGTGATTTGTTAAAGGAATATAAAGATTGTTTCGCTTGGGACTATACAAAAATGCTTGGTTTAGACCGATCAATAGCTGAACATCGGTTGTCTATTAAATCAGGTTTCCAACCACGTCAGCATCTAGCACACCGATGCCATCCTATTGTGTTACTTGATATTAAAGCTGAAATTATAAAAATTAATTGAAGCTGGATTTATTCGGCAATGTTGATATGCCGAATGGATTTCTAGTGTGGTTCCTGTATATAAAAAGAATGGAAAACTTCGTGTTTGTATTGATTTCAGGAATCTCAATAAAGTTACGCCAATGGATGGCTATCCAATGCTTGTTGCCGATCTACTAGTTGATGCTTCTGCTGGACATAAAATTATCAGTTTTATGGATGGTAATGCTGGATATAATCAAATATTCATGGCTGAAGAAGATATATCCAAAACTGTTTTTAGGTGTCCAGGTCACGTCGGTCTGTTCGAATGGGTCGTGATGACTTTTGGGTTGAAAAACGTCGGTGCTACTTATCAAAGAGCAATGAATTTTATTTTTCATAAGTACATCGGTACATTGGTCCAAATTTACCCACCATCGAGCAAGGGGCACAAATTTATACTCGTTGCTACTGATTATTTCACGAAGTGGGTTGAAGCTATTCCTTTGAAGAATGTGACATCGGCAAACATGATAGATTTTGTGAAGGAACATATTGTTTGCCGATGCGGAATTCCTCAGACTATTACAACTAATCAAGGGACTATGTTCACGTCGGGAGAGTTTGATGATTTTGCCATCGGTATGGGGTTCAAGGTGTTGAATTCTTCTCCTTATTATGCTCAAGCTAATGTCAGGCTGAAGCAACTAATAAGGAAATAATTAAGCTTATCAAGCGCAAGATTGAAGAGAACCCTAGGAGGTGGCATATGGTATTGAATGAAGCTTTATGGGTGTATCAGATGGCATGTCATGGTGCTACTAAGGTTTCGCCATATCAATTGGTGTATGGACACGATGTTGTCCTACATTGGGAAGTTAAAACTGGTTCTAGGCGACTGTTTTCCCAAGACCAGCTAACGGCCGATGAATATGATATCCTCATGAGGGATGAGTTCGAAGATTTAGCGGGTCATCGGCTAAGAGCTCTAATCAGTATCAAAGAGAACAAGAAGAGGGTTGCCAGATGGTATAATAAAAAGGTAAAGGTAAAAGAGTTTGCCGATGGTGATTTGATGTGGAAACTGATTTTACCGATTGGAACCAAGAGTTCGAAATTCGGGGTTGCATTTTCCAGAGCAATCAATGGTAAATATTTGAAGAAGTATTATCCTAGTATCTGGGTAGATGCATAAGATGATATAAATACAAATACCGATGGTGGAGTTGATCGTACAAAGCATCGGTAGAAAAGCGTTGGCATTATATTACACACGGATCGGTTATCAAGTTCAAATGTAACGAATTACAACAGGGTTTGAATAGATGAAATTGCACGAAGGCGAACTTGGTCAGCTTCCTCTATCACCCTAGTGTCATCATCGGCAATACCCTCAACTGTCTTGATTTTTCTCCTCAACAGAAGAGCTTCACGAGCGTTGGCATCCCTCTCTTGTTGCAAAGCTTTGGTCATAGCAGGGAGTTGGGTCTTCTTCTGGGTGGCCGAATTTAAAGCTTCATCTACTCTTTTCAACTCGGCCAGCAATTCTTCTTTCTGTACCGATAGGCGAGCAATCTCTTGTTCAAGATCGGTATTAGAAGCTTCTAGACGACCGATGTCCTTATGCTTTTCGTCCGCGATCTGCTTGAATTTGAGTATTTCTTCTTCAAGTTTTGCTTGAGCAGCTCTATCGGCAATACGACGTGAAGCCTTTTTGTATTGATGTTGCCGACTCTCAAGGAAAGTCACTTGGAAGAGTGGTTCTTCGATATCGGCAGGCAGTTGATCTTGAATTTCCTTGAAAGCCACCCTTACTGCACTGGAGTCTTGAACCAATTGGGATGTGTTTTGTTGCAGTAGGGGCAGCAAAGCTTCAAGTTTGGATTTCACTTCTGCCGATAAGACAGTCGAAGCTTGAGTAGAACTTTCTTCTTCGTCAGCGTCATCTGAAATGTTGATAGTGAAGGAGAATAGACTGTTGGGAGAGTCTTGGGCCTGAAAGGATAAAGAGTTAAAATTTGTCAGTTGGAAGCTTGTGTCTTGCGAGTTTATGATATATGTTTTCAGTTTACCTGCTTTAGAGCGATTTCTCGCCTTTGACCTTACAGAGTAGCTGATGCAACCGTATCTTGAGGATCGGCAACAGTTGCCGATGAACTTGCCTCGGCAGGAGGGACGGTTGGTGCTGGTGCTGGTATTGATGTCGATGTTGCTTCCGCTGTTGTGGCTGACTTCTGTGACGATGCTGCTGTCCCCTGGTCAGGGATTTCATCTGGTGCTAATGCTGGTGTCGATGTCGATGTTGTTTCTTTTGTTGCAGCTAACTCTTGCGGCGATGGCGCTGTCCCTTGGATAGGAATTTCAGCCTGTGATTGGCCAGGGATGGTTGCCGATGCTGGCTCTGGTGTTGGCGTATCGCTAGGAGGTCGAGGATACACGGGAGGTGATGTCAATGGAGCTGATGGCTTCTTACGTTTTGGTTGGGGAGCAGCACTTGAAGAGCCTTGGTGCTTCGACCCTTGCGCTTGGGGGGCATCGACAGGCTGAGTAGCTTGTATATTTGGGATGGCTGCCGATGAGCTTGTTGGCTACATAAGAAGATAGTTGGTATAAGTTGAAAATAGAATGAACATTATTGATGAAAATTTGTAATCGGTGTAAGTGAATGAAGGTATTACCACGAAAACTTGCGCCAAGGCAGAGGCAGCGATCGATGGGGTAGCGGCAGCCCTAGTTGTTGACTTGGTTTTGAGAGTAACCTTGGGCGCCTTTGGATACATGACAACAGCAAATGAAGGAGCCTTGCTGCCGATTGCTGATATAGGGTTCATCAGTCGCAGATGGAAATGTTTGCCACTTTTGCTCCTTTTGGGGATCGGGTCGTTAACTTGTTGGCAAAGATTAGTTACAAATGCATTTTGAAGAAATAACAAAAAAATATTATCGGGAATAAACTTACCGCATCATCGGGAATCATATGATCATCGTCAATCTGGTGCCGATAATAATGTGGTAATATTGCAAATAGTTGATCCTTCCACTCTTGCCACCAGGATTTATACGATTCAGTTATGAAGGATATCGGCGCCCAAGAAGACAAGTCAATGTTTGTTACATCGTCCTAAGGGAGGAGAGTGACAATCTTGTTCCAGTCCATGGCGCTGGAGAAAGCTTCTCTTGGTTTTATCACATTAGCATAGCTGAGTTTGATCGGCAATTGACCAAACGCTAGTTGTCTTGCTGCTACCGATGGATAATAAAATTCATAAGTTGGAGAAGTGTTTTTTCCAGTCCCAAAGATGTTGACTGGAATGGCTCGAGGAGTGATGGCAGCCTTCATAATTCCTTCATTCTGAGGTATATCCCCATCGGTAAGGTTGAAAGAAAGTGGAAATCGATTATCTTCATCAATATAAGGCCACCAGACCCGTTCTGCAACAGGAATTACGCAGTACAATCTTTGGAAGAACATGCCAAATTGATCTTTGTTGGCATCGGTTCCTGGCAATACTATTAAGGCTTCCCCAAAATTGAGTGGAGAACGGGTTGCCGATTCATCTTCGGCGAGCACATAGTCTTCAGATAATTCTCTCGGGAATTGCTTGTTAAACAAATCGAAATGAAGACATTTGTGCATGTGGGCGTTTAACCATAAATTGACAAACCACCAAGGACCTCCGAGGTTGCCGATGGGCTCGCCTAGCAGCAGTTTTCTGAACACTTGGTGCAGAAGATGATAAACTAAGACGAGGAGATATCGGCCAAGAGGAAGACCTCCGTGGGCTAGAAGTTCTGCTGCGGAGAGGTACATGTTTGTAGGTCCGACTGCTCTGCCGCAAAAGATGAACTTTTCCAGCCACATATTCAAGAAAATGGCGTGCTCCCTTTGGCCTACCGATTCGGTCTGTTGGTATTCTTGGATGTATCCAGTCCACCAACCGATGTTGCGTGTGGTTACCCGATGTTCGGGTTTCCTCTGAAAAGGAGCAGCAGTATCGGCAGAAGAGATATCGAGGCCGGTAAGCATGTACACATCGGCAAGTGTGGGAGTGGCTTGTCCATGTCTAAATAGAAACACGTTCATTGTGTCGGACCAGAAATAAGAAGCAGCTATCTGAAAGGTCTAGGAATGGCTAGAGGGGGGTGAATAGCCTAATTAAATTTTCTACAACGACACTTAGCAAACTTGTTAGAATAAAACATGGCGATAAGCAAGTTTGCTCTAGCACTACAAGGGTCGGCAAGCCTCCTATATCCTATGTCACACACAAGGGCTAGACAACTAGAGCTACTAAGCTAAGCTACAGAAGCTAAGCTAGAATCTCTACTTTGCAAGAATGAAAGAAAGTAATACAAAGCTAGAGATAGAAGGGTTATACCACCACGAAGGGATGAACCAATAGATAACCAATCACAATATGAATCCTCGGTAGAGACAAGTTGACACAATGATTTTTTACCGAGGTTCACTTGTTTGCCAACAAGCTAGTCCTCGTTGTGACGATTCACCTACTTAGAGGTTCACGCGCTAATTGGCATCACACGCCAAACCCGTCACCGGGTGCCGCAAAACCAACACAAGATAGGGATCCACAAGTCACGCGCAATCCACTAGAGATGTCTTTCGCGAACTCCCACGGGGAAGACTCAAGAACCCCTCACAATCCACCGATTGGAGCCGGAGACAATCACCTTCCTCCGCTCAATGATCCTCGTCGCACCAACCCGTCTAGGAGATGGCAATCTCCAAGAATAACAAGAGCTCCGCGATGACCATGATCACCATGTGCCACTAGTATGCAATCAATAAGCAATGCACCTGGATTCACTCAATCTCTCATGAATATGTCAAATATGTTGTGAGAGGTGAGTGGTGGAGCTTCTCAAGCAAGCACAAGTGTATGAGTTAAGTAGAAGTGCAAGAGATACCCCAAAGGGCCGGCCATATCACCTTATATAGCCCACACTCAACACTAGCCGTTTTGCCCCTGAAAAACGATTTCTGCGCCCACTCTGGACGCACTTTTCACTGGGGGTCCGGACCATCAACAGCGTCCGGACCCACCACTGCAGTGAGCCAACGGCTCTGCTCAGCTCTCCAGTCGCAAGGTCCGGACGCACCTGAGGTGCCGTCCGGACCATTGCAACTGCGTCCGGTCGGGCCTCCTTTCAAATAGCCGCTTCGCGCCTTCGCCGCAGCTTGCCACGTGGCTCCGGACTCTCCTGTTCACAGGGTCCGGAGTCACTGCTCCTTGCGTCCGGAAATATTTTCCGGGGTGCCCGAGCTCACCCGAGAGCTCGCTTGAGCTCCTCAGCACCTCCGGACCCAAGTCCGGTCCTTGGTCCGGACCATCATACTGCGTCCGGACCCTCTTCCACAGAGAGTTACAGAGAGCGCCAGACACCGGACGCGCGTCCGGATGCCTGCGTCCGGACTTCTCCTCCAGCCAGCCAGCAAGGGTTTGCCTCCGAACCCATCTCCGATGGTCCGGTCGGCCACAACTCTTGCGTCCGGACCCTGCGTCCGGACTGCATCTAGCTGCTCAAACACTTCTCCAACTTCTTCCAAGCTTCCAAGTGCCAACATTAAGTGATTCCTCCACTTGTGCACGTTGTTAGCTTTTAGTTCACAATTATCTTGGATTAAGTTGGTGTTTCACTTGGTTCAATTGATTTTAATGCAATGCATATGAACCTAGTGGCACATGATAACTGTAATCATACTTAAGAGCTCCCTCCTTGATAGTACGACTATTTATCCTAAATGTGATCACATCCTCTATGATGTCTTGATCACCAAACCGAAAATGGTTCCTAGCATTTCACCTTTGCCTTCACATCATTTTCTTTTCCACCACCATGCTAGAGCTTGTGCCATCCACACTTGATTCACCTTGCTCCATCACATGGTATGTACCAATCTATCTCATGATTCACACTTAGAGATCAAGGTTAGTACTTAGGTGGGTTTCATCAATTACTCAAAACCAAAACACATGGGGACTCTCACTATCATCATATTTTCATTTTTGGTCATATCGGCAAGTGACAACCTGATGCAATGATCTATGTTGCATTCTGACCAATAGACCTGCTGTGACCTGGCCATCCTAAGATACCAGTTTCACCATCATTTGGTGGGTTTGGGCCATGAGCGGAAGGTGTCTATCCATAACCCTAGATTGAAACATTCAGATCTAAAAGGGATGCGGTTGGTTTTTGCGTTGATGAGGTCAGTTGGATCAGAATTTTCCATTGGACCCAAACAGCAAAGGTGTGCTTGGTCGATTGGGATCACTAGTCTGTTGCGTGCTTCCTAGATTCAGAAATCAAAAAGGGAGGAAAAGAAATCATGAAACAAGTGCAGAAGAAAATCACGAAGGATGGATCAAGGGGAGAAGAAATTACCGCAGGGACATCGAAGTTGATTGCCATCAGAAGATTCTTGCGGGGGTTGCGCTTTCTGATGGAAGAAAAACTGCCGTTGAGATGGTGCTCCTAAGAAATGGGGATGAGAGTGTGAGCTCAGGGTGAAAAGGGAAACAGACGATGGTCTTTATAGGCCTAGGTCAAAGGGAGTTTTTTGAATTTTCCTTTTTTTGACTGAGCAGGAATATGGAAGGATATCGCGATGATTTGCGCGGTAATCGAGGGATTGTAACGTTGGTGCTACTGTTGCAGGAGTTCTTGGTAATTTACAATGGTAGCGCACGGTAATCGGAATAATGGTGTAGGCATTTTGGAGGTAAAGATTACAATAGAGCAAATTTCGGTGCATAAGATATTTTATACTCCGAAATTGGGGGGCATGTGTTGACACCATTTTTCGTACGGGTCAATATTAGACCAAGTACATTGATCGGCAAAGAGGTAATCGTTGTTCCTCATCGGCGTCAAGATGCTACCAGTCAAGTTACCGATGGAGGCAGAGGAAATCGCCGATGGTGAATTTGATAGAAGAAGCGTCAAGGGAGAAAGAAGATGTGTTTGCCGATAAGGAGGTATTGCCGATGGATACGGGTTGATGTGGCTGACGTCAGCAGGAAGTTGCCGACGGCAATAGAAGGAAATTGCGGATTGAAGGAATCTATTGATGGAAAGATTCATCGTAAGGAAGACGGATAAGAAAACTAGTGATTTTTATGATAGTATTATTGTTATAGTTTGAGTCCGACTCTTGCACGAGTCATTTTATTTCCTTAAAAATAGGAGTTCTGTTTAGGTATGAGTCGTGTCTGTGTACAACTCCTCCTACCAGAGTATAAATATGTACCTAGGGCTTGCGTGAAAAAAAGGACAATCAATCAAATATAAATCTATTACTTTTTATCTACTTTTCCAGCATCTACTTTCATCGCATTAGTTCTAGTCTACCTACGAGTTCTAACGATCTCGACGGGCTACATCTACAAGATCTCCATCTACATTGCGAGTTCCACTTTTTGAGCAATTTGAGCCTTGACGTCCGGGCGCATCGCTGTCGTCTCGTTCATCGTTGTTCTAGTTATCGTCCTTGTCGATTAACTGGTCAAATCGACCGGCACGCCTTTGGAAACCGAGTTCGGTATATGCCCGAGGTGTTCGCAGATTCGACGCTTTTTGTGTCAACACTACTCTAATCTAGATCCTAGTGAAATTGATTAGAGTACCGGTTTAAGGGCGATTAACCAATGAACAACTTAAGTAATTACTTTACCAAAACTAAAGATCAATTATCATAAAAGAATTTCAAATGCAGACTTACAAAACAGAAGACCGCATCCGCTGAGGTACAGCTCGGAGAAGACGCCAGACAGGCCCGGCTCTCCTCCAGACTCTCCTCACTCTCCCCATATTTTCTATGCTACTAGTAGAACAGGGCTTCGCCTTGTAGAGAGAGTAGCTCATCCTTGGTGTGTCTTGAATGAGAGGGAGTGAGGGGGTATTTATAGTGGAGAGGTGGAGTAGGGGCTACTCCGGTGCCACCTCATCAATCCGTGTGATGTTGTTTGGCCTCCCTTGGATCAAAATCGTCATTGAACCAGTGGCTAGGATGCTCCAAGGGCATGTAACCGACTTGTGTAGGTCAGTGGTGAAGTCCACCACATGCTGGAGTTGAAAACCGGGCAAGAACCGGATCCTAAGGTGGTGAACCGGACCCGAACCGGTGCGCTATGCGTTGTTTTCTGTTAACTAGAGAGGAATCCAGGAGCTAGCCAGCTAAACCGGCCGGTCCAGGCGGTCCAACCGCGCCTGGACCACGCGGACCGGTCAGCCGCCTCTCTGCGCCAACGGGGGCATGCCACGTGGCACAGCGGGCCGGCCGGATGCGCCCGCCCGCGCTCCAGCGCCTGAGTGCGCTCGGCCGCACGTGGAAGTCCCTGCTGCGGGCCCACCTGGCCCCCTTTGTCCCCTGCCTGGGTGGTCGCCTGGCCCGCCTGGGCGCCGGTCCCCTGCTGGGTGACAGCGGCTGCTGTGGCGGGGCCCACCTGGCCCACCTGCCTACCGCCGTGAGTGCCCTGGGTGCTGACGTCAGGATGACGTCAGCATCCCTTTTACTTTACAATTATCTTTTGATTCCGGGCTCCAAACGTAGCAAACAATATATCCATTTTAATCGTCTCGACGAGCCCGTCGCAATGGTGTACTCAAATTCATCATTTGATATACTATATATGATGATATTCATTACCTGCACTTAAATAGTCAAGGGACATGTGGAACTGGTTATTGGGTATAATATGTTCATGTTATGTTTGTTTTCCTTTGAATATGAGGATGTTGACAGTATTTTGATGGTGACAAAATGGCTCATAATTACCGTCAACAAGATTCCCCATACTTACCTCTTTGCTCGTCCTCGAGTAGAGGTTAAAAGGTAACATGACTATAACATTAAGTAATATAGCAGGCATAAAGTTTCCTTCAAGACATTTCTTATACAAGTGGGATATTTGGCATTGGCTAACATAAATCCTTGAGAGGTTGAGAAATGGAACAGTTCTCAAAGCAAAGTCATCTTCCCAAATCATATTTTAGTACTTGGAGTTTTTGATAAATTTTTAAAAGAAAGCACATAAGTCAACTTACTCCTCATATAGCACTCTAGATCACTCACAAGGTATATGATTCCTTACCAAGGCATAGTATGAGGTTGCCTTCTTTTTATCTTCTTACTTCTAAATGACTTATGTGGAGCTTAGGTAGGGATAGAGAATGTAGCAAACTTACCTTGCATATATTGTAAAGTCAAAGTTCGGATTCAAGGAGAGAAGTGTCATACTCTTAGATCAAGATGTGCAAGTGTGTGAAACATGGAAAATGATCAATACTCCTTTGTTTGATAAGGTCTCTCTAACTTATCAATTTTGAGACATAGCTATCTTTTTTTTCTTTTCTTTATGATCTTTGATTTGTTCATTATATATATATATATATATATATATATATATATATTTCTAAGAATTGGGACCTTCATGTGTCCCTATATATTTTTTTCATATTTTTCATGATTTTGCATAGTCTATGTCTCATTTACTAGCAACATACTAGAGAGAGAATTTTCTATTAGAACCTGGAGCATGAACTATGTGGAAAATGAAAGGCATGTTTCTGCGTACTTCCAGTGTAGAAGCAGCATATATATGTCGCGTGTACGTGATCTTGATCTTGGGAGCATGATAAGTCTCTCAACAAGGGTCACAAAACTTGACCAAACTCAACACAAAGTAAGCAGCTTATGTAGAAAGTTTATTCATGAAAGAGCATGTATGGATATCGTAGGAATTTTCTCACTATAAAGGAGTAGTGACCTTATGGTTTTATGACATTTTAAAAAATTAATCTCCGAGCAGTTTAAATAGACAGGGTATGAATCATGAGCCAAGAACTATATCACATTAATCAACAACTTAGTCAATATGATTTTCCTATCAAGATATTTTTCCCACTAGCATAAGCATATGCAAGAAGTCAACTTATGATGCTTCGTCCTTTCAGAATGTCATAAATCATATTACTTTTCAAAAATTTATTTTCAGTTGTGGGTCTTCTTATTTTATTCAAAATTAAAAGGGAAATAAACTAAAGAAACGAAATGAATTCAAGAAGAAGAGGGGAAGATTGGCAAACCAGTCAGGAAGCAGGTTGAGAATGTGTGGATGCTGACTGGTGGGACCAGGGGTCCATAGTGGGGTCGGCTGACCCCACTTTGGTGCCTCTGGCCATTCTGGTGCCCGCACTTGTGAAGGTTGGGGGTCGGATGACCCCCCTCCCCACACTTCGTTGAAGGTGTACCTGACTTTTTATTCATAGAGAACAATTGTGAAAACACAAAGGACTCTACTGGTGGGACACACCAGCGAGTCAAAATTTATTTGAATGGAGCAAGACATGGAGTGAAGCTGGAAAGATAAACATGACTAAGCAAAAGAGACACAAGGCATAAGAATAAGGGACTAGACAAGTTTTAAGTTAGATCATGGAAAGGTTTGAATTCAATCATGTCTATTTCCTCATCTATTTTATCAGGTTCAAGGAATACTTTTAATCGTTGGCCATTTACCTTAAAGATCTTACCTTCATCATCTTGAAGTGTAATAGCTCCATGAGGTGAAGTATCGATGACTTGAAATGGCCCTTCCCATTTGCTTCGAAGCTTTTCATGTCCAAATAACCTTACTCTTGAGTTGAACATGAGTACCTTGTCTCCTGGCTCGAATTCCTTTTTATTTATCCTTTTCTCATGCCATCTCTTGGTTCTTTCCTTGTAGATTTTGGCATTGTGGTATGCTTTCTCCATCCATTCTTCTAATTCTGAAATTTGCATTTTTCTATGCCTTCCTGCAGCTTGTAGATCCATATTCCAATTCTTTATGGCCCAATGTGCTCGAAACTCCAACTCAACCGGGAGGTGACAAGTTTTCCCATATACTATTTGGTATGGTGACATGCCAATGGGTATCTTGAATGCAGTCCTGTATGCCCATAGTGCATCAGGTAGCTTGTCCCTCCATCTTTTCCCCATCTCATCTACTATCTTTTGCAGTATGTTCTTGATTTGTTTGTTGGATGTTTCTGCTTGTCCACTTGTTTGGGGATGGTATGGAGTTGAAACATTGTGCCGGATGCCTTGCTCTTCTAGGAAGCATCGGAAACTCCGTTCAATGAAGTGGGAGACCCCATCACTTATCACTAGCCTTGGGGTTCTAAACCATGGAAAGATGGTTTCTTCAAACATCTTTCTTGAGCTTTTGGCATCTGCTGCTTTGCATGGCATTGCTTCAACCCACTTGGACACATAGCCACAGCCACTAGAATGTACTCACATCCACGGGACTTTGGAAAAGGTCCCATGAAGTTAATGCCCCATACGTCAAAAAGCTCCACTTGAAGGTTGTTTGTCAGTGGCATTGCATCTCGAGCATTTATGTTCCCATGCTTCTAGCACCTCACACATCTCTTGATGAAGTTCTTTGTATCTTCATACATGGTTGGCCAGAAGAAACCACTTTGCCAGATCTTTGCATGGGTTCTGAATGCTCCATAGTGCCCTCCATATGATGCAGCATGACACCTCTCGATGATCTTGAATGATTCTACTTCAGGGACACATTTCCTTAACATACCATCATTGCAGACTCTATACAGGTAAGGATCATCCCAGAGATGTACTCGACTATCTTGTATGAGCCTTTTCATGTTTTCTCCTGGTGGTACTTGTCCTGCAACCATAAAGTTCACAATACTCGCGTACCATGGGCTGGAGTCTGTGATCTTGAGGAGCATGTCGTCCCTTAGGAAGTCATTGATCTGCAAATCATGTGCATCTTGGAAATGCATTCTGGACAAGTGATCGGCTACAGAATTTTCTACTTCTTTTTTATCTTTTATTTCCAAATCAAATTCTTGGAGTAGCAAGATCCATCTTATTAACCGTGGTTTAGCATCTTTCTTAGTGAGCAAGTATTTTAAGGCAGCATGATCGGTATAAATAATAACCTTTGCTCCAACTAAATAAGATCTAAATTTGTCAATAGCAAACACAATAGCAAGGAGCTCTTTTTCAGTTGTTGCATAATTAAGTTGAGCTCCTGCCAAAGTTTTGCTAGCATATGAAATTGCATGATGCTTTTTATCTTTTGTTTGGCCAAGAACGGCACCAACAACATAATCACTTGCATCACACATTATTTCAAAAGGGACCATCCAATCAGGGGGTTGGATGATCGGAGCGGAGATAAGAGCTTTCTGGAGAATATAAAAAGCATTTAAGCACTCATCATTAAACTCAAAGGGTGCTTCTTTAGCAAGCAGGTTTGTTAAAGGTCGAGCAATCTGAGAGAAATCTTTTATGAAGCGCCTATAAAAACCAGCATGCCCAAGAAAACTTCTAACACCCTTAACATTCGTGGGAGGTGGAAGTTTCTCTATGACTTCTATCTTAGCTCTATCCACCTCGATCCCACGCTCGGACACTCTATGTCCTAGCACTATGCCTTCCTGAACCATGAAATAACATTTTTCCTAGTTCAGGACTAAGTGCTTTTCCTCACATCTTTGTAAGACCTTGTCCAAATTTTCAAGACAATCATCAAAGGTTTTTCCATAGACAGAAAAATCATCCATGAAAACCTCCATGATTTTTTCAATCATGTCAGAGAATATGGACATCATGCACCTTTGGAAAGAAGCAGGAGCATTACATAAGCCGAAAGACATACGGCGATATGCATATGTTCCATAGGGGCATGTGAAGTTGGTCTTATTTTGATCCTCGGGATGGATGGGAATTTGATGATAACCCGAATAACCATGAAGGAAATAGAAGAAAGAATGTTTTGCTAACCGTTCCAACATTTCATCAATGAAGGGTAACGGAAAGTGATCTTTCTTTGTAGCCTTATTGAGTTTTCGGTAATCTATGCACATCCTCCAACCCGTGACGGTTCGTTGAGGGATCAACTCATTTTTCTCATTTTTCACAACCGTCATTCCTCCTTTCGTAGGCACTACTTGCACGGGGCTAACCCACTCACTATGAGGAACAGGGTAGATTATGCCCGCATGTAAGAGTTTCAAGACCTCTTTCTTCACAACCTCTCTCATCGTGTTGTTAAGCCTCCTTTGAGGCTCCCTAGATGGTATGGATTCATGATCGGTAGGGATGCGATGTGTGCAAAGAGCAGGGCTAATCCCTATGAGATCTTGAAGAGATTAGCCTAAGACGGATTGATTTTTCTCTAGAACGGTGGGAGTTTAAGAGTCTCCACCGAAGAAAGTTTGTCACTTATGATCACGGGGGATTCTCTATCACCATTGAGGAAAACATACTTGAGGCCAGAAGGAAGGGGTTTGAGCTCGATGGGAGGTTTAGGTGGTGGTTCCGATTCTTTCAAATCTATAGGTTCATCCAAGTTGTCTTCTTCTTGGATGAAATGTTGAGCATCATGTTCAAGATCTGGTTCGAAAGAGTCTTGAAGGAAGGCTACCATTACCTCCTCCATCGGCTGACACTCGGGATTCGATTCTACTTTTGAATTGGTAGATCGAGTTAAGGGAACTGAAAGGTTCACTCCTTTCCCAAGGTTGACATCAAGGCTCCCTGAATGTTTACTTTCTTGTAAAATCTTTTCAAAGCGGTGCCCGATCAAAAGATCAAAATCCGAGATCTCAAAAATATAGAAGTTCAAGAGAATCTCGATTTCGTTGATTGTGATTGGAACCATGCGTGCAATCCCATTACTCTTGATGACTTCTCCAGACGGGGTCTTGAGGAGTTTGTCACTTGGAGTCAAAGGTTCATTGCCCGTGAAGAGAGTATATGCTAGAGAATCAGACATAATACTCACTCCGACAATGGGATTGTAAAGAGAATCTAAAGCAACACTTTTCATGAAACAACGAATGGTTGTGGAGGTAGAAATAATCCGAATTACTTCGGATAAAGTTTCAACCTCCTTAAGCCATTCATTGCTCATGATGGATGTAAGTTGTTGGATCGTCTCCTTTTGATGATTTGGAGAATGAAGGTTTAGAGGAGAAGATCCGGAAGATTTCTTTTGCACAGGGAAATTCGAGGTGTTTCCAAAATCAGAATCAGAGAAAAGATCATCCTCGATTTCAAAAGGGAAAACCAAAGGTTGAATTTCTTCTTCCTTTGGAGGATTTGGAATTTGAGGTATTTGTGGCTCAGGATTGATAGCTAAATTTTGGGATTGGATTGGGGGTGATTCAACTATCAAGATTTCTTCTTCTTGTTTGGGAGGTGCTTCTTCTTATTCCTCAGGGAGTTCATCATGAATGCTAGTGTAAGGGGTGTTTTCAAGGATTTTGTCAAGAATAGACCTTGCTTCACTAGCTGATAAATGAAGGAAAGCTCCTCTAGAGGCTATATCAAGGAATTGTGTAGAATCCTTGCTAAGACCGAGATAAAAATGTTGTAAGAGCACAGGTTCAGGTATAGCAAGATCGGGGCCTCAAGAGATATGATCTGTAAAACGGACCCATGATGCACCTAGAGGCTCCTTATCTTTTTGCTTAAAAGTTAGGACCTCCATTCGAAGATGAACGACTCTAGAGACAGGGAAGAAGGCTAAGCAGAATTTGGCTAGAAGGGACTCCCAGTCTCCTTGTACACTCCCTACATGTCGAGCATACCAATGTTTAGCTACTCCCATCAAAGAGAATGGAAATATCTTCCATTTCAAGGTATCTCATGTCATGCCTTGAATATGAAGACATGAGCACAATTGCTCAAACTCACGTAAATGGGTGTAGGGGTTTTCAACTTGCTCCCCAGAAAAAGGTTGTGCCTGAACCATCGCTATGAAAGCAGGGCGAAGCTCATAGCGAACAGCTAAAATAGCTTTGGATGATTTTGTTCGCTCCAAACTATCACCCTTTGGAGCACCATATTGAAAGAGGGGTGTTTGATCCATGATATGAATGATAAAACTAAAAGATAAACGGGCGACTCGATTCTATGTTAAGAGCAACTACCGTTCCCCGGCAATGGCGTCAGAAAGCTTGTTGACACAAATTGTGGCACAAAGGATAAACTGCAAGCACACGGCTGTCAAGGTAGCTTTCACCCAAGAGTATTCCAGGGGTATCGAATCCACAGGGAACGTGAAGTGTACTTAACAAAGAACTAAATTCGTCCTATGATGACACAAGGGGTTTATGATAGGTTGGGTAGAGAGCATCTTCTATGGTTATGAAACTAGCAAGGTAAGGTAAGATACAAAGGTTGTTCACTTCGGGTCACTAGGCCGCTTAGCAAGAGAAAGGGATGAGAAGGGTGCTAAACCGCCTAGCACAAGAAGGCCTACGTTTTAAGAACTTGGACGAACATGGTAGGATCAAAGCCTAGATAGGACTGTCACCCCTACTAGGTACCACAAACAAACCGTTGGACAAGCCGCAGACATAGGTAAGCGTATAGCCTAGACACCACGTCTACACTATATCTTACTACTCTAATCCGGATCCCGGTGAAATTGATTAGAGTACCGGTTTAAGGGCGATGAACCAATGAACAACTTAAGTAATTACTTTACCGGAACTAAAGATCAATTATCATAAAAGAATCTCAAATGCAGACTTACAAAAGAGAAGACCGCATCCACTGAGATACAGCTCGGAGAAGACGCCAGACAGACCCAGCTCTCCTCCAGACTCTCCTCACTCTCTCCCTATTTTCTATGCTACTAGTAGAACAGGGCTTCGCCTTGTAGAGAGCGTAGCTCCTCCTTGGTGTGTCTTGAATGAGAGGGAGTGAGGGGGGTATTTATAGTGGAGAGGTGGAGTGGGGGCTACTCTGGTGCCACCTCATCAATCCGCGTGTTGTTGTTTGGCCTCCCTTGGATCAAAACCGTCATTGAACCAACGGCTAGGATGCTCCAAGGGCATGCAACCGACTTGTGTAGGTCGGTGGTGAAGTCCACCATGTGCTGGAGTTGAAAACCAAGATAGAACTGGATCCTAAGGTGGTGAACCGGACCCGAACCGGTGCACAGTGCATTGTTTTATGTTAACTGGAGAGGACTCCGGGAGCTAGCCAGCTGAACCGGCTGGTCCAGGCGGTCCAACAGCGCCTGGACCACGCGGACCGGTCAGCCGCCTCTCTGCACCAACGGGGGCGCGCCATGTGGCCCTCCGGGCCGGCCAGATGCGCCCGCCCGCGCTCCAGTGCCTGAGTGCGCTCGGCCGCCCGTGGGAGTCCCTACTGCGGGGCCCACCTGGCCCCCTTGGTCCCTTACCTGGGTGGCCGCGCATGCTGTGGCGGGGCCCACCTGGCCTGCCTGTGTGCCGGTCCCCTGCTGGGTGGCAGCGGCTGCTGCGGCGGGGCCCACCTGGCCCACCTGCCTGCCACCGTGAATGCCCTGGGTGCTGACGTCAGCATCCCTTTTACTTTGCAATTATCTTTTGATTCTGGGCTCCAAACGTAGCAAACAATATATCTATTTTAATCGTCTCGATGAGCCCGTCGCAATGGTGTACTCAAATTCATCATTTGATATACTTTATATGATGATATTCATTACCTGCACTTAAATAGTCAAGGGACATGTGGAACTGATTATTGGGTATAATATGGTCATGTTATGTTTGTTTTCCTTTGAATATGAGGATGTTGACAGTATTTTGATGGTAACAAAATGGCTCATAATTACCGTCAACAGTAAGCGGACATGCGCACCTTCCAATAGGCGAAGTTTGTTCCATCAAAGAATGGAGGTTTTCCAGCACCTCGCTCCATGTCGCCTTCGCGGATCAAGAACCATGTAAGGTGGATTGATCCTTAACCTGGCTCTGATACCACCGGTAAAGATAAGTAAGAGATGACTAATGAGTATAACTATGTGGGAGGACAACGAGAGAGTAAAGGACTCATGTCTCATGTGATTCCAACTCTACCTTTGTGGATTTAACTATGGCACTCAGCTAAGACAAACATCAATTGATTCCTCAATACAAATATGCTAGGCGAGGGGATAGATCAGTAGGAGGACAAAACTCCTACCGGACCGCGCCTTCTTCTAACGGGGGCCTTATCTTTTAAGAACTTACTTATAAACACGTGGTGGAATACAAAGACTAAACGAGGCTGTCACCTCTTGCTAGCTACCACAAACAATCCATGCAACAAGCGATAACCAAAGGTGAGACTAAGTATAAGCACCACGCTTACACTTATTCTTACTACTCTAATCGTCTATACGACAACTAGAGCACCCTATAACAGGCGATGATTGCATACAGGAAAGGCCACAAGGATCTCAATCTAGTTTATAACAACTAATTGACAAGATAAACCACAACAATACTATAGCAAGTATAATATTGCACAAAGTAAAGACTAAGTAAAGTAAAGAAGGAATGTTGTATTGAATAAGTAAAGTTGAAGGACCGAGAACGGCGACCAGAGGGGGGGTGATTGGGAGCCTCAAATTTCACTCGGAAATATTCGGGCCACTCTTCCCAAAAACCAAACCCAGTTGCTGGGTGCTCAACCTCCCCCGAGCAACGCGAGCGGGGATTCAGACGAAAACGGAGAAAAGAGAGCTCACCCGCAGTAGAGGAAAAACACCGGAAACCCCAAAACACAGGTTCTCAACCCCTAGGGAAAAGAGGCAAGAACCTAGGCAAAACAGGAGAAAACAGCAAAGCACAGGAGGCTCTGGACTACCTTGGTCAAGACCACCAGACCAATGGAAGTGATCCGGTGCCTTTGGTCCGGTGCACAGCAAAGCACCACCGGACTAGTCTGGTGCCTCCTTTGAGTAATCCGACGCCTACCCAGAAAATAGATAGTAAGAGTCGAGGCTCCGGACTACCAGTCCGACGCTCACCGTCGGACTATCACACCTGGTCCGATGCTCACTAAGAAACTCCCTCTCCAAAAACAGTAAGCACACAGGCTTCGGACAACCCGTCCGACGCTCACCGTCGGACCAAAGGCTCTAGTCCGACGCCCTGAGTAGTCAGGCGGTTTCCCGGGACTTGACCACCGGACCACTTGCAATGGTCCGGAGCCTAATCAAAGTCGTCCGACGCCTGGTCCGGAGCTCACAAACAGAAAAACTGAAGCCCGCGAAAATGAACTTCTCTCCGCCAATTCTTCCCAATACTCATCCAAATGATCACCAACTGCAACCAAACTTTGTAGGCATGATCCTAGTGCAGTTGGGGAGCTATCCCGAAGAAATCATCGCTCAATTTGGAGAAAATAAACGAGAACACTCGGATTTGGGGGAGAAAGAGGAAAACGAAGAACGCAACAAAGGAAACACCCGATCTATGCACTCATGAGGTTTGAGAGGAATTCCTTCGGTGCAAAGAAGCTCCTCACAATTGCTAACAACTTGGTTCAAATGGATTTTGCAAAGCTACTCTCAACAAAGAGAAATCATCTCGGGAAAAAGAGAGAGCAAAAGCAAAACGCGAAGAACACAAGCAAAACGGGGACACAATCACGAAATCGAAGCCACCATGGCTTACGGAGGTTACGGCCTCCGATTCCTCGCAACAAACTCAAGTTCTTACAAAGGTTGGTGGAAGCAACCTAGGGATCTCATGAACTAGAGAGAGAGAGTGGGGGCAAGTGATTAGGGTTCAAGAGATGGGATGAGGGATACCCCTTCACCCTCTACTTATCCGGCTTTGGCTATTTCCCAAAGACCCCCCTAGATACATTGAGTGAACTACCTAGCCTAAGCATTGCAGTCCAAGCTCTGGAAAATATCTCCCGCATTTTGAATGGACGGCCCCGCTTCCTGCCGGGAGTTGCCGTCGCCTCGACGCAACCTCCAGGATTCCGCCACGTGCCATCCCCGCTTCCTCAGAAGCTCCGCCTAGGTTTTGAGGCCCAAACCCAGGAAACCCGCCACCGGTAGCTTTGGGCTCAACTACCGAACCCTGAGTTTTGAGGCCCAAACTCGGAAACCGTCCTCGGATGGTTTTGAGGCCAAAACCACCAAACCACTCGACTCGAGCCACCTTGTCTTCGCCCGGTCGGACTCCGAGTCCCCTGAGCCTCCGCTCGACTCGCGCGTCCACCGTCTTGACTTGGTCGACTCGGTCTGCCTCCATGTCTTCTCGCACTCGCTGGTGCCAAGTACTAGCCACCACAGCTAGTCCATCGGCGCCCATGGCCCCTCAGTCCGAGCCCCGCTTCTGCCCTTCACCGCTCTCAGTCCATCGGCATGACAAGTGATGAGGACATCCTCCATTATTACCCGTTGGCAAAGACGCAACAAATAATGGGCCAAGTGGCCCAGTTGCAGTCGGGCGGTAAACGTGTGAGCCTCTGAATAATCCCACCTTGCTTAGCTAGAGAGGAGGAAGCCACCTTAAAAGGGAGAGCCACCCTTCCCCTATCAGACTAGTCTTTTGGGGAGATTGGGCCTTTCTCTGAGTGGGTGTGCCTAAGAACTGTTGGGGTCCGGGCAGCCTAAAATTTATCGGGCCTCGGCCAACCCTACCTGGGCCGGATGCATCATTTGGTATCAGAGTTGGGCCCTTGTTTAAGGGGGTGGGAATGATGAGGACATCCTCCATTATTACCCGTTGGCAAAGACGCAACAAATAATGGGCCAAGTGGCCCAGTTGTAGTCGGGCGGCAAACATGTGAGCCTCTGAATAATCCCACCTTGCTTAGCTAGGGAGGAGGAAGCCACCTTAAAAGGGAGAGCCACCCTTCCCCTATCAGACTAGTCTTTGTGGGAGATTGGGCCTTTCTCTGAGTGGGTGTGCCTAAGAACTGTTGGGGTCCGGGCAGCCTAAAATTTATCGGGCCTCGGCCAACCCTACCTGGGCCGGATGCATCAACAAGCCTCTACTCGACCTTCTCCACGCCATTGACCACTGTCACTAGGCATAGCACCTGCACACCACAAGCCGATAGACAAGCACACATTTCTGCTTTCGCAGAGGTTAGGGTAAGCCACTCAAACTGAAACACTCACGTGTTGGTCAATCACTCATCATCAAAGCTGAACATCCATGGTTACTTATGCACCATGTGTTCGCAAAAGTCTTACAAAAGGGAAATATACAAGAGCTTATACTAGATCCTCCGGAAGGACAACTCCGGAAAGCTCGAGCAAAGCTCAACTCCACTCTAACTCCCACACTAGAGAACACCACTAGACTAATCTCCACTTGAGAACAAAAGTGGTTTGTATGGATTACATCATGATTAGAGAGGGAGGTCTAGGCCTCTATTTATAGTGGGGTGGAGTAGGGGCTACTCCAGCGCCACGTCACCGATCCAGGGAGCTTCAATTCTCCTCCCTTGGATCAAACCGTCATCCAACCGCCTAAAATGGATGGCTTGGATTTTCAACATGTGCACTTTGATGTGGCGGTTGAGGGGGACCCAACCGACCAAGGGGGGTGATCGGCCGATCCCCCCTATGGCCAGTGGGCCATCCCCTGGCCATGTGGTTGTGGGCCCACTGGTCAGGGATTGAGTGGGGCCCAGATGAGCCCAAGGGCCGGTCGGCCGACCCCCTTGTGGGGTCTCTGGCCCACCTCTTGCTCCCTGGTGTTGGTCCCACTAGTCATAGGTGTTAGGTGGTGGTTATGAAGTAGTTTTAGTGTTAATCTCTTTGGTGTAGGTCCATGAATCCTTGTACATTGCTTGTGAACCGTTGGGAGAAAACACAAAGTGATCTGAGGGTTGGATTTTACTTTCATGTGCTTCTCATGGATCATGGCCGTGGGGGAGACCTGGTGGGCCCACAGGGTAGTCGGCCGACCCCCTATGTGGGTCCCACTGGGTCTCTTTTGTTCCATTTCTTCATATCTGCAATTAAATATTCATGGACATGTGAAACTTCTTATTTTATAAAGAATGCGCATGCGATGATTGTTTTCTCCTTGATCCTGAGTTATTAGCAGCATTTTAGTTATATAAATTGGGTCATAATTTGTGCCAACAAAAACTACTTCTAACTAAGGTCTCTAATTTCATGCTACAGTGCAATACAATGTTGCACAATGCATCTGGGCAGAGAGCTGGAGTCGGCTAGAGCTATGTCCCCCCTAAAGAGTTAGGGTTCCATTGTAGCATATAATAGGAAAATATAGGAACATCTGTCGTTCGTGCTGGGAGGAAGCAGAGCTCCATCACCCGCAACGCAGCTCGTTGGCCCATCCGCACCAGAAGGAGCTCCCCCACTCGTGTCGTCGGGGAGGAGCTCTCTTGCGCCTGTCTAGGCTAGGGAGGATCTCACTTGTGCACGCCTAGTGTAGAGCTTGCCCTTCGACGCACTGGGAGGAGCACTAGTAGAAAAACAGTTTTTACTGGCGCCCCAAAAAAATAGCACAATCGGTTTCAGTTATCAGCCGCTTGTATAGAAAAATGGGTCCTCGGTTCTGAACCGCATGTAGAAATTGATTTCTATAGGCGGTTTACTTAAGAAATCCTCCTGTAGAAATGGGGTCATTTCTACAGGCGGTTCCTTAAGACAACCGCCTATAGAAATCGATTTCTACAGGCGGTTCGTTAAAACAACCGCCACTAGAAATCGACCTCAGATTTTTTCCACTGATTTTTTTATTTTTGTAAACGACCTCGGATGGAAAAACTTTCTATATGAAAGTTGAGATCTCGAAAAGTTATGAAACTTTGTAGTTCATAACTTTTTCATTTGAAGTCATCTTGTCATCGAAAAATACGTTCGAATTTGTCAAATTTGAAATTTGAATTTTTGTAAACAACCTCGGATGGAAAAACTTGCTCTTAAAAGTTGTAGATCTCGAAAAGTTATGAAACTTTGCAGTTTACAACTTTTTCATTTGAATTCGTTTAGTGGCTCAAACAATCAATTTACACTCGGTTTAGTATAGAATGAGGTGAACTAAAACCGAATCTAGACACAAGTGAGTTATTGGTGGAGTGGTAGAGGAGGTACCGTGCGAGGCTGAGGTCTAGATTTCGAATCCCCTCCGGAGCGCGTTCGCGATTTTACATGAAAAAAATGCGGGACTTGCGATGGACGAGAGGGTCTACAGGCGGTTCGTTAAGACAACCCCTGTAGAAATCGATTTCTACATGCGGTCCGAAAAAACCCGCGAGTAGAAATGACCCATTTCTACTGGCCTCAGCACTGGCGATTCGGAAAAACGCATGTAGAAATGGCTTCCGAACCGGTCATAATTGATTCACCCAACGCTAACCCATTGTACCAAAATTCAGTTTTGGGACAATCCAACCCAGTCTATGGTTGCTTTCTGGTTACACTAGAGAACACCTATCTATGTTGTTTGTCGGAGCGCATCAGCACCTTTGCCGCCATCTCTGCCCTATCCCTGAAATCCAACGCAACCCGTGCCGCCACACGCGTTGGCCCATTCTTGTGGGTGTAGCGCTTCCATGTCCTTGAATTGCCTCAAGGTGCATAGCTTGCCCCGCCAAAAACTACATCGTCGTCATCACACTGTCCATGAAGAAGACAACGAGGAGGGCTATGAGAGTTAAAGCAGGTGAGCATGTGGCTGAGCACCTCGGGGCGCTAGTTGGCATGTGGCCATTAGTACGTGTTGTAGGGGTCGACGAGCGTAGATGCCATGGAGATCTTGAAGTTGCAGATGCGTCGTAGGGTATTGGGATGTGAGCTGAGTCCACATTCATCGCTGCGTCGCGGAGTCACACTATGGTGCTACTGCTACGATCGACAACGTATATACTACACATAGACAAGACCGCATGATACAGTGGCCAATATTATGAGATCAACACCTATGACTATTTCTTTTCGGAGAGCTTTAGTAGGGGGATAAACTCGATAAATGGGAAGAGTTAGTAGCCAAGATCACTCATATCAATTTAAATGATGAGAGTGATTTGTTTATTTGAAAGTTGCATAAAAATAGACAATTTACAGTTCACTCTATGTATCTTCACATGATAAATCATAATACACCCTTCTCTCATAAATTGATTTGGAAGTTAAAAATTCCTCTAAAAATCAAGATTTTTCTTTGATATCTCCAGAAGGGGATAATTTTAACAAAGGATAATCTTGTTAGGCGGAATTGGAAAGACAGTCAAAAGTGTTGTTTTTTAATTGTAATGAAACCATCAAACATCTTTTCTTTGATTGTCATTATGCCAAGACAATTTGGAGGACTGTCTATATAGCTACTGGGTTAACCCCTCCCAGCTCTGTATCCCACATGTTAGGGAGTTGACTATCAAATTTTAATTTAAAAGAGAAGAAATATATTCTGGTTAGGGTAGCTGCTTTATATTGGGCAATTTGGAGATGTCGTAATGATCTAATCTTTCAAAATTGCAAATATACGTCTTTTATACAGGATATTTTCAGGGGAACATACTGGCTGCGGTTTTGGTCACTGCTGCAGCGTGATGACGAAACAAAGGAGTCTCTCCAGTTAGCGAGCAGAAAATTAGAGACCGCAGCGCTGGAGTTATTTTCCTCTCATAGATGGAAATTTAATAATAGACTCTGTCATACATAATTTTTGCATTTCTCTGTTTTCCTGACTCATCAGCAAAAAAAATGTTGAATCTTTGTAATGTTGTAAACGTTGTTTATGGTAACGCACAAGCGGAAAGTATATTCCATTATTAAAAAAATGGAGCCACCACTATTGTAGTCGGATTTGTTGGATGTGAACGATGGTGGCATCCTTGGCAATGTCGTCGTCGTTTAGAGCTCCAGCTGACGTACCTGCATGGTCTGTCTTGCAATCGAACTTGACCTACAGCGACGAGGTCAGGATTATCTCAAAGGGGGCTAATTCTTCTTTTTCTTCCTTCAGCCCCTTCTTCTCTTCTTCTTCCTTCTTCATGGCTTAGGAAGGCTTAAGTGTAACCATAGCCATTAGGGGAGCTGGAGCACAAGCAGCCCTAAAAGCACACCAAAAAATTAGCTGGGTTTAGAGCATTTAAATATCTAGCTAAAGTTTAGAAGAAATATTTTTTTTGAGAATTACACAGTACAACGCAGACACTCAAACACACCCTACCCCTATGAGCACCTCCGAAGAACTGAGCCGGCATATATCTCGAGCTTCACGAAGTCACCACAGGCGCCTCGCTGTCGACGGGGACGTCGCATATCACTGAAAGCGTAGCGCCGGAAAATCCTGAAATAAATTCAGGAAACCACAACCTGAAATTCGCTCCCATAGGGAATTGAACTCAGGACCTGTGAGATGCCGCTCGAGTGACTTAGCCAACCAGACTAAGCACCCTTTGGCTAGAAGAAATATTTTTAATTAGCTAAAGTTTAGTAAACTATAAACTTTAGCCCTTAGTTATTTTTGGTACCGAAGACGCTAGCGAGGATGCTTGTCTGTGCCGAGAAGGAGGAAGACGTAGCAACATGACTAGCGAGGATGCTTGATTGTGCCTAGAAGGAGGAAGACGAAGCAGACAAGGCCCTGTTTGATAGGGCTACCAATGAGTTCAGTTTCTCCGACGCATTTAGTGTTTATACACTATTTACAAGAGTTGTTTTTATCTCTCTTCTCACATGAAGCTGAAAAAACTGGCTTCTTCTTCTTCCACCGGCTCTATGAAAAAGAGAGAGAGGAGAGATAAAAACAACTTATATTAACATACGACAGAGAAACTAGAGCCAGAGAAACTAGAGCCCTTAGGAACACCATCAAACGGGCCTAAAATGTTGAGCGAAACGGGCAAAACCATGTAAGTTTCAGGTTTTTATAGAGTGTGAAATCGGTTTCCGTTTTTACAAGGAAGTTTGTAACGTCTCCACCCTGATTCTCAGCTGTGGCCGTAAGTTTGAGAAATTATTTAGTCACAAACCTGCTTTTATTTATGACATATATCTCGCACTTTGCTGGTCACGCTTGTTTCGTTTGGTCAAACATGGACCAAAATGAACCCATCTATTCTCTCTCTCCAAAAACCACGCCATAAAGACTCCCCCCTCTCCGAGAGACGATTGACTATTCTTCCAATCAGTTTTCGTCCCAAAATTCCAAAGCCCGAGAGCTGCAGCAACGAAGAAAGCCAGCCCTCGCCTTTTCCCCCCTCTCCCCACCTCTCCTACTAATCATCGTCGCGGGCCTGCGATTCCGGACTGCGGATTCAAGGCGGAAGGAGATGAAATCGCCATTGCGCAGGTTCCGGGGCATCGCCCTTCACCACCACCACCACCATCACCACAGGGAGAGGAAGGACCACCGGCCGCCACCCGCCAAGCTCGACGAGCTCACCTACGCCGCCCAGGTCTCATCTCCGCCCCGAACGCCTCTCTTCATTCCTGCCGGGTTATTGCCACGCTGTTGGTTCTGCCGTGTGGTTACGCGCCAAAGTCGGATCGTGTGTGCTCGTAGAGGAGCCACGATCCCGCCGCCTGCTTATGCTGCGGATTTTCATGGCCCGTGTTGACCGCAAAGACTGGTTCCTGGGCCACGGTGATTTTTTTAGGATCGAATGATCTTCGCTAATGCATTCGTACTGATCGATGAATCCTTTTTTGTGTGTTTATTTCGTATATAGTTTGCCCGTTTTCCTTTAGACTGTGGGAATTCTTCTTACTAAATTGTTCGTATATTATTTGGATATATAATCAGCGAAATGTGTGGATTTGATCGCTTTCATGTGTTATTGTGGCCATTAGAGATTTGGAGTTCTGAATCACCTGGTATTCATTTTGTGGCCTGTTCCTTCCTGGTCAAAGTCCACGGCAGGGAGCTTGGGTCGCAGAAAGTAGCTATCTAGAACTGGTCTCGCAGTCAGCAATTCAAAGTCGTCATGAGAGGAACTGATCATTTGTTTAACCTGGCGTTGCCTGCTGGGCGTTATTATATTCAATAACAGTGTGGAAATACGTTTTCTGAAATTTAGGAGAGTTCAGTCTTTTCAGCATATTCCGTCTCAGATTCAATGAACAGTTCCTGTCCTTACTGTCTGCATCTTAATGGATTAATTATTGTGAACGCTGTTCAGACATGAATGTGATGTTGGATTAGAGGAAAGTGATTGAAGTTTTATTATATGGTACAAGCTTGACAGGACTACAAGCTGATCCATGATTTGAAATTTCAGAAAAATTCACTAGTCATTCACTTTCTCATATGAATTATAATAGGAAGAGAAGATTTGGGGCCTATAACTGTCGTTTCATGGAAATTCAAATTGTTCAACCCACCTTTTTGTAACATGAAACATGGAATCGTACTTTGCAGGAGATGGAAGATATGAGGAACTGTTATGATAGCTTGCTTTCAGCTGCAGCTGCAACAACAAATAGTGTATACGGTAATTTCTTTTTTTACTTATAATGAAATAAAACTGGCCCTATTGCCACATCCGATATTTTGTCGGTCATATTCTTCCAATCACATGTAATCCACTCCTGCAGAGTTTGCAGAAGCCATGGATGAAATGGGAACTTGTTTGCTTGAAAAAGCTGCATTGAACTATGATGATGATGAAAGTGGTGAGTGATTGTGTGGATCTGTAAGTACGTATGATATGGAAGCTTTGTGGTCTGAAATTGTTCTTACATCTTATGAGTGTGTTTTAGCAAATCAAATTTCATGTTTTAGAGCCAACTACGCAATTTTTTCAGCATGTCCTTTTCTTTCTCAAACACTCTATCTGTATGTCATTTTTGTATGGATAAGCCCCGAAACAAAATTTTCATCTACTAAGCCTCCTGTATAGAGACAGGAATTGGCTGAACCTGAAGCAGGAGGAATCAGTAAAATGGGATTTGGAAGAATGGAATATTATCCAATGGATTTGGATAGAAGCCTATTGAGCAATCCATTTACGTGAACTACTGAATCATGAACTGGTCTTTAAGATCTACTAGTAATATTAGTTTGTTTTTAGATATTTTCTTCCTTTTTACGTCCAGTACCAATTTTGAGGGTGTTCTTTTTTTGACATTGTGCAGACTTGTCATCCACTTTTGCCGTACTAGTGTCCAATTTATCTCTTGATAGTTGCAAGGAGAATTGCCAAATCTTTCATTGAAAACTCTTGTTAGTTGGTGATACTTTTCTTCTAGCTTTCAGTGAACGTAGACAACAAAATTCTCACGTTTGTATTTTAGAGATACATCTTTATTTTAAGAAGTATCGGGGCTTCTTCATTTTAATCATTTAGTCCTACCTGCAGGTAAAGTGCTGATGATGCTAGGGAAGTCCCAATTTGAACTACAGAAGTTTGTGGATGGCTATGTAAAGTCCTTTGACACTGTTGTAAAATTGTATCACCAAATATTCTTCAATCAATCATACTATTTAATGTATAATCTGTATGCTAACTAGTATTTTTTCTTTCTTTATAGCGTACAAATATTATAAATACAATCACAAATCCATCAGAGTCCCTTCTGAAAGAGCTACAAGTTGTAGAGGTTAGATCTCCCTGATTATGTTTTTCTCAACTTCATGCAATTGTGAGCTCATCTTCAAATATTGTTATTTCTCTAATTTGTTGTTCATATTGCATTTATCATCATGTCCAAATAAAAGAAAAACTTAATTCCTCACACTTGTTTAGTCCATCATGTGACATGCTGTCCTTACATTTCTTTCCTACTGATTCAGGAAATGAAAGACCATTGTGATCAGAAAAGGTACATGTTTCTTGAATGCTATCTTATCCATTTTACAATCTGTGCTTTTACTCCTTGTAAATATATTTTTTTTCCATTTCAGAGCGGAATATGAAGCCATGCGAGCGGCCTATTGGGAGAAAGGAGGGCGATCGAGGCACCCCAAAAACGAACCATTCTCATCGGAACAACTGCAAACATCATTTCTTGAGTACCAAGAGGAGGCAGCATTGTTTATATTTCGCTTGAAATCACTAAAGCAAGGTCAATTTCTAAGTATTTTGACACAGGCTGCTCGTCATCATGCTGCTCAGGTAGCTTAACATGTCTTCACACAGTACTACAACTAATGATGACTCCTATGCAGTGGTAAAGACTACAGCTATCTCACCATTATTTGGATTTTCAGTTGAGTTTTTTCAGGAAAGGGCTGAAGCATCTAGAGGCTCTGGAGCCTTGTGTCAAAGCAGTTGCTGAGAAGCAGCACATTGACTACCACTTCAGTGGACTGGATGATGACAGTAATATTGATGATTACAGCTCTTATCAGGATAATCATAGTGATGACAGTGAGTTAAGTTTTGACTATGAGATAAATGACAGGGACAAGGACCTCCTCACTTCCAGAAGTCCAATGGATGTAAGTTCTTTTCCAGCTGATCAATTCATTTGACATTACATTTCATTTACTGAACTCGGTCCATCCTCTGTTCTTAGTGATTAATCATTCTAGCATCATTTCACAATATGAGAAACTTTTCGATTACTTAAAACTAGACCAACCTAGGAGGAACTAGGTGGCATTTTATTAAGTAGAAAATAGGCACCCATATTCTCCTCGGTGAGAACTTGAACCTGGGTGGTCTGGGCATAGGTCTACACCCTTCACCAAGTGAGATATCTGAGCTTCCTTTTTATAGATTATTAAATATGTTGCCATTTTTTTAATAAGTTTCTTTGAGGTCAGTTAACCTTCAGCTTCATAATAAGTAGGTTTGGTTTAATCCCTTCACAAGGGAGGAAACACAACACTTGCTAGCTTCATTAGCTTTTTTTTTTATCGAATAACGCAGGAGAGGTGCATGTCATTTTAATAATAAGAGAGAAAACAGATACAAACGGCAATGCAAATTACCCACCTGACCACACCCCCAACCCCTAGACAGCAAAATGATTACAAACACGTTGGGACGGGAATGGGCTGGGGCGACCCATTAGGTAGTTGACCCAGCCCACAAAAGCAAGGCCAATGGGTCATAGGTGGTGGCATCCGTTAAGAGCAGTTCAACCCAAATGCCTAAGCTATCAGGAAGAGGTGGATAATGCACTTATACGTACTTCAACATCCCTGATCACATGCAGCCAGAGAGGCGCAAACCCGGAAAAAAGGGGCGGAGGACTTAAGTTACCTCTACCAGGATTTGAACTCGATCAAGACCTGATACCATGTTAAGTTGCACACACCAACTAGTTCAACCCAAAGGCTTAAGCTACTAGGCACTTATACATACTTCAAAAACCTCAAAGTCTGAAATGGGCCGATAGGGCCAGAACCTATTGTCCCAATCAATAGGTAACATGGGTCGACCCAATCGTCACATAACAATCTTTTTTAAAAAAAATTGTTGATCTTCTTTATTTTTCTAAATAAGCATAGTTGGTCATAACTTTTAAACATGTCTATGCTTGGAAGTAGATTGAGGAATATCTTATTTTGGAGGTGAAAATAGATAAATTTAAAAATCATGGTAAACTTTCAAACTTATAATGTACTGGGTTAGGAAGGACAACCTTAAGTGAAATGGGTCGACCCATGGCCCCTAAAGTTGCCGTGAGGCCATAGGGCTGGGTGGCTGGGGCCGGTCAACCCATCCCATTGCTAGACATGTGACAGACAAAACAGCTAGCTGGGGTAAAGGAAGCAAGGAAATAGAGCCCCTTGGCTCCTGCCATTCCTCAGAGCTGTGCTTCCCAGCTATAGATAGGACCAGATATAAGCTCGGAGAAGCATCATAAACACAGTTATTTCTTTGTTTCTATAAAGTTCATGAACCAAATATGAGGAGCGAGTTTAGGCTCTATTGAATGGGACCACTCACAATAGACCAAGTTCTGCACTACCGATCATCAAAAGAAATCTCCAAAGGGTTGAAGGCAGAGTAGACCAAGCCCAACTTTCTGCAAAAGGAAGTACCAGAATTGATTGGCAAATATGCATGACACCAGAAGGTGTTGGATGGTCCTGATTATTGATCACAAAGTGGGCAGACATCAGGATGAGGGAAATCTCGTCGTGCCAAGGGATCGGCTGTCCAACAGCTATTATGCCCCACCACCATTCAGAGGAAGAAACAGCATTTTCTGGCTGCCCAGGGTTTACAAATGCACTCCCAAGGACCAAAACTAACATCACCTTGAAATAAAGTTTTGTTAGCTGACTTGATAGGGGCCATTTATGCGTATCGGAACATCTGATGATCTAAATGCAGCTGCACCTCAGCAAGTTACCTCAGAGAGAAAGATAATCAGCAATTGCACTAATTGATAGCATGCCCTGTCTATCTAGGATCCATTGCTGGTTTGTGTGATAGCTTCCAATACTCTTCTCTTACTCCAACACTCTTCTCTTACTTTCCCTTCTTTTAGGCACAATAGGAGAACCGGAACTAACACTTAATTGCAACATAATAGAAGGGGGGTTGCTAATAATTGCATATTGCTAAAGAAACATCAACGTTAAACAATGTGCCGAAGATTTATACTGCTTTCTTTGAGTTGCACCTTTTAATGTTTGTGATGGCTTTTCAGCTAAGTTAGAGCAACTCCAAGAGGTTCTTTATATCCTTATTGATAGGAATAGATACTTCGGTGAATAAATGCTCTCCAACAGTTTTTTTAATTAGATATGTCAAGACCCAAGACCCCCCCCCCCCCCCCCCCCCCCCCCCCCCCCCCACAGACCACACACACAAATATATGAGGATTAAATCACCAGTTAGCACTATTAAGGTCGACCCTGCAGCCCATCAGACTGCACCTCCAGCAGAGAGCACAGAGAATCCCTTGCTCCTGCAAGGCTCCAATAGTTGGCTTCATCTCTTGTCAATCTCAGAGCCACATTCACATTTGGCACCACACCATTAAAAACACAATCATTTCTATGCCACCAAATGCTCCAGGCTCCCAAGACCAAGATATCCAAATATTGCCTTCTTCTATTATGGATTTCTCGCTAGCCAAAGATCGAGAGCGAGTTTGGCTCTATAGAGTGCACACAAGATATAGAGAAGTTGTTGGAGGGTGGAACGATATAGAAAATATTTAAATGGCTCTCCAAATGAAGATTTAGAGTAAGTTTAAGAAAGACCCTTGAAGATGCTCTTAGTCCGGTCAAAGCTTATTGGTTCAGCATTTGTGGTGGTTTCATCTCTAGCTTACCCTATCTTGCTTGGGAATAAACTTCTTTGTTGTTGTTATGTTGTTATAAAGTGCCTGTTCTATCTCCTACATTGCTTATCATACTAAACTTTCAAACATTTATTTATTTGTTAATATAGTTGGATCAAGCTCATCCAGCGAGTTCCCCAAGACCTGTGAAGGAACACGAGCAGGTAGTCTTCCATCTCACTAGTTATATACTGTACACTTTTCACGATAAATTTGTTCGTCCTCATTCATGATGACATGAATCCTCTTGGGTAAACATGTACAAAGAATGACCAAACATTATGTGGGGTTTACTCTAAACCTTTTTAAGTAATAAGATCCACATGCTTTTGGGCATAGATGCTTCTGTAGAAATGAAATTCAGTCAGCAAGTTCACACTCACTGACGGCTAGATCATAGATCTTTCAAGAATCCCTCTTCTAAAATGAAGTCAATCTAAAATGTCTGCCTCATTTGGTATTGGTATAATATCACATCTGATGGAGGACACATGGTATAATATCTCCTGAAATTCTTTTAACTGACACATGTTTATACAGATAAATGCTGAAGAAATAAAGGCAATTTTAGCAGTTCCTCATATGAAGCCTGAGATTGGCACCCAATCAGCACCAATTTTTGCTGAGAATGTGCCTGATCCATCTACGAGGTTTCGGAAAATGAACTTAAACAGAACTGTTCACTCCTACAAACTCCCGACGCCAGCTGATGACAATAACCCTGCTTCAGTAGTTGGCAACAAATCGCCTCATTCAGATCAACCTGAAAGTAAGTCTCATGCGGCAGTAAATTTGTGGCATTCCTCTCCATTGGGTAAAGATTTTATGCCAAATTCCATGCATAGTGGACCTGTTAAGATGCCATCAAGTAATGAAGGGATATCAGCACCACTAGTTTATTCCTACTCCACTACAGAATTTAAGAAAATGAAGGCTTTTTCTGGCCCAATTCCAAGCAAGGTAGGATTGAGCAACCCCCTATTTTCTGCAACTGATCGCAAACCTTCATGGAAGCACCCTCCCTATGTGTTGCCAACAAGACCTCATGACCAAGGTTGGCAGTCATCTATGCCTCCAAAAGTTACACCCAGGGTCACTTCGCTCCCAACAACGACTCCCAGAATAAGTGAGCTTCATGAGCTGCCCCGGCCTCCTGCAAATGTAGGCACCATTCGTCCTGGTTTGGTTGGATATTCTGGCCCTCTGGTTTCAAGGCAGCCAATGCCTAATGTATCCACTCGCGTGTCACCAGCATCACATACAGCATCGCCACTTCCCCGACCACCTGCTGCCATGACTCGCAGTTATTCCATACCTTCAAATAGTCAACGGACTCCTATTATTACTGTGAACAAATTGTTGGAGGCTAGGCATAGCAGGGATAGCAGCGAAGTATCTTCACCCCCAGTAACACCTATATCACTGGCAGATGTTTCCCGCAGATCAACAACAGAAACAGCTGTTGACAAGAAAAGGATAAAGGGTAAGTTATTACTGCTGTAACTGATTTTCATGCGAAGGATTTCATAATATAATATTCCTATGTTGACAAAAGCTGATAATTTTTTTTAGCAATGTACAAAATATTGATTATTAGACAGTAGACATGAAGATTTTACTGATTAGAGGCTTTTGATGATCCTTAAATTCTCTTGAATAATAAATGTGTTTGAAAGTCTATTGTTTACAACTATCTGGCCGCAAACATAAATAACAATAAGAGGATCAACACTTGCAATTTTCGTCAGTAAATAAATAATTAATTAAGATTGTCTATAAGTTACAGTGATCAGTTTAATTCAATTTTTGCAGTGCTTATGTACTTTATTTTGGAAACTTGTAATGAATAGGTATAACATTTATTCTCTGAAATCGGAGCCTTCGAACCACTTCATTCCATCATTCATTTCAATCATCCGATTTTATAAGCATTTGGATTTGGATAGAATCTAATCCACTCTTTTGTTATGACAAGATTCAAACGTACACACATACTCAAAGCTTGACTGTAGAAATATAACAAGTGATTTCTGTATATCTGAATATCTTCTCTCATCTTTGCAGAATCCTTGTGAGCAATTGGGCAACTGAACATGTTGATAATCTTAGGAAATTTTGTATGTAGTTGATTGTGTATTCTACAATTCTCTCTATTATCTCTTGTGTTCACTGTGAAAGAAAAAAAAATGTAAATAATAACCTTGATATGCTTTGTCCGAACAATCTCTTGTATATATAGTGTATTAGTAATCAAGAGATAGTTTGGAGAAATGAACACTGCTGATTTAGTGGTTATCTGAGCTAATTTTTGGGCTGTGGCGTCTTAGCTCTACCCATAATACTACACTGTTCGAACAAATATTGTGTTAGGGATACCTACAAATTTGAGTGTGATTTGACATAGGTTTAGTCCAGTAGAGTTTGGGTGGAACAGGGCATTTCCATTTATGCAAACATTGACACAAGAAATGTTCCATTGGTGTTTGATCCCAAAGAGAAGTTCGGTTGATCTTCTGATTTCATGTCATAAGAATAACCGATTGTATTGGACAACCTTTCTTGTTGAAACAAATATCATGCCAAACTGGGCATCATGTAGTCAGCCAATCTTACTCGCAGAATGGAGTCGCAGCCTCGCAAGTGCAAGATGAAACAATTCTTTGTTCCTATCCAATAAATTAATGTAGTTCTTGCACATTTAGGTGTTTTGCATGATGTTAAAAGGATGATATCCATTCTTCTTCCCTATTGAATGTTGTGCTTGTCTATCAAATGGAGCATCTCCACATAAAACTTCATACATAAAACTTTATAATTTCGTACCAGCGCTACAAAAGTATAAAGTGAAGGGAGGACTGACTTGAGGCATCGTAGCATGTCCCTGTTTTCTCCTTGCCCCCGTGTTGCCTGCATGGGCGGCTCGTGCGGAGCTCGTGTCGAGCCTCCTCCTCGCCACCTCCCTTCCCCTCGCCGCTGTCCGAGAGTGCCACTGAAGGTTGGTGGCCATGAGGAGGGCGGCGGTGAGGTGTCTTCTAACCGCTACTTGGCTCAAGATAGCAAGCATGGAGGTGACTAGCCGGATGTGGAGACGGTTTGCGATGGCCGGATCCGGTTGCTCAAGGGTGAGGGACCTCAGATCTCGTCTGGAAGAAGCCGAGGCTGCCTTCTAGCAACGAGATCTGCATGGTCCCCATCTCCGGTGGAGGCGACAGTCCGAGCGTTGTTGGGATGGTGCCCGTTCTTTCCAACCTCCAAGGCAGCGACAATGGTGGCTGGTGGCGTTCGGGCGGTCGTATCCGGCGGTCCTAGGGTTGGATCCATGTGGTGCTCTAGCGTCTCCCCTTCTCCGAGCAAGGTGGCGATCCGGGCACTGACAGGATGGTGGCAGCAGCGACCTGTGGCAGGTTCCCATCCCCTACGGCCAAATCCGCGTTGTGTCGGTGTATAGCGCCATGGGTGAACGACAGGCCGTGCGGGAGCAGTCGATCCGGGGGCGTGACGTGGTGGCCTATGATGTCTGTGGCGGCGGCGGCGGCCAGTGTGCGTGATGGCACATGGGGGTGGGCCACGCTGTGTAGCTTGGCGGCAGTGGCGCGCAACAACAAGTGGTGTTGGCGGTTAGCGGCGATGCGTGGCAACTTCGGCAACAATGTCCATGCAGGGGATGGGGGCTTTGGCGAAAACCTTACCTTTGAGTTGAGGACAGCGATGCCTTCGGGCGCCATTCACTTTCTTGGAGGCGTCCATCAATCTGATCTCTCCCTTTTCCGTTACACTTTCTTCCTGGGTGTATAACCTTGACCTTTTGGTTAGGCGACGATGACGCTTGTGGCGTCGCTCGCCTCGTTGGAGGCAACGCTAGGAACCTCGTCCTATGCCGGCATGTGGTGGTTGCCGATGAGATGGAGACCTAGTTGAGGATTCAGGGTCTAGTGTCAATGGCGTCTAAAGGTGACCAGCAAGCGGACATTTGCAGAATGATTGGATGGTTTGACATCTACTTGGTGGAATGTGCTAGTTGCGCTCACGAAGATGGTGAGGAGGCCGGCGTAGGCGGCACCCACAATGTTGGCAATGAGGTTGGCGTGGGAGGTGGTGGCTAGTAGTGCATTGCTGAGGTGACCTACATGGTTTGATGGTAAGTGGTCTTGTTCTGCGGTGGCTGTTTTGGCGCAAGAAGGTTCCCTGACTGGCTGCAAGAGGACTCATGTAACACTCTATCTTCGATGAGGCAGCAAGGTTGCTAGAAGCACAATGTACGCATCTAGAGAGCGATGGATGTGATCAAATTGGTGAGCGCTAGAGGCAGATACTCACGCATTGGTCTTGGCAGCGTGCAAGAGACTACAACAGCTAGTTCTGCTTGGCATTGGCTAGTCTGGTGTGGTACATCGCCTTGAGAGGCGGCACAAGAGGATCCGATTGTGGGAAGGCAAGCATCTAGGCCCAATGGTTTCAGTGATTAACGATAATACAATGTTATTATGGCTAACGTGTGTTTTGTAGAGGCAATTAGAATGTTATGCCATAGTGACGAATGTGAATGAGCAACTATCGGTTATGTAATGCTCTCAAGATGGATATCGTTTCGGATTTCAAGGTACGGAGATGAAGACCCTAGAATGGATAGGTCTAAGTGCCATAAGGAGATGAAGAGCACTTAGTATAGATAGGGCTTTATTTGACCTTTGACCGTACTATTAAGAAGGGTTAGAATGAGTAGCTTGACTTAGGAGAGCTTCATGATATAGGTGTGGTGCACACTTGACATACATATCCCTAAGTGAGCCATAGTTGTCCCTAAGATAGCCTAGAACAACCTCCATATTCATGCCTAAGAGATTTGGAGTTCAGAGAGGTGTTTTGGAACCAACGGACGATGGCGTCGTGGGCGACGGACGCGTCCGTTGGGTATTTGGCGCCTAGGGTTTGGCGTCGGATGCACCTCAGTGAAGGCAACGGTGCGTCCGTTGACCTCTGCACTTCTGCAGTGTTGAGTGTTGAGCGGGCGCATGCAACGGACGCTAAGGCCGAAAGGCAGGTGTGTCCGTTGGGAGCGTCAGATGCTTATGCAGAGAGGTTCCAGAGAGGGTCTCGAGCCGACGAACGCGTCCGACGATAGGTCGACGGACGCTAGGGTGTGTCCGTTGATTTTCTGGAAAGTAACAGAGAAGACCTGAGAGGACAGAGTTCGCGACGGACGCGTCCGTCGCTAGGGCAACGGTGCGTCCGTTGATCTTACTGTCTGAATTCCAACTAGTCGTTGGGCTGGGCGATGGAGCGTCCGTTGCCAACTTAAAATGTGTTTTCCTGCAGTCCACGAGCTAGCCTTGTGAGGGGGCTATTTATAGCCCAAGGCTTGCTTCTCCCACCTGCCTTTTTCTCATTTCATTTGCCGAGAAACACCTTGAGAGGTTGGGAGAGAGCAAGAGCTCTAGTGAGAAAGATTTGAGAATCCATCCAAGAATTGCCCTCACTAGTAAATCCAAGAGTTCAAGTGTGCATCCATCCATCTCATGAGGCTTGAGTGAGTCAAGTGAGAGTACGAAGCTTGTTACTCTTGGTGATCGACATCACCTTGATGGTTCGGTGGCGATCGGAGGAAGGTGACCGCTGGGAGATTGTTGGCGGCTCTTCTCCATACGTTGTGATTGGTTGTGGGCGATTCACCGAGCCGGAGTGGCGAAGAATTAGCTCGTAGAGAGCACTTGGTCCTTGCGCGGACCGAGGGGGAGCAATACCTTGCGCGGTGCTCCAACGAGGACTAGGGGGAGTGTCGACTCCTCGATACCTCGGCAAAACGTCATCGTGTCAACACACTTCTTCTCCCTAGCTCTATACTATTCCGCATTTACATTCCGCTCTACTTTCTTGTTCTTGACTAGAATTGTGTAGGGTGTTCTTCTATTCCATGACTTGCTACCGCTTTCCTAGTTAGGTACACACCTTTTGTAGGCACATGGGAATTGGCATTGTTTAGGATTTCATTTTTTCTTTAGAAATTTAAAATAAGCCCAATTCACTCCCTCTTGGGCATCTTGTTCCTTCCACTATGTGACTTGAAATGATCCATGGTGCTTAGCCCTGCTTCGCAGCAGGCAAGCTCGGTGTGGATCATTCTCATTGACAACGGTGCAAGTGATGACGACGACGTTTTCACCATGATGTCCTTGTTGTTTGGAGTTTTTGTAGTGCATTGTGGTGACCTGCTGGTGGGTTGGAGTTAGTGGTGGTTTCTTGCTCTGGCTTGGCGCGGTTTGTGTCAATGTCCCAATCCAACTTACCAGAGTTGTTTTTCTTTTTCTTTTTTGTTGAGTTTGTTTGCTGGTCATTGATGTATCGTTGTGCCTATTTTGGGCTTCCTTCCTTTTTAATATAATCGGCAACTCTCTTGCTTGGTTCGTTTAAAAAAACTTGAGGCACGTCTAAATTGTCATCCCCTTGGATCCGGACATGAATAACTAGTGGACAATGATCCAACGGTTGCAAGAACTCAACCTAGCTACAAGCCACTTGGCATCCTGGACCTAGATACTCCTGTTCCACATAATCTTGGTACCTCTCCATAGGACATGACATATGCCTTTTCAGATATCAAACTCGATTTCATTTGTGAGATATATACATACGACTACAGTTTTTGCACAGTAGTAGAGAAGTTTGAGGCTCAAATAGTGATGAATGTTTATATTTGGCATCCTTGGTGATATAGTCCATATGGGCAATGAAACATTGCACATACAAAGAGAATTACAGATGATCTGTGAACGAAGCTAGGTTCCTCAAAATTGAACCTGTTGTTTACCTAAGTGTCGGATACCTAAGAATAGGGTACCCTAACAACGCGCTTCGCGAAAACAAAATCACCCTCGAGGGTCCTCCACCTCGCCCGAGCCCGGATGACGTCAGTACCCTCGAGGGCTTTCTGCCTCAAACCGGCTAAGGCAACGGCACTCCCTCGGGGGGCACTCCGCCTCGTCCGAGCTAGGGTGACGTCATCCGTGACGCCACCCACCCTCGGGGGCTCCTTCGCCTCGTCCGAACTAGGGTGACGTAATCCGTGACGCCACTCACCCTCGGGGGCTCTTCTGCCTCGCCTGAGCTAGGGAGACGTCATCACCCTCGGGGGTCTTCTGCCCCAAACCAGCTAAGGCAACGGCACCCTCTCGGAGGACACTCCGTGATGAGGACATCCTCCATTATTACCCATTGGTAAAGACACAACAAATAATGGGCCAAGTGGCCCAGTTGTAGTCGGGCGGCGAACATGTGAGCCTTTGAATAATCCCATCTTTCTTAGCTTGGGAGGAGGAAGCCACCTTAAAAGGGAGAGCCACCCTTCCCCTATCAGACTAGTCTTTTAGGGAGATTGGGCCTTTCTCTGAGTGGGTGTGCCTAAGAACTGTTGGGGTCCGGGCAACCTCAATTTATCGGACCTCGGCCAACCCTATCTGGGCCGGATGTATCACTCCGCCTCGTCCAAGCAAGGGTAACGTCATCCGTGACGCCATCCGCCCTCGGGGGCTTCATCAACCCATGGTGCGCTATAGTCAAAAGGTCCACAGTACCGGCTCATCCTTGGGGATGGGGGTTAAAGGCGTGGATCACCATGACTACCCCTGTTGAATCCCTACGGTATAAGCTCCAGTACCACCAATTGACGCTCACCATCCCTTCGACAGACATCTGAACAGGGATTAAGGAGTATTCGCCCCTGTATAACGGAACGTGGGGGTACCTAGCCCTGTTTTGCCAACCTCCGCCCATGCCCAAATATGGCAATAGGGACATCACCGATTACAAGGCGCGTGGCTACAGTTGCACAAAGGACGAACAAGACACAGGCGGCATGCCAACATGCGCAGTCTTCCCGGGAAGAAAGGCGAATAGGAGCCAGAAGCGTCCCCCAGGTCAACAGCCCATACCGGGCCCACATTTTCTCTCTCTCTCTCTCTCTCTACTGTACTCCTCCGTCTCTCCCTACGTATAAAGGGGGAGAACGGACCTCCAATCTCTCTCCCTGAACTCTTTTCAACTCATTCACACACACTCATACTCGCGTTGGTTTGATGTCCAAATTCCTTCTGAGGCATCGGGAAATGTCGAAACAAGTCAGCGTCCAGAATCTATCCCGGTGTTGCGTCACCTATTTTGGGCCAACTTGGCCATGTATCGCGAGTTGGGCCTTAAGCCCAAGTTGTGAGCGCCTCCCCCTGGTCGCCTCCAACCCTAGGACGTCTCTCCCTTATATTCCACGTAGCCGCCGCCGTTGAAACTCGGGTTTTGTTTTAGAGTTAAGTTTTTCATCGAGAAACTGAATCGTTCATTGTAAATGTGTCGATTAGTCCTTTTACAATGATCCAGGGCCCCTTGTTCTTGATCTCCTCCACTGTGTCGATTAGTCCTTTGGAACCGAGTTCTTGAACCCTCTATTGATATTCGCATCTTTCATATTTGCAATTTCAGATTGCGTGTTTATACCTTCTTGCTTGTGTTCTTCGATTCACTTGCAGGAAAAGCCTTATTGGCGAGGTCAATCAAGTTGTGCTTGGTTGATAACCAACAGAGCAGTGGTGTAACGGTTGCAGGGTTCGAATCGTGTCTGATTTGAAGCCGGATCGCCAACGTCGAGTTCTCCCCAATCGAATTTATCGGTTACCTCACGGAAGATCGGGCCACTCCTCAGCAATTTTAGGTTTACCGCGAGGTATACTCTCGTTTGCCTTAGATTCATATTTGTTCATTACCTAGAGTCCACAAAAAGCCTACAAAAAAATTTCAATTTCCGCTGTCCTATCATCCTTTGTGCCTTGCAATTTCGTTTTCAGATTTGCTTTGTTGAGTTTGTGTCTGTGGTTTGAGTCAAGTTGCTGGTTTAGATTGTGTTCGTAGTCGTAGTTCAACCGCACCGTTGCTGTTCTTTGTTTCCGCCGCTATCCCATCCACCGTTCCCAAACAACAAGTCGAAGCCACCACATCACTCGACTTGCCACCGCTAGCCGCCTTGTGTGAACTCTCGCCGCCGTGCAAACCCTAGATGGTTGCCAGCTGCTGTTATTTTTGCCTGCATCGCAGCCCTCCTTACATCATTTGGCGAATACCTACTATTGTTAGTCACAGGGACGCTTGATCCTGTGATCGGTGTTGGAGTTTAGGGACGCTTTGCCCTAACTGCCGCAGCCGCGACGTTGTGCCTTTCGGAAAACATAGCTTGACATTCCTTCGGTCGTCAAACAGGCATAACTTTTCGCTCGTTTGTCAAAAAAATCTGAAAACAATTGTGGAGCTTCTTGACATCATTTGGAGCCCACATTGCCAAAATTGCCTCGGTCTGTTTGGTTTTGCCAAAATTGCCAAAAAAATCGGGAAAATAAAGAAAAAAAATTATCAAAGTTTCTGCACGCTTTTCAGAGAACTTGCAGAATTTCTGTAGCCCACATCTCACCTCAGTTGAAGGTGCCAATTTTTGTGGTTGCATCTCTTGTGATCCTTGTTCAGGGAAAAATATAAAAAAATAGTGAAAAAATAAAAAGTTTGATTCCTACTAGTGCCTTTTGGGAAAATCCGGGAAATTTCAGGAAAAAGGGAAAATCCGAGCCTTGGCTTGTTTTGCTTGTTCTATGAGTTTTTTTCCATCGTCCTTTGTTTCACCTTGTTGCGCTATGTCTAGATACATCTTAGCCAACAATTGTGACTTGTACTTTGGATACTTATTCAACTTAGCTAAATCTGTTTTCGTTATTTGCTAATCCTTGCTGATCATAGTGTGCCTTCCCAAAGCTCCACATATACTTCTGTTAGCACAGGTTGATCTTGCAACTGTTATCACGCTCAACAACCGATTGCTTCGCCAATTTGGTCTTGCTCCTGTTTGACTTTGGTAAGAACACTTGCAAGACGGTGGTAAGACGCTTGTGATTTTGCATTCCACTATCCACCACCACCACCACTTGGCTCCTTTTAGTTGACAGGGATAATACTTTGGTGTTGTCTTTTTTCTATCTACTAATCATGTCAGATCTCCAACGGATTTCAATGAGTGTGTGTCCAAGGGAGAGCTTACAACGTTCATCAATGAACAACACAATCTTATGAACTGAGCTGACGCACAATGTGAACAATCTAGTCACCCGCATTGAGAAGGTTGAGCAACGTCGTCCACCTCGTGATAATGATGAAGATGGAGATGTTTTTGATGATGGAGATGTGGATGTTGACGGTGAGGCACGCAACGGTCGCCGCTACAACTTCAATCGTCGTGGTATGGGAGGTAATAATCATGGTAATAATGATCCTTTCACTAAAATTAAATTTAGCCTACCTCCTTTTGCTGGTAATATTGATCCTGAGGCATACTTAGATTGGGAACTTGCTGTTCAACAAAAGTTTAATTCTCATAATGTACCTACTGAGCATAGAGTTAGACTTGCTACTAGTGAGTTTACTCATTTTGCTTTGTTCTGGTGGAGTGATCTTTGCAATGCTTGTAATGCTGCTGCTGTGCCTCAAACTTGGAATGTTTTAAAGCAACATAAGGAAACCAATGGCGTTGTTTTGATGTCCAAATTACTTTTGAGTCATTGGGAAACGTTGAAACAAGTCAGCGTCCAGAATCTGTTCCGGTGCTGCGTCACCTATTTTGGGCCAACTTGGCCATGTATCGCAAGTCGGGCCTTAAGCCCAAGTTGTGAGCGCCTCCCCCTGGTCGCCTCCAACCCTAGGATGTCTCTCCCTTATATTCCACATAGCCGCCACCGTTGAAACTCGGGTTTTGTTTTAGAGTTTAGTTTTCCATCGAGAAACTGAATCGTTCATTGTAACTGTGTCGATTAGTCCTTTTACAGTGATCTAGGACCCCTTGTTCTTGATCTCCTCCACTGTGTCGATTAGTCCTTTGGAACCGAGTTCTTGAACCCTCTATTGATATTCACATCTTTCATATTTGCAATTTCAGATTGCGTGTTTATACCTTCTTGCTTGTGTTCTTCGATTCACTTGCAGGAAAAGCCTTATTGGAGAGGTCAATCAAGTTGTGCTTGGTTGATAACCAACGGAGCAGTGGTGTAACGGTTGCAGGATTCGAATCGTGTCTGATTTGAAGTCGGATTGCCAACGTCGAGTTCTCCCCAATCGAATTTATCGGTTACCTCACGGAAGATCGGGTCACTCCTCATCAAATTGGTACTATGAGATTTGAGAGCTGTGATTGATATCTTGGATTTGCTAGCGGTGTTGAGCTCGTTTCTGCCTCTTCTTGAGGGCTAGCTTTGTTTTGCTTGGTTGCGTCGAGCCGTTGCCCATGTCTTTGGGAACCAAGTTTTGGACTCGTTTTGCTTCTCTCAAGTGACCCCGTTTTTAGCTTTCTTAGCTTTTTGGTCATTTGGAGAGCTTGACCTTCTGGCTCAAATCTGAAATGCACTTGTGTTGACAATGCACTCATCAAGGGGGTGATTGTGAACACATGGTGGATAAGTACCCATGGAGTTCAGTTTTGTGATGAGTGATTGCCGAACACTTGAGCGTTTCAGTTTGAGTGACTTGAACTAACCTCTTGCGAAAGCATGTGTGTGCCTGTCTATCAGCTTGTAGTGTGCAGGTGCTATGCCTAGTGACAGTAGTCAATGGCGTGGAGAAGGTCAAGTAGAGGCTTGCCGTGCCGATGGACTGAGAGTGGTGAAGGGCGGAAGCGGGGCTCGGACCGAGGGACGATGGGCGCCAGCAGACTAGCTGTGGTGGCTAGTGCTTGGCACCGGCAAGTGCGATAAGACATGGAGGTAGACCGAGTTTACCAAGTCAAGACGGCGGACGAGCGGGTCGAGTGGGAGGCTCACGAGACTCGGAGTCCGACCGAGCGAGGACATGGTGGTTCGAGTCGAACGGTTTGGTGGTTTGGGCCGCAAAACCACCGGTGGACGGTTTACGAGTTTGGGCCTCAAAACTCGGGGTTCGGTAGTTGAGCCCAAAGCTACCGATGGCGGGTTTCTTGGGTTTGGACCTCAAAACCTAGGCGGAGCTTCCGAGAAAGCGGGGATGGCACGTGGCGGAATCCTGGAGGTTGCGTCGAGGCGACGACAACTCCTGGCAGGAAGCGGGACAGTCCATTCAAATCAAGGAAGATATTTTTCAGAGCTTGGACTGCAATGCTTAGGCTAGGTAGTTCACTCATGTATCTAAGGGGGTCTTTGGGAAATAGCCAAAACCCTGTTAAATAGGGGATGAAGGGGTATCCTCATCCCACCTCTTGAACCCTAGTCATTTGCACCACCTCTCTCTCTGTAGTTTATCTCTCTAGTTCATGAGGTCCCTAGTGTAAGGATTTGCACTTTGATTTTAAGTGGGAATCGGAGGCCTTACCCTCCGTAAGCCATGGTGGCTTTGATTTGGTGATTGTTTCTCCTTTGCTTGTGTTCTTTGCTAATCACGTTTTTGCTCCTCTCTAATCCTCTAAGTTCTTGCGATGATTTCTCTTGATTGAGAGCGAGTTTTGCGATTCCGTTTCAACCAAGTTGTGCGGGATCACGAATAGAAGATTTGCACCGAAGGGCTTCGTCCCAAACATCTTGAGCACACCGATCGGGCAATTTCTATTTCGTGTTCTTCGTTTTTGAGCTTTTTCCCAAAATCCTTTTGTTCCCGTTAATTCACACCAAATTGAGCGATGATTTCTTCGGGATAGCTCCTCCATAGCACTAGGATCATGCCTACAAAGTTTGGTTGATATTGGTGAAAATTTGGTAGTGATCTGGGAAGATTTGGGGGTGAGGCGATTCAAAATCGCCCCCAAATCGGATATGTCCAGCCATTCCCGGACTATCCGCAACCTGTTTGCGGACTGTCCGCGGATCGGGGCCGAGATAGACCTCCTCAGGTTGTTTTTTTAGGACAACAGCGGACTGTCCGGGCCTCATTCCCGGACTGTCCGGCGTGTAAACCCGCCGAGAAACACTATTTCTGGACTTCCTGTTTGAGCATTTTCGGGTGTAACGGCGGACTGTCCGGGGTTCTTTTGCGGACTGTCCGTAGGTAAATTTTCAGCAAGGGCGGACAGTCCGCGGTCCTCTCTCGGACAGTCCGCGAAAGTTGCAGAACTGTTTTGATCATATCTCTCTCGTCCGGACTCCGAATCAAGTTCCGTTTGTTGCCTTGGATTCGTATTCACGTAGCGAACATGACGAGGCACTTTTGAGACCAGTTATCACAAGTGGTTTTTGGGTGTGCTCTTGCCTCTTCTCTCTAGAGGTTGAGAGCACCTCTTTCGGGTCGCGTTTCGAGTTCGTGGTTTCGATCTTTCACCGACCTTCTCCGACCGCTCCGCTGCTCCTCTAGAGGTCTTCCTAAGGTGTCCACCTACTTGTTAGGTCGTGTGCGCGTCGTTTCATCCGAGTTCAAGTTTTGGGCGTGATTTTGGGACAACGGTCAAGTATTCGAGGATTTTGATTTGGCTCCCATTCACCCTCCCTCTGGTCGCCGTTCTCGGTCCTTCAGTACTCCTCCGTCTCTCCTTACGTATAAAGGGGGAGAACGGACCTCCAATCTCTCCCCCTGAACTCTTTTCAACTCATTCACACACACTCATACTCGCCTTCACGCGAGCTCTCACCACGAACCTCGAACATCATACACACGAGACCTGGGAACCCGCTTCCCTCTCTCACCAAAGCTTCTAGCTCCCCTCTACGAGCTCTCCACGCTCGGTAACATGACTCCGCAATAAACTGGACGTAGGGCGTTCGTGCCTGAACCAGTATTACCCTTGTGTTCTCCGAGCGTAACCATCTAATCTCCGACACGCTTAGAAATTTACTCGTTGGCCGTCTAGACCCCGCCATTTTAGACACCGACACTAGGTTTGAGTCTCCCAGGTCATCATTTTAGGTCAGTGAGGTGTCTATGGTAACTTCATCATCTTAAGATAATATGTTGACTTAGTTTTTTAATATCATACGGTTGTGCTCACATGAGTGTGCGTGGTAGAGGACCCAACGCTCAAATGAGTGTGCGGAGATCGATCAAGATGCTAATAACATCACATATTTTTAAGCTTTCCCTAGAGTGTGATATGATGAATACCTCAAAGTGGGCGGGCGTCCAGAGTCATCGGCTCTTGGGCCTGCTAGTGAGTGTGCACATGTATGTGGCTTTGGATCCGCCATTGAGTGTGCACGCATGTATGTGAGCATCTATGTCTGTAATGCACTTGAGAAACTAAAGTAGAGATGCATGTCAGCAAACCTCTCAACCATTTTAGTTTACATTTCCTTTATATGACTTAGTTCCAAAGTTGTTCTCTCGTAGTTGATTGTGAAAATTATGTACTTTAACGAATTTATGAGACAAGGGTGGTCCATATTTCTTTGCATGAAAGAGAAATTATTCAATTACCATTCCATTATCAAAAGTTTGGAGATTCCACTTCCAAAGACTTCGGTTTCTGTCTCCTTTCCTATTGGCAAGAGTAGGACATTTTTCCGTTCTTGATTGACACATAGGAGAAAGTTGCAAAATGAGCAGAAAGTTATTGAAAAAAAGTCAACTAACCCTTACTAGGCTGATAAGGCCAAGATGCTCTTATAAAAGGAGGGCAAAGAATTTAGACAAGTGAGAAGTGTGACACCTGGATGGCCATAATAAATGTTGAAAGCAGCAAGAGAACAGGACCAACAAAAGCTTACTAACTATGTCCCTAAATATCTGTCATTTTCGCTTTTTAGAAAGAATTTTGACTAAATATATATTAAAAAATACTAATATTTATAGTACATAATTAGTATCATTAGAAAGGTATTTGAATCTAGATTTTTAAGAAAGTTATTTGGAGATACAAATGTTGCATATATTTTGTACAAATTGAATCAAACTTACGGCACACGCATTAACAGTGATAGTAATTTAACGGTGGAGAGAGTATACAATAACATTGCTGAAAGCTACCATATGTTCATTGTATTGCAGCGTTAGCTGATTGGATTAACCAGCAAGTTGATGTAATAATGTTTTTTAATCGACCATATTGCATTGTGAGGAGTTATTCTTGTAAGTTTATCTACCGCTGCCAGTACCAGTTACTACCATGTGGAGGACCTAACCATGGTATTATCACTATATAATGCAGGTCAAACTCAAATTGAGGGAACAAAATAACTTTAAATATAGTGGTGCATGACACTGACTCGCTCCTCGCAAAAAGAATCAGCGACTCAGGGAGATGAATTCCTTCCCAGTGATACTATCCAAAGAGAATATGGAGATTTCCTTCAGATTGCGCGAATCACTGCACATATGGAGCTTTTCTGTTTTCTCATAAATGGCAAATGGAGCTAGCATAGACTCCCTGATGCTTGCTCTGGTGCAGCTGCACGTTCACCTCATCTGAAAATGTACATGCCCTGGAGCCGCAACCTTAGCTGAATATGAATATATTCCGGCCGGTACCAATCTTAATTATTTTCTCAACGATTGGCAATCAATATCCAGGAAAGCTGTGGACGTGGTAGACCGATATGCACTGGAGTCGGCATCGGTGGAGCAGTATGGTTCATCCTATGTATTCCCTTTCCTGCTATAAATACCGAGGTGTCAAAGCCGCAGATCATCAGTAAGGAGGAAGAAAAGGAAGAAGAAGAAGTAGAAGAGGGGCCTTGCATGAGGGCTAGAGCCTGCCTTTGGTAGCCAAGGATGACTTGCCTACATGGCCTTGCGAGTTCCGGTTGCATTGGCCAGATCAGCTGGGTTTGTGGGCGGTCACCTTGGCTAGCCTGAGTGGTTCTTGCCTGTCATGGAAGGCCTCTTCTTCTCTGCATGCCGGCACTCTCATGGTACTGTTTGGCCTGTACGTGCGTCATTTATTTTTCCAGGTATGGCTGTTCATTGGCGATTCTGATTCATATGTAATGCTGCAATGCTAATGTTGTCATGTATATTCTTAATTATTATTTTGCTGCTATCTGTGTCGGCCTGCTGTATATTCTTAATTATTATTTTGCTGCTGTGTCGGCCTGCTTGCAGATTGTTCAGAAATGTATATGTTGGACATTCATTAGCTTGCCCTGCATGTGTGATTTTACTCACTTTTGTAATATTGGTCGATGAGTATATATTTTGTTGTGTCAGTGGTTAATTATATGTAATTAATTGGATCAATGGAATATATATGTGGTAAACTAATATGCAGCAAAATAGTTGGAGACGCTTCGGCAACTCACTTTAAAATATGCCATGTCATTTTAAAATCTTCGAACAAAGATGCACATATAGTTAAGACGAAAGCTACCGGTGGCGGGTTTCACGGGTTTGGGCCTCAAAACCTGGGCGGAGCTTTCGAGGAAGCTGGGACGGCACGTGGCGAAATCCTGGAGGTTGCGTCGAGGCGACGGCAAGTCCGGGCAAGAAAGCGGAGCCGTCCGATCAAGATTCGAAGAAAATATCTCCGACTTGGATTACAGTGTCTTAGAACTAGGTAATTCGGTCATGTATCTAGGGGCGATTTGGAAATGTCCAAACGTCGTTAAGTAGTGGATGTAGGTTGCTTACCCATCACCTCTCCCAACTCTCTCATTTTCTCCCTCTCCACTCTCTAGCTCTCCTCCCTCTAGTTTTGTCGGGTACAAAGGTAAGGGGTACCCTAAACGTGTGATAATCTAATGCTTAACATAGCAACCATTTTTAAGGCAGGATCCGATCAGCCATTCAAGTCAATGGAGGAAGGCCCATCATGCAAAGGCCTCCCTCACCGGCAACAGTGACCAGACGCGGGCCGGCCCATTACTGGAAAAACAGTAGGCAGGACACCCCTCCGCGTCGACCTCAGCAGACGGACAGGGGTCGAACGAACGACCCCTCCGCCTCGACCTCGGATGACGGACAGGGGTCGAACGAACGACCCCTCCGCGTCGACCTCAACTGACGGACAGGGGTCGAACGAACGACCCCCCCGCCTCGCCTTAACCCCTCGAATGACGGAAGAGGGGTCGATCGAATCCCCCTCGACCTTGACCCCTCGACCCTCGAATGACGGACAGGGGGTCGATCGAACGTCCCGCGCACAGGAGGCTCGGTCAGCCTACCTGCTCCCGGTATGGGGTAAAGGGGATCCAATGCGCCTACCTGCCCCTGCCTAACGCCATGGGTGCCCACTACTGCAGTCAAATCCATCAACTCGCCGCCCATGCCCGGGACCTCCGTCAACCGTGCGGCCGCTGTAGCCACATCGCAGGGGGCTCGACCATCGTCTCCAACCACTCCGGCATGGCTCCCGTCCAGTCCGTCCCGCGTCAACTGTGGGACTCGTACCCATCTATAGGAGGCCAACCGTACTGCGCCATGACGTTCGGCAACGTCCAGTCTGCTATCACCATGCCCTGAACACCGGAAGGACGGGAAGGCCACGCCGCTACAGCGATCGATGTCCCATCGCAAGCATGGCACCGCGGACACCTCTCCCATGCCTCTACAGTCTAGGATCTCTGTACTCTCAGGCCTCCCCTTGATCTATAAAAGGGGACGCTGGGATAGAAGAAAGGGCATGCGCATTCGTATCGGCTCAGGCATTCAGACATTAGCTCTGACCCACATACACTAAGAGCCAAGTCACACACACCACACCCGATTGCTTGATCAACATCTCAAGCAATCAACCGACCACCTAGGGTAGCCCTGCTAGTCCTAGACTTTAGCTCACTCTGTGCACCCCCATGTAAACCTGCTTGTACCCCCCATGTACGAGCACTTCGGTGCAAGATAATATAATTCATCCTCCACCGCTGGACGTAGGGCCTTCTTTGCCTAAACCAGGATAAATCTTGTGTTCTTCTTGCATCACATCTGGGAGAGGGAGCATGCAATATACAAATTTACTAGTTGGTGGTCTTGACCCCCTGGTTCATAACAACGACAAGTTTCTTACTTAGTGGTCCATGAGTTGATTTTCCAGTCGATTCATGTAAGAACTTGTGTACTCATTTTGTTTGGGAATCGGAGGCCTTACCCGCTGTAAGACATGGTGGCTTCGATTTCATGATTGTGTCTTCGATTGCTTGTGTTCTTCACGTTTTGCTTTTTTCTCCTCTCTAACCCTATATGTTCATGAGATGAGAACTTTTGATTGAGGGCGTTTCTAGCGATTTTGTTTGAACCAAATTGTGCGGGATCGTGAGGAGATCATTTGCACCAAAGGGTTTCACCTCAAACCTCACGAGCACGTAGATCGGGTAATTTCAAATTCATGTTCTTGTTCTTGAGCATTTTTCCCAAAATCCTTTTTCTCCCGTTGATTTGATCCAAATTGAGTGATGATTTCTTCGGGATAGCTCCTCCATAGCCTTGGGATCATGCCCACAAAATTTGGTGGCTATTGGTTAATATTTGGTGATGTTTTTGGGAAGGATTTGGGGGAGGCGATTCAAAATCGCCCCCAAATCGCATCTGTCCGAGAGGCCGCGGGTAGTACGGGCTCAACGCATGAACAGTCCGCCGATCGGGGTTGAGCCAGAGTCCCTCGGGCTGTTTCGCAAGGTCCGCCGTAGACAGTCCGTCGCTACCCCGCAGACAGTCTGGGAATACTCCTGTAGCCCATCCAACAGTTGTGCTTGAAGTATTGTTTTTTGGAAACTGAACGGTGGACAGTCCGCACCCCATTCCCGGACAGTCCGAGACTGGTCCAGAACAATTTCCAGAAACTTGTTGTTTCTGTGGTTTTTCCTGCGGACGGTCTAGGGCTTCTTGCGGATAGTTTGCCGTTGGCTTTTCTTCTGTGGCGGACAGTCCGAGACTAGGGGTCCGGACAGTCCGAGATTTGCCGGAAAGTGCTGATTTCTTCTTGGCTCCTTGAGGCTTATTCATCCACGTTCTTCGACCGCTTCACTGCACCTTTAGGACCACTCCTAAGTTATCCACCCACGTGTTGGGTCGTGTGCGCGTCGAGTTTTTCGAAGTTGCGTTTTGGGTGTGATTTTGGGACAAGGGCCAAGTATTCGAAGTCGATATTGAATTGGCTCCCATTCACCCCCCTCTGGTCGCTGTTATCGGTTATTCAATTGGTATCAAAGCTGGTTAAGGATCATTCCACCTTAATCGGTTCGTGATCCACGAAGGCGACATGGAGCGAGGTGTTGGCAAACCTCCATTTTTTCGATGGGATGAACTTCTCCAATTGGAAGGTGCGCATGTCCGCCTTCCTCCAAGGAGTTGATTCAAGCATTTGGGAGATTTGTGAGAATGAGGACTACGTTGTTGTTGCTGCTCGGGTCACCCCAACCTAGGTTTCACAACACACTTCAAACAGCAAAGCACGTAGTATCCTCTTCTCGAGCTTTTGTCTTACCGAGTTTGAGTGAGTCTTGAACGTCACTATGGTGTGAGAGATCTAGCAAACACTTGTGAGATATAATAAGTGTAATTCTCAGATGAAGTCCAAACTCTTCGACACATACCATAGGGAGTACGAGAACTTCATACAGTTGGTCAGCGAATCTGTTGACGTGATGTTCACTCGCTTTTAGTCGATCGTCAATAAGATGCATGTCAATCGACCGAACTTGCCCTATGATGATCATGAGATGGCTATCAAGCTTTTGTATGCTCTTGATCGGAGGGTGTGGGAGATGAAAGTGGCTGCCATCTAGGAGTCACCGAGCTATGACACCCTTACCATGGACGAGCTGTTTAACAAGCTCAAGTCCTCAAAGATCGACCACCAAACTCAGGCCAAGCTTGAGAACCCATCGAACCCTACTATGGCGTTGGTTTTCGGCCCTAGCGGTGTGTCTTCTTCCTCTAACCCTTCACAAGATTTGTTCACTTATTCTTTGGTCTCTGTGAAAAAGGAACAAGTGGAGGCTCTTGGAGATGACGAGCTGGCCTTGTCATCACTAGGTTCTCGCGGTTTCACAACAACTGCTTGAACCGGCGACGTGGTGGCGTGGCCCAAGGATGCTACCGGCGCGTTGATTCAGATCACTTCATCGTCAACTGCCCCAAAAAAGCTATGCACGACTTCACCAAGCGCAAGGACAAGCACGAGCACCGCTTTGACGACAAGAGCACAAAGCTAAGGGCAGCTTCCACCGGAGATCCGCGAAGAAGGTGCTCAACAAGGTGAAGGCCAACCACCGAGCCTTCCTCGCCTCCCTCAGCGACATCAAGTGCTCTAGCGACAGACATCCACCTCGAGCGATTACGATGATTCAAAGGGGGAGGTTGAGGACAAGTTCAACGGCCTCTGCTTCTACGCCGATGCCAAGCACGGTGGTTTCTGCACCATGGCAATTGAAGCTGGCGAGGTCGGTGAGCAGAAGGATGACTCCCCGCTACATCCAGCAGTAGCACCCACCGGAGAACATCATCGGCGACATCGACCGTCGAGTCACGCAGTCCAGGTCCTATGTCTCTAACTTTGCTCATTCGGCTTTTGTCGCTTCTTTTGAGCGCCGGGATGTTGGACACGCTTTGATGGATCCGGATTGGGTTAATGCCATGCAAGAGGAGTTAGAAAACTTTGAGCAAAACCGCGTTTGGGTTTTAGTGCCACCACCACCAAGTTGCCACCCCATAGGTACCAAATGGTTTTTCAAAAATAAACAATGTGAGGATGGGGTGGTAGTGCGTAACAAGGCTAGGTTGGTAGCACAAGGCTTTTGTCAAAAGGAGGGAATAGACTATGAGGGAACCTTTGCTCCCGTAGCTCGTTTAGAAGCCATTAGAATCCTTCTAGCTTTTGCGGCTTCAAAGGATTTTAAAAATTTTCAAATGGACGTTAAAAGTGCTTTCTTAAACGGCTACATAGAGGAGGAAGTGTATGTTAGACAACCTCCAGGTTTCGAAAATCCCAAGTTTCCAACCCATGTTTTTAAACTTCACAAAGCTTTGTATGGTTTGAAACAAGCTCTTAGAGCATGGTATGATAGGTTGACAACGTTTTTGCTTGCTAAGGGTTTTAAAATGGGATCGGTCGATAAAACGCTTTTTCTCCTCAAGTAAGGCAAAGACACTCTCCTAGTACATATTTACGTGGATGATATCATCTTTGGTGGTTCTTCTCATGCTTTTATTGCCAAGTTTGCAGATCTTATGAGCAGGGAATTTGAGATGAGCATGATGGGAGAGTTGGCTTTCTTTCTCGGGTTGCGAATCAAGCAAACCCGGGAAGGGACGTTTGTTCACCAAGGCAAGTACACGAAGGATATTCTGAGGAAGTTTGACATGAGTGAGGAAAAGCCTCTTTCGACACCCATGTTGACTATGACTGCGTTGGATGCGGACGAGGAAGGAGAGGCGGTGGATCAGACGGAGTACCGAAGCATGATCGGGTCGCTTTTGTACTTGACGGCAACCCAGCCGGACATATAGTTCACCGTCTGCTTGTGTGCTCGCTTTCAGGCGTCTCCACTATTGACGGTCCTTAAGTACCAAAATCAACCGTCAACTAGACAAGGAAAATGATCTATATGAAACCAATACTTAGAAATAGGGTTTATATTGACAAAACTCCAAGAGTTTTGGTGAATGTCTATTTCTATAGGGGGATATCAGGAAATATGGAGGAAAGGCCCACATATCATGATTACATAGAGATAAACACCATTCGTACAAACAAGAATACTCTAGAAGAGTCAAGAAGGCGCGGGAAGGAACCAGAGGCCGAGCGGGCCCAGGGGTAGGGCGCCCTCCCTACCCCTTGGGGTGGCCGCCCTAGGTCAAAGACCAATGGGCCTCTGCCCGTGGGACCACCTCTCCACCGCCTTTGAGGTTGCATCTAAGCCCTCCATTAACGTCGGTTTGATCCGACGATCGACGTTCATTTGAGGAGCCTATATAAGGAAGACCCCCTAACCCTGAGGAGGAGAGCCTCTCTGACCTAATTCATTATTCATCATCCATCTCAAGAGGAGAAGCCCCTGATCAAGCCCTAGAGCCACCACATCAACTATATCTCTAGTTTAGCATAGCTATATAGGATTAGAAATAGAAGGAGTCAATCTTCGGTTGGTTTCTGGATCTGTCAAGAGGATTATTGGTAATTCTCTCTCTAGTTCTTCATTGTTATTCATTTGTTCTTCAATATTATGGATATGACTTTGCTCTACTTCATTATATTGTTTATGACTTTACTCTATTCGTTTATGTTCTTAGTTATATTGTTCTTAGTCTATTATGATTATATACTTGGCTTAGTTAGATCTGAATCATATTTATGTTTAGGACCGTATAGCGTTTATCCACCAGTACTATGGGTAAATGATAGATATTGTGTAGGCGTGATGCCTAGACCGTATTTATCTGTGATTGTACCCTACATTCCAGATCGTGAGGTAGTTCGCGAGAGTGATAGTCCTGTTGAGTCCTTTGTTGTCCTCCTCCCATTTGTAGGGTAGGCAGAGCAGTTCTATTCGGGGAAATGATTGCTATGTTCTTCATCTTCCTTAGTAATATTCACTACACATGAATATCTCTTATCTCGCCATGATTGCCAAGTGTAATTGCACTAATCATAGTATGCTAGACTGTATAGTTAAGAATGACTTAGGAAATATCTTTGTAGTTCGTCCTAATTCCATGCTAATGACTTGCTAGAATATCTGTTGAGGTTCTTATCATTATCTTATGTGGCTACATATATGTTGATCAGTATTTATCTTTTGTCACTATTCATTCATTATCTATATCTTATGTGACACTTATCTTGTACTGAGTGAGATAGATGAAAACTCTCCATTACACATGCAGTGACACTCATTAATCATCATATTCATTCCTCATTTATTCCTTAGTATCCCTTCCCAGTGATAAAAATATAAATAACGATACCTGGAATACTCCTGGTTAAAATGCTACATCGGTATAATCCGTGCGCTTGGAGAAACACATTTATATTTCATTAGAGCAATTGCATATTTCAATACCACATCTCTCTGGCATGCTGGGGATGACAACCTAGCTTAAGTGTCATAAGAGATGTCAACAAGCATTTTTGGCGCCGTTGCTGGGGAAGGTCGATTAGCTATCAAAAGGAATAAATGAGTTATCACTTGCATTACTAATGTGATTTAGAAAACATCAATTCTCTACTCGTACAGCCTTACCCTTGATCTTTGCCTATATTTCCTATCATCTTTATGCAGGGTAATGTATGAATAGATTTGATCTTCCAGACAATTTTGTTGAGAATCCCGAAGCATTATTCAGAAGGTCAAAAGCCAAGATCAAGAAAGTAATAGAATCATCATCATCTCAGCTTGAAGCTTCATCCAAACAAGAAGATCATCGAAACATCGTTCGAGACTTGACACCAGAGTTCGAAGCCATGACAGTCAAGTCAATCCGTGAGTTCTTAGCTCCCACCACGGACAACATCCGCACTGGACCTGCTGCGAATATTGATCGGTCATTTGAGCTCAAGCCTGCGCTCATCAACATGGTGCAAGCAAGCCAGTTATGTGGGAAAGCACACGAAGATGCTAGTGCTCATCTCCAACACTTCCTGGAGATTTGCAGCACATTCACTATCAAAGATATCCCCAGAGACGCAATACTACTTCGCCTTTTCCCATTTTCACTCTTGGGAAGAGCGAAGCAGTGGTTCTATGCAACCAAGGAGAAGAATAACACGTGGGCACTTTGTTCCACCAATTTCCTAGCAAAGTTCTTTCCCATGGGGAAGACCAATGCTCTCCGTGGGAAGATTATTTCAAGTTTTCAGCAACAACATGACGAGTCCGTTCCAGAAGCATGAGAGCGCTTCCAAGATTACATCCTAGAATGTCCCCATCATGGAATGGATAATTGGTTACTTATGCAAACCTTCTATCATGGGTTCAGCAACAGCACTCGTTAGACTATGGATGCTGCTGCTAGAGGAGCGTTCCTATCACTTACAATACCACAAGCCACATCTCTTGTGGTAAAGATGGCATCCAACCAAGGTTGGAGTGAAGAAAGAACTCAAACTCGCAAGAAAAGTGGAGGTATGCACCAACTCAAAGAGGTAGACATGCTGTCAGCAAAGCTAGACCTGCTCATGAAGAGACTCGATGAGAAAGCTGGAGAAAAGAAAGAAGTTATGAACATCTACGACTCTCACATGACCTGTGAGGAGTGTGGAGACACTGGACACTCAGGAAATCATTGTCCAGAATTGCAAGAGGACGTGAACTACATCATCATCAACAACAACAACAACTACAATCGTCCTCAGCAAAATCAAGGTTGTAATCAATAACAACAACAAAGGCCTAACTACTCAGGTAATTATCAAGGTAACAATTCTTTCAATAATCGTAGTTTTCCACCTTTGAGAGAGTTAGTGTCTAATCAAGGAAAATTAATGGATAACATGTCTAAGAAATTAGCATCCAATGATAAAATACTAGAAACCATAAATAATAGGATGGATAATTTTCTGTTGCCATCAAGAATCAAACTAGCTTTAATAAAATGATTGAATCTCAGTTAACCCAAATAGTTGCTGTTGTTCCTATCACTAACCCCGGTATTCCATCACAACCGGAAGGATTAGAATATGCAAATCTTGTAGACATATTCGATGCAGGTGCTTATTGGAACAACCCCACAGAAGAGTGGTGTGGCGACTCTATGCCAACCAAGAAAGGAGATCCAGGATGACCAGTCATCCCAATCTCCATTGGCATCACAGAGTTTCCTGAAGCACTTTGCGACTTCGGCGCAAGCGTCAATGTCATGCCCAGGACTTCATGGTGATAGAAACCAGTGTTGATGAGGAGTCACCCATCATCCTTGGGAGGCCAATCTTGAACACCGCTGGAGCTATCATCTATGCTAGCACCGCCAAGATCAGTTTCAACATCAAAGGGAAGAGGGAGAGATTTACCTTCAAGAACAAAACCATACAAGCTACTGAACAACCTCAAGATAAGCCAAAGAAGAGGACCAATGGGAGGAACAAGCAGAACAAGCAGAACACAAACAAGAAGCAAGTACGGACAAAATCTGCAAAGATAGTCACGACACTCCACAATAATCCAGATCACCAAATCAGATCCGTTCATTTGATCAAGAAGGATGACCCAGTTGTCCCAACCATAGAATGCACAATCAACAGATGCTCATTCCAGAAAGCAATGTGTGACACCGGATCGGGCATCAACATTATGGCCAAGTTGACCTATGAGTTTCTGTATGACACAATGCCTCTACATCCAATATACACCCAACTCCAGATGGCAGATCAGACATGCTGCGTCGTCGAAGGCATAGCAAAAGATGTCCCCATCCAGATTGATGACCACTTCATCCCTACAGACTTCCTAATCGTTGATGTGGGAGAAGATGATTATGATCCACCTATCATCCTTGGAAGGCCATTCCTAAGCACCACCAAAGCTATCATCTATATCAGGACAGGAGAAGTACACCTACACTTCCCCTCTGAGAAGGTACGACGTTACTTTAATGTTAACTACATTATTGAAGAAGCTAAGCAGAATAGAACGAGAAGAAGACGTCGCTACCACAACCAAAAGAAGCAAAACACCAAGGATAGATGGGCAGACTATAAAGGAGTAGTATCAAGATACGAAGAAAGATGCCCCGAAGAAGAAGAGTCAATATATGCAACTCCACTCTCGAGGCCGAACACACCACCAACTCCAAGGTTGGGAAAGGAAAGATCATTGTACGACTACTCCAGGCACGAGAGCGAAGAATCTTGGGAAGAAGGAGAGGTACGTCCCTCCAATTACAATGAATATCTAGAAAAGAGAACTTGTCCTAGGGAGGCCACCACACCAATACAAGTGTGGAGACAAAAAGAAATCATACCAGAAGAAGCACAACCGGAGGCGCCAGCTACGCCGTCCAATGAGCCCCAGGACAACTAAGGACGCGAGGAGTCCTGTTCGGAGGACTTAAACCACCGAACGCCGTGCCAAGATGTAACACTTGGTAGTTATCTTTTTCCCTCAATTAATTACTTTTCTAAATTAGTTAATCATGTTTACACCATCTTTAAAAAGAAAATAAAAATGTTTAAAACTGTTAAGCCCCATGTGAATAGACTCGTGGCATAAAACCCATAAGTATACTCGCTGTGGTGGCATAATAAATAAATAAATAAGTTTTTATCTTATAAAATAAAAATATAAAAATATTGAGTTTATGATCCTGCTAAATAATGACATCCATTAGAGGAAACTCGACATGATCAAAGCTAGAGATTTATGACTAACACTTAATCAGTTCCACAAGCTTTGTTGTCTATTTGAGTTTTCACATAATTCAAGGATCAAAGAAGGGCAGCAACCAAAGTACATCTTACCCATTGTTCGAATACTCTGACAAGATAAGAACACCTCTGCTATCTGTCAGCTACACCAGAAGAAATTACGTCAAAATCTAGCTTGGGGGAGATCACCCTCATACTCAGCTAAGTATTACAACCTATCCGTTTTATATCTATACTTTGATAAATATAAAAAGATGCATAATTATAGAAACCCAATAAATAATTTCCCGCTTATATATATAGTTATATATGTGTTTTTGATTAGTTAAGAGTTTGCTAAATAAATAATAGGAGAAAATAAAATAAAATAGCTATGCTAAAATGAATCCTAGTAATAAACTCTTAACATGGAAATGATGAATAGTTGCTATGTCGTAATACCTTTTAAGTACCTAGTTTTCAAATTTGATCTCTCTCTCAAGTTTAGGCATAATTGTTATGATTTTAAATTTGCTCTGAACCTAAAACTTGTGGGAAGAGTACCTGATCTAAAATCTAAGTCGTTGACGGATATGATATGGAAAGGTTTGAGTTGCTATTTATCTGTTCCTAGAGATACTAGAATTCTGGAGAATTTTATCTTTTGAAAACTTTAAAAATGCTACATGATGAGTTCCTGTATGACGAGAGTTTAAATTCCTACCACAGTCATATATACATGCTCAGTAGATTAGGAAACCACACATTTTTACATATTGCTTATGAGCATTGAGTGTGGTCAAGCTGTGCAACCCTCAGGAACTAGTCATGCGGTTTGAATCAAGATCCACATACATTCATACATGCTACTTCCACCTCAGAAGTACGCATCCACATATATACACCCACACACGCTACTTCTATCCTTGGAAGTACGCATTCACATACACTCCATCCACACAAGCTGCTTCTATCCCAGAAGTACGCGCCCACATATATCCACTCATTCCCATCTCCAGATCCACCCACCAAAAACATTCTACTCCTAATCCGGGAGAGAATAGAAACACATAAATATTCTCCTATTCCCGTTTTATCCCTGTGAAATAAAGGCTCCAGTCAGCGTTCGCTTTATAGCTCTATAAGGATGAGTGCTCTTGAAAAAAAAGATACGAGGAAATAAAAAGGGCAAAATGTCCGCCAACCTCGAAAAATAAAAAAAAGTGAGACGAGAGGTAAAAATGGGCAACTGTCCGACAATAGAATTAGGGGTACAAGATACCCACCTGAAATATATATATATATATATATATATATATATATAATTATCAAGCATCCCATTCCCTTCAAAAGGTTTCAAATACAAGAAAGGTATATCCATCAAAAGGGAGCAAAAGTAGAATTAGACTTTCACCTCTGCTATCATCATCATTACCATCATCACCATTACCATCATCACACACCATTCATTCACCACACATGCACATCTTGATTTGACTTATTGATCGGTTCCTTCGGATCCATGGTTTGACTATGCAACATATGTCTTGTAAGTATGTATACGCTATCTCCCACCTATGAGCTCCAGATATTAGCCTATTAGAAGTAGGGTGAGAGAGAGAAGGCAATACCACAATGTCTTATACCACAAGTACCACATATTTGAGAGAAAGGCATACACCATCAATGCCTTGTTAAGGATCCAGAAATACTACAAAGGAGTGACTGAGAGAGTCATACAAGGAATCTCTGAGTTTTATTTTCAAAACCTACAAAAACTCTGGAGCTATAGTTGACCAAAGAGCAGGTACATGGTGCTTGGCTGGACCGTTCTATCTTTCAACTACCCAAGACAAAGGTGACAGTTACAAGCCCCCTGGTGGAAGGTAAAATGAGTAAGTTTTTTTATCTTAATAGTTGATCTAACCCGGAGACGAGATCTTATTTGAAAGCATGTGTACCTGTAAGGCGTGAAAGCATTGTAGCAACTCCTGATCCATCACCGAGTCTATCTTTGCTCAGGGACGAGCAAAAGGTAAGCTTGGGGGATCTTGTTGACGGTCCTTAAGTACAAAAATCAACCGTCAACTAGACAAGGAAAAGGATCTATATGAAACCAATACTTAGAAATAGGGTTTATACTGACAGAATTCCATGAGTTTTGGTGGATGTCTATTTCTGTAGGGGATATCAGGAAATATGGAGCAAAGGCTCACATGTCATGATTACATAGAGATAAACACCATTCGTACAAACAAGAATACTCTAGAAGAGTCAAGAAGGGCGGGAAGGAACCAGAGGCCGAGCGGGCCCAAGGGCAGGGCGCCCTCCCTACCCCTTGGGGCGGCCACCCTAGCTCAAAGACCAATAAGCCTCTGCCTGTGGGACCACCTCTCCACCGCCTTTGAGGTTGAAGCTAAGCCCTCCATTAAGGTCGGTTTGATCCGATGACCGACGTTCATTTGAGGAGCCTATATAAGGAAGGCCCCCTGACCTTGAGGAGGAGAGCCTCTCTGACCTAATTCATTATTCATCATCCATCTTAAGAGGAGAAGCCCCTGATCAAGCCCTAGAGCCACCACATCAACTAGATCTCTAGTTTAGCATAGCTATATTGGATTAGAACTAGAATGAGTCAATCTTCGGTTGGTTTTCGGATCTGTCAGGAGGACTATTGGTAATTCTCTCTCTAGTTTTTCATTGTTATTCATTTGTTCTTCAATATTATGGATATGACTTTGCTCTACTTCATTATATTGTTTATGACTTTACTCTATTCGTTTATGTTCTTAGTTATATTGTTCTTAGTCTATTATGATTATATACTTGGCTTAGTTAGATCTGAATCATATCCATGTTTAGGATCATATAACGTTTATCCACCAGTACTATGGGTAAATGATAGATATTGTGTAGGCGTGGTGCCTAGACCGTATTTATCTGCGATTGTACCCTACATTCCGGATCGTGAGGTAGTGCACGGGAGTGACAGTCCTGTTGAGTCCTTTGTAGTCCTCCTCCCGTTTGTAGGGCAAGCAGAGCAGTTCTATTACGGGGAAATGATTGCTATGTTCTTCATCTTCCTTAGTAATACTCACTACACATGAATATCTCTTATCTTGTCATGATTGCCAAGTGTTATTGCACTAATCATAGTATGCTAGACTGTATAGTTAAGAATGACTTAGGAAATATCTTTATAGTTTGTCCTAATTCCATGCTAATGACTTTCTAGAATATCTGTTGAGGTGCTTATCATTATCTTATGTGGCTACATATATGCTGATCAGTATTTATCTTTTGTCACTATTCATTCATTATCTATATCTTATGTGACACTTATCTTGTACTGAGTGAGATAGATGAAAACTCTCCATTACACATGCAGTGATACTCATTAATCATCATATTCATTCCTCATTTATTCCTTAGTATCCCTTCCCAGTGGTAAAAATATAAATAACGATACCTGGAATACTCCTGATTAAAATGCTACATTGGTATAATTTGTGCGCTTTGCAGAAACACATTTATATTTCATTAGAGCAATTGCATATTTCAATACCACATCTCTCTGGCATGCTGGGGATGACAACCTAGCTTAAGTGTCATAAAAGATGTCAACATCCATGCACTTCTCATAAGCAGGCTGTGAAACACATCATGAGGTACTTGCGCTTTACTCCCGAATTTGGTCTTTTGTTTTCCGCCTCCTCCTCTCTTGTGCTTTGTGGTTATTTGGATGCTGACTTTGCCGGTTATCGTCTTGATCGGAAGTCCACTTCTAGGACTTACCAGTTTCTCGGGTCTTCTCTTGTGTCTTGGTCTTCTTGCAAATAGTCTAGCGTGGCTCAGTAGACTTGTGAAGCTGAGTACGTCGCTGACGCTAGCTGTTGTTCGCAGTTGATTTGGATGATTGCAACTTTGAAGGATTTTGGTCTTTTTCTTACTAAGGTGCCTCTGCTTTGCGATAGCACGAGTGCAATTAGTGTGGCCAAAAATCACGTGCTTCACTCTAAGACCAAGCACATTGACGTTCGCTTTCACTTCTTGCAAGATCACTACGAGAAGGGAGACATTGACCTCCAGCATGTCGAGACCCACAACCAGCTTGCGGACATTCTCACAAAACCATTGGATCAAGCTGCGTTTTCTCGCCTTCGGGGCGATTTGGGTGTTTTCTTCCCTTTTTAGTGGAGGGAATCTCTTTGTGTATCATAGTTCTTTTGGTTCTTCTTTGTCTTTCTTCTTCTTTCATTTGGTGTCTTTTTAGCTTTTATTTGGTGTCAGTTTGCATTTTGCATCTCATTGCATTTGTGACTTAGTTCATTTTAAGCTTCATACTTATAACCGACATAATGAAATTATGCTCTGTTTGAGGTGCTTTATGTGTCTATGGTGTTGCCTAACTTAGACTCCTTTCGATCTCATGATATGCAATAGAGCTAAGTTAGAAAAGCTTTAAAACTGAACTTAATTCCCCATGTCACCTCTGCAATGACACTAGAATGTATAGGCTTTTGAAGATCCTTCTTGGCTGTTTTATATATAGCTTGAAACTATGGCTCTTCATTTGCAAACACATGGTGGAAAAGTACCCATGTATGTTCAGTTTTATGATGAGTGATCGTCCAACATGTCAGTGTTTCAGTTTGAGTGGCTTACCCTAACCTCTTGCAAAAGCAAATGTGTGCTTGTCTATCGGCTTGTGGTGTGCAGGTGCTATGCCTAGTGACAGTGGTCAATGGCGTGGAGAAGGTCGAGTAGAGGCTTGTCGTGTCGATGGACTGAGAGCAGTGAAGGGCGGAAGCGGGGCTCATACTGAGGGACCATGGGCGCCGACGGACTAGTTGTGGTGGCTAGTGCTTGGCACCGGCGAGTGCGAGAAGACATGGAGGAAGACCGAGTTCACCAAGTCAAGACGGTGGACACACGAGTCGAGCAGAGGCTCTGGGGACTCGGAGTCCGACAGGGTTGTGACAAGGTGGCTCGTGTCGAGAGGTTTGGTGGTTTGGGCCTCAAAACTCGAGGTTCGGTAGTTGAGCCCAAAGCTACCGGTGGTGGGTTTCCTAGGTTTGGGCCTCAAAACCTAGGCGGAGCTTCCGAGGAAGTGGGGATGGCACGTGGCGGAATCCTGGAGGTTGCGTCGTGGCGATGGCAACTCCCGGCAGGAAGCGGGGCCGTCCATTCAAAATGCGGGAGATATTTTCCAGAGCTTGGACTGCAATGCTTAGGCTAGGTAGTTCACTCAATGTATCTAGGGGGTCTTTGGGAAATAGCCAAAGCCCGATAAGTAGGGGGTGAAGGGGTATCCCTCATCCCACCTCTTGAACCCTAATCATTTGCCCCAACTCTCTCTCTCTAACCTCTCTCTAGTTCTTGAGGTCCCTAGGTTGATCTCACCAACCTTTGTAAGAACTCATGATCTTTTGGTGGAATCGGAGGCCTTACCCTCCGTAGGCCATGGTGCCTTTGATTTCGTGATCGAGTCTCCGATTTGCTTGTGTTCTTCGCATTTTGCTTTTTGCTCTCCTTTGATCCCGAATTGAGATCTTTTTCTATGGAGTAGTTCTTGCAAATCCGTTTGAACCAAGTTGTTCATAATTGTGAGGAGCATCTTTGCACTGAAGGAATTCTCCTCAAACCTCACAAGTGCGTAGATCGGGCGATTTCTTTGTGGAGTTCTTCATTCTTGAGTTTCCCCCCAAATCTCTTTTCTCCCCGTTACTCTAAGCCGAATTAAGCGATGATTTCTTCGGGATAGCTCCCCAACTGTACAAGCATCATGCCTACAAAGTTTGGTTGCAGTTGGTGATTATTTGGTTGAGTTTTGGGAAGATTTGGCGGAGTGGAAACCGGTTTTCGCGGGTTCCAGCAGCTCTGCTCACGAGCGTCGGACTTGGCTCTGGACGACTTTTCCTTAGCTCCGGACCATAGCAAGTGGTCCGGTGGTCTTGACCAGTGAACGTGTCAAGCAGCGAAGGGCCTTAGACCAAGCTCCAGACTACTCGCTTTTGAGGCTCCGGATCATACCTCATTGGTCTGGTGGTCTCTGTCAAAGAGACAACAAAGCGTCGGACCAGCCAGCTTAGTCCGACAGAGGTGGTCTGACAGCTAGTCCGAAGTAGGGGCGCGTTCTATGTGTTTTTGCGCCAAGTCATGAGTGAGCACCAGACCACTTTCCTTGGTCAAAAGGTACCACTGGACTAGTCCGGAGCAATTCGTCCGGAGCTAGGGTGCGTACTGTGTTGTTTCGAGAAAGCCAGGAAGAGCGTCGGACCAAGGCTCTAGACCTTTGTGCTATGGTCCGGAGGTCCTGACAGAGTGGTCCGACGGCTGTTGTTTGTTGTTGTTATCTCCGTTCGAGTTGTGGTTTGTTTCTCCAGGTTTGCAACTAGCTCCGCTGTGTTCCAAGGACATCTCCTAGAACATCCACCCACTTGTGGGTCGTGAGCCTAGTTCGTGTTTTGGGTCGTGCTTGGGACAAGGGTCAAGATCTTCCAAAAGGAATTTTTATTTGGCTCCCATTCACCCCCCCTGGTCATCGTTTCCGGTCCTTCATCATTGTTTCATTCACTTCCATTGAGCACCATGATTAAAATTGATCTAAAATGAAATAGCTCTCTGAATAGTGAATTGAAAAGATCGAGTTGGGTTCGCATTGTGAGCACTTCACCGTGTGTTCGAGACTGCTTCCCATATGGGTTGAACTTGAGCGGTGTCGTGTATGACCGAAATCGGTGTGTCAAGCCCTTTGGCTTCGCTCGGTTGATAAGTGGCATCACTTTTCTTACAACCACTCGCATACACTTCTAATGTGCCTAAAACTAAATTTTGGCTGCAAAACTCTGAAACTTGAATTTTTTTTGATTCAGTTGGGTCATTGGCTTGTTGTATGAACTTTGCTAGGGATAGTTTTACTTTCTATACATGAGATAGTTTTGAGGTTGATCCTATCTTGTTTTCCATATTTAGTTGTCTCTAGGAGGTGATACCCTTTCTCTGCTCACACATGTAATCTTCTCTAAAATAGCTTCTAAAGTGATCTTGAGCTCAACTAGAGTCTTAGTTGGGCACTTTGAGCTTTTCCTATTCTCACAAGATCAAATCACTTATTGTATCCTTTCATTGTCTTAGCTCTATGTATGAAGCTTTTGCACTCATTTTGCATTTCATGGCTTTTGTGCCAAAAATCTTGAGTTTTGAGCTTTGATGAGCTGCATGTGTCACCAAGGGGGAGAAATCGGTGCATTTCATACTTGCACTAGTCAAGGGGGAGAAATTCTTCCAAGGGGGAGAAATTGTGGCTTTTGTGAAAAACTTGCATTTTTAGCTCTTATCACCCTTTCTTGGTATCTTGAGTATGCATTTGCCTAGGGGGAGTTCTTGCTATATGTGTTGAGCCTTTGCCTCTTCTGGAGGGTCTAGCTTGCTTTGATGTTTCTGATAGGTTTCGATTGGCTTCTTGAGCCAGCTTTGTTTCTTTGGCTTCTTAATTGGTATTCTGAGCTTTGATAACTTTTGATTGGTATCTTGTTTTGCTAGCGGTGTTGAGCCCGTTTTTTGCCTCTTCCTCAGGGCTAGCTTTTGTTTTGCTTCGTTGCGTCGAGTTGTTGCCCATGTCTTTGGGAACCAAGTTTTGGACTCGTTTTGCATCTCTCAAGTGACCTTGTTTTGGCTTTCATAGCTTTTTGGTCATTTGGAGAGCTTTACCTTGTGGCTCAAATCTTAAATGCACTTGTGTTGACAATGCACTCATCAAGGGGGATATTGCGAACACATGGTGGATAAGTACCCATGATTGTTTAGTTTTGTGATGAGTGATCGTCCAACACTTGAGTGTTTCAGTTTGAGTGTCTTACACTAATCCTTTGCGAAAGCAAATGTGTGCCTGTCTATCGGCTTGTGGTGTGCACGTGCTATGCCTAGTGATGGTGGTCAATGGCGTGGAGAGGGTCGAGTAGAGGCTTGCCATGCCGATGGATTGAGAGCAGTGAAGGGTGGAAGCGGGGCTCGGACTGAGGGACCATGGGCGCCGGCAGACTAGCTGTGGTGGCTAGTGCTTGACACTGGCGAGTGCGACAAGACATGGAGGTAGACCGAGTAGACCAAGTCAAGATGGCGGACGAGCGGGCCGAGCGGAGGCTCATGGGACTCGAAGTCCGACCGAGCAAGGACAAGGTGGCTCGAGTCGAGCGGTTTGGTGGTTTGGGCCGCAAAACCACCGGTGGACGGTTTCCGAGTTTGGGCCTCAAAACTCGGGGTTCGGTAGTTGAGCCGAAAGCTAACGGTGGCAGGTTTCGCGGGTTTGGGCCTCAAAACCCGGGCGGAGCTTCCGAGGAAGCGGGGATGGCACATGGCGGAATCCTAGAGGTTGCGTCGAGGCGACGACAACTCCTGGCAGGAAGCGGGGCCGTCCATTCAAAATGCGGGAGATATTTTCCGGAGCTTGGACTGTAATGCTAGGCTAGGTAGTTCACTCATGTATCTAGGGGGGTATTTGGGAAATAGCCAAAGCCCATTAAGTAGGGGATGAAGGGGTATCCCTCATCCCACCTCTCTAACCCTAATCATTTGCACCACCTCTCTCTCTCTACCCTCTCTCTGTTTCATGAGGTCCCTAGGTTGATCTCTCCAACCTTTGTAAGAATTTGCACTTGGTTTTTGGTGGGAATCAGAGGCCTTACCCTTCGTAAGCCATGGTGGCTTTGATTTCGTGATTCTGTCTCTTTTGCTTGTGTTCTTTGCTAATCGCGTTTTGCTTCTTTCTAATCCTCTAAGTTCATGAGATGAGTTCTTCCGATTGAGAGCAAGTTTTGCGATTCCGTTTGAACCAAGTTGTGCTGGATCATGAGAGGATCAATTGCACCAAAGGGTTTCACCCCAAACATCTTGAGCACATAGATCGGGCAATTTCTTCTTTAGCTTTTTCACAAAATCTGTTTATTCCCGTTGATTCACACCAAATTGAGCGATGAATTCTTCGGGATAGCTCCTCCATAGCACTAGGATCATGCCTACAAAGTTTGGTTGCTATTGGTGAACATTTGGTAGTGATTTGGGAAGATTTGGGGAAGAGGCGATTCAAAATCGCCATCAAATAGGGTTTGTCCAGCCATTCCCAGACTGTCCTCAACCCATTTGCGGACTGTTCGCGGATTGGGGCCGAGACAGACCTCCTTGGGCTGTTTTTCCAGGACAACGGAGGACTGTCTGGGCCTGATTCCCGGACTATCCGGCATGTAAATCCACCGAACAACACTATTTCTGGACATTCTGTTTGAGCGTTTTTGGGTATAACGGCGGACTGTTCGGGGTTATTTTGCGGACTGTCCGCAGGTCATTTTTCAGCAAGGGCAAACAGTCCGTGGTTCTCTCCCGGACAGTCCAAGAAAGCTGCAGAACTGTTTTGCTTGTATCTCTCTCGTCCGGACTCCGAATCAAGTTCCATTTGTTGTGTTGGATTCGTATTCACGTAAGGAACATGATTAGGTACTTTTGAGACCAGTTCTCATAAGTATTTTTGGGTGTGCTCTTCCCTCTTCTCTCTAGGGGTTGAGAGTGTCTCTCTCGGTGTATCGGTTTCGAGTTCGTGGCTTCGATCATTCTCCATCTTCTCCGACCGCTCCGCTGCACCTTTAGGGGTCTTCCTAAGGTGTCCACCTACTTGTTAGGTCGTGTGCGAGTCGTTTCTTCCGAGGTCAAGTTTTGGGCGTGATTTTGGGACAAGGGCCAAGTATTAGAGGATTTTGATTTGGCTCCCATTCACCCCCCCTCTGGTCGCCGTTCTTGGTCCTTCAATTTCAATTTGCACTAGCCATCTACCCATATGCATAACCCATAGGAGTCAAGGTAAAGGTATCAACACTAGGGAATCATACTACGGGTATCAAATTAAACACATGCAAATGTAAACATGATTATGGTGAATAGGATAACAAGGTAGGTCCCATGCTATACTTGCCTTGGTTCTCAAAACTCCTGCTGGTCCTGCTGCTGGTCGTAGAACTCCTGCTCACAACCGAAGTTCTCACCGTCTGAACTCGATCACGACATTGCAACAACACACATTTCAATTGCATTCATACAAAGCAAACAAAGCTACTATTAGAACAGTACACCAGCAACAGTAAACAGAAGTAAAAGGTTTGTAAACAGGTACTACGCTCTGCTACGAACATTTCAACGCGAATTTCACGAAGATTGGATTTAAAACGCGAAAGATATGAATTAAACTAGTTCTCTAAGAGAATTTTCATTAATTAAACTTAACCTCAAAATTTAAATGTTTGAAACAAGACTAACAGTGGGTTTAACATGTAGAGAATTTTATTACAATCCTAATTCAATTCGAATCGTTCAAAACGGAGTTAAAACGTGGATTTTATAAGCAAAACAGTTTCAGGGGCAACTTTGTAAATCATTTGAAACATTTCAGAATTTAAATAAAATCATTTCTCTGAATTTTGGAATGACGAGGACTGCGGGTTTAAGCTAAGGAATTGCAGGGACTCTTTAGCAAGATGTTAGACAAAGGGGACTCTTTAGCAAGCGGCAATTCCTCGCCGGAGAAAAGGGGGAAAGGCCATAGGGACCTCGGATTTCCCCCGGGAATGGCACTGGGAGAAAGAGGAACTCGAGGCGAACACAAATATGTTATTGGTTGAAAGCGGGGAGGAAGAAGAAGGGGGTGCAGCAGAACGCCATCGCCGGAGGCGGGCGGTGCTCGCGGGTAGGGGCTCTATAAGCCATGAATCGATGAACCGAGCGCATGGAGAGGAAGAGGGGTGACGGCGAACCCAACAGTGCATTCGCTAAAGTGCTGAGAGGAGATCAGGGGCTTGCCCGGCGGCGTGCCATGGCCGGTGGCACGGGGTGCACGCAGGAGGGCCATAGGGGCCACGATTCGCCAAATTGAAAGCTCGGGAAGGAAGAGGGAGGGATTGCGGGGCTCACCGATGTGGTCAGGAGTCCGGAGATGGCACCGGGTAGGCAGTCGACGTGCTTCGGCAGTCGGCGAGCTTCATGACCATGCTAGTGGTTGTTCTGTGGCCATGGGCAAGGAAGGAAGAGAGAGCTCAGGCTCTAGACATCCGCAGGAAGAACGCAGGCTCGGGATGGAGCTTATCGAGGCGGTGTCAACGGCGGATGTGACTCAAGGCGGTTGATCAATGTGCTTGTGTGGTCCAGTGAGCTTCGCGTGCACGCCGGTTAAGGTTCTATGGCCACCAATGATGAACGGAGGGAGAAGATTAGGCTCGTAGAAGATTAGACTCGTAGGGTGCACAGGGATGAAACGGTGATCGGAGCGAAGTTTACCGCGGCAGCGCAGACACGGTGACAATTCTTCTCGGCGTCGGCAGTGTTCAGTGGCGGCCGGAGCAGAGATATGCGAAAGGGAAGAAAGAGATGTGTGCGGCTCCTCTTATCAAGCTTGAGCGGATGCGGTTGCAGAGCCGAACGCCCAAGGCGTGAGGAACAGAAACGAGATCATGGCAACGGGGTGTTTGCTGGGCGGTTGCCGGCGCTCTGCGGCGCGTCCGCAAGCGTTCACACGAGGGAGACAGGGGAGGTTGGGGATGGTGCCGACAGGTGGGGCCATGCGGCAGTGAGAGAGGGGAAAGCGGTTGCACGCTTGCGGGAGCAGCTGGGCCAGCTAGCTGGGCCGTGCATAGGGAAAAAGAGAGAGGCAATGCAGGGCTGGACTGGGCCTTCGGCAAAAAAAACAGGAAAGGGAGGGCGAGAGAGAAGAACTTTCCTTTTCTTTTTCTTAAATCAATTTTCAAAAGCATTTTCAAATTGATTTTGAATTCCTTTTCATTTTGATCAAAACCACTCATTGATATAAATCAAATGCAAAAGCATGAATGCATCAACAGGTTTCTAACCCTACGATAAATTTTAATTTAATGAAAACTTTAATTTTTCTTATGTTTCATGAGCACAAAAATCATATTTAAAGCATTTTAACTCTATTTCAAAAGAAGCAAATTTTAGGGTGTTACAAAAAGTGGAGGTATGCACCAGCTCAAAGAGGTAGACATGTTGTCTGCAAAGTTAGACCTGCTCATGAAGAGGCTGGATGAGAAAGTTAGAGAAAAGAAAGAAGTTATGCACATTTTTATGCGACGAAAGAGAAGTTATGCACATTTATGACTCTCACATAACCTATGAAGAGTGTGGAGACATTGGACACTCGGGCAACCATTGTCCAGAATAGCAAGAGGATGTGAACTATATCAACAACAACAACTATCGTCCTCAGCAAAATCAAGGTTGGAATCAACAACAAAGGCCTAACTACTCAGGTAATTATCAAGGTAACAATTCATTCAATAATCCTAGTTTTCCACCTTTGAGAGAGTTAGTGTCTAATCAAGGAAAGTTAATGGATAACATGTCTAAGAAATTAGCATCCAATGATAAAATACTAGAAACTATAAATAATAGGATGGACAATTTTTTTGTTGCCATCAAGAATCAAATTAGCTTTAACAAAATGATTGAATCTCAATTAAATCAAATAGCTGCTGTTGTTCCTACCACTAACCCCGGTATTCCATCACAACCGGAAGGATTAGAATCTGCAAATCTTGTAGACATATTGGATGCAGGTGCTTATTGGAACAACCCCACAAAAGAGTGGTGTAAAGATTCTATGCCAACCAAGAAAGAAGATCCAGGACGACCCATCATCCCAATCTCCATTGGCACCATGGACTTTCCTGAAGCACTTTGCGAATTTGGCGCAAGCGTCAATATCATGCCCAGAGTAATCTATGAAAAATTTCTTTAATTATCCTTTATCAGATACAACCCTATGTTTGCAGCTTGCAGATCGGACACTGTGCTACCCAAAAAGAATATTAAAAGATATTCGTGTCCAGATTGGTAACTCACACGTCCCAGCATACTTTATGGTGATAGAGACAGATGTTGATGAGAGGTCACCCATCATCTTAGGGAGGCCACTCTTGAACACTGTTGGAATTGTCATCGATGCTAGCACTCCCAAGATTAGTTTCTTCATCAAAGGGAAGGAGACACTTACCTTCAAGAACAAGACCCTAGAATCTCCTGAACAACCCCAACATGAGCCAAGAAAGAGGACCAATAGGAGGAACAAGCAAAACAAGAACAAGAAGCAAGTACGGACCAAATCAGCAAAGATGGTCAATGCAATCCACAGTGTTCAAGATCACCAAATCAAGTCCCCTCATTTGATCAAAAAGACGACCCAGGTGTCCCTACCATTGAATGCACAATCAACAGATGCTCCTTCCAGAAAGCAATCTGTGACACCGGATCGGGCGTCAACATTATGGCCAAGTTGACCTACGAGTTTCTGTATGGCACAATGCCTCTACATCAAACATACACCCAACTCCAGATGGCAGATCAGACATGCCGCGTTGTCGAAGGCATAGCAAAAGATGTCCACATCCAAATTGATGACCACTTCATCCCTACAGACTTCCTAGTCATTGATATGGGAGAAGATGATTATGATCCACCTATCATCCTTGTAAGACCATTCCTAAGCACCACCAAAGCTATCATCTACATTGGAACGGGAGAAGTGCACCTACACTTCCCCTCTGAGAAGGTACGTCGTTACTTTAATGCTAAATATATCATTGAAGAATCTAAGCAGAATAGAACAAGAAGAAGACGTCACTACGGCAACCAGAAAAAACAGAACACAAAGGATGGATGGGCAAACTATAAAGGAGAAGTGTCAAGATATTAAAAAAGATACCCTGAAGAAGAAGAGCCAATATACTCAGCTCCACTCTCTAGGCCAAACACGCCACCAACACCAAGGTTAGAAAATGAAAGATCACTCTATGACTACCACAAGCATGAGAGCGGAGAATCATGGGAAGAAACAAAGGTATGTCCCTTCAATTTTAATAAGTATCTAGAAAAGAGGGTTTGTCCTAAGGAGGCCACAACATCGACACGAGTGTAGAAAGAAAAAGAAATCATAGCAAAAGAAGAAGCACAGCCGGAGGCACCAGCTACGCCGTCCGACGGGCCCCAGGACAACTAAGGACGTAATAAGTCCTATTTGGAGGACTTAAACCACCGAACGTCGTGTCAAGAGGTAAAACTTGGTAGTTATCCCTTTTCCTTCAAGTATTTACTTTCCCTAAATAGTTAATCATGTTTACACTATCTTAAAAAGAAAAATAAAAATATTTAAAACTGTTAAGCCCCATGTGAATAGACTCGTGGCATAAAACCCATAAGTATATTCGCTGTGGTGGCATAAAAATAAAATAAATATATTTTGTCTTATAAAATAAAAAAATAAAAAAATATTGATTTTATGATCCTGCTAAATAATAACATCTATTAGAGGAAGCTTGACATGATCAAGGCTAGAGACTTATGACTAACACTTAATCAGTTCTACAAGCTTTGTTGTCTATTTGAGCTTCACATAATTCAAGGATCAATGGAAAACAGCAACTAGAGGACATACTATCCGCTGTCAGAGTACTCTGTCAACTACATCAGAAGAAATTACGTCAAAATCTAGCTTGGGGGAAAGCACCCCCACGTTCCAGTTACATCAGAAGAAATTACGTCAAAATCCATCTTAGGGGAGAGCACCCCTACGTACTCAGCTAAATATTTCTACCTATTAGTTTTTATACCTATACTCTACTAAAAATAAAAAGATACATAATAATAAAAACCCAATAAATATTTTTCGGTTTATATATATGTCTTTGCTAAGTTTAGAAGTTTGCTAGTAAATAATAAGAGAGAATAAAATAAAGTAGATATGCTAAAATGAATCCAAAAAAAACTCTTAACATGGACATGATGAATAGTTGCTCTGTCGTAATATCTTTCAAGTACCTAGTTTTCAAATTTGAATTCTCTCTCAAGTTTAGACAAAACTTTATGATTTAAAATTTTCTCTGAACCTAAACTTGTGGGAAGAGTACCTGATCTAAAGTCTAAGTCGTTGATGGTTATGATATGGAAAGGTTTGAGTTACTATTTATCTGTTCCTAGAGATACTAGAATTCTGGAGAATTTTATCTTTTGAAAACCTTATAATACTGCATGATGAGTTCCTGTATGACTAGAGTTTAAATTCCTACCACAACCATATATACATGCTTACTAGATTAGGAAACCACATATTTACATACTACTTATGAGCATTGAGTGTGGTCAAGCTATGTAGACCCTCAGGAACTAGTCATACGGTCTGAATCAAGATTCACATACACAACCACCCATACACGCTGCTTCCATCTCAGAAGTACGCATTCACATACATCCACTCATTTTCATCTCCAGATCCATCCAAAAATATTCTGCTCCTAATTCGGGAGAGAATAGAAACAAATATATATTCTCCTATTCATGTTTTTCCCTGTGAAATAAATACTCCAGTTAACTTTTGCTTTATTGTTGAAAAATGGATGAGTGCTTTGAAAAAAAGAGAGACGAGGAAATAAGAATTGCAAGTGTCCGACAACCTCAGAAAATAAAAAGTGAGAAAGAGAGGTAAAAATGGGCAAGTGTCCGATAGTAGAATTAGGGGTACAAGATACCCACTTGAAAAATAAAATAAAAAAATAATATATAATAATATATCGAGCATCTCATCTCTTTAAAGTCTCCAAATACGAGAAAAATCCATCAAAGGGAGCAAAAGTAGAATTAGACTTTCATCTCTGTTATCATCATCACTACCACCATCATCATCATACACCATTCATTCGCCAAACATGCATATCTTGATTTGACTTATTGACTTGTTCCTTTGGATCCACGGTTTGACTATGCAATATATGTGAATGACCGAGAATGGTGACCAGAGGGGGGTGAATGAGAGCCTCAAATTTCTCTCGAAATATTCGGGCCACTCTTCCTAAAAACCAAACCCAGTTGTTGGGTGCTCACTGGCAGTGGAGAGAAACTCACCGGAAACCCCAAAACATAGGTTCTCGACCCTTAGGGAAAAGAGGCAAGAACCTAGGCAAAACAGGCAGAATAGACAGACGACAGGCGACGGACGCTCTGTCGCAGTGCGACGGACGCTGAGCATCGGACGCTGGGACAGAAGCGACGGACGCTGCGCTTAGCGTCTGACGCCAACACAGAGCCAAACAGAGAGGTCCTCCAGGCGACGGACGCGTTTGGCTGTACCTCGACGGATGTTGGCGAGCGTCCGACGCAAAACGAACAAAGAGCGAGTCAAAAACAAAAACCGACGAGCGCTCTGGCAGGCAAGCGACGGACGATGGTGAGCGTCCGACGTGAACTTGAGCTGCGCAGACAGAGCAAGCGACGGACGCTGACGTCAGCACGACCTAGCATCCGGCGCCCCCGAGCAGAGCGCAGTAAACGCGAAACTCGATTTTCTCTCTGCCAAATCTTCCCAAATCCTAACCAAATAATCTCCACTAGCAACCCAACTTGGTAGGCATGTTTCTAGTGCTATGGAGGAGCTATCTCGAAGAAATCATCGTTCGATTTGGTCTGGATTGAAGGGAAACAAAGGATTTGGGGGAGAAACTCAAGAACAAAGAACACCGCTAAGATTTTGCCCGATCTACGTACTCGAGAGGTTTGAGGAGGAATCCTTCAGTGCAAAGATGCTCCTCTCGATTACGAACAACTTGGTTCAAGTGGATTTGCATGAGCTACTCCATACAAAGAGATTTCATCTCGGGAACAAAGGGGAGCAAAAAGCAAAATGCAAAGAACACAAGCAAAACGGGACACGATCAAGAAATCAAACCAACCATGGCTTATGGAGGGTAAGGACTCTAATTCCCACCAAACAATTCGCGAGTTCTTACAAAGGTTGGAGAGATCAACCTAGGCCCTCATGAACTAGAGAGAGGTTAGAGAGAGAGAGAGAGAGGTGGTGCAAATGATTAGGGTTCAAGAGGTGGGATGAGAGATACCCCTTCATCCCCTATTTAACGGGCTTTGGCTATTTCCCAATGACCCCCTTAGATACATGAGTGAACTACCTAGCCTAAGCATTGCAGTCCAAGCTCCGGAAAATATCTTCCTCGAATTGAATGGACAGCCCCGCTTCCTGCCTGGACTTGCCATCGCCTTGACGCAACCTCTAGGATTCCGCCACGTGCCATCCCCGCTTCCTCGGAAGCTCCACCAGGGTTTTGAGGCCCAAACCCACGAAACCCGCCACCGGTAGCTTTCGGCTCAACTACCGAACCCCAAGTTTTGAGGCCCAAACTCGGAAACCGTCCACCGGTGCTTTTGCAGCCCAAACCACCTAACCGCTCGACTCGAGCCACCTTGTCCTCGCCCGGTCCAACTCCGAGTCCCCTGAGCCTCCGCTTGACCTGCTCGTCCGTCGTCTTGACTCGGTCGACTCGGTCTACCTCCATGTCTTCTCGCAATCGCCGGTGGCAAGCACTAGCCACCACAGCTAGTCCGCCGGCGGCCATGGTCCCTCAGTCCGAGCCCTGCTTCCGCCCTTCACCGCTCTCAGTCCATCGGCACGGCAAGCCTCTACTCGACCTTCTCCACACCATTGACTGTTGTCACTAGGCATAGAACCTGCACACCACAAGCCGATAGACAGGCACACATTTGCTTTCGCAAAGAGGTTAGGGTAAGCCACTCAAATTGAACCACTCAAGTGTTGGTCAATCACTCATCATCAAACCGAACATATATGGGTACTTATCCACCATGTGTTCGCAATCTCCCCCTTGATGAGTGCATTGTCAACACAAGTGCATTTCAGATTTGAGCCACAAGGTAAAGCTCTTCAAATGACCAAAAAGCTAAGAAAGCCAAAACGGGGTCACTTGAGAGAAGCAAAACAAGTCCAAAACTTGGTTCCCAAATACATGGGCAACGGCTCGACGCAATCAAGCAAAACAAAGCTAGCCCTCAAGAAGAGGCAGAAAATGGGCTCAACACCGCTAGCACGTCCAAGATACCAATCACAGCTCTCAAAGCTCAATACCAATTGAAATACCAAAGGATGCTCAAAAGATACCAATCAAATCAACTAGAGCTCAAGAAGAAATTGAAACCTATCGAAGCCAACAAAGCAAGCTAGACCCTCCAGAAGAGGCAAAGGCTCAACACATCTAGCAAAAGCTCCCCCTGGGCAAAAGCACACTCAAGATACCAAGAAAGGGTGAAAAGAGCCAAGAGATACCAATTGAAGAACAAAGCTCAAAACCACATTTTCTCCCCCTTGACTAGTGCAAGTATGAAAATGCACTGTTTTCTCCCCCTTGGTTGAATTTGAATGAAATGCACATTTTCTCCCCTTGGTGACACATGTAGCTCATCAAAGCTCAAAACTCAAGAACCGGCCACAAATGCCATGAAGTGCAAAATGAGTGCAACAAGCTTCATACATAGAGCTAAGATAATGAATAGATGCTCTAAGTGATGTGATCCTATGAGAATAGGAAAAGCTCTACGTGCCCAACAAAGACTCAAGTTGAGCTTAATATCACTTTAGAAGCTATTTTAGAGAGCATTACATGTGTGAGCAAGGAACAGGTATCACCTCCTAGAGACAACTAGACATGGAAAACAAGACAGGATCTATCTCAAAGCAATCACATGTATAGCTAATTTCATACAACAAGCCAATGACCCAACTGAATGAACTTTTCAAATTTCAGAGTTTTGCAGCCAAAATTCAGTTTTAGGCACATTTCAAGTTGTATGCGAGTGGTTGTAAGCAAGGCGATGCCACTTATCAACCAGGCGAAGTCAAAGGACTTGACACACCGGTTTCGGTCATACATGACACCGCTCAAGTTCCACCCATATGGGAAGTAGTCTCGAACACACGGTGAAGTGCTCACAATGCAGACCCAACTCGATCTTTCCAAATCACAATTCAGAGAGCAATTTCATTTTAGATCAAAATAATCATGGTGCTCAAAGGTAGTGAATGAAACAATGAAGAGCCATAGTTACAAGCTATATACAAAACAACCAAGGATCTTCAAAAGCCTACACATGCTAATGCCATTTCAGAGGTGACATGGGGAATTTAAGTTCAATTTAAAAGTTTTTATAACTTAGCTCTATTGCATATCATGAGATCAAAGAGAGTCTAAGTTAGGCAACACCATAGACACATAAAGCACCTCAAAACAGAGCATAGATTCATTATATCGGCTATAGGTATGAAGCTTAAAATGAACTATGTCACAAATGCAAATGAGATGCACAATGCAATGACACCAATTAACACTAAGAAGACACCAAAGAAAAGAAAGAAAAGACAAATAAGATCCAAAGAGAACTATGATACACAAAGAGCTTCCCTCAACTAAAAGGGGAAGCAAACACCCAACTCGCCCCGAAGACGAGAAAACGCAGCTTGATCCAAAGGTTTTGTGAGAATATCCGCAAGCTGGTTGTGGGTCTCGACATGCCGAAGGTCAATGTCGCCCTTCTCGTAGTGATCTCGCAAGAAGTGAAAGCGAATGTCAATGTTCTTGGTCTTAGAGTGAAGCACGGGATTTTTGGCCACACTAATTGCACTCGTGCTATCACAAAGCAGAGGCACCTTAGTAAGCTCAAGACTGAAATCCTTCAAAGTTGCAATCATCCAAATCAACTGCGAGCAACAGCTAGCCGCGGCAACGTACTCTGCTTCGCACGTCGATTGTGCCACGCTAGAATAATTGCAAGAAGACCAAGACACAAGAGAAGACCCGAGAAACTGGCAAGTCCCAGAAGTGGACTTCCGATCAAGACGACAACCGGCAAAGTCGGCATCATAATAACCGCAAATCACAAGAGAAGAGGAGGTGGAAAACCAAAGTCCAAATTCGGGAGTGAAGCGCAAGTACCTCATGATGTGTTTCACCGCCTGCTTGTGCGAACTCCGTGGGGACACCTGAAAGCGAGCACACAAGCAGATGGCGAACTGTATGTCCGGTCGGGTCACCGTCAAGTACAAAAGTGACCCGATCATGCTTCGGTACTCCGTCTGGTCAACTGCCTCTCCTTCCTCGTCTGCATCCAAGGCAGTCATAGTTGACATGGGCGTCGAAAGAGGCTTTGCCTCACCCATGTCAAACTTCTTTAAGATATCCTTCGTGTACTTACCTTGGTGCACAAACGTCCCTTCCCGGGTTTGCTTGATTTGCAACCCGAGAAAGAAAGTCAACTCGCCCATCATGCTCATCTCAAATTCCCTATTCATAAGATCTGCAAACTTGGAAACAAGAGCATGAGAAGAACCACCAAAGATGATATCATCCACGTATATTTGGACCAAGAGCGAGTCTTTGCCTTGCTTTAGGAGAAAAAACGTCTTATCTACCGATCCCATTTTAAAACCCTTAGCAAGCAAGAAGGTTCGCAATCTATCATACCATGCTCTAGGGGCTTGTTTCAAACCATACAAAGCTTTGTGAAGTTTAAAAACATGGTTTGGAAACTTGGGATTTTTGAAACCAGGAGGTTGTCTAACATACACTTCCTCCTCTATGTAGCCGTTTAAGAAAGCACTTTTAACATCCATCTAAAAAAGTTTTAAACCCTTAGAAGCCGCAAAATCTAGAAGGATTCTAATGGCTTCTAAACGAGCTACGGGAGCAAAGGTTTCCTCATAATCTATCCCCTCCTTTTGACAAAAGCCTTGTGCTACCAACCTAGCCTTGTTACGCACTACCACCCCATCTTCACTTTGTTTATTTTTGAAAACCCATTTGGTACCTATGAGGTGGCAACTTGGTGGTGGTGGCACTAAGACCCAAACGCGGTTTCTCTCAAAGTTTTCTAACTCCTCATGCATGGCATTGACCCAATCCGGATCCATCAAAGCGTGTCCAACATCCCGGGGCTCAAAAGAAGTAAAAAAGCCGAATGAGCAAAGTGAGAGAGATAGGACCTGGACCGCGTGACTCGATGGTCAATATCGTCGATGATGTTCTGCGGTGGGTGGTGCCGGTGGATGTGGTGGGGAGCCTGCTTGGACGAAGTGGCCTCCCCCTCAACAGCAGCTGGAGCTCCCTCAGGTGCAACAGGCACCAACTGAGGAAGCTGCTCGAATGGACCCCATGTAGAGGAAGTAGTCGGGTCAGGGCCGTGAGCCGAAGTGGACGTCGCAGGACCGACGAGGGCAGCCGGTGGAGTCGGCTCAGGATCACGCCAATCGGCGTCGTCCTGCTCCTCCTCCACAAAGATGCTAGTGTTCACCTCATCATCACCTGCAAGCTCAAAAGCGGTGGAAATACAGGGCATAGTTTCATCGAATGTAATCTCACAAGTCTCCATCACTCGGTTAGTCTCAAGGTTAAGAGCACGATAAACACGAGAGTGAGTAGAATAACCAAGAAAGATACCGTCAGAAGACCGAGAATCAAATTTGTCCAACTTACCGCCCTTTTTGAGGATGAAGAACTTGCACTCAAACACCCATAGGTGACTTACCTTGGGTGGTCTCCCAAATCGCAACTCATAAGAAATCTTCTTCTTGAAAGTATGGAGGAAAATGTGATTGGAAACATAGCAAGCAGAACTGATCGCTTCAGCCCAATACTGCCTAGGAGTCCTATGCTCATCGAGCATCGTCCTGGCCATCTCAACAAGGGTCCGATTCTTGCGCTCAACAACACCGTTCTGCTGAGGAGTGTGAGGTGAGGAAAACTGGTGATCGAGACCCAAAGAAGAACAAAAAGTTGCAAAGTGAGCATTCTTGAAATCTGTGCCATTATCACTGTGGATAGCTCTAATGGCATTCTTAGGTAGCTCATTTTGCAATCTCAAAATCAGATCTCGAACAAGTGGAAAAGCCTCATCCTTACTCTCCAAAAAGAATACCCATGAGTATCTTGAATAGTCATCAATGACTACAACCACATACCACTTCCCTCCTTCTGACATAACCCGAGCTGGACCAACTATGTCCATGTGTAAGAGCTCGCCGGGTCGAGTGGTCATGATCTCAGTCACAGGAGGATGAGAAGCGGCAACCATCTTGCCATGTCTGCAAGGATGGCAAACCAAATCCTTCTCGAACTTTATCTTTGGCAATCCTTGGATAAGGTCCATTGAGCTGAGCCTTGCAAGCAAGTCAAAACTCAAATGTCTCAATCTCCTATGCCACTTCCAAAGCTCGGAAGAAGGACCGGCAAGAAGACAACGAGAAGGTCCAGAAGAGATAGTAAAATCTGCACGAAAAACCTTCCCGAAGGGTAAAATCCGACAAACAAGATCACCCCAAGAGTCCAAAATTCGAGAAAGATTAGGCTTAAAACTCACTTCAAATCTGTCATCAATGAGTTGCGAAACCGATAGAAGGTTAAAATGCAAATTCGCAAGAAAAGCAACATCCTTGAGGACAAAAGAAGAGTTCACTCAGATCGACCCTCGGGAGACAACCTTACCTTTACTCTTGTCCCCGAAAGTGATATACTCGGTGTGGTGCATGGGGTCGAGGCTGGAGAACCACTTGGCACTTCCGGTCATATGGCGTGAGCATCCGGAATCCACAAGCCAAGTCTCCTCCAGTCCTCCTTTCTACATCAATAAAAAGACATAGGGTGAGAAAATGGTGCAACACTAGGGTTAGTAAACTGTGAAGGATACCAGTGTTGTCTCATTTGCCCAAAGAATGGGTTAGGAGAAAAACCAAACATCTCATGTCCCATGGGAGGATAGCGATCACCACGATGGGGAAAACGTGGTCCGCTAGCAAAGGGAGGAGTAAATCCACCGCCACGAGGCCCGTAGTCGTATGGGTCACGACCGGTAGCCCGCCGGGCACGACCACCACATGGTCTCGCCTCCTGAGGCCTAGCACCTTGAGGCATTGTACCTCTAGGCCTAGAAGTGCGCCTCTGAACTTCTGGTTCACGCACCCCAACTCATGGGTGCTACATGTCCCGGTTGTTCAACTCAACCTGCCTCCGATCATCTCTCTTCCTCCTAAAGCAAAACTCAGCCAAGTGCCCATCCCGCTCACAAAATGGTACCTCACCACACTCTTGGTGGCACTCTCTTGTTGGGTTGGGTGGCTCTAGCTTTCTTAGGAAGGGGATCACTAGATATGTCTGGCAGTGTGTCAAGTGGGTTGCGAAGATGGTTCGGTTTGGCAATCCACATTTGCTTCTGTGGAGTGGTTTTGGGTGGCTCTTCAAACACACCATCTCTCACAGGTAGCTTGGTAGGGTCCGTAGGCTTAGGTGGGGAAAACTTGGTAAACTTAGGAGGTGTGGTGGGTTTCTCACTCACCACTGCACTCACCGATCTTACCGAACATGCTATCATCCTTCCCACCTATAGCAAAGCCTACTCCCGTGCTGCCAGCCCACTTGCATTGGCTAAGCAACATCCCCAACTGCGGCTCTCGGCAAGACACCCAGCTCAAGATGGACCGAAGATATGTGTTTTCTTCCTCGGTACGCATCTTGTCATGTCTGCACGACGCGATCTCAAGCTCCAAAGCCTCAAAGCGATCCAACTCTCTAGTGTTATCTGAGCTGACCTTCTCTAACATAGTGATCCTAGCATCCTTCTGTGCCAGCTCAGAAAGCAAGCCTAAGCAAGACTTGCACGCACCAAGTAAGCTAGGCCTAGCCTTTGGCTCACTAACCTCCTCAAGTAGAGTGTCATACTTGTCCTGGAGAGTGACAAGATCAGATATGTGAATAGCGCAAGCATTACACTCTACCTCCTCGGTAAGCACCACCGACGCCTTAGCAAAATCTAGCTCATGCAGCGCGCTAAGGTACTTAGCCTTGAAACCGTTCCTCTTGCATGCTGTCGGGGTCATAGTCGTAGTCATCATTGCGCTTGTCGACCTTGCCTTCTTCAATTGCCATGGTGCAGAAGCCACCGTGCTTGGCGTCGGCGTAGAAGCATAGGCCGTTGAACTTGTCCTCAACCCTTCCCTTTGACTCATCATCGCTTGAAGAAGCACCTCCGTTAGAGGAGGCATTGATGTCGCTGAGGGAGGCGAGGAAGGCTCGGTGCTTGGCCTTCACCTTGTCGATCACCTTCTTTGAAGACCTTCGGTTGTAGCTGCCCTTGGGCATGTGCTTGTCCTCGAAGTGGTGCTCGCGTTTGTCCTTCCGCTTGGTGAAGTCACCCGCAGCTTTCTTGGGGCAGTTTGCGATGAAGTGATCCTCATCACCGCAACGGTAGCACCCATTGGCCGAGCCACCACGTCGTCGGTTCAAATGGTTGTTGTGAAACCGTGAGAACCTAGCGATGACTAGTGCTAGCTCGTCATCTCCAAGAGCCTCCACTTGCTCCTCTATCATAGAAATCAAAGACAAAGCAAACAAGGAGTGTGAAGGGTCAGAGGAGGAAGAAGATGTACCGCCGGGGCCAGAAACCAACGCCATAGAAGGTTTTGACGGGTTTTCGAGCTTAGCCCGGGCCTGGTAGTCAATCTCCGAGGACTTGAGCTTGCTGAACAGCTCGTCCATGGTCAGGGCATCATAGCCCGGTGACTCCTGAATGGCAGCCACCTTCATCTCCCACACCTTCCGATCAAGAGCATGCAAAAGCTTGATAGCCATCTCATGATCATCATAAGGGATTAGTCCAGCCGTCTTCCTCCCATTAGGAAGCGAATGAGTCATAAGGGATTCCTATGAGTCTGAGTACTAGGAAGTTCCTAGGGCTGACCAAGTAGGACATCTTCACAGGGAAACACCGGCTTCCCGTGCTACAAGAGCACCTCTGTCCCGGGGCTTCGCTCCATGAGGGATCTCCATCCCGGGACCACCATAAGTCACCATTTACCTGCCACAAGTATCCAGAACATGGGAGTGCTCAGGTTGCACCCCCGGCATAACTCGCACAAGGCTCGTCAAATATTCCTGCTTGGTCGACTCGACCCTCACCACATACCCAAGACGCACGCAGAACTCTCCCTAAACAAGTCCATTCCAGATCCATTCCAAAACGATCCTCCAATCTCTAATCACCGAGGAGAGTAGAGTATGGTATATCATGTCATAATAAGCATGCATCTAACTTAACAACGGTGAGCAAGTTTAATAGGTAATCAAGGCAGGGTAAATCAATTTACTACCATGCAACCTATCATTAGCAGAAATATAATGTTTGCCATGCGTAATAGGTTCTATGAGGGGGTGGGGTGTGACACCTTCGTTGTTGTCCTGTAGCTTTCCGCATCCTTACATGCTCCGAATCAGCGTCATTCTACAGACGCTCCTCCGATGTTGTCATACATGTAACCAGCATAGCAATAAGCTACAAAATATCACAAAGAACCAATAAAATGAATGAGAACCAAATACACTCAGACATGGGTATGAACTCATAGTTCAGACCTTAGATTGGTATTTCAAGGAGGTAGGGTTACGATAACCACAAGGTGGCCTTATGTTAACTCCAACATCATGGTGGGGTTTGGTTTAGTCCAAGGTGAATGGCTATGGTGATCCACGTGTCAACGTTAGAATTTTAGGTCTAAACGGTTAAGTTGACGCTACGCCAGGTTGGCTTAGTGATAACGCAAGACTGATAGGCAGAGGATCACGTGTGTTATGGTTCTGCTTAGTTTTGGTCCCGGTGTAGCTATACCCGGAGTGAGGGTATGATATCAAGGTTATAAGTTAAAAGACTTCACTCGACCATGTCATGGTCGTGTGGTGGCAGTGCATTCATAGGACAACCGCCAATTAGCATGTGCTTGATAAACAGGTCGGTCAAGTTAGCTGGGATCAACAGTATACCAATGTCTTCGACAAAGGCTTCATCTAAGCTTGGGTTATGCAAACCCATGCAGTCGTTCAACTCGTGTGGTCCGGTTGTGTTGGTACGATCCTACTCCAGTAGAGAGGAACGTAGCCCCGATCAGCAAGGGACTTAGGTTTAGCTCAGGTTGAGCGAACATTCCATTTGGTTTTTCTATGTCAGTAGTCTCCTTTGATTGCCCAATATAGGAAAGCAACATCTCTGCTCCAAAGAGGGACAAGGTCACGTTCAGTGTGGGTTCAGTGTGGCTAGACGGGTTTCACGCCATAACAAGAGATTCGAGATAGACATACTCAACTCCAATTACCAGCGATGTTGAATGTCACAAACACTTGGTAATGTGACTGGTGTGATCAAGTTAGTAAGTGTTTGTTCTCGGCTTAGGTTAAGCTAGGTAAGCTTATCACGTCTCAGCTCCATCGGGTATTTTTACCAGAAGGGTGGTTTATACCAGAGTGTATCTCTTGGGGGCAGGCGTATCGTGCTAAAGAGAAGCCACGATTGTTCATCTAAGCCTCGAACATTATCAAAGCGACAGGGTCCAAAGGTTTGGTCGACTGAGGTGCTACTCATGCCAAAGCAACGATAGCATCATGGTATTATGGATCAAGCCCGCTACGCATATGTGTACCACATACTTCACATGTCTGTTGGGTGTTTACTTGGTGGGCCAAGGTTCAACAATCAACCGTCTCAACGGGTCTCCAAGTCATGCTGAGGAAGCTCGCCATGCTGGGTATGGGTACATGTGGCTCACGTGTTTGGTAACTCCAGATATGACGTAGAGCGAGGATCCGTTAGTCGCAAGTGGTTATGGCAAAGCGTAGCTAGCTGCAAAAGAGCATAGCTAGCCATAGCCAGTCAATGCCAAGGCATAGCCAGCCATACATGGGTTATGGCCAAGTGTAAACATGTCGCGGCTAGCTGGAGGGGTGCTGTGACTTGCCGGGAGTGGCCGAACGTGGCTGGGCACGACTATGCAAGGCTACTAAGTGGTTAAGGTGTGTAGGAACACAAGGCTTAGCATTAGGGTCATCATGGCCAGGCCAGATCTTCACTGGCCAACAGTAGCCAGCCGAAAGTGTGCTGCAACTAGCCGGAGATGTGTCGCAGCTAGCCGAGAGTGGTCATGGCGAGCCTAATGTGGCTATAGCCAATCATGAGTGGCTACAGCCAACCAAAGGTGACTACAGCTAGTCGAACAGTGGCTACGGCTAGCCAGAGATGGCTATGGCTAGCCGAACCATGGCTATGGTTGGCCGAGGTAGGCTACTAGTGTCCAAGAAGTGGCTATGGGTGGCCAATGGTGCTAGGTAGCACAGTCAAGGTTTCATCTGATCGCGCTCAGTTAGAACGATCATGGTTACACTTCGTCTCACACAGACAAGGTTGTGGCTTTGTCTCATCGGTCAAGCAAGGTACCATATGGCACGTGCAGAGGTTCGATATAGTTTGCAACATGTACTTCGTGTCTTTCAACTGACAGAGCAGAGGTCGGCTCGGCAACGGCTCAGTGCAGTGGTGTAGGTATCACAACTGGTCATCGAGAGTCATACCGCGACCATGGCTAGGTCATGGCATTCTCAACGCACTGGGGGTAAATCACGGTCTCACAGCATAGGCTCGGTCTTTATATTTATTCCAACGTGGTCAGGGCTAGGCCGTGTGGCATCCATGATGCACGGGTGTTTATGGCGGTCATAACTAACCAAAGGGTTGGTGGCGGTAGTGGGGTGTAAAGGCTCATGACGGTGTCAACAGTAATGTGAGCACCACAAAAGGGATACATGTGCAAGGGTTCTGTGTACCGAGTGTCAGTGGATTGGTCTCACGTGGTCGACAAGGTCCCTGCAAAAAAACACGGCACGATGGCCGGATATAGAGGGGTCCACCGGTCTCGGGCGGCAATGGTAGACAGGTCCACTACAGAGGGCTCATCGGTCTCGTACCAGCAGTAGGTCGGAAGGGTCGGGTCGCGTTCGTTTCTCACCGTTGGGCTCGCGTCGGCAGATCGCTTGATGCGGGTAGGGTTCGATGCTGGTAGCGCACTATGGTTCAGTTCGGGGCTCGTTGTAGTGGAAGTAGAGGCTAGTCGTGGCAAAACCGTGGTCGGCCGAGCGACGTCGTGGCATGACGCGGTCTGAATGGCTGCTGCGTCGTCAGGCGAGGACGACGTGGCTGCAACGTTGGTCGTGGTCGAGGTGCAGCAGCATGGCTGGCTGCAGCTCCAGCAGCGGCAGCGTCATAGGGAGGTGCCGGGGTTCTAGTAGACGGTTCAACGAGGTCACGCCATCCCTGCAGCAGTGAAGACCACGACGAGAAGGTCGGTCTCAGGGAGGTGTCGGGGTTCTAGTTAGCTTCTTTAGTAGTTGTTCTTGATAGCTTGTGCTAAGTGCTTTAGGTTCTTGCTATTGATTGACAAGCACTTAGCTAACTAGAATTGCTTTGGATAGGTGGCTTTGCACCCCAAGTAGAGCTAGAGCAAAAAGCTTCGCTTAAGTATTATCTAACCTTTTGCTCTAGTGATTTCTATAATTTTTATTAGGCTATTCACCCCCCCCCCTCTAGCCATCTAGGACCTTTCAAGTAGTATCGGAGCCGTGGTCACCACTATTATCAAGGCTTAACAACCTTCGGTGTTAGTGATGGCTCAAATATCATTCAACCATGTGGGGAGCAAACCGCCAATGTTTGATGGCACCTCATTTGATTATTGGAAGAGGAAGAGGAAGATGCATCTAGGCTCAATACATGAGAAGGTGTGAAGTGTGACCGAACATGACTTTGTCATTCTTGATGAAGCCGCTCCCACACCTAGAGAGCAAGAGAACCGGCAATGCAACACCATGGCAGTCAATGTTATCTACAATGGCATTGACTCCAAGGTGTTTGAACAAATCAAAGATCTAGAGAAAGCAAGTGAAGTGTGGAAGAGATTAGAAGATACATATGAGGGCACTTCAACGGTAAAGAATGCCAAGCTATACATGCTCAAGGACAAGCTATCTCACTTCAAGATGAAGGATGATGAGTCCATCCCGGAGATGTTCCATAGGCTCCAAGTGATCATCAATGATCTCAAGAGCTTGGGTGAGAAGGTCAAAGATGAAGACTTCTCAAACCGCTTTCTTGGTTGTTTGCCCAAGAAATACAAAACCTTGAGGCAAATAATTAGGACAGATGGTTTGGACAAGATCACTCCCAATGAAGTACTTGGTGAGATCATGACCAAAGAGCAATACAATGAGGAAAGTGAAGAAGAAGAGGTCAAGGAAGAAAAGAAAGAAAAGAAGAGCTTAGCATTCAAGGCTTCCTCATCCAAGAGCAAGGGCAAAGCAAAGAAGCAAGAGTCAAGTGATGATGAAGAGGCTAGTGATGATGATGATGATGAGATGATGGCCCTCTTTGTGCGTAAGTTTGGAAAGTTCATGAAGAAGAAGGGCTATGGTGCTAGAAAGAGAAGAGACAACTTCAAGGGCAAAGAATATGAGAAGAGATGCTACAAGTGCAAGAGCACCGGTCACATGATTGCGGATTGTCCCAATCATAGTGATGATGATGAGAAGAAGAACAAGCATGATAAGAAGGAGAAGAAGTTCTCCTTCACCAATAAGAAGAAGGGTGAATCCTATGTAGTGACTTGGGATGATAGTGACTCTTCCGATGATAACTCTAGTGATGATGAGAGGAAGAAGGCCAAGAAGAAGGCTTTGGCAAGCATTGCTATCAACAACAAGCCATCCATCTTTGACACTCCATAATGCTTTATGGCTAAGCCAACTAAGGTACAATCTCATGATGATAGTGATAGTGATGATGATAGTAGTGATGATGAGTAGGAATACTCCAAGGAGGAACTAGTTGAGATGATGAAGCAAACTTATGAGTGCTTTGAGAAAAAGAGAAAGGAGTGCAAAGAATTGAACAAGAAGCTTAAGGCTCTTGAACAATCCTTTGATGAGCTCAATGTCTCTCATGAGAGGCTAATGGAATCCCATGAGAAGCTTGAGAGGACTCACTACAAGCTTGAAAAGGCTCACTCCTCTCTCCTTGATCAAAGCAAGGATAAGGCTGTTGCATCATGCAATGTTGGAGTAACTTGTGATATTCTAGATGAATCATTTTTCACTCCTATCATTGTTGCCCCAACCAAGACACAATGTAGCACCTCCACTTGCACATCTACTAGTGATAGCTCAAAGGATGATGCTACACTAGTGATTGAAAATGAAAAATTGAAAATGATGGTAATGAACTCACTCATGCTTTGGGTAAGGCATATGGTGGAGATGCCCGCTTGCTAAAGTTCTTGGGTAGCCAAAGATTCTCTCATTACAAAGAGGGTTTGGGCTATACCCCCAAGAAGGGCAAGTCGGCCTTTGTAACTCCTAAGCCTAGCTTTGTGAGGAGCAATGGCCGGTTTTGCACAAAATGCAAGCAAGTAGGGCATGTAGACCAATATTGCAAACTTAACATGAGCCAAACCAAGTTTTCTAAAGCTACCTCTATGCACTTTGATTCATGTTATATGCTTACCAAAAGTGCTAAAGGTATCATGGCTAAGTATGTTGGCACACCCATAGTTGGCCCAAAGAAGAAGGCTATTTGGGTGCCAAAATACTTAGTTACTAACTTTGGAGGACCCAAACAAGTATGGGTACCTAAGAGAAACTAATTTGTTTTGTAGGTCAATTACAAAGCCTGAGGAAGGCATTGAGTGCTTGATAGTGGGTGCACTCAACACATGACCGGGGATTCTAGAATGTTCAAATCAATCAACTCCAACACCAATGATGGCATTTATAGTATTACTTTTAGTGATAATGGCAAGGGCAAGGTCAAGGGTCTTGGTAAGATTGCAATATCCAATGACTTGAGCATATCCAATGTCTTGCTAGTTGAGAGCTTGAACTTCAATTTGCTATTGGTAGCTCAATTGTGTGATCTTGGATTCAAATGCATATTTGGAGTAGATGATGTTGAAATCATTAGTGTAGATGGTTCAAACTTGATCTTCAAAGGATTTAGATATGAGAACCTCTACCTAGTTGATTTCAATGCTAGTGAAGCTCAATTGTCAACTTGCTTGCTCACTAAATCAAGTATGGGTTGGTTATGGCATAGAAGGATTGGTCATGTTGGAATGAAGCAATTCAATAGATTGATCAAGCATGACTTAGTAAGAGGCTTGAAAGATGTTGTGTTTGAGAAGGACAAACTTTGTAGCTCTTGTCAAGCTGGCAAACAAGTTGGTAACACTCATCCAAAGAAGGGCATGATGAGCACTAGTAGAGCATTTGAGTTATTGCACATGGATCTATTTGGACCAACAACATACACTAGTATTGGAGGCAACAAGTATGGATTTGTCATAGTGGATGATCTTACAAGATATACTTAGGTATTATTTCTCAATGACAAGAGTGATACATTTGCCACATTCAAGTCTTTTGTCAAGAGATGTCAGAATGAGTTTCAAACAACCATCAAGAAAGTGAGAAGTGACAATGGAAGTGAATTCAAGAATACAAGAGTTGAAGAGCTATGTGATGAGCTTGGAATCAAGCATCAACTCTCGGCCAAGTACACTCCACAATCAAATGGCCTTATTGAGAGGAAGAATAGAACATTGATTGATATGGCAAGGTCTATGCTTAGTGACTACAATGTGAGTCAATCCTTTTGGGCGAAGCTATCAACACCGCTTGCTACTCTAGCAATCGGTTGTATTGTCACCCATTGATGGAGAAGACACCATATGATCTATTGAATGGAAGAAAGTCCAACATTGCATACTTTAGAGTCTTTGGGTGCAAATGCTACATCTTGAAGAAAGGCACAATACTTGGAAAGTTTGACAAGAAGTGTGATGAAGGGTTCCTACTTGGTTACTCAACCACAAGCAAAGCCTATAGAGTGTGGAATTTGGCTAGTGGTATACTTGAGGATGTTCATGATGTTGAATTTGATGAAACCAATGGCTCACAAGTTGAGAATGAGAACCTAGAATATGTGAGTGGTCCTCAATTGGCAAATGCTATCAAGAGCATTGACATTGGTGATATAAGGCCAAGGCAAGTGATTGACATTGAAGATGATAAAGATCAAGTGCTCAACTCACCTCAAATGCAAGCTAGTAACTCTCAACTGCAAGATCAACAAGTTGCTAGTTCATCTCAACCAAGCTCAAGCAATCAAGTTCCTATCCTCCAACCGACCAACATTGCAAGAGATCATCCCATTGATCAAATAGTTGGTGACATTATAAGTGGTGTTCAAACAAGATCAAGATTGACATCCTTTTGTGAGCACTACTCCTTTGTATCATCCATAGAGCCAACAAAGATTGATGAAGACCTACAAGATGTTGATTGGGTCAATCTTATGCATGAAGAGCTAAACAATTTCACTAGGAACCAAGTTTGCGAACTAGTTGAAAGACCCAAGAACTACAATGTGATTGTCACAAGATGGGTATTTAGGAACAAGCAAGATCAAGATGGTATAGTTGTGAAAAACAAAGCAAGATTGGTAGCGCAAGGATACACTCAAGTTGAGGGTCTTGACTTTGGAGAAACTTATGCACCGGTTGCAAGATTAGAGGCAATAAGGATTCTATTGGCCTATGCATGTGCACACAACATCAAGCTATACTAAATGGATGTGAAGAGTGCTTTCTTGAATGGATATATCAACGAGCTAGTATATGTTGAGCAACCTCCCGGTTTTGAAGATGACAAGAAGCCCAACCATGTGTATAAGCTGAGAAAGGTTTTATATGGCTTGAAGCAAGCACCTAGATCATGGTATGAAAGATTGAGGGATTTCCTTCTATCTAAAGGGTTCATCATGGCGAAGGTTGATACTACTCTCTTCACCAAGAAGCTTGGCAAAGATCTATTTGTGCTTCAAATATATGTGAATGACATCATATTCGGTTCAACCAATCAAGATTTTTGTGAAGAATTTGGCAAGATGATGGCAAATGAGTTTGAAATGTCAATGATTGGTGAACTTAGCTACTTCCTTGGTCTTCAAATCAAGCAATTGAAGAATGGCACCTTTGTGAATCAAGGCAAGTACATCAAGGATATGATGAAGAAGTTTGGCTTAGAAGATTCTAAAGGCATTAGCACTCCAATGGGCACTAATGGACACTTGGATAGTGATGCTAGTGGCAATATGGTGGATCAAAAGTTGTATCGGTCTATGATTGGAAGCCTACTCTATGTGACCGCTTCTAGGCCGGATGTGATGTTTAGTGTATGCATGTGTGCAAGATTCCAAGCCTCTCCAAGAGAAGTCACTTGAAGGCTACAAAAAGGATATTGAGGTACTTGAAGCATACACAAGATGTTGGATTGTGGTATCCCAAGGGGTATAACTTTGAGCTAATTGGATATTCGGACTCCGACTATGCGGGATGCAAAATTGATAGAAAGAGCACATCGGGCACATGTCAAATGCTAGGCATGTCACTTGTATCTTGGTCATCAAAGAAGAAAAATAGTGTTGCACTCTCTACTGCAGAAGCCGAATACATAAGTGCGGGTAGTTGTTGTGCTCAATTGCTTTGGATGAAAGCAACTTTGAACGACTATGGAATCAATTTCAAGCAAGTGCCATTGCTATGTGACAATGAAAGTGCGGTGAAGCTAACCAACAATCCGGTTCAACATTCAAGAACCAAGCACATTGATGTGAGGAACCACTTCATAAGAGACCATCAACTCAAGGGTGATATCAAAATCACAAGTGTTGGCACCGATGATCAACTTGCCGACATATTCACCAAGCCACTTGATGAGAAGAGGTTTTGCAAGCTAAGAAATGAGTTGAACATTCTTGACTTCTCAAATATGTGTTGATGCACCCCCCCCCATATATATGACATGCCTCTCCTATGAGCTATACAAGGTACAAGTTGATTGACATGTCATTTCATCCACTATTAGGACTTGTTAGTGCATCTAGACATCAATTCATTAGGCTCATTCATGAAAATCAAATGATTTGATGCTTATATGGTACCACTATTGCTTCTATGCTTGACTTGATCTAGTGGTAGCATATGACATATTTGTGGGCTTGCAATCCTAGAGTTTGATCTAGATCATGAACTTCAAATGTTTAGCTCAATGTGGGCAAGATAACCATTCTAGGATGTGTGAACAAGCTTGTCCATGGTTTAAACCGAGTTAAATAGCTTGGGGCAAGTAATCTAGATTGAACCACAACTAACACTTCTCTCCAATAATCAAACCTTTGAGCGCATTTTTTTATGATAATAGATGACAAAGGGGGAGAAGTTAGTAAGAGTAAGTAGTAAGGACAAAGAAAAATATTTTTGAAAATTTTGAAAAATGAAAGCACACAAGTAGGGGGAGCAAGCCTATGAATAGTGTTGTTTCATATCTTTGTGCATTCATAAGTGCTTGCTTGCATATGTACTTATATTCATGATATGCTTGTGTGGTGATTGCTAGAAACACAATCTCTTAGAGCTAGCATGTTTAGATCTTGAGTTTTTCATGTGATATCTAGTTCTCTCAAAGTGTTTACAAGTTGCTTTTCAAGTGGTTTCTAGGCATTCATGGTGCTAAGGATGGTTAATATTGCACTCCGAGTGGTATCACGCTTCAAAGGTCCATCCTACACACCTTATCATAATTTGGTAGCATTTACTCTCCCACAATTCCTATTCATGCATATGTGATAAAAATGAACCAAACTCATATATCACATATGTAGGGGGAGCTAATACTACCAAAGTGAAAATTTTCATCATATATATTCATTTGTGAAAGGTTGTCATCAATTACCAAAAAGGGGGAGATTGAAAGACCTTGTTTGGTTTTGGTTAATTGATGAAACCTATGGACTAACCCTTAAACTAAGTGTATGATCAAGATATGGTGGTTCACCTTGGTACATGCAGCTAGATGGATGACCATGATGAATCAAGTACTCCATGGACTAAGGAAAAGAAGAAAGAGAAAAACAAATATGGGCTCAAGGCAAAGGTATAATTATAGGGCCATTTTTGGTTTAGTGATCAAGACACTATAGAGAGTGTGATCACCTTGAGGATAGATAGCCGTAATATTAAGAAGGGAAAACTCATTTCGATTGCGGTTATCATGTGCCACTAGGTTTGCATTGCATCCATATAAAATGAACCTAAGTGACACAAAGAACTAAACTAAAATCCAAGAAATATATTGTAAAAGGCTAACACAGAGCTTAAGTGGTTGGAACACCTGGTGTTCGCACTTGAAGACTTGGAGAGGAAGTAGAGGCTTGGTTTGGAACTCAAAGGAGCTCCGGACGCAGGGTCCAGACGCAAGCTAAGTGCGGTCCGGACCAATGGACATGCGACCGGAGGCATACCCTAGGCCTCGGCCTCTCTGAACAGGAGGTCCGGACGCTAAAGATGGTCCGGACTTTGACTCCGGTCTCGGGTCCGGAGCTTGGCGCTCTCTGGAATCCTCTGGAAGTATTTATCCGGACGCAAGGTATGGTCCGGACACAGGACACCGGACGCGGGTCCGGAGCTGAGGAGCTCTCTGGACCCTCTCTAGATTGGGTCTGGACGCAGAATATGGAGGATCCAAGTGCTTTGATCATTGCATTGCATCTTAGTGGCACTTGGTCATCGTCATCGCCGCGTGGTTTGGCGATTGTGGAGAAGCTCTGACACAATTGGTGATTGTTTGCGGCCGACTTCGGTGATTGTAAGAGGGCTTGAACCCACCTCGGCAGAGAGCCAAAGAGTAACTCTAGTGGATTGCTCGTGTCATTGAGTTACTCTCATTTGGGTGGATTCTTGTGGCACCCGAGTTAGTGGGCTAGGCTTGTCATTGCCTATTAGCCACCGAATCACCACTTGAGTAGTCGACACAACGGGGACTAGCTTGGTGGCAACCAAGTGAACCTCGGGAGAAAAATCATTGTGTTCATCTTGTATCCTGACTACTTATTGGTATTCATTGTGATTTGTTCATCCTATTGACATCCATACATCACAAGGCATTGGTATAACAATCACCTCCTCTCTTGTATTTACTTCCTCCATATCTTGTCTAGTTAGCTTGCTAGTTAGCTTCTTTAGTAGTTGTTCTTTCTAGCTTGTGCTAAGTGCTTTAGGTTCTTGCTATTGATCGACAAGAACTTACCTAACTAGAATTGCTTTGGATAGGTGGCTTTGCACCCCAAGTAGAGCTAGAGCAAAAAGCTTCTCTTAAGTGTTATCTAACCTTTTTCTCTAGTGATTTGTAGAATTTTTATTAGGCTATTCACCCCCCCCTCTAGCCATCTAGGACCTTTCAACCATCAACTAAACAAGGATAAGGATCTAAATGAAACCAATAGCTAGAAATAGGGTTTATACTAATAGAATTCCACTAGTTTTGGCGAATGTATGTTTCTGCAGGGGGTTATCAGGAATTATGGAGGATAGGCCCACATGTAAGCATTACATAGAGATAATTATCATCTGTGGGAAAAAGAACAGTCTAGGAGGGTCAAGAAGGCACGGGAAGAAACGAGAGGGCCAGCGGGCCCAGGGGCAGGGCACCCGCCCTACCCCCTGGGGCGGCCGCCCTAGGTCAAGGACCAATCACAGTCCACCTCGCGGATCCCCCTACACCGCCTTTGAGGTTGCATCTAATCCCTCCATTAAGGTCGGTTTGATCTGACGACCGACATTCATTTGAGGAGGCTATATAAGGAAGGCCCCTGGCCCTGAGGAGATGACCTAGTTCTCATTATTCATTATCCATCTCAAGAGGAGAAGTCCCTGATCAAGCCCTAGAGCCACCACATCAACTAGATCTCTAGTTTAGCATAGCTATATAGGATTAGAACTAGGAGGATTCAATCTTCGATTGGTTTCCAGATCTATCAAGAGGATTCCTAGTAATTCACTCTCTAGTTCTTCATTTGTTCATCATTGTTCTTCAGTATTATGAATATGACTTTGCTCTACTTCATTATATTGATTATGACTTTACTCTATTCGATTATGTTCTCGATTATATTGTTCTTAGTTTATTATGATTATATGCTTGGATTTGTTACATCTGAACTATATCCATGTTTGGGATCATATATAGCGTTTATCCATCAGTATTATGGGTAAATGATAAGTATTGTATAGGCGTGGTGCCTAGGCCGTATTTATCTACGATTGTACCCTATATTCCAGATCGAGAGGTAGATCGCGGTAGTGACAATCATCTTGAGTCCTTTGTAGTCCTCCTCCCGTTTATAGGGCAGGCAGAGCGGAACCATTACGGGGAAATGATTGCTATGTTTCTCATCTTCCTTAGTAATCTCACTATGCATGATTATAATCTTATCCCACCATGATTGCCAAGTATAATTGCATTAATCATAATATGCTAGACTGTATAGTTAAGAATGACTTAGGAAATATCTTTGTAGTTCATCCTAATTCCATGCTAATGACTTGCTAGAATATTTGTTGAGGTTCTTATCATTATCTTATGTGGCTATATATGCTAATCAGTATTTATCTTTTGTCACTATTCATTCATTATCTATATCTCATGCGACATTTATCATATATTGAGAGAGATAGATGAAAACTCTCCATTACACATGCAGTGATACTCATTCCTCATTTATTCCTTAACATCCCTTCCCAGTGGTAAAAATATAAATAACGATACCTAGAATACTCCTGGTTAAAATGTTACTTTGGTATAATCTGTGCGCTTGTAGAAACACATTTATATTTATTAGAGGAGCAAATGCATATTTCAATACCGCATCTCTCTGCCATGTTGGGGATGACAACTTGGCTTAAGTGGCATGAGATGTGGTTAACTATTTTTGGCGTCGTTATCAGAAATAGAAATCAATCTACTTTTGATAACGACGTTAAGAGATGTCAACAGTCGCTCCTTCGATATTCGAGTCGCTGAAGCATGCTGGGGAATATGACGTTGAGGGAACTGCCTCCGTCGACGAGTATTTTCTTGAAAAAGCTGGTCGCAACAACCGCACTGACGACGAAGGGAAAGTGACCAGGGTAATCGTGATGTGTCCACTGGTCGTTTCTGGAGAAATCAATCTACGCCTTGTCCAGTCTATAGGAGAGATATCGGTGCTATTGTCGTCGGTGGTAGCTCGGCGGCATCACCTGTCACTACTGCTTGGGTACCCAGCGAATATGGGGAAGATACACGTGGCTTCCATAAAAATGGTGGTTGGCGCCTTCGTTGTGTCATCACTCGAAGGATCGTTGTCTGGTCGCTTCTTGTTCGCCTTGCTTTGAATGGCCTCCTTGAGGGCGATGCACTCCCGCATGGTGTGTTTTCCCCTTATATGGAGAATGCACGGGCCGTCGAGGATCTATCTGTGGTTGTTGCCACATGGGTGCTTCCGCCTGGTGCCGGGACTAGCGAGGCAGGGGGCTGGTCGACGTTGTGGAGTTTCTGGCCGCCAAGGTGGGTACAAGCCCTCTCACAATCACTGAAGTTGGCCGCAAACAATCACCAATTGCGCCGGAGCTTCTCCACAATCTCCAAGCCGTCTAGATGTTGGCAAACACCAAGAATAACAAGAAACCACGCGGCGATGACGATGACCAAGTGCCACTAAGATGCAATGTAATGATCAAAGCACTTGGATCACTCAAACTCTCACAAGTATGCAACAAGAGTGAAGAGAGTGAGTTGGGGGCTATCTCAAGCAAGCACAAGTATGTCAAATGAATGGGAGGTGCAAGAGAGAGTGTCGGATACCTAGAAATAGGGTACCCAACTTACCAGACTCTGCAAAAACAAAAACCACCATCAAGGGGTTCCTTCGCCTCGCCCGAGCCAAGGTGACGTCGCCCATAACGTCATTAACCCTTGGGGGCTGCTTTGCCTCGCCCGAGCCAAGGTGGTGTCGCCCGTAACGTCATTAACCCTCGGGACCTCCTCTGCCTTGCCCGAGCCAAGGTGGCGTCGCCCGTGACGTCATCAACCCTCGGGGCTCCTCCGCCTCGCCCGAGCCAAGGTGGCGTCGCCCGTGACGTCATCAAGCCCCGGGGGCTCCTTCGCCTCGCCCGAGCCAAGGTGGCGTCACCCGTGACGTCATCTGCCCTCGGGGGCTCCTCCGCCTCGCCCAAGCCAAGGTGGCGTCGCTCGTGATGTCATCAACCCTTGGGGCTCCTCCGCCTCGCCCGAGCCAAGGTGGCGTCGCCCGTGACGTCATCAACCCTTGGGGGCTCCTCCGCCTCGCCCGAGCCAATGTAGCGTCGCCCGTGACGTCATCAACCCTCAAAGGATCTCCCGACCCGTCCGAGCCCGGCAAACGTCATCCGTGACGACCCTCGCCCTCGGAGGTCTCATTGCCATACACAGCCTGGGGCGCCCTAGCCCACATATTCAAAAGGTCCATAGTATGCTCCGTCCTCACGGATGGGGTTCAAGGCATGAGCCACCATGCCGACTTCTATTCACCCTGTGGAACAGGGTCCTGTGCTACCTAACCGACGACTCCCGCGCGTGATATCCACGTCATGTCTCCGACGGACACCCCAACAGGGATTAGGGCGTCATCAAGCCCTGTATGACAGGATGCGGGGGTGCCTGGTCCTGTGCGACCAACCTCCACCCATACCCGGAAAGAGGAACAGCAGGTGTCCCGATCACAAGACGTATGGCTACAGCTCGACAAGGACGAACGGGACTTGGACATGCGTCTACTGGTGCAATCTTCCTCAGGAAGGAAGACAGGATGAAGACAAAGGCTTCCTTCGGCAACAGCCCAAGCCGGGCCCACATCACTCCCCCTCTCTCTCTATTGTACTCCTCCATCTCTCCCTACGTATAAAGGGAGGGAATGGACCCCCAATCTCTCTCTCTCGACATCCCAACATTCATTCACACACACTCAAACTCGCACACACGCGAGCACTCACCAGAACCAAGAACCTCATATGCACGAGACCTGGAACAGCGTCCCCTCTCTCACCAAAGCTTGTAGCTCCCTCCTACGAGCTCTCCGCGCTCGGTAATACAACCTCGCAACACACTGGACGTAGGGCGTTCGTGCCTGAACCAGTATAAACCTCCATGTTCTCCGAGCGTAACCATCCAAACTCCGACACACTTAGAAATTTACTCGTTGGTCGTCTAGACCCCGCCATTTTAGACACCGACAGTTGGCACGCCAGGTAGGGGGACTTTGCGTATCACCCGTATTTTTGAGTGTCAGATGGCTGATCGCCACGTTCGTTTCGCTCCGGGCACCATCATTAGTTTTGATAGCCTGGATTTCTGTCGCCCTACGACATCTCCTGAGGTAGCCATGGACGCCATCACCACTTCCATGGCCCACCTTCATCTGTCTCCCTCCGGGGAACAAACCGCTCGCGGGGTGGCCGTCCCACGGGCCAATTATCCTCAGTTCGAGCGCCAGCTCGACATTCTCATGGGACCCCAGCCGACTCGGGAATCCCTGCACGACCTCTATTCTGCGTTGCCAACGTGACGCCACAGCTCGCGGGAGGGCAGCCGCTCTCCCCCGGGCGCGACGAAATGCCCGTCTCGGAAGCGCAGCCTTTCGGTATGAAGAATGCCGCCACGTCATACGCAGAGGTGGTGGCCGTGTGGTTCCACGTAGACCTAGCAAAAGCAAAACGTGTGGGACTCACGTCCCACCACTCTCATTCCACCTCCGATCTTCCCTCAAGCCCCGAGGCCGCGTCTTACGCTGACTCGAGCCTTGGGAGCGACGACCCCCTGGACTTCGACGGTCTGGAGGATCAGGAGGCGCTACGTGGCTTCCTCCAGGCCAGCGATTATCTGCTCGACACCGACTCGAGCGGTCCCAGCGAAGACCACGACCGCGAGTGCTTCATGTGTGACGCATCGCCACCCGCGGTCGCGGTCGACCCCACCCACGTCAACGAGGAGGACGAAGATGGTGACGGCAACCACACGCCCGAGGACTAGACAGGTGTTCCGGTACCTCACCAACGGCCCGATCCGCAGTCCTCGGAGGCCTGGCAGCAGCAGCTTTGCGACCTCCACAACGTGGAGCAGCAGCTCGCGGAGCGCCAGCGGAGGGTGACGTTCGAGCATGAGAAGCTTGAGCGTGAAGCCGCCAGGGACGCCGCAAAGCCCCGCGCTCGCAAGCAGGCTCGGGCGGTATACCACCGCATCATTAACGATGAGCATGGCACACCGTAGTTCAAGCGAGCAAGCCAAAACATCGCGGCAGCAAGGATGTTACTCCGTAACCTCCCGATCCCGGATGCTCCAGATGGCAGGCTCGCCCACGACCAACTGAAGACCCTCCTGGAGCGGGCCGCGGAACAACAGGCCGAGAGCTTCGCTTCGCGAAGACGTGGACTCAGCGCCGGCCCCCCGGCCGGTGTGGCTCCTAACGACCGCGAGGGGTCGGTCCACCCGGATCTCGACTTGGCCGAACACCGGCGCCCGACGGTGCACGCTCGCGTAGGCGAGAAACGCAACGTGCGCGACACGCTCAACGCGCGTAAGCACGCCAAGCAGGACAGCGCAAGCCGAGGTTACCACGTTTGACGTGGCGGTCGGTACGACAGCGACGAGGACCGACCTCCCACGCTGGAGCCCCCGGGTCCCCTGGCAATACTCCGCCACATCCAGCGCGTGTTGTTCCCGCACCCTTTCCGACAGCCAACAAACGTCGTCCTGTACTCAGGGTAAACGAACCCTGGGCTCTGGCTCGACGACTACCACCTTACGTGTCAGGCCGGCGGCGCGGACGATGACGACTTCATCATCCGCAACCTGCCTCTCCACCTTTCGGACTCGACCCGCACGTGGCTCGAGCACTTGCCTCCTAACACCATTGATGGGTGGGAATCCCTGCGATAGGCTTTTGTCGGGAATTTCCAAGGCACCTACACGCGCCCAGGGAACCCCTGGAATCTCTGTAGCTGCAGGTAGAAGCAGGACGAATCCCTCCGGGAATACATCCGCCCCTTCTCCCAGCAATGCACAAAGCTCCCGACTGCGGCCGACACGGACGTGGTCATGGCTTTCCTCGCAGGTACCACCTGCAAAAATCTGGTCCACGAGCTGGGCCGCAGCAACCCACGCACCACTGAGCGACTCCTCGACATCGCCACTAGCTATGCGTCGGGAGAGGAGGCAGTCGGTGCAATTTTCCATCCAGACAAGGGAAAGGGCAAGGAAGTCGAGACCGCCGGCGAAGGCAGCTCGAGCCGCGCTCAGAATAGGAACAAAAAGAGAGGCAAGCCGCAGCGTGGCGGCGGCAACAACGTAGTCGCAGCGGCGGACCGCAAGCCTCCCCGCCCCCAGGGCGGGGAGAAGGTGGGCAAGTTTGACGACATGCTCACAAAGTTGTGCCCGTATCACAATGGACCGGTCAAACACACACTCCAGCAGTGTGAAATGATGGCCAGGTACTTCAAGATCGTTCCTGACAAGGATGAGCCGAAGGAGTCAGAAGGCCAGGACGGGGATGGGGGTCGCGAAGATTCTTACCCTCACGTCAAAAAGTGTATCATGATCTTCGGAGGACTAGAGGCATATAGCTGCAAGCGCCGGCAGAAGAAGGAGCGGCGCGAGGTCTTCGCAGTCGCCCCGGCAACGCCGACATACCTCGACTGGTCGGAGCCTGACATCACTTTCGGTCGAGAAGACCATCCGAACCACGTTCCTCACCCGGGCCATTATCCACTCGTCGTGGATCCAATCATAGGGAGCGTGCGCTTCACCAAAGTACTGATGGATGGGGGCAGCAGCCTCAACATCATGTACTACAATGCCCTCGAGGCCCTCGGCCTACGTAGCGAAAAGCTCCGACCCTTGGGGGCTCCCTTTCAGGGGATCATTCCCGGAAAGAAAACGGTACCTCTGGGGCAGACCGACCTGCCCGTCACGTTCGGGGAGCCGGACAACTTCCGGACCGAGTACCTTACCTTCGAGGTCGTGGCATATCGTGGGACCTACCACGCCGTTTTGGGAAGACCGTGTTACGCGAAGTTCATGGCTGTCCCAAACTACACTTACCTGAAGCTCAAGATGTCGGGGTCGTTCGGCATCATCACAGTCTCCTGCGACGTCAAGTTGCCATACCAGTGCGAGGTGGACTGTTGCGAAAACGCCATGGCCGAGGTACGCAGCGAGGAGTTGATGGCAGCGATTGAAGCTACTAACAAGATGGACGTCGACCCCTAGAGTGCGAAGAGCTCGGACACCCACAACACCAACAGCTATGTCGCCTTCTTCACTATTACCTAGTATTTTTGTCATCATGTACATATGCATGTAACCTCTCTTAAAGAGCAAAAAGTTCGAGGAATAAAAACGTGGGAACCCTTGGACCGACCGCTTAGCAAGGTGCACTCTCGGTGCGCGCCAGAACACACCTCGCTCGGGGGCTAGGAAGGGGGTCACCCCTTGTCTTTCACTCCAAAAACTTTTTTGTTCAAAAAATCGTTTTGCTAATCTGCTAAGCGAAAGTCGGATTTCCCGCACCAAGAGAAGAAATCTCAACGGACCATGCCAAAGGGCAGCGAGGTACTCTGGCTCTCCGGAGCCAAGTGCCTCCACCCAACTGCCTGTCCGAACAGATTAAAACTCTTCCACGGAAAATCGGGCAAGTAGTCCAAGCAAAAAAGAAAATACGAAATTCAACAAGCAAACAAACATAGAAAAAGCTCATTAAGGAGTTATCAAAGTTGTCTTAAGCCCCCATCGGGGGCACATCACAAGATAATTTAAATTGTTTTGTTACAAGGGCCCTCGGCCCTGATCTCTGACCACGCAGGGTCATTCTTCCGGTGGTGGGAACACCTCGTCGTCAAGCTTGGCGGCCAGGACCGTCGTTGGCTCCTCCGCATCGGCTTCGACCCGATTGAGCAGATCCTCCGGGGCGTCCAGGGGGTATCCCTCGCTGACAAGCGCGGGAGTCACCACGTCGTAGAGGCAGGCGGCGATCGACATCGTGCGGTGGACCCCGATGCGCAGTGCCTCCTGGATTCGCGCTTGGCCCCGCTCCCACAATAGGCCGATGCGAGTTCTGGCTGCTGCCGGACCACCCTCGACAGCCTGCACGCCAAAGAGGTCACACACCTCCGCCGCGCTTGCGCCTCCTGTGCGCCGGCCTGTAGCCCTGGGGTGACATGGAAGAGGACTTCAACCTCTAGAAGCAGCTTCTACACAATGCCAGGGCGAACGGCAGACGAAGGAAACGTACCTTAGTTCTCCTCCTCTAGGCCGTTGATCGCCGCACGAAGTTGCGAGATGACTGTCGTCAATTCGCCCACCTGGGCAGAGAACTCCAGGATCCTCCGGTTGGCATCGGCACTGCGCTCGCGCGCCCTAACAGAGAAGTCTTCAAGGCGGGCCACGGCGGCGTCATGCTATCGGCCGTTGACCTCGCCCTGACGCCGCACGGTGTTACGCTCATCCTCCATCGAGTCCAACGCCGAGGCAGCTTGACGTTGTCCCTCGGCTTCAGCGTCACGCTCGGCCATCAGGCGTCCTATTTCAACCTGACGCGCTGAGCATTCATCCACCAACATCTGACGGACCGCCTCCGCATCAGCACGGGCCGCGTTCCGCTCTTGCTCAGCCCGCACGATGTCGCTGGCAGCCCGCTGCGCTAACGCCTGGGCATCCGTCACGTTTGACTCTGAGGCGCCCAAGTTCTCCTCCAACTCCGTTACGCGACGACGAGCCGCAACGAGGTCCTCTGCCATGGCGGCTGCCCCCACGGGCACCCACGTCCCAGGAGTCCATCGGCTGGCCTCCCGACAGAGGAATTCCGACTTCTCGACACTGGTCGCCATCAGGATCTACACAGAGAATGGCATCAGGAGTCCGACGGGAAGGAACAAACAACGTCTACGAACAAAACGATTTCTCACATTGCCATGGTGCGAGAAGTCCTCGGAGAATGACGCGACAGCCCTCTGGATCTACTCTGCGTACCTCGCGACCTGGAGGCCAAGCTCCTCACGGGCACCCGCCACCCGATTCCAGTGATGGAGCTCGCGCCGGTCATCCAGCGTGAACACAAGGGACCCCAGGTTCCCCTGATCGGCCCAGATGAGTCGGTCGCCATCCCCAAATGCACGACGGTCAGGACGGAGGCGACATAGGGCCCCAGGGCCGTCTTCCCTCATAGCCTCGGTCGTCTCGCCTAGTGAAGTCGCGCTAGACTGGGAGAAGACGGCCTTCGACGCTCGGGCCGCCGCCACCTCCCCCACGGTAAGGGACGGGGGACCCACGGTGTCCCGGGCCGGCATGTTGGGAGGAAGGGGGCTGCTCAGAGGTTCCACCTCACTCGCACCAGCCACCCTGCCCTCGGGCAGGGCGGTGATGACGCCAGGAACCGCGTCCCCCAGGTCGGCGGCGGCCCCGCCGACCATTCCCATCACGACGGCCGCCTCCACGTCTTCTGGCGCCTCAAACGGCGGGATCTCCTCGGCATCCACGGCCATGGAGTTACCAAGGCCACCCTCCTCCCTGGGGTCATCGACGACCGCCACGACTGGGGGAGAAGGCGGCGTAGTAGCCTCAGGGCCGACGTTCATGGGGGCTAGTGGCATCCCACCGGCGATGGCGGAGCTGGCCAGGGCCAGCCCAGTCCCGACCACGGCGGCGTCTGCCAAACCTGCAACCGGGGAGGCACCGGACCGGCCTCCCTCGACGGACGGTGCTCCCCGACGCAGTGTTTTCCATCCCGCGTACGTAGAGCCATCGGCGGTCCTAAAACATTCAACACAATCATCACAGATCACGAGCAGCCTTTTCCCCACTGACAAGGCAGAGGAAGGCGCCAGGGTTAGCAAACTCACCCAGCGGAGAAGAGGCGTTTCTATTTCGTCCCCACCCCGCTGCGGCCGGCGGCGCCCAAATTCCCGCTCGGTCCGACCCCATCGGACGAGGCGGAACGAGGGTTCACCGGGTGCACGCCGAGCGTCCTGGGGCCAGGTGCGCACCGAGCGTCCTGACCGGAATCGCCCCCGCCGCCGGCGCGACCCCCGCGGGGTAGCATAGCGTTCCGACCACTAGGGAACCTGGCGCAACCACAGGTTGAGGATTCCAATCCTCGTCGTCACCATCGTCATCTCCGCCGTCCCCACTGGGACCACCACTGCTTTCGTCTGATTCGGTGGGGGACTCCTCTTCTGTTACGCCGGCGTGGCGCTGTCTCACCCGCTGCTGTGCCAGCTCCGTGCACCTCAGCGCCCTTTTGGCCTTCCTTCTCTTCCTCTCGGCAGCATCCACTTGCTATCGCGCGTTCCGCTCCTTGTTCGCCGACCGCTGTGCTAGCAGAACGGGAAGGAGGGCGGCCACGTGACGCGCCGATGATCGGGGCCCCTGCGGGAAGAAGAACGAGGATCCCTGGGATGTCACCGGCAAAGAGAAGGCAACGCGAAAGTGAAAACAGACAACAAATCCTCAACACTCACCAGATCGACGGCCGCAGGATCTGGGCGCATCGGAGGCCAGCGCCTGATGTCGTTAAGGGTAAACTTGTTCCCCAGCAGTCTCCCCATGATTGAGACCGCGTGGTCGAAGTTTAACTCTTCGGCCACCATGGTAGTCCCCCCGCGCGGTGCTCCGGACACCATGTCATTCAGCGGGAGCGCCTGCACCATGAGCGGAAGGACCCGACGCCAAAAGAACTACGCGACGACCACCGCTAGGTTCAGCCCATGGTCCCGGAGCCCAACCAGGCTTTGGAGGTAGGGCTGTATCCTAGCGAGCTCGTGCGGGGTTGGACCGTGATGCCAACGGGGGAGCTCCTCCCCGAAGAGCCGGCCCGTAAAAACTGGGAGCGGCGCCTCGGGATGGTTCCGGATGTAGAACCACTGCGAGTGCCACCCCCGGTTGGACGAGGTCGTTCGCGCCGGCATATAGGACGACCAGTTGGAGGAGCGGAGGCTGACCGCGCACCGCCCGCAGGACGCCACCGACCTTGTGCCGCCGGTGTTAACGAGAAACACCGATGCCTTGAAGAAGTGCTTCCACGGCACGAAATCCGGCTCCACCCCAAGCATTCCCTCCGACATGGCTGCGAAGGCCGCGAGGTGGAGGATGGAGTTGGGATTGAGGTTTTGAAGCTCGATCTCGTAATGGTTGAGAACCCCCGAAGAAAGCGAGACGGTGGGGTCCCGAACCCCCGCTCATGAAACGAGAGGAAGGATACCACGTACCCCACGGGAGGCGCCGGGGCGTCGGCACCGGTGGGGGCGATCCATTCGACGACAACGTCGGTGAAGTGCTCGGGACGCCGTAGCCCATCCCGCACCAGCTCAAGCGCCCACTCCCGGACGAGCGAGCACCGATCCCAGCTTCTCGAAGGATGATCTCCAGCCATAGGGAGAAGCGCTTGGGGAAAGGACTCGCATCGCGGCGGAAGGTGCCGTTAGGGCAGGAGCACGGCGACGCAGGCCCTAGACGCAAGCAAGACGGCTCAAGAAGGAGTAGGAGACGAAGACGACAAGCAGTACGAATGCGGAGGAAGGGGGATGACGCGACACCAAGATACTTGTAGGAACCCGGAAGACGAACCGTCACTTCGTTGATCCTCCGCGCCACGTCTTGGTCCCACCACTCGAGCCGCATTAAAGGCGGTCGCTCAGCCGTAACGCTTCCACTATAGGCAGGAATATCGGGAACTGCACGCGTCGCGGCAGGTAACTGACACCATTCGCTTTTTCCCCCGTTCTGATTCATATGCTGCATTCATCATTGCAGGATCCACCCCGGACCCATCGCATCGCGTGCACAGACTTCACCCACGCATCCTCGACCAGGGCACGAGCCTTCCGAGCGCGAGCGCGTCTCGGGAGAGCCCTCGATTCGGCCGACTCACGCGGAGGTCAGAGGTACGCGCACGTGGCGCAACAAACGGCGATGGCCCATGGCCCCAGGTAAGCCAAAAGGGATAAGGGCTATAGACGCCCCGACGGCCCATTACAGTCCAGGGGTTCGAAACGGTCGTCTCAGGACAACAGAGCAAGGGGCGAATAGGGAATGGACACAATAGCGGTCGATAGCCTGGCGATCGGACGTCGAGCTCATTCCCAGATTTTGTATTTGAGTCCGTCTTACGGATGATTGGTTCATGGTATTCCTACTGAAGGAAGGAAACAGGCCCTCGGGACCCACCGAACGGACCCGGCTACTATATGAAACCGATTTGGGGTGAGCCACGACATGGGCCACCAGCCGGAACCCCATCGAACGGGAACTGAGCACCCCACTCAGATTTGCCCGATAGAAACTCGACGAGCAGCCATGGTTCGTCTGCTTCGAGGATAGCATGGTTCGGCTCATATTCCCCCTTCTCGCGGAGAGATGCGTGGGGAACGAACCCAAAAAGACGACACAGAACCGAGACAATTTTCTTTCCATCAGGTAAAGACTCGGTGACTGGCGTCGCACCACGGGGCAAGCCTCACGCGTCGGAGGTCCGCACAGGTAAACCCAAACAGCCTCTCCTTCTTTTTGATAAATCTAAAAAACTGACCCTTGCAGGGATTACACGTTCTCCAAGAGCCATAAGGGATGAGCCCTATTGTCAGACACCAAAAACACCAAAAAGTGGACTGAAGGAAACTCCTAGGCCAAGAGGCCAAAAATGCCAAAAAGCCCCTGTTGGTTATCACGCCGCCGACGGACGCAGCCGTATATCAAGGTCAGGTGACCCAGCCGCGAGGCCTAAAAAAACACCTACCTGGCATACAAGATCGTGTCAGACGATGGCGTCGCGACCCATGGGCAACTTCGATCGGGCGGGTTAGGCACAGCCGTCGCCCCGTCTTTAGGGAGCCCCGGGTCGTGCCCCTTCTCCAGAGTTGGTCGGGCACTTTACAGCTAAGTCGCCCAGCTGCTCCGTGACCAAGGACTCTGGAGAGGGATCGCACGACATCGACTCCCTCGGGACGGAGAGCAGGGGCCATTCCACGAAAGGGATGGATCCTACGCCCTTCATCCCAAGGAGCGATTCATGCAGGGGGTGTTCACAAACTTTCGCTCCACTAGTGGTTAGGATAAGGGGAAGCTATGCGCATCTCGCAGAGCTTCCTCTGAATCCTGCCACGGGGCAAAAGGGAATGAACCCACCCCCTACGCAGAACTTCCTCTGAATCCGGTTTTGCTCTCAAAAGGCCGTCCGCCAGGGCGGCTCAGAGGGCTCTCCGACGGGACTTCGGAGGAAGAACTTAGGGCAAGCCATGCTGTGAGGATGTGTGCCTCCCCACAGGCGGCTGCCCCTATTTATAGCCCGCAGGGCACTCACGTGACAACCGGCCCGTGAAGCTACAGCCCCGCCGCCCAACCACATTGCACTGTTCGACGACACCCACTTTAAGGGGGCGCAGCCGTGCAGCAAGGCCATAAATGGCCAAGCAGACTGCGGACTTAGGGCACGCCGTTCAGAGTCTGGACCACAGAGCGAGCAGTGCTCTGGCACCACTCCTCAAATGGGAAAGACATGGCACGTCCGCTTTTGGGCTACAAGGAAAGGGGGCGCAGTCAGACTCCGGAATCCGACAAACAAATCTTTGATCGGTCAATCGACCGTACAGGCCGAAAGACAGCGCGACGCAGACCTGACTCGTCATCTCAAGGTGCGTCAGCCCGAGGCCAACAGTGCCACCCGTGCGAGGGCTGGCGTGCGACCGAAGGTCTGGCCCTGACGCGCGGAGCAGCTCTCTCTCTCTCTCCCTCCGCCTCGTGGAGGAAGCGAAGGGTCGAGCACTGTAGAAGTCTTCCGAGTAAGCCCTTAAGAGGAAAAATTTCCCTCCTAAGGCCTTGGGGGCTACACCTGGTGGGTGCGCTCGTGCTCACCCACCGGAATATGCAGAATCGAACCAAACCACCATAAAACGCTCTCGGAAGCCTCCGGTGTAGTCCTCACTACACCGAAGGCTCGGGGGCTACTGTCGGATACCTAGAAATAGGGTACCCAAATTACCAGACTCTGCAAAAACAAAAACCACCATCAAGGGGCTCCTTCGGCTCGCCCGAGCCAAGGTGACGTCGCCCGTAACGTCATTAACCCTCGGGGGCTCCTTCACCACGCCCGAGCCAAGGTGGCGTCGCCCGTAACGTCATTAACCCTCCGGGGCTCCTCCGCCTTGCCCGAGCCAAGGTGGCGTCGGCCGTGACATCATCAACCCTCGGGGCTCCTCCGCCTCGCCCGAGCCAAGGTGGTGTCGCCCGTGATGTCATCAACCCCCGGGGGCTCCTTCGCCTCGCCCGAGCCAAGGTGACGTCGCCCGTGACATCATCTGCCCTCGGGGCTCCTCCGCCTCGCCCGAGCCAAGGTGGTGTTGCCCGTGATGTCATCAACCCTCGGGGGCTCCTCCGCCTTGCCCGAGCCAAGGTAGCATCGCCCGTGACGTCATCAACCCTCAGGGGCTCTCCCGCCCCGTCCGAGCCCGGCAAACGTCATCCATGACGACCCTCGCCCTCGGAGGTCTCATTGACATACACAGCCTGGGGCGCCCTAGCCCACATAGTCAAAAGGTCCATAGTACGCTCCTTCCTCATGGATGGGGTTCAAGGCATGAGCCACCATGCCGACTTCTGTTCACCCTGCGGAACAGGGTCCTGTGCTGCCTAACCAACGACTCTCACGCGTGATATCTATGTCATGTCTCCGACGGACACCCCAACAGGGATTAGGGCGTCATCAAGCCCTGTATGACGGGATGCGGGGGTGCCTGGTCCTGTGCGACCAACCTCCGCCCATACCCGGAAAGGGGAACATCAGGTTTCCCGATCACAAGGCGTATGGCTACAACTCGACAAGGATGAACAGGACTCGGACATGCGTCTACTAGCGCAATCTTCCTCAGGAAGGAAGACAGGATGAAGACAAAGGCTTCCTTCGGCAGCAGCCCAAGCCGGGCCCACGTCACTCCCCCCTCTCTCTACTGTACTCCTCCATCTCTCCCTACGTATAAAGGGAGGGAATGGACCCCCAATCTCTCTCTCTCGACATCCCAACATTCATTCACATACACTCAAACTCGCACACACGCGAGCACTCACCAGAACCAAGAACCGCATACACACAAGACCTGGGGACAGCCTCCCCTCTCTCACCAAAGCTTGTAGCTCCCTCCTACGAGCTCTCCGCACTCGGTAATACAACCCCGCAACACACTGGACGTAGGGCGTTCGTGCCCGAACCAGTATAAACCTCCGTGTTCTCCGAGCGTAACCATCCGAACTCTGACACGCTTAGAAATTTACTCGTTGATCGTCTAGACCCTGCCATTTTAGACACCGACAAAGAGCCCTAGGAGCCGGCCACAACACTTATATAGCAAACACCAAGCAACTAGATGTTTTTCCCCTTCATTGCCACTGTCTGCGTCAGTCCGGACGCAAGATGCACAGGGGGTCCGGACCATAGCGCATGCGTTCGGACCCTCTGCCAGTTTGAATTCACCCGTTGGCGCCCTTCCTGGCGCTGACGTGCCACCTCCGGACCCTGTGAACAATGGCGTCCGGATCCTCCATATTCTGCATCCGGACCCAATCCAGAGAGGGTCCAGAGAGCTCCTCAGCTCCGGACCCGCGTCCGGTGTCTTGTGTCCGGACCATACCTTGCGTCCGGATAAATACTTCCAGAGGATTCCAGAGAGCGCCGAGCTCCGGACCCGAGACCGGAGTCAAAGTCCGGACCCTCTTTAGCGTTCGTACCTCCTGTTCAGAGAGGACGAGGCCTAGGTTATGCCTCCGGTCGCATGTCCATTGGTACGGACCGCACCTAGCTTGCGTCCGGACCCTGCGTCCGGAGCTCCTTTGAGTTCCAAACCAAGCCTCTGTTTCTTCTCCAAGTCTTCAAGTGCTAACACCAGGTGTTCCAACCACTTAAGCTCTGTGTTAGCCTTTTACAATATATTTCTTGGATTTTAGTTTAGTTCTTTGTGTCACTTAGGTTCATTTTATATGGATGCAATGCAAACCTAGTGGCACATGATAACCGCAATCGAAACGAGTTTTCCCTTCTTAATAGTACGGCTATCTATCCTCAAGGTGATCACACTCTCTATAGTGTCTTGATCACTCAAGGGGTTATCATAGCCTGCCACCTTGATTTCTAGTTAATTCACTTCTCGTTACCCATCGAAAATACGATACCTGGAATACTCCTGGTAAAAACTACACTTGATAGTTGTACGCTTGCGGTCTTTTACCCGTTTGTCACTTTTAGTGTCAATAGTGATCAGGGCTAGGGGCTGGCACAGTGTTGGGCAAGGCTGGGCGAGGAAAAAGACGGCGTGAGAGAGAAAAGGAAAGAAGAAATGGTAATCTGACACATGGGTCCCATTTTATTAGATATTATTGGTGATCTGTTGGAGCATCTTCCCCAATAATATCAAGGTGATCACCAATATCCTTCTATTGAGATTTGAGATTAAAATGTTGGTGAGATATTGAAGATGCTCTTAGATTCAAGATGGCAACGGACACCTTTTACTCGCGTGCCCACAGGTAAAGACCCTCTAGGTTGAGGATATGGGTGTCGAGTTGTTCCCACAGGTATCGATGAGAGTTCGGAGTTAAACACAATGGATAATATCTAGCTTGTAAGAAAAAATCTTACCATGACCGCTTATCCATGTGCTCGCTCTAATACCATGTCATGTGGATACAATATCCTAGTATTTATTTTTCCTCCATCTCATTCTTCATACTAGTGAAAGCCTATTTGGAATGCGAGAATTTTTTCTTGTTTGTGTGTTTTTTCCCGGTGAAATAAACTGATTCCTGTAAAATTCTTCATGTATTTCAAACAGGCCCTGATTTCTAGAGCTATATTCTGTAGATGTATGTAAAATCACTAGGTAGTACTAGTTCTTATTAGTTTTGTTCTTTTTCATATAGCATATAGGGATATAGATCTTCCAAGTAGCACGCAACCAGCAGGTGCCTGCAGAGATGTAGACCCCTCGAAGCAGCATGCAACCAGCGGAGCCTCCATTGGTGTACAAATAAAGTGATCTATGTAGACTAGTAAACGTTTAACTATTATTCACACAATGGAAACTATCAGCCCTTGTGATTTTTAAAGTGGTTTTTTTATTTTATCATGTCTCATCTTTACTTTATTTCTCTCTGTTTTTAGCATGAACCATCTTCTCTCTCCAAACATATAGAGCTTCTGTAAGCCACCATAACAAGTGTATCACATCTAATTTTTTATCTAATCCTACGTATCACTTGGGGTTACAAGTAAAAAGTTTACAGTGAAAAAGGCCTAAGTGTGCAGGTGATCCTATTTCCGGCAACCGGCTGACACTTGCTCTGGCTGACCATTACATCGCACAAAAAGTCAGAGAATCTCCAAGAGATATGATATCCTTGTTCTGTATTGCATATTTAGATTTTTATTGATAAAATTGAACACCAAGAGATCTTCTATTTGGTTTTGTATAATAGCAAGTATACTATTCTTGAAATCTTATTGGACATAAATAGCAAACGAACCTGATTTGCTATCTTGTGATGAGAAATAACAAGTCTATTGGAAAACTCTTTTTTTTAGAACTTCTATATTTTACAAAAGAGTTAAACTATGTAATTTAGCTATTTATTTTACCATATCTGTTGGAGATGCTCTCACGTGTTGGCTTGTTGCTCCTCCGGTGCTTAATTGTCATTTTTTAAACATGTTGTTTGTTCATGAATATTTGTCTCTTTGGTTTCCTCATAGCATCTCCAACAGTTTTACAAATGGGCTTTGCATTCTTGTTTTTGCAAAAAAGTCTAAAAAACTCTTATCCAACGGTTTGGCAAATAGGCTTTGCATTTTTGTTAACTTGGCAATTTCCTGGAAAGGATTGGCATATATGCCTAGCGGAACGCGCTTGACATTTTCCGCGCTCGACCAATTTTGGTAATCGCCACAACAATTTCCATAATTTTGGTAGTTGTCAAGTCAGTTTTGTTAATTGCCAAGTCAGTTTTGCCAAAGCGTTGGAGATTGACTCTTTTTATTTTTGCCATATTTATTTGAGACTTGGCAAACTCTCAAATTTGCCAATTAAAATATGCAAAACCGTTGGAGATGCTCTCAGAGAAGACAATTTTATTTTGTCTTTCTAAGAGCATCTCCAAGAGACTAGCTAAATCGTTTTCTAAAGTTAAATTTAGCTATTGTCTAACGAAAAAAACGTCTCCAACAGACTCTGTAAATAACTCTCTATATTTAGTGATTCTCCATTCCACCTGATTCGCTGTCTACTTTTGGATAGTCATCCTCACTAACCATTTAGCATCTCTATTTTACAGAGTCTGTTGGAGTACTATAGTATTATCTATTTTAGAGAGTAACTAAATCACTAAATTTAGCTAGTCTTTTTAGCTACTTTCTTGGAGATGCTCAACAGTTGAAAATCACCCTCCCTCTCAGTAAAGGCAGCCAGTGGCTGTACGACATCTAGGTGGTCGGATCCGAAACAGACGGTTCAGATTGTTCCAATCAGCTGTGCTAAGAGCACCCTGCGCTTGCTCTAGCTGAGTAGTGCGGCCTGCAACGCAAGCAAATCCTATCTCCAACTCTCCAAACCTGTGAACCCCAATCGAATGACGCCGATGGCGCGCCTCCTCCTACCGGCTCCCCCATTCGTCTCCATCTCCGATGTGAGCCGCCTCCAGCTCCCCCCTTGCGGCCGCCACCGGCCTCGCCTCTTCTGGAGGGGCGTGGAGTGGGGCTCCGTACAGACCCGCATGGTCTCTTCTTTCGTTGGTATGAGCGAACCCTACTACCCGTGGAATAGATTGCTCTGGGTGCCCTGTTCTAGGGGGGTTCTTTGATGTGCGGAATCAAATTCAAATGTTTCTCATATTCTTGCTCTTGAGGGAATGGCACGTTGATTTTGTCTTTCTTTGGCGTCGAACTGTAGGGAGCAGAACACGCCGCAGAAACGTTATATGTGCTTCCCTGTTTGGAGTTGGGGCTCCCGAAGCACTGGTCATTGGAGTAGTCGCCTTGTTGGTGTTCGGCCCCAAGGGTCTGGCAGAGGTAAAGTATCTGTGTCTACAAGCCTCGTGAGCTTCTGTTCTTGCCTTCTTGGGGCTATTTACTCGTTAATTAATGTGTTTGAGAGGTGCTAGCGATTGAGAAATATTGACCACTGATCGACAAGATTGACCTAGATATAGAATCTCAACCCAAAAAAATCAACTCAAAAGAAAAAGACTAGACCAACTTACGAGGAACTGAATGGCATTTTATTAAGAAATTAGGCGCCCAAATTCGTTAAAAAAAATCAACTTCAGTAGTACTCCATTCAAATTATAAGACGTTTTGGATTTTCTGGATACATTGCTTTTATTATGTATCTAGAAAGTGCATAACAAAAGCTACTATCTAGAAAAGTCAAAATGTCTTATAAATTATTATTAGAAATGGAATATTATGTTAAGACCATTCCTTTTTCTTTTGCTCACTGTTTATTCCTTTGTCCATTCAGATTCATACGAGCGCGTAATTTTTCCCTAGTCCAACTCTCAGTTCAGGAACACGGTTTTTTAGCCCTCAAGGGCATGTGCTCCCACTCCATGTACCGTTGGATTTGCATTGGGATGTGTGTGTGTGTACACATCCCAATGCAAATCCAACGGTACATGGAGTGGGAGCACATGCCCTTGAGGGCACATTTAACTTTACCCTCAGTTCAGGCCACGGGTGTCGGGTCCATTGAGGGCTTGTTCACAGGAAAAACGAAGGAACAGGAAATTTTTCATATGTTCCAAACAGGCCCTCCCAATTTTCCTGGCATTATCCATCAGCTGCCGTAATTATGCATACCTATAGTCCTATTTTCGTCTGCTCTGTGGACAAGTTGCACCAGAAATGACATTATATTTCATGGAATCGTGACCATCCCATGGTGTCAATCGTTGAGTTATTATATTTCATTCATGACTGGGATCCCTTTACACTTTCATCTGCCTCTGGAACTGTGTCATTGTTAATAAACTTTTAGTTTTAGAGAATAAGATTGAGGTTAACCAAAAGAATTTCTCCTATCACGTTGTTCTTTTGTTGGGTACACGAAATTGCATGTTTAACCTTATGTCTTATTTTAACATGATACTTAGCTGACAGTCTAAGGCATTAATCTGTTAAGTTCCTCCCTGATAGGCTTTAATCGTGAACATTGTTGCCACTATGGAATTGTTATCATGACTTCAAGCACCATCCATTTCTATATTTAGAGTTTTGCTTTGTAATCCTTCTTTGAATTCTCAGCATCATTGTCATCCAAACTGTCCATTTTAAATAGTTTTAGTCAAAATATATTGTAGGACATGTATGCGTAAAGGTTCACCTCAAGGTTAAATTTAATAGTCCTTGATCTGCGAACAACCAAAGTCAGAAATCATTCTGTTCTCACTTTTTCCATGTTTCCTTCTAAATGCTTTTCCCTTTGCTTCTATGCTTGAGAATCATTTCCATATCAACATATGTTCTATACAAACCTATGATGTCGAGCTAGCACTGTTAAAAAGACATGTTTTAGATGCACTAACATTAGGGTCTTGGTCTCATTTGCTATCTTGTTTCCAGGTAGCCAGGAATTTGGGGAAGACTTTGCGTGCTTTCCAACCAACCATTAGAGAGATACAGGTTGGACCATGATTTGTTGTTGCAGTATGTTTGAGGATCTTGTTACATAATGTAATATGATTTGCTGCACTTAGGATGTATCAAGGGAGTTCAGGAGCACTCTTGAACGAGAAATCGGAATTGATGAGATTTCCCAACCAACGAATTATAGGCCCACAACCACGAATAACAACCAACAACCTGCTGCCGACCCAAGTTAGTTGACTACTTCTGAATTTATTTCCAATGTTATCATGTCCACTTCAGTAAAAAAAGAACTTTTCCTAAATTCCACATTTGAGAACCATGTTTTTCAGTCAAACACCACAGATACCCATAGATGCACATGTTCTATTTTCATTCCTAGATGTTATTGTTGGCAAACCTCTGTTACATGTGCATTATCTGGCTAAGTTATGGTTCTTCCTTTTTCATTATATTATGTTATATACTTACAAACAGACAGAAGTATTTGTCATCTGGAAGATGATATACAGTCAACCAGATGATCATTTAGCATTTTCCCTGATATTAATGAAAGAAAAATTCTTCCATGCGAGCTTAACACTCATGGCCCTATGATTGTGTTCTCTCATTTGTTTTAAAAAGCATGTGCTTCAAACTGAAAATAAAAATTATCCTTTTGGTTCTAGCCTCAGAGCTCAGAAGATGGGCTTTCACCGGTCTCTGAAGTCATTGATTCTATATTGCTATCACTATGTTAGTGCCTTGTTACTATCCATCCTGCATTCAGATGTCAAGCCTGAGCCTGCACCTTACACTAGCGAGGAACTCATGAAAGTAACTGAAGAACAAATTGCTGCATCAGCTGCTGCTGCATGGAATCAGGAACAGCCTGCCGCATCGCAACAGCAAGGTCTGCCATTTCTTGTCTTGCAATTTCTTGAACTATTTAGTAGTATTTTACAGTACCAAGGCTCCTAGTTTGTGTCTCCCCATGTTAATTTCCAATCTGGAGAATAAAAGAGACATTTACATGAATTTTCTGAACTTCTTGATGTTTCAGAAGCAGCGGCCACTACTCCAAGTGAGGACGCAGCCACATCAGGAGGAAGCAATGGTCCTGCTGCCCCTGCTCCTGCTCCTCCGGCTCTTGCTGTGAGTGACTCTGAACCAAGCAAAGCGAATCAGAGGGAGAAGGTGGACACAGAGAGATGACGCCGCTTAACAGTTTGACGCTGGATGGAAAGATCACAGTGCACAGATCAGGATTAATTTTGTAGGCGATGGAATAAAGTACGAGAGCGTTTTGGATGCTTAGGCTTTCTGTAGCAGCATGGGCCGGTAGATACAAAAAAGGCTGTGTGTATATTTCCCACGTTTTGCGTGTCCGTGATTGTTTCCAATCATAATTGTAACATTGTGAGCCTACCACCCTACCGTATCCACCGAGTTTGTATGGATTAAGTTAAAAAACAGGTTCAGCTAAGAAAAATAGTGCCCATCGGTTAATCAGATGTTTTGTTTTTTAAGATTAAAATTAGGCACTTGAATAGGCGAATTCAATCAAACACAAAGAAAATTTGGTCGAACATTGAAAATACAAACATCAATAACTACTAGTACATTATTTGGTTTGGAAACATATAAGCGTTTTAATTGTATAAATCAAATGTTTTGTGTTTTAAGAACACACTTGAACAGGTGAATACAATAAAACACAAGGAAAATTTGGTCCAACACTAAAACTGCAAAACCCCATAACTATTACATTTTTTCTGCGATTCCCATAACTATTACATTGTTCATGTAAGTTGTATATGTAGATTTTCAAAATATTTGCAAAATTCCTTATACTTGAATGATTCTAAGCGCATTGTAAAAGAAACTAATGGTCAAATATATGCACTGAAAACATGTAGGTCATATGTGCAAGCGATTGTGATGGAGGGGATACCACTAAACTAACCAACAGCCGCATCAGTTAAACCTGCGAAGTGCGACTTCATACCTGATTTGAAGCACATTCATGATGCCTACTCAAGCAATGCCAGCGCCTTGATTGAAAATCTGTTTGAAACACGTGGATTTAACATGCAATAGGTTCAGTTGCATGCGGTGTCGAGTAGAGACGAGAGGTCTTGTTTGTCTGTACTCTGTATAGAGTAGCCCGCTGTAGTCTGTAGTCTGCACTGCATATTATAATTGGGGCTTTCGGCGGATTTCGGCGTTATGGATAGGCATGAGCGGTGCCGACGTACCATGACGAGGAAAATTCTGGCAACGCGTGCAGCCGCCTGAAGACTGATGCTGGTCCCAAACAAGCAAGCAAGTACCGAGAGCCGACGCTGCAGGCTTAGCTTCTTTTGTTCTTCTTGTATTACCTGAATCTGCGAAAACTACACATAAAACAGAGGACGAGAGAGAGAGAGAGAGAGAGATCATGGATTACAGCATGCAGGGTTCCAAGGACTCATACTCGCCGCAAGGCAAGACTCTGCTCGGCTCCTCCTATGATCACTCTAGTTTGCTTTGTTCTTGCAAACTGTTCTAGAGCTGCTAGCTCTGTTCTTTGTTTCGAGGTGACCATCCAATTTTTGTGTCTTCCATCAGTTCACAACTTGTACCCGGACGCTCAGCCAGGGCTGTATCCTCCTCCGCCGCCGCCGGAGAACCCGCAGGGGGGCTACGGCTACCAGTACCAGGGCTACTTCGGCGAAGCGGCGAACCCTCCTTACGTTGGCAGATGGCCGCAGCAGGCAGCAGCTCCGTCTGATGGGGGGCCTTTCTACTACCAGCACGATGCCGACTGCATCACCTTCCTCAGAGGATGGTATGTATGTTCCAATTCCCTCTACGATTCTTTAATTAAGCTTTACATATGCCTTGATCAATGGATGCATATATATACATACACATGTCGCCATGCTGATCCTGTTCTTGTCTAGTGAGACATGTGCTGTATGTGCATGTACCGTCGTCGTCCTAGCGGCGAGTTTTGTTTTGTTTCTTCCTTTCGGAAATGGGGCCGGCATATCATATCAATGACAAATTGTTTCACAGCCACATGGATATGGTAATCTCAAATTACAAAAGTAAAGCCGTTCTTTATTTTTTTTTAAAAAAGGCTTTGATGGTGAAGCTGAAGTGTGCCAACTAGGGTTATTGGCTTGTTTTGATAAAATAGCTTGAAGATGTTCAGGTTCCTTTGTATTGGAGAGCTGAGTGCTTGTTTGAGTTCTGTCTCAGTCTCAGACAATCAATCGTCTGATAATAAATTAAAAAAAGAAACAAACTGAAAGCAGACTGAAGTTGCCACACCGGCCTGCAGTGTCCCCTCAAATTTATTTTTACGGTACCTGTGAAAGACCGACGACCTGTTCTGCTGATTTTCTGTGGCTAATAATAAGTTGGTTGATTTTGTTTTTAGCTATTTTATTATATGACATAAAAACACGTGAATAAGACGACAACCGTGGACAGCATGACTCAAGTGATTGTGAAGTGAATGAATTATAATTATATATACAGCTGTATCGAAAATAAGAATACGTTTGGGTGCTTTTCTTGTGTGTCTAATTAATCCAACACATGATGTCTGTTTGCGTTGCAGTTTTGCTGGGCTGTGCTGCTGCTGCTTGCTGGAGCAATGCTGCCTCTGCTGCTACTGAGGAGGATGGAGACAGAGCGGCTGTACACAGGCTTCAGATGATCAGAACCGCAGCCGTGACCGTGAATGTGATGTACGTACATGTACAAATGTTTGAATACCAATAATACTGACTGTGATAATGGAGCCACGCAGCAGAGGCGACGGTTTTTGCGTTGATGCCATCCATATCGATCCATGTAAAACCAAGGAGCAGCTTGCCATCCATCATCATGTCCCTCTTGGCTGCCGCTCGACCTTGCATTGGTCGTACTATCTTTGAGAGAGATACTACAGTACTAGGGAGCACAGAGCAGCATGGTTTTTCTCTTCTCGGACTGGGACAGATTGAGACGCGACGGCGATGGCGCGCAGGCATAGCCGCATGGGCCATGGCCACTGCCACCACCGGACCGGACGCGTCGTGCATGCGGTGCGCGACATGGGCGGGTGCGCGACTCCCCCACGTGCCTGATGCCGACCCGAGCTCCGTCCGTGTACTCACGAGTCACAACTGTCTAGTGTCTACTAGGTCAGTCACTCGGACTGTCGTCGGCCTGTGCCTGCCAATGCAACGCCACATTCATCCATGTTCAGTCGGATGGATTCATGGATGGCCAAATCGATCTACAGCTGTAGTTTGAATGGGAAGGAAAGTTTGACTAATGCTTAATTGCCCTTCAGGCTTCAGCTATCAGCAAGAAGAGTTTTTTTTTTCCACAGCCGATTTGGTCGTATTTGTTGCTGGTATAAAAAAAAAACTGTTCCAATCAGCAGTCTCTCTCCATTCGGACCGACTGCAGACGAGAAGCCCGTGCCCACGCATCCGATTCGATCCATGCACTAGGAGGAGAGTGTCGGTGTTATGACCTGGGGGTCAAAATCATCGGCTAGTTAAATTTGTATATTGCGTGCTTCCTCTCCCAGACGTCTCAGACGTGATGAAAGAAGAACACAAGATTTATCCTGGTTCGGGCACAGAAGACCCTACGTCCAGCGGGGAAGGATGGATTGTATTATCTTGCACCGAAGTGCTCGTACAGAGGGTAAAAGCAGGTTTACACGGGGGTGCTCAGGATGAGCTGAGGCCTAGGGCTAGCAGGGCTACCCTAGGTGGTCGGTTGATCGCTTGAGATGTTGATCAAGCAATCGGGTGTGGCGTATGCGACTTAGCTCTTGGTGTCTGAGTGCCTAAGCCGATACCAATGAGCCCCTACCTATCAGCCCCCTCTTCTTCTATCCCGGCGTCCCTTTTTATAGATCAAGGGGAGGTACGGGAGTACAGAGCCCTAAACTGTAGCGGCATGAGAGGCGTGTCCGCGGTGCCATGCTGGCGAAGGGACGTCGATTGCTGTAGCGGCGTGGCCTTCCTGTCCTTCCGGTGCTCCAGGGCATGGTGATGGCAGACTGGACGCTGCCGAACGTCATGGCGCAGTGCGGTCGGCCTTCTGTAGACGGGTACGAGTCCCACAGTTGACGCGGGACGGACTGGACGGGAGCCATGCCGGAGTGGTTGGGGACGGTGGTCAAGGCCCCTGGTCGAGGGGGGGGGGGTCGAGGCCAGTGTGACCCTGTCGTATCCCTGAAGACACGGTCGAGGGCTGCCCTGTTCGTGGCTCGAGGGGGTGCCTCTGGATTCCGTATCTGCAACGTGGCTACAGTGGTCGCACGGTTGACGGAAGTCCCGGACATGGGCGGTGAACCGATGGATTTGACTGCGGTAGTGGGCGCCCATAGCGTTTGGCGGGGGCAGGTAGACGCATTGGATCCCCTTTAACCCATACCGGGAGCAGGTGAGCTGACCGAGCCCCCTGCGTGCGGGTCGCTCGATCGAACCCCCGTCCGTCATTCGAGGGGTCGAGGCGGAGGGGTCGTTCGTTCGACCCCTGTCCGTCAATCGGAGTCGAGGGGTTGAGATCGAGGCGGAGGCGGAGGGGTCGTTCGTTCGATCCCTGTCCGTCAGTCAAGGTAGACGCGGAGGGGCATCCTTCCTTCTGTGTTTCCAGTAATGGGTCGGCCCATGACTGGTCACTGTTGTTGGTGAGGTCAGCCTTTGTTTGATGGGCCTTCTCCCATTGATTGGGCGGTTGATTGGATCCTGCCTTAAAAATGGTTCCTATGTTAAGCGTTAGATTATCACAAGTTTAGGGTACCCCTTACCTTTGTACCCGACAGTAGCCCCCGAGCCTCTATGCGGATAAAGAAAATCCGCGTATAGGTTTTTTGCTAATGATCTGCAGGGTTAGTGAGAGGTTCGATCTTCCGCGGGGTATCCCTCGAGGCCCCAGAGGAGTGACTAAGAACTCCTCTTGGGGCTTTGACGTGCGATCTATCGAGGGGAGTTAGGATTAACTGGAGTCAAGGGGTCAGTTACGTTTGTCAGGCTACGAGCGTTTCACTTCCTTGGGAAAGGGACGCTCGAAGGCGGCTGTTGAAACCCTTTCGAGGGCCAGCCTTCGCTCCCTCGAGGGTTAAACTAGAGTCATAGTGCCCTATCGAGGGGTCAACTCTTTCTACCAGGCTACGAGTGTTTTCGACCCTCTTTCGTCGAGGGGTGTCGTGCGTAGTCTAGCCCTCGAGCCTCGTGTGGCTAGGCTTTCACTACCTCCTAGCGTCCTTCCCACGGATCCTTGCGCTCAGATTGTGGGACAAAGAGCATCGTGCTATCCTCGTTAGGACGAGCCTTGAAGTCCTCTGTGAGCCTTCGTAAGGACGAACCTCGAAGTCCTCTGCGAGCTGGTAACGAGTATAAATTCAAGTGAAATCCAAGTGAGAACTCGTGCCCCCTTCGACGAGGGTCGATAGAAGCCCTGAGGCGTTCTCATTTAAGCAACACCGCGTGGATTACCTAGGTGCCAACTCTGTTCGATGAGAGTCGATGGCCTGATGCCTCCCGTCGAAGGGATTCTTGGGTATTCCATAGTTATGCCTCGGATATGTCCCAGGGGGCCGCGAGAGTTCATTCTCGAGATTGGGGCTCGCGCCGGCCCCTCCTGGGTCATCCCTGACTCGCGTACTCGAGGGCGGCTGTGGAACCCTGTTCGTGGGGCCAGCCTTCGCCCCCTCGAGATTTGGGGGTGAACCGGAGTCTGTAACCCTGGGTCCTCCCTGACCTCAGGTACTCGAGGGCGGTTGTCGAACCCTGTTTGAGGGCCAGCCTTCGCCCCCTCGAGATTTTAACGGATGGATCGACGTCCGTTGCTTACCTCCGAAGATAACGTCCACCTGTTGCTCGTTGTCCGCCGTAGGCGCGTCTTTTTAGGAGATGACCGTTCGACTGCGGCCGTAGCAGGCATAGGATGCGGCGAGGCGTGCGGCATGGAGCTCGATGACGCGACAGGTGTGGCTTATCTTACGGAATACGAGGAGGCGGTAGGTGAACGCATTAAATGCAGAGACATACTTGCCTTTTCGTCGGATCCGCCCGTTGGGCTTCCAGTTATAAATACTGGGGGTGGGGGTTTGGCTTCCGCACGCTTGTCATTGTCTTCCCTGTCTCCTTCCCTCGCCGTTGCCTTCGTCGCCCACCGAGCCGGATCTCTGCGTGCGCGAGAGTAGGGAGAGGAGAGATTAGCAACATACCTTCTGTCGGGTACGAAGGTAAGGGGTACCCTAAACCCTTCGATAAATTAACGCTAAACATAACAACTATTTTTAAGGCAGGGACCAGCCCACTACTCAGTAAGGCACGGCCCATCGCTCGAGGGCCCTCTACACCAGCTATAGCGACAAGCCACGGGCCGGCCCACTTCGACGCCGAATGACGGATCGAGGGGGCGAGCAAACGACCCCCCGGCTCCCACCTCGACGATAAATGACAGACCAAGGGGCGAGCGAACGACCCCCCGGCTCCTACCTCGACGGTAAATGACGGACCGAGGGCGAGCGAACGACCCCCCGGCTCCTACCTCGACGGAAAATGACGGACCGAGGGGGCGAGCGAACGACCCCCCGGCTCCCACCTCGACGAACGAAGGATGGACGAGGGGTCGAACAAACGACCCCTCGACCTCTACCTCGACCTCTCCGACCCCGTCTCTGCTCTGACCCCGTCGGCGCTCCGACCTCTACCTCGACCAGGAGTCGAACGGACGACCCTCGGACGAGGGGCTCGATTAACCCAACTGCTCCCGGCATGGGTTAAAGTGAACCCACCAAACGACATGGGCGCCCGCGTCTGCTGTCAAATCCGCCAACTCCCCGTCAAGTCCCCGATTCCTGTCAACTATGCCGCCACTGTCGCCACTCCAGCAGTACCCCACTGTCGACGACGACTTCGGGAATGCGACAGAGCCACGCAGGGCTCGACCCCTCCCTCGACCGGGGGCTCGACCCCTCCCTCCAACAACTCCAGTATGGGGGCCGTCCCATCCGCCCCGTCCCGCTTCAGCCGTGAGATTCGTGCCCGCCTGCGGACGCTGTGCTGCGGCAACTTCTGCTGCCGCCACGACCGGGGACGCCAGAAGGACAGGAAGGCCATGCCGCCACAGTACTCAACGTCTCTCCGCCAACGCTGTACCGCGGACGCGCCGCCCATACTTCTACAGTTAGGACCCTGTACCCTCGGACCTCCCTCTGGTCTATAAAAGGGGATGCCGAGGTAGAATAAAAGGGGAGATTCGGACGATTGGATCACTCATCGGACTTCAGCTCTGACCTCCACACTCCACACACCCCGCCACTCGATCGACCCCTCGGGTGGCCAACTCCGTGTAACACAGCTTGTACCCCCCCTGTACGAGCACGTTTTGGGTGCGAGATAATACAAGTCATCCCCCCCTGCTGGACGTAGGGCCTTCTTGCCCGAACTAGGATAAACCTTGTGTCCATCTTGCATCACGTCTGAGAGAGGGAGCATGCGATATACAAATTTACTCGTTGGTGGTCTTGACCCCCAGGTCATAACACCGACAGTTGGCGCGCCAGATAAGGAGAATTGCGTGTCGATCAACTCCGAACTACTCTCTCAGATGGATTCTTCCATCCCACCGTTTCCATCCACTGCCGTCGTCTGGTTCGGTAGCCTATGGTTCGTATCCACGGACCAGGGCGACTTCATAGTCTTCCCCTCCACCCGCGGCCTGGACGCCGGCGGCACCGCTACGCCGGGGACAGCAAGGGTCAGACGACGGCCCCTCCGCTTGCGCCTCTGGCCTGCGATCAGGAGGAGGCGTGAGCGGCTCTGACGTGCTCGTCGTCATGCGGATTCCGAGGTGCCGGACGCCGTTTCCCCAGCCCCAGCAGGTGATGCGGGCCCTTCCCCTAGGAGTCCGTTTGACCCATGCTTGTGGGCCGAGGGCGGGCGCCCCTCTGAGTGGGACTTTGGCTCTGCCACATCGTCATCACCGGAGGTCCCCGTGGCCTCTCTGACACCCTCGACCCCATCACCACCGCGTGACCCGTTCCCGTACGGGCTCCACAACAGCGCCAGACTCTGCTCTAACCTCACAGGTTTGCAGATACAAGCACGTAGCGGGTCTCCAGCGACTCCGCCGCGTGCGACGTCCAACCCCGTCACCACCTCTTCACCAAACGAGCCAGGACTACCCCGTACATGGGGCACGTTACGGCGCCGCCTGGCGGAGGAGCGCATGGGGTCCTTCCCCCACTTCTACCACGCCGACCCCGACTCGGACTCTCCCGACGAGAGTTACGACTCCACCCGGGAGTGTTTCCACCTCGACGACCAAGCCGACCCGCAGGACGACGTCGACGACACCGCGGCCACTGAAGAAGTGGGAGGGGCCAACGCTACACCGGCTCGAGAGGCCAACCCCCCGAGTCCTGATAGGACCGATCCGCCCCCAGACGTCCAGATTGCGCAAGTCCGAGAGCTTCTCAGCAAGGTCGAGGAGGAGCGCCTGCGTCTTCAGCAGCTCGAGCACGCCCTCGAGCGGGATCGAGGGCGTCCTCAGGGTGGAGGAGCTCGCGAGCGGGCCCGGGAAGTCCACCGGCAGATCGTCGAGGAGGGGAACGTCGAACCCCGAGTCTTCAACCGCGCCAGCCAAAATGTCGTAGCGGCCGCGATGCTGCTCCGTGACATGCCGGCGCCATCGACCCCCCAGGCACGGCGTATCAGGGACGAAATCCAGGGGCTTCTCCAAACTGCGGCCGTACAACAGGCGGAGAGCTCAGCCTCGAGGCGTCGAGGGGCTGCCTCTGAGCGACAAGCAGCGCCCCCTCGACAAAATCGGGAGGTCTCCCGTCCACCAGAACAAGGCGCCCCAGGGCTAGGTCGAGCGACGACCGGTTCAGGAACGCCTCGTCGACGACCTCCCCCCTCGGGTGAACAATCGACGTCGGTACGGCGACGCCGAGGCTCGAGGCTACAGCGCTCACCGAGGTGGGCGCTACGACAGCGACGAAGACCGATGTCGGTCTCCGGAGCCGTCTGGGCCCCGAGTCTTCGGTAGAACCATCCGGCGGGCCTCCCTGCCTGTCCGTTTCCGTCCACCCACCAGCCTGGTCAAGTACAACGGCGAAACCAAGCCAGAGCTCTGGCTTGCCGACTTCAGGCTGGCATGCCAGCTGGGTGGAGACGACAATGACCACATCATCATTCGGCAACTCCCACTGTTCCTCTCTGACACCGCTCGAAGGTGGCTCGAGGAGCTACCCCCGGACTTGATCCAGGACTGGTCCGACCTGGTCCGGATCTTCGAGGGCAACTTCAAGGGCACCTACGAGCGGCCGGGCAACCCCTGGGACCTTCGCAGCTGCAAGCAGAAGCCAGGGGAGACCCTCCATGCCTTCACCCGCTGATTCTCGAAGCAGCGCACCGCACTGACCCACATCTCCGACCACGAGGTCATCACGGCGTTCATCGCCGGGACAACCTGCAAGGAGTTGGTGCGGGAGCTGGGGCGAAACACCCCCAAGACCGCCAACGAGCTCATGGACGTCATCGCCAACTACGCAGCTGGCGAAGAGGTCGTTGGCGCGTTCTTCCAGATACCCCCAGGGAAGGGGAAAGGCAAGGCGGATGAGCCTGGGGCTCGGACGACGGGCCCAAGAAGAACAATGGGCCCAGAAGGAACAACGACGGCAACGGCGGCCGGAAGAAGAAGAAGAAGAAGAACCAACCGGGCCGACGCAACGTCGAGCCCAACGTTGAGCATGACGATGAGCCCGACGACCTTGTCGCTGCGGCGGACAAGAAGAAGCCTCGAGGGCCCCCTCCCGACGGGGCGTCTTCGATAAGATGCTGAAGGAGCCTTGCCCCTATCATCTAGGGCCGGCCAACCACCGCCTCGAGGACTGCCGCATGCTCCGAAAGCACTTCGTCCCTCCTGGCTTCAGGAGAGATGACGGCAAAGAAGACCCGCCCTGTGATGCCCACGTCAGGGGCGATGTCAAGAAAGGAGGCTTCCCCGAAATCCACGACTGCTACATGATTTACGGGGGACCCTCGACTCGCCTCACCGCACGCTAGCGCAAGAGGGAGCGTCGAGAAGTCTTTTCCGTTCGAGCCCAGGCTCCGTGGTACCTCGACTGGTCCCATACGCCGATCACCTTCGATCAGGACGACCACCCCGAGCACATCCCCAACGTAGGGGCTTACCCACTCGTCGTCGCCCCGATCATCCTCAACACCCGCCTCACCAAGGTGCTCATGGATGGGGGGAGCAGCCTCAACATCATCTACGCCGAGACCCTCAACCTCCTGGGGATCCCAAGGACCATGCTCCTGCCCAGCGCGGGGGGGGGGGGTTCTACGGGATCGTCCCGGGGAAGAAGGCGCTCCCGATCGGCCGCATCAAGCTACCGGTCTGTTTCGGCGTCCCCTCGAACTTTTGAAAGGAAGAGCTGACCTTCGAGGTGGTCGCGTGGCGAGGCACCTACCACGCCATCATCGGTAGAACCGGGATACGCCAAGTTCATGGCGGTCCCGAACTACACCTACCTCAAGCTCAAGATGCCGGGGCCCTCGGGGTCATCACCGTCGACACCTCCTACGAGCATGCATACGACTGCGACGTCGAATGCGTGGAGAAAGCCGAGGCCCACGAGGATTCGGCGATCCTCGCAGCCCTCGACGACTTGTCCGGAGAGATCCCCGACCCCAAGCGACACGCTGGCAACTTCAAGCCGGCGGAATACACGAAGACCGTCCCGCTCGACCCCGGCCTCGCGAATGGCAAGGTGCTGACGATCAGTGCCACCCTCGAGCCCAAATAGGAAGCAGTGCTCGTCGACTTTCTCCGTGCGAATGCCGACGTGTTCGCATGGAGTCCCTCAGATATGCCGGGCATTCCGAGGGAGGTCGCCGAGCACTCCTTGGACATCCGAGCCGGGTCCAAACCGGTGAAGCAACGCCTGCGCCGCTTCGATGAGGAGAAGCGCAGGATCATCGGGGAGGAGGTCGACAAGCTTTTGAAGGCCGGATTCATCAAGGAGGTGCATCATCCCGAGTGGATAGCTAATCCCATGCTTGTAAAGGAAAAGAATGGGAAGGATAGGATGTGTGTAGACTACACCAGTTTGAATAAAGCATGTCCTAAAGTTCCTTTTCCTTTACCACGTATCGATCAAATAGTAGATTCCACTTCGGGATGTGAAACCCTTTGCTTCCTTGATGCGTATTCCGGCTACCACCAAATAAAGATGAAGGAGTCCGATCAGCTCGCGACCTCCTTCATCACTCCCTTCGGCATGTTTTGCTACCTCACCATGCCCTTCGGCTTGCGAAACGCCGGGGCCACCTACCAGCAATGCATGCTCCACGTCTTCGGGAAACACGTAGGGCCGACGGTCGAGGCTTACGTCGATGACATCGTGGTCAAGTCCAAAACAGTCGGAAACCTGGTCGGAGACCTCAAGATCGCATTTGGGTGCCTCAGGGCTAATCGCATAAAACTAAATCCTGAGAAGTGTGTCTTCGGGGTCCCTCGAGGCATGCTCTTAGGGTACATAGTTTCCCAGCGCGGCATCGAGGCCAATCCCGAGAAGGTAACCGCCATCACGAGGATGGGCCCGATCAACGACTTCAAGAGCGTGCAAAGGGTTACTGGGTGCCTCGCCGCCCTCAGTCGCTTCATCTCGAGGCTTGGAGAGAAGGCCCTACCCCTTTACCGCCTCCTGAAGAAGACGGAACACTTCGCGTGGACCGCCGAAGCCGAGGAGTCGCTCTCGAGGCTCAAGGCCTTGCTCACCTCGCCCCCGGTCTTGGTACCCCCGAGTCCGGTCGAGCCCCTCCTGCTCTATGTCGCAGCAACTACCCAGGTAGTCAGCGCGGTCATAGTGGTCGAAAGGGAAGAGGAAGGACACGCCCTACCGATTCAGATGCCTATCTACTTCGTGAGCGAGGTCCTTTCCGAGACCAAAACGAGGTACCCCCGTATCCAGAAGCTGTTGTACGCGGTCGTCCTCACTCGGCGTAAGCTCAAACACTATTTCCTGGGCCACCCGGTCACTGTGGTTTCATCTTTCCCCCTCGGAGAGATAGTCTAGAACCGGGAGGCGTCGGGAAGGATTGCCAAGTGGTCCGCCGAGCTCATGGGGGAGACCCTCTCCTACGCCCCTCGGAAGGCTATCAAGTCTCAGGTACTGGCAGATTTCGTTGCAGAATGGACCGACACCCAACTACCCCCAGCGCAGGTCCAGAGCGAGCTCTGGACCATGTACTTCGACGGATCGTTGATAAAGACGGGAGCAGGCGCCGGATTGCTGTTCATATCACCCTCAGGGGTCCATATGCGCTATGTCATCCGCCTCCACTTCCCCGCCTCCAACAACGTTGCCGAATATGAGGCCCTCGTCAGCGGCCTGCGCATCGCCATCGAGCTCGAGGTTCGACGCCTCGACGTGCGAGGGGACTCTCAGTTGGTGATCGACCAAGTGATGAAAGACTCAAGCTGCCATGACCCTAAGATGGAAGCCTACTGCAAGGAGGTCCGAAGGCTCGAGGACAAGTTCTACGGCCTCGAGCTCAACCACGTAGCCCGTCGGTACAACGAAGCTGTCGACGAGCTGGCCAAAATCGCGTCTACTCGAGGCACGGTCCCTCCCGACATCTTCTCGAGGGATCTGCACACGCCGTTCGTCGACCTGGACTCGGGGGCTCCCGCCCTCGAGCAAGGGGTCGACCCACCCCCCTCGACCGATCCCCCCTCGAGCGGGGGAGAGGTCATGGAGATCGACGAGGCCGTCGCAGCGCCAACCCCTCCGACGGATTGGCGCGCGCCTTACCTCGAGTACCTGACACGAGGCGAACTCCCAGAAGACTGCACGGAAGCCCGTCGTGTAGCTCAACATGCCAAAACCTACGTCCTATATGAGGATGGCCGCGAACTATATCGACGAAGCCCGTCGGGTGTACTTCAACGCTGCCTCACCCTCGAGGAGGGAGGGCATTGCTGAAGGATCTACACTCGGGGGCTTGTAGCCACCACGCGGCGCCGAGAACGCTGGTAGGAAGCGCCTTTCGACAGGGCTTCTACTGGCCGACGGCCATCAACGATGCCACCAAACTCGTTCGGTCCTACAAGGGATGCCAATTCTACGCCAGGCAGACCCACCTACCCGCCCAAGCTCTTCAGATGATACCGATAACTTGGTCGTTCGCAGTATGGGGGCTCGACATGGTCGGCCCCCTGAAAAGAACCAAGGGTGGCCACACTCACCTTCTTGTGGCTATCGACAAGTTCTCGAAGTGGATCGAGGCTCGACCCATCGCCAACATCCAGTCTCGACAAGCCGTGCTATTCTTCACCGACATCATCCATCGCTTCGGGGTCCCCAACGTCATCATCACCGACAACGGCATGCAGTTCACCGGCCAAAAGTTCCTGGACTTCTGTGACCATCACCACATCAGGGTGAATTGGTCCGCAGTTGCCCACCCTCGAACTAACGGTCAGGTCGAGCGTGCCAATGGTATGGTTTTGCAGGGCCTCAAGCCAAGGATCTTCGACCGGCTGAACAGACATGGAACGAGATGGGTCGACGAGCTGCCCGCTGTGCTATGGAGTCACCGAATGACACCGAGTCGAGCCACGGGGTTCTCCCCGTTCTTCTTGGTCTACGGGTCCGAGGCCGTCCTCCCCACTGACCTCGAGTACGGGTCCCCTCGACTAAAAGCCTACAGCGAGCAAGCCAACACAGTAGCCCGAGAGGACTCCCTCGACCAGCTCGAGGAAGCCCGAGACATGACACTCTTCAAGTCGGCACGGTACTAGCAGACGCTGCGGCGCTACCACGACAAAAACGTGCGCAAAAGGGACCTCAACGTCGGCGACCTCGTTCTGCGCCGTCGACAAAGCAACAAGGGGCGTCACAAGTTGACACCACCTTGGGAGGGACCCTTCATCGTGGCAGAAGTGTTGAAGCCCGGCACTTACAAACTGAAGAACGAGAAGGGCGAGATCTTCACCAACGCGTGGAACATCGAACAGCTACGTCGCTTCTATCCCTGAGGCCCTAGGGCCTTGTACATTTTCGCATTTATGTACAAATCCTCGAATGAATAAAATGTTCTCGAAACACATTTCACTTTCGTTCGTAGCTCTAAGGTAGCCTCGACTTTGCCCCAGCAAAGTCGAGCCTCCCTCGGGGGCTAACAGGGGGGGCACCCCCCTCCTAAGTCCCGAAAAACTTGAACGTTTTTTCGAAACTCGACCCTCCCTCTCGTTCTTTCCCTCGAGCACGCTTCATAACTAAGCAAAGGCGCCTCAAACTCCCTAAGGGTCGCGGGTGTCATCGAGCCAGGGACTCACCTACGCCCCAGGGCTACGGTATCCCCGCTCGCCACCCCCCTTCCAGGGATACGAGTGTGCGTCGAACACGTAGTTCACAAGCGTCGACTTAGGCAAAGAAAAGCAGGGAGAGCTCGAAAAAACAAAAATAACTATGTGCATCTCGATCAAAATGCTTTATACACAAAAAGCCCTCGGGGGCTCGGCATTGTATTAGTACAAGGGCCTAACTATTACATGGACCTTCTTGTCCAGATGTGGCTCGCAGGCCCGGGACTACTCGTCGACACCTTCCGAGGGCTACTCAACGCCATCTCCGTCCACCGAGGGGATCACCTCGGGCTCAAAGAGTTTCGCCAGCTGGCCTCCAGGCACCTCTGCATGATCCATCAGCTCCTGGCACTTCGCGTCGTTCTCCTCCTCGGTCAGCCTCGGGTCGGTGGCAAACCCGTCGACAACAAGGTTGAGATCTACGTCGTAGAGCGAGTTGACGACCGCGAGGGCCCGCTTCACGCCCACATGCAGGGCGGCACAGACGTTCTCCATCACCCCCCGCGTCATGGAGTAGAAGCGGCGCAGCAAGGAGTCCCCTCAAGCATCCCCCTCGACCTCCGACTTTGGCTTGACCGAGAGGTCGTCGCAGAAGGTGTTGATGATGTCCGCAAGCCTCACATTGAGTTTCGCCTCAGTGCCGAGGAGGCCCTGAAGATTGTCCAGGTCCTTGTGGGCACGGGCATTATCCGTCGCGAGCTCTGCCAAAACAAGCACGTAACAGTCAAAACCCAAAAGAGCGGAAAGAGGGTCGAGGCAGGACAGATTCTGCAACACTCTCGAAACACTCACCTTGGGCATGCACGTCCAGGACGGAGTAGGCCTGCTCGGTCTCCTCGAGCTGGCGGCGGACGTCGACAAGGTCGGAGGACTGATCCCTGACCTTGGCCTCGAGGCCCTCAATGGTTTTGCCTGCGTCATCGAGGGCCCTGTTCTGGTTCATTGCCACCACGCCCAGGGAGGTCGCGCGGGTCCGAGCCTTCTCCTCCGAGGTGGCCAGAGCATCGCGCTCGCGGGAGACGGCGTCGAGGTCTCCCCGGAGCCCTCGGATGCCCTCCGTCGCCCGGGCCAGCTCCTCCTTCAGCCGGGCAGCCTCCTCGGCCTTGCGGTTGGCCTCGAGGGCAGCGTCCCGCTCCTGCCCGACGGTGACAGAGGACTGAAGGGCGAGGTCGAGCTTCGTCTGCGCCGTCTGCAAGGTCGCCCAGGCTTCCTTCTGAATGCCCTCGTAGCCGGCCCTCGCATGGGCGATCTTGGATTCGGCATCCTCCTGGACGGCTGCTGTCTCAGCCCTCGCGTGGGCGGCCCCATCCTCCGCCCTGTCCAACGAGACGCGTAGGGTCGAGAGTTGTCCCTGTACCCGGAGGATGTACTGGGACTTCTCGTAAGACCTCACCTGCAGCGACTGACGAGGATAAAAGCGAAGACCGTCAACAAACAGCAACCAGACAATTCAAGTACATTCTAAGGGAGAACAAAACCCACCTCCATCCCCTGGCGTATGTCCGTGGCGGCAACCTCCGCAACGCGACGTACCGAGTGCTCAAACCAAGCCCGATACTCCTCGACGTGCTCCCACCGTCGGAGCTCGGCCTGGTCGTCGAGCGTGAGGAAAAGCCGCTCGGGGTCTCGAGGGTCCGCCAACTCGAGAACCTCCTGGCCCCAGGCCACGCTGCGGGCGGCGATCCTCTCTTCGACCGTCCCCGTGACGCCCCTGCGCAGATCGCCCTCCCCTCGATAAGAGGAAAGGGGTGAGATTTCCTCCGCCTGTCCTCCCCCGTCCTCTGGGCCACCCCGCGAGGACGTCGACGGCCCCGCCAAGCCGTCGCCACCAGGAGAAGAAGACCTCGGCCAGTAGAACGGCCCTGCACGATGAAAGACTCGAAAAAATTAACACCCAGCAAGGCAAACCCACTGCGTCTCGAGTGAGTCGAAGTATGGCTTACCTCGAGACAACGGCCCCCCAGCCTTGAGGGGAGGCCGAGCCACCTCCGGCTCCACCCGAGGAGCCGCGACGGCGGTCGTCTCCGCCAAGCCCACCAGCTCGGCCACCATCTCGTCCACTTCGGCGGGGGTGGACTCCATCAACATCCCGCCCTGCGCCGGCGCAGGCGTTCCCTCGGGCTACCCGACCGGACCCCCCGCCTCGAGCTCCGGCATCGTCGAGGAGCCCTCGGGCGCGGCGGCAGTCGTGCTCTCGCGCTCGAGCCGGAGTCGAGCCTCCAGCGCAGCTAGGCCCTCAGGCCAACGCCCCAGCGTTGGGTGAGCCGGAGCCTCCCCCTCGTTCACGGGGGCCTAGGGCCCGACCACCTCCACCACCTCGGCGGCAACCACCATCGACGAAGGTCCTGCACCCCCAGGGACGCCGGGTGCGGCCCCTTCCGACGGACGCGCAGGCGCCGCGACCGTCGCCCCGGCGACCCCCGCCGTCTCGGTGGCCCTCGTGGGCGGGGCGGATGGGCCCGTCCCCTCTGCCAGTGGGGCAGAGGCCAAGGCGCCTGGCGCCGTCCCCCGCTCCACTGCCTCCCGGGCCTTGGCTGCCTGTGCTGCCTCGGGGGTGAGCGTCGAAGGGGGCGGAGCAGTGGGACCGGCCTCGACGGCTGCTTGGACCGCAGCCCCCGCCTTCAGCTTTTTGGCAGGGGCGAAGGGCACGGCTACCTGCGACCGCTTCGACCTGAAAAAGAAACACGTGTGCAATGATAAGCACGGGTCATTATCAACAAAAAGAAAAATACAGACAACGTCCATGAAAGCGACTTACCCCCTCGGAGCCCGGCGCTTCGGCCCGGTGACCGTCGGCTGGTCGAACCCTTGAGCACCACCGCCCGGGGAGCGGGGGTCGAGGCGGCTCTCGGCACCGTCTCCCGGGCAGGGGCCGGCGGCGCCACCATCGTCCCCTTGCTGGTCCCCACCTGCGCCGACGGGCCCGGCGCCCGTACGCAGCAGGCGTTGGGGGCTCGCCCGATCGACCCCTCGACGGGGATCGCGACGCCCGCAGCGCGCGTCTGCCGCGGTACTTCTTCCTGCGAAGCCGCGGGGCGCTCCCCCCGTGGCCCAGCCTCAACGGTAGGGGCCGACCTCGAGGTTGACCCCTCCCCTCCACCGGTTGCAATGGCCGCCTGTTCAGGCGCCGTCTCCTCCCCCTCCACATCGCTCCAGTTCACCTCCTCCTCGTCCTCCTCTTCCGAGGGCGACAACTCCTCGTCAAGGCCTTCCCGCCTCTGACGGGCCCGACGCTGCTCTCTCGACTCTCTCTCCCGAGCCCTCTTGGACGTGGCCTTCTTGGCTTTGTCCTTGTCGGTCTTCTACTTCTCCGCATAGAGGCGCCTCGCCTGCTTCGCGGCCCGGTCCTCCTTCACCGGCGGGGGCGAGGGTCGGAAGGACACATTCCCCTGCAGTACGCGAGGCAGTCAGAACACGGGCAAAGAGGACGGAAGGGGCGAGCGCGAGGACTCTAACCAGAGGAAAGGACCTTACCAGCTCAAAGAAGCCCTCGTCCGGCTTCATGGGGATCTTCGCGATGTTCTTGGCGTTGAACGACCCCGCGAAGAAGCGGCGGACGCGGCGGACCACCCTATCCGGGGCCAGTTCTTCTTCGGCGAAGCGACAGCCCGAGAGATCGACCCCCGGACCCATCTCGTCGATGCGGAGGGGTCGGGCCATCAGTGGCACGACCCGCCGCTGGTGGAACGCCGACGCGACGATCTCCGCCGTGAGCCCCTCCTTCTTCAGGCGCCCGAGCGCGTCCAAGAAGCCTTCGAGGCGGTCTGCTTGTTCGTCGGGACGCCATATCCCCAGCAGTCGGGCTGGGCGTCGAGTGTCCTCCCGGTGTACGCCGGAAGCAGATCGTCGTCGTTCCTCAGGTAGAACCACCCAGAGTGCCATCCGGAGTGGCTCGAGGACAACTTCGCCGGGATCCAACACTTCGGCCGCTTGACGGAGATGCTGCAGCACCCGGCCCTGACCATCCGGCGGGTACCCCTGTCGACCGAGGCGTGGAAGATGCTAGCCTTGAAGATATGGAGCCACAGCTCCCAGTGGGGCTCGATCCCAAGGTAGCCTTCGCACACCGCGGCGAAGACCGCCGCTTGGCAGACGCCATTGGGGGTGAGGTGCTGGAGCTCCATGCCGTAATAGTGGAGAAGCGCGCGCAGAAAGCGGCTGGGTGGGGCGCCTAGTCCCGCCCAGTGGAATATCTCGAACGACACCACATACCCCTCCGGCGGGTTAGGCTCGGCGTGGTCCGGCGGCGGAAGCAGCCACTCCGACCTCTATGCTGTGGTAGCAGGCTAGAGAAGACCACTCTCCACCAACCCGTCAGGTGCGAGGCGGTCACCAAGGAGGCAGTCATCGGGGCCGACGAGGTCGAACTTGGCCATGGGGACGGTGGTTTGCTCGGACTTAGGGGCAGACGGTACGTTCCCTATCCTTCTCTTTCTCTCTCTCGCTTGCGCAGAGTTCCGGCTCGCGGGACGCCTAAGGCAGTAGCGGGGAGAAGGAGGCAAGGAAGACGAAGGCAAGGAGGCGAGGAAGGCAAGTGTGCGGAAAGAACACCCGACTCCTCACCTTCGCTACTTATACACGGGAGGCCAACGGACGGATCCGGCAGACAGGCAAGAGAATCTCCGCATTTAATTCGCCTGTACCCCCCTTCCTCGTATTCCTCCAGGATAAGGCGTTCCGTCCCATCGTCGGGCTCTGCGCCGCACTCCGCCCTGCAAATGCCACTGTTGCGCCGAACGGACACCGCCTACAAAGGCGCGCGGCCGGAAACGTCATCTTCGAGGGTAAGGAATCTTGAGGCAGCGAGAGCTGGCCCTCGAAAGAGGGTTCGATGGCTACCCTCGAGTACCCGAGGCCAGAAATGACCTCGGGTTAGGACCTCGGTCCGCCCCCAAATCTCGAGGGGACAAAGGCCGGCCTACGAACGGGCTCGATAGCCCCCCTCGAGTACCCGAGGCCTGACGGGGCCTCGGGTCGTCAACTCCAGTTCATTCCACGGCCTCGAAGGGATAAAGGCTGGCCCATCCGGGGGTTCAACAGCCTCCCTCGAGAGCTCTAGCACAGGTATGTCCCCAAGTTCAATACAACAAGCACCTGCTTTTCCCCTCGGCGGTCCACAAGGCAGGACTCCTCCTCCTGAGGATAGCGTCGGATGACGAACCATCCGTCAAATCTTGAAGGAGCGAAGGCTGGCCTTTACATAAGGTTCGACAGCCGCCCTCGAGTACCTGAGGTCAGGAAGGACCCATGGTTAACGGACTCCGGTCCACCCCCAAATCTTGAGGGAGCGAAGGCTGGCTCCACGAACGGAGTTCGACAGCCGCCCTCGAGTACGCGAGTCAGGGATGTCCCGGGAGGCCAAGTGCGTGCCCCTAGCTCGAGAACGAACTCTCAAGGCTCCCTAGGACATATCCAAGGCATACCTAGGAACACGTAAGGATCCCTACGCTGGGAGGCGTCGAGCCACCAACTCCTATCGAATGGGGTTGGCACCTTGGTGATCCATGTGGTCGTGCTTAGTAAGCCGTACGGCTTGCTTAACAATGAGAACGCCTCCGGGCCACTAGTCGACCCCTATCGAATGGGGCACGAGTTCTCACTCGGATTTTTACCCGTACTGGGCACCATTTCTAATGGACTCATGCCCGAGAACAGCTCACCGAGGACTTTGGGCTCGTCCTAACGAGGATAGCACGATGCTCTTCACCCCACAATCCGAACGCAAGGATCCGTGGGAAGGACGCTATGAGGTAGTGAAGGCCTAGCCATTCGAGGGCTCGAGGGCCCGACTACGCACGGCACCCCTCGACGAAAGAGGGTCGAAAAACTCGTGACCTGGCAGACAGAGTCGACCTCTCAGGCGGGGCGCTCTGACTCCAATGGTGCTCGAGGGAGCGAAGGCTGGCCCTCGGTAGGGTTCGACAGCCGCCCTCGAACACTTCTCTTTTCAGGGAAAGGAATGGAATCGACCCCTCGGCAGGGTGCCACGCCTCCAGGTATCCTTAAAAAACCCCTCGATACAACATATTATAGCCCCCAGAGGAGTTCTTAATCACTCCTCTGGGGCCTCGGGGGCTACCCCCGCGGGGTGCGCTCGCGCGCACCTCATGGAGAATCGGACTTCTCACTAACCCTGCAGGCCAAGGACAAAACCTCCGGGCAATCCTTACTCCCTCCAAGAAAACACGTATCATAGCCCCCAGAGGAGTTCTAAATCACTCCTCTGGGGCCTCGGGGGCTACTGTCGGGTACGAAGGTAAGGGGTACCCTAAACCCTTCGATAAATTAACGCTAAACATAGCAACTATTTTTAAGGCAGGGGCCAGCCCACTACTCAGTAAGGCACGACCCATCGCTCGAGGGCCCCTCTACACCAGCTGTAGTGACAAGCCACGGGCCGGCCCACTTCGACGCCGAATGACGGACCGAGGGGGCGAGCGAACGAACCCCCGGCTCCCACCTTGACGATAAATGACAGACCAAGGGCGAGCGAATGACCCCCCGGCTCCTACCTCGACGGTAAATGACGGACCGAGGGGCGAGCAAACGACCCCCCGGCTCCTACCTCGACGGCAAATGACGGACCGAGGGGGCGAGCGAACGACCCCCCGGCTCCCACCTCGAGGAACGAAGGATGGACGAGGGGTCGAACAAACGACCCCTCGACCTCTACCTCGACCTCTCCGACCCCGTCTCTGCTCTGACCCCGTCGGCGCTCCGACCTCTACCTCGACCAGGAGTCGAACGGACGACCCTCGGACGAGGGGCTCGATTAACCCAACTGCTCCCGGCATGGGTTAAAGTGAACCCACCTAACGACATGGGCGCCCGCGTCCGCTGTCAAATCCGCCAACTCCCCGTCAAGTCCCCGATTCCTGTCAACTATGCCGCCACTGTCGCCACTCCAGCAGTATAGACTCCAGCAGTACCCCACTGTCGACGACGACTTCGGGAATGCGACAGAGCCACGCAGGGCTCGACCCCTCCCTCGACCCGAGGGCTCGACCCCTCCCTCCAACAACTCCAGTATGGGGGCCGTCCCATCCGCCCCGTCCTGCTTCAGCCGTGAGATTCGTGCCCGCCTGCGGACGCTGTGCTGCGGCAACTTCTGCTGCCGCCACGACCGGGGACGCCAGAAGGACAGGAAGGCCATGCCGCCACAGTACTCAACGTCTCTCCGCCAACGCTGTACCGCGGACGCGCCGCCCATACTTCTACAGTTAGGACCCTGTACCCTCGGACCTCCCCCTGGTCTATAAAAGGGGATGCCGAGGTAGAATAAAAGGGGAGATTCGGATGATTGGATCACTCATCGGACTTCAGCTCTGACCTCCACACTCCACACACCCCGCCACTCGATCGACCCCTCGGGTGGCCAACTCCATGTAACACAGCTTGTACCCCCCCTGTACGAGCACGTTTTGGGTGCGAGATAATACAAGTCATCCCCCCCCCCCCCCCGCTGGACATAGGGCCTTCTTGCCCGAACCAGGATAAACCTTGTGTCCATCTTGCATCACATCTGAGAGAGGGAGCACGCGATATACAAATTTACTCGTTGGTGGTCTTGACCCCCGGGTCATAACACCGACACCTTCCACCCCCGCAACCGAGCGCATCCGCTTCCCTGTTCCCATGGCCACCTACAGCTTGCGCGGCCCTGACGCCTAGCTTCCGTCGTCGGCGACTGTGGGACGCTTGGGAGATTTGGTGGATAGTGTCGTCGAGGGAGGATCGTGAGCCCAACCCGCCGGAAGGTTACGTGGTCAGCTTCGAAGCTTTCCACCGGGCGGGGCTGGGATCTCCCCCCAACCGTCTTCTACGCAGGATCCTCCACCACTGTGGCGTGGAGCTCTAGCATCTCTCCCCCGACGGCATCTGCCACGCGGCGGTATTCACCGCCGTGTGCGAAGGGTACCTGGGGATGGAGCCACATTGGGAGTTGTGGCTCCACCTGTTCGAGGTGAGCTTGTTCACCGCTTCGGTCGGGAGCGACAGCCGCAGGACAGTCAGGGCGGGGTGCTGCAGCATCTCCCTCAAGAGGACGGAACGCTGGATCCCGGCGAAGCTCACGTCGAGCCACTCCGGATGGCACTCCGGGTGGTTTTACCTGAGGAACGATGACGACCTGTTCCCCGCCTACACCGGGAGAACGACCGACTCGAGGCCCGACCACTGGAGGTACGGCGTCGAGCAGAAGAAGTAGAAGCGCCTCGACCACCTGCTCGGTGCGATCTCCCGTCTGAAGAAGGCAGGACTTATGGCGGCCATCGCGGCGTCGGCGTTCCATCAGCGGAGAGTCGTGCCGCTGATGGCTCGCCCGCGACGCCTCGACGAGATGCGCCCGGGGGCAGATCTCACGGGGTGTCACCTCGTGGAGGACGAGCTGCCCCTCAAGAGGGTGGTCCGCCGAGTACGGGCCTCCTTCGCCGGCGCGTTCGAGGCGGAGAACGTCGCCAGTGTCCCCATGATGCCTGACCAGGGCCACCTCCAGCTGGTGCGGCCCCTTTCCCTGCCAATGCCCCCTTGTTCATCTTGTTCATCCCCTTTCGCCCGTTTTCTGACCACGCCTCGCGTTCCTCAGGGGAACATCGTTTACCGGAAGTCGCTACTACCGGTGAAGGAGGAGCGGAACGACTCCCAGGTGAGACGCTTGCAGGCCGAGCAGGACAAGAAGGCCAAGGACAAGGCCAAAAAGGATAAGGGCAAAAAGGCCCGAGAGAGGGAGGAGCGTGAACGACGCTGAGCATGGTAGAGGCAGGCCAACCTCCCCGAGGAGGAGTCCCCCTCGGAGGAGGATGAGGATGAGGAGACGAGCAGCGGCGAGGTTGTCGACGACACATCATAGTGGTGCAGGGTTGTGACCATTATTTTGGTCCTGACGGGTATTGTTCATTGTGTAGGAAGAGGAGCTGGAGTAGGAGGAGGAGGAGGAGGAGGAGGAGCAGGTCGAGCCGTGCAAAGGGCGAACGCGCGGTCGCTCGTTGCGGTCCCCGTCGAGGGGTGGGTTTGAGTGCGCCGCCGGTGCCCGCTCAGTCGAGCGCACGGGCCTCGAGCACGTCGACCCAGGAGGAGACCGGGACAGCGGCGATGAAGACGCCATCGGCCCCTGCTGAGGTCACGACGCAGGGAGCAGCGTCGACCCCTGGTGGGGGGGAAGCGGCCCCCGGGGCACCGGCTCAAAGCCCCCGAGCGGTTCGAGGTCCGCTGGCTGGACCCCCCTGATCCCGATGGGGTAAGTTCTCTTCCCTCTGGTCCTGCGCTCCCTTCCGCTTGGGCTGCGACTTGCGCTAACCATAGCGCATGCTTTTCTCTTTTCAGGGTGAAGCGCTCGCTGGAGGACGCGACCCCCACCCCGGCCAAGAGGCTGAAGGCGGAGGCCGCGGCCAGGATGGTCGCCGGGGCCAGCCCTGCTGCCCCGTCCCCCTCGACCCTCGCCCCAGAGGTGGCGTGGGCGGCCAAGGCGCGGGAGGCGATGCAGCGCGGACATGCGGAATTGGCCGCCGAGCGCGCTCGAGCGGATGAAGAGGCGGGTCGACCCGTCTCGCCGACAGGGTCCACCGGAGTGGCGGTCGAGGCCGTGCCCACCGCCCCGCCGGAGAGGGGTACGCCAGCAGCCTCGGAAGGCATGGAGCCGGCGTCGACGACGGACGTGGTGGAGGGGGTCGAGCCCCAAACTGCCGCGGAGATGGAGGTGGCCGACTTGACCTCCACCGGCGAGGAAGAGACGCCGGAGCGCCCGACGCCGATGCGGTGGCCGGAGAACCTCGCGTCGTGGGAGGCGCGTCAGCAGCGCGAGTGCGAGGAGAAGGCGCGGCAAGAGGAGGGAGCGACCGTTGCTACGCCGGAGGTGCCGCCGTCGGTGGAGACCCTCGTCGAGGGGGCCTCGGGGTCGCCCGCGGCGGGGACGGTGACATCGACGGAGCCGGCGGAGGTGGTGGTGGTGACGACCCTTCGGCAGGAGCCGGAGGGGACCGTTGTGGTGCTGCAAGGAAGCAACGCGGCGGACGTGACGATGTCCGAGGTGACTGCTCGGCCTGTCGTTGAGGTCGGGCAGTCTTCTTCTCGAGGTGATCCGCCCTCTAACTTAGTCGACATGGAGGGAGGGGACCGCGGTGAGCCTGCGACATCGGGTGCTAACGTGCGTTTTCTTCACCGCGCAGGGTTATTCTCACGGTGGGGACCTCTTCCGCCTGGAGGCGACGATCAGGAGGGGTCGGCGGCGGCCCCGCAAGATGACTCCGAGGCCAGGAGTGCCCAGCTCGAGGGGGCGGCTCCCTTCCCCACTCTGGCGGAGCGGGTGATGCTCCACGGGGGTGGGCCAGAGATGCGCCAGGGCATCATGCGGGATGTCAATGAGAGGATCGATCGCCGCAGTAGGCTCTAGGGGCAGGAACCCCTCGAGCTGGCCGACCCCCAAGACCCAGGGCGCACCTTCTTCAAGCTCGACGATCAAGCCGAGCTCGGGGAGTGGGAGCACCTGGAGGAGTTCCGGGCATGGCTTGCCCATGTGGTACGTCTGTCGGTGGAGGTTTCTTCTACAGACTTGTACCGGGGGATGGCAGTAAGCCTCGTTCTCCCTTTGATCTTGCTTGGGTCACTTTGCTGTTCTTTTCTGATGACCTTCCTTTTTATCCCTGTCAGAAGTTGAGGGTGAGGTCGTATGATAAGTCCCAGTTCATCCTCCGGGCGCAGGAGCAGCTCCCTGCCCTCCGCGCATCGCTGGAGAGGGCGGAGGTCGAGGCCGCCCAGGCGAGGGGCGAGGTGGCCACCGCGCGGGGGGAGGTCGAGGCTGCTCGGGAGGAGGCCTTTTCCTCACGGTCGAGGGCTAAAGCCGCCCTTAAAGAGGTCGCCGAGGCTGGGTAGGAACGGGACGTCGCCCGGGAAGCCCAGCGTAAGGCTGAGGAGGAGGCCGCCGCGCTGAGGGGGGACCTAGCTCGAACGGCGGAGCGCGTCCGGGAGCTCGAGGCCAGCCTAGAGGAGGCGGGCGCCGACCGCGCCGCTCTCGAGGAGCAATTTCGGCAGCTCGAGTCGGATGTCGACGTCGTCTCCCGGGACCGCGACACGCTGATCGTCACGGAGCAGGAGGCGCGGGTCCGGATCTCCATCCTAGAGGAGGACGTGACCGCCAAGACGAGGGCCCTCAAGGGCACCGGTAAGCTCATCGAGGAGCTCCGGGCTGAGAAGAGTGACCAAGCCGCGGATCTTGCCGACGCCCGCCGACAACTCCAGGAGGTCGAGCAGGCCTACGTCACCCTGGGCACGCACGCCCAAGGTGAGCTTTCTAGCACTATTGCTGAGCTTGCTCGGTCTCTACCCTTCCCCTGTTTTTGGTTTTGACGGAGTTCCTTGTTTGTTTCGGCAGAACTCGAAGGGGACAAGGCCCGAGCCCACGAGGATCTGACCAGTCTTTAGAACCTCCTCGGGGCGGAGGCGGCCCTAAACAAGAGGCTCGAGGGCGCCATCTCCGCCCTCTGTGATGACATGGGGGTCGAGCCGGAGCCGGCGGTCGAAGGCGACGCTCGAGGAGACTCCCTCCTGCGCCGCTTCTACTCCATGACCCGAGCGGTGACGGAGCAAGTCCGGGCTGCTCTGCACGTGGGCGTGAAGCGGGCACTCGCGGTCGTCCGCTCGGGCTACTTCTACGACCTCAACGTCGTCGCTCGTGGGTTCGTCGTCGACCCGGAGCTGGGCGACGAGGCCAACGTGGCAAGATGCCACGAGCTGATCGAGGCCGCAGAGGTGCCCGGAGGCGAGCTGGCGAAGCTCTTCGAGCCTGAAGTGCTCCCCTCGGCAAATGGAGATGGCGACGAGTAGTCGAGGCCTGTGTGCCAAATCTGGACAAGAAGGTCCATGTAATAGATTAATTTTTGTGATGATTTGATGTCGAGCCCCTGGGGGCTTCAAAACTTTAATGCATTTTATTCGGGATGCATCTGGGTGTTTTTATTTCTCAAGCTGTCTCTATTTCTCTTTGCCTGAGTCGTTGCTTGTGGACTAAGTGTTCGACGCACGCTCGTATCCCTCAAGGGGGGGAGCGAGTGGGGATACCATAGCCCTGAGGTGTAGGAGAGTCCCCAACTTGACGGCCCTTGACCCTTAGGGAGTTCGAGGCGTTTTTTACTTAGCCGTGAAGCGTACTCGGGGCAAAGGTGGAGAGAGAAGGCCGAGCTTCGAAAAATGTTCGAGTTTTTAAGGACTTAGGAGGGGGGGTCCCCCCCTGTCAGCCCCCGAGGGAGGCTTGACTTTGCAGGAGCAGAGTCGAGGCTACCTCAGAGTTATGAACGAATGTGAAATGTATTTCGAGAACATTTTATTCATCCATAATGCGATAAGTGTACATAATGCGGAAAATGTACAAGGCCTCGAGGCCCTAGGGGTAAAAGCGGTTTTCGGGGACTTTTTTTTAGGGGTACTCCCGGTTAGCCCCCGAGGGAGGCTTGACTCTACGGGAGCAGGGTCGAGTCTACCCTTGTGACCACGAGCGGTGATTTCTCGAGCCATTCTTGCTTCTACCAGCCTTGGTGCTCCACTTTTTGGCGTAGTTGTTGGACGTACGCCCGAGGCCATCGAGAGGGGGGGAGCGAGTGGGAGTACCTTAGCCCTGAGGCGTAGGAGAGTTCCCGGCTCGGCACCCCTCGACCCTTGTGGGTCTCGAGCGCGTTTCCTACCCTGCGCTAAGCGTGCTTCGAGGGGCAGAAGAAAGAGAGGCGTCGAGGGGTAGAGTAAAATCTACCTCGAGCTACGAATGAAAATGAAAGCACTAGGATCACGGACTTTCTATTCATTCGAGATGCGAGAATTGTACATAAATGCGGGAATGTATGAGGCCTCGAGGCCTAAGGATAGAAACGACGTAGTTGTTCCATGTTCCGCACGTTGATGCAGAAGAACGCGTCAATGGCTTCCTCGCCGTCTGCGTAATTGGTGACGATGTCCATGAGCTCGTTGACGGTCTTGGGGTGTTTCGTTCCAGCTCCCGAATCAACTCCTTGCAGGTCGTCCTGGCGAAGAACGCCATGATGACGTCGTGGTCGGAGATGTGGGTTAGCTTAGTACGTTGCTTGGAGAACCGTCGGGTGAAGTCACGGAGGGTTTCCCCTGGCTTCTGCTTGCAGCTGCGGAGATCCCAGGAGTTTCCTGGCCACACGTAGGTGCCCTCGAAGTTTCCCTCGAAGATCCTGACCAAGTCAGGCAACCATAGATCAAGTCCGGGGGGAGTTCCTCGAGCCATCTTCGAGCGGTGTCGGAAAGGAAGAGCGGGAGTTGCCGAATGATGACGTGGTCGTCGTTGGCTCCTCCTAACTGACATGCCAGCCTGAAATCAGCAAGCCAGAGCTCCGGCTTGGTTTCGCCGTTGTACTTGACCAGGCTGGTGGGTGCATGGAAACGAACGGGCAAGGCGGTTTGCCGGATCGCCTTGCTGAAGACTCGTGGCCCTGGTGGTTCCGGGGATCGACGTCGATCCTCGTCATTGTCGTTGTGCCCACCTCGATGGGCACTGTAACCTCGAGCTTCGGTGTCACCGTGTCGGCGTCGTTTGTTGTCGTCGATGTCGTGTCGCGCACCTCGTGGTTGTCGATCGTCGGGGGTGCGGTCTCGAACTGGTTGCCGCTCCGCTCCGCCTTGGACTCCTTCCTCGATGATCTGCCGATGGACTTCCCGGGCCCGGCCGCGGGCTCCTGCATCCTGTGGCCGCCCGTGACCTCGCTCGAGGGCGCGCTCGAGCTGCTGGAGTCGTAGGCGCTGCTCCTCGAGCTTGGCGAGCAGCTCTCGGACTTGCGCGATCCGGGCGTCCGGAGGTGGATCGGCTTTGTCGGGACTCGGGGGGTCGGCGTCTCGCGCCGGAGTAGCATTGCCTCTTCCTCCTTCATCCGTGGCCGCAGCATCGTTGATGTCGTCCTAGGAGTCGACCGGGTCGACGAGGTGGAAGCACTCCCGCGTGGGATCGTAATCCTCATCGGGAGAGTCTGAGTCGGGGTTGCCGTGGTAGAAGTTGGGGAAAGATCCCCTGCACTCCTCCTCCAGTCGTCGTTGTACCGCGCCCCAGGTGTGACAGCCTAGGGCCGGGGCTCGTCGTGGCTCCAGGCGCTCGTCCGGTGGAGGGGTGGTGACGAGGTTGATCGTCGTGCGCAGCAGGTTCCCTGGGGACCCATAACGTGCCTGCATCTGCGGGCCTACAAAAGCAGAAAAGAGCCTGGCGCTGTTGTAGAGCCCGTGCGGAAGCAGGTTGCGCTGCGGCGCGGCCGAGTATGCCGGAGAAGCCACGGGGACCCTCTGAGATGCCGGTATGGCAGAGCCAAAGTCAAGCTCAGTGAGGTACCCGCCCCCGACCCGCAAGCATGGGTCAAACAGGCTCCCGAAGGGAAGAACTGTGTCACCAGCCGGGGGCGGGGAGATGGCGTCTAGCGTCTCGGAATCCGCGCGGCGAAGAATGTGGTGGCGTTGTTCACGCCTCCTCCTGGTCGCAGGGGAAAGGCGCGAGTGGTGGGACCATCGTCTGGTCCTCCTTGGCCCCGGCGTTCCAAAGCTACTGTTGTCCATGCCACTATTGGAGAGTAGAACCATGTCGTGGCCGTGGCCCGTGGACATGAACTCTAGGCTCCCGAACCAGATGATGGTAGCGAATGGAAGTGATGGGATCGTGGAATCCATCTGGGAGAGTAGTTTGGAGTTGATCGACACGCAAAGCCCCCTACCTGGCGCGCCAACTGTCGGTGTTATGACCCGGGGGTCAAGACCACCGGCTAGTAAATTTGTATATTGTGTGCTCCCTCTCCCAGACGTGATGCAAGAAGAACATAAGATTTATCCTGGTTTGGGCACAGAAGGCCCTACGTCCAGCGGGGGAGGATGGATTGTATTATCTTGCACCGAAGTGCTCGTACAGGGGGGGTACAAGCAGGTTTACACGGGGGTGCTCAGGATGAGCTGAGGCCTAGGGCTAGCAGGGCTACCCTAGGTGGTCGGTTGATCGCTTGAGATGTTGATCAAGCAATCGGGTGTGGTGTATGCGACTTAGCTCTTGGTGTCTGAGTGCCTAAGACGATACCAATGAGCCTCTACCTATTAGCCCCCTCTTCTTCTATCCCGGCGTCCCCTTTTATAGATCAAGGGAAGGTACGGGAGTACAGAGCCCTAAACTGTAGCGGCATGGGAGGCGTGTCCGTGGCACCATGCTGGCGAAGGGACGTCGATTGCTGTAGCGGCGTGGCCTTCCTGTCCTTCCGGTGCTCCAGAGCATGGTGATGGCAGACTGGACACTGCCGAACGTCATGGCGCAGTGCAGTCGGCCTTCTGTAGACGGGTACGAGTCCCACAGTTGACGCGGGACGGACTGGACGGGAGCCATGCCGAAGTGGTTGGGGACGGTGGTCAAGGCCCCTGGTCGAGGGGGGGTCGAGGCCAGTGTGACCCTGTCGTATCCCTGAAGACACGGTCGAGGGCTGCCCTGTTCGTGGCTCGAGGGGTGCCTCTGGATTCCGTATCTGCAACGTGGCTACAGTGGTCGCACGGTTGACGGAAGTCCCGGGCATGGGCGGTGAACCGATGGATTTGACTGCGGTAGTGGACGCCCATAGCGTTTGGCGGGGGCAGGTAGGCGCATTGAATCCCCTTTAACCCATACCGGGAGCAGGTGAGCTGACCGAGCCCCCTGCGTGCGGTACTCCTTACCTTTGTAGGCGACAGAGAGCACGGACGCGAATCTCACACCGCCACGGCAGCTCGGCAAGTCGATCGGAAACAACGTAGGCACGCAGCTGCAGCTACGTAAACCGTGTCGAATCGGAGGCCAACCCAAAGTCCCAAACCAGAGTAGGCGGCTGGTGTTGCCTCTTTAAATTGAAAAAAAAATCGCCACGAGCGCATGCGGGCACGCGGCAAAGGCCAAGGCGATGCACGCACACGTCGTCGTCCCGCATCCCGGCTCCCGATCCAGCGAGAGGGGGCCGAGCGCGCGCGTCTGCGGCTCCACCACCCGAGACCCGAGATGACCTCCGCCGCTGCCGCCGACGACGAGGCCGAGCGGCGGCGTCGCGCCCGCGCGCTGCTGGACGCCACCACCCCCGGCGGCGGCGTGCCCGTGCGACCCGGCTGTGCACGCCAAGTACGCCAAGGCGGAGCTGCGCCTGTGCTGCCCCGATCGCGCCACCGCCGCGCTCTTGAGCGCCCTCCAAGCCTTCGCCGCGGACGCCGGAACACGGGAGTGGCTGCACAAGGAGCTAGGTGACGGCGTACAGCGACTCCATGCGCCACGGGAGCTGGGGGAGGCTTCGTGGCCTCTTGCCGTCGTTTTGCCGCCGCCGGTTCCGCCCGGCACCGGGCTACGAGCTACTCGCCGTGGCGTGATGCTTGCCGATATCGATGTCTATTAGATGGTCATATGGAATTATGGATGATGAGGATGATGTTGTATTTTTCTTTGGGGTTTAGGGTATTCTATACGCCACAGTATAGTTTCTGTACTGAATGAATACCAATATGGCATCTCTGTATAAATGTATTCCTCGTCCATTACTACTTTCTCTATCTCTGATATGATGGGGAAAAATTCTAGATAGATCATAGATGTATAACACAGACGCAAGGAACTTGATATATCTCAGATGCCTAAAATATAGTATTTTTCTGGCAACAATTATAACTATGAGTATTTCTCATAATTGATCACTTGGATGCAGTGCTACTAGTACAAGCAGGTTTCCTGAACAGTCACAGTAGATAGATCGCCTGACCAAGGGGCTGAGACTCCCGAGAGGTAGGAAAATTGCAAACGCAAATAAAAGGTTGTATCGATGTTGTAGTATTAGATTGTAGTCTGGCTACATATCTTCATGTTCGAGGCATGTGGATGATAATTGATAATGTTGTATTTTTCAGTATGGTTTCTGTGTTGAATGAATACCAACATGGACATGGTATCCGTAGATGTCTTCGTGCAATACTGTTTTCTCTATAATGAAAAAAGGAAAATAAATGCCTGCTTAATTGGTTCATACTCCTGAATATATATACACACACTCTCTCTCTCTGTTCTTAAATACTCCCTCCATACTAAACTATAAAACATTCTAGGAATCTTGGAGAGTCAAAGTATCTCAAATTTAACTAAACTTATATGACAATATAATAATATTTATAATGTCAAATAAGTATTATTAGATTCGTTATCAATTATATTTTCATAGTATATCTATTTGATGTCCTAAATTTTTATAGTTTTCTCTATTACTGTTAGTCAAACTTGAGATCTTTTGACTCTCTAAAATTCTTGGAATGTCTTATAATTTGGGATAGAGGTAGTAAATTATAACACATCCCAAGAATCTTAGAGAGTGAAAGTATATCAAGTTTGACCAAACTTATATGACAATATAATAACATTTATGATGTCAACTAAATAACATTAGATTCTCTATCAATTATATTTCATAGTATGTCAATTTGATGTCGCAAATTTTTTATAATTTTCTTTATAATTATTGATCAAAGTTGAGATGTTTTGACTCCAAGATCCTTGAAATGTTGATTTGGGATAGAGGGAGTAGAAGTCATTTTCACTTTTCGAGAAATTAATTTTTTTTAACTTTGACCAATTATATATAATAGAATATAAGTATTTATAATATATAATTAATACCATTAGATACATTGTTGAATACACTTTTATAAAAAAATATTTAGAGATATAAATATTGCATATACTTTCTAAAAATCTAGTCAAATTTAAGAAAATTTAACATGCATATATCTTATAACAACTTTGTTTTTGGAATGGAGTGAGTATAACGCAGGTCACTAAGTGGCGAATCGAGCTAGTTAGCAAGGTTTTTTTTGAAATTCTTTCTTGAAACTTAGCGAGGTATTGGGCTAAGATACGCCGATTGGAGTCATGAAATGTCTTGTCCCATTCTGCCTCACAGGCGCATCGAGCTAGTTAGCGAGTCACTCCCTCCGTCGGCCCATAGAAAGTGAAGTTTTTAACTTTTTGACACTATTCGTTTTATTCAAAATATTTTTACAAATTATAAAATAAATAAATTATTATTAAAATATCTCTGATGATAAAACAAATAACGAAAAAATAAATAATATTTATAAAAAAATTGAATAAGACGAAAATTGTAAAGAAGATAACACAGATTTTAAAGTGAAGTGACACTTTCAATGTGAAAGTGTCACTTTCAATGGGACAGAGAGTCCATATTTTTCGTCCAGGTCCCTCCACGCGTGCGTTCATGAACACTAGGAAACATATCATCTCGCAGATAAACCTCAAATTATTCCACGCACTGCATTCACAGGATAAGAAACAAATCATCGTCCCCGGAATGTCCCGATAATTCTCAAGTTTGCGAAACAAAACACTACAACAGCAGCGGCAGCAATACAAGCCACCGTGCCAATGTCAAAAGCAAATGGAGACAGGTACACTCGAGATTACATGGCGAGAAAAAGGAGAAAAAGTCATCTGGTTCTGTCCTCTCTTAGTGAGAATGCACAGGGGTGATAAAGGGCCTGGGTGGCCATATGACCAGACACTGAAAGAGGGGGGCAGTGGTACAGAGGATGATGATGGATCCGGCCATGTTGCTCCAAGATAAGGGCACACACCAGTGGGGCTTTTTCCTGACCCTGCAAAGGGGAGACGATTCAAGAACTTACCACTGTTGCCCTGGTCCCAGGCATGCCGGATTCGACCGACCATCTGTAAAAGCAATCAAGTCGGAGTGCGAAAACAGGGTTAGACCTATGAGGTTGTGCTGCTCCCTATCGGTACTGGAATCTGAATTATATACACGTTGACAGAAATTAGCACTATGAGTAGCCAAAATCAATGTACAGAGGAACAAATAAAAAGGTAAGCTACAGATTTGGCAGCAGAAAGGTGGTTCAAACATCAGCTTCAAGTACCATCCAGTTAAAATTCTAGTACTATATCTGATCTTTCGGGCAAACAGGCTTGGTTTATAATAAAACACAGAGTAGAAGCTTCTTCATGCAGTATTTGTGATATTGTCTATATAATGACATCTGATCTTAATGGGTGTACAGCCGTTGCTTCTGAATGGAACATTTATGCTGACATAATGAGCAACAAGGGCCTAGAGATACATATGTTCTGGAGCATGTATTAGAAAGATGCAGTATTCAACATAGTTATGCAGTATTCAACAGAGTTACTAAGTGCAAAACAAAAAAGATTAAGTTCAAATAGCAATGGACTAGCAGAAGAGCGAACACATTGATAAGCAGGCATACGATATTTCCAGATGAAAGATGGATATATAAGAAGTATCACCTCTTAGGGTGGGAAGATACCAGGGTAGTCGCAGCTAGCTCTATAAGATTTTAACAAAATTTGGTGCATCATCCCTCGCTCCAGCAGTTGTGCGGTAAACATATAATTTATCGACTTTTGAGAGGTCTGTGTGGTTCTCCACCATTTTACTAACATAGGACGTATCCACTTTAGAAAGGTCTGCATGGTTCTCCTCCATTTCACTACTTCCATCTAGTTCATTCATGATCTCCACATTGAGCATCGGCATCTTAGATGCAAGGACTTGGCACCCCTTTAATGTGACATTGCATGATGACATCCAAAGGGATCGCATTGTCTCATACTTGGCAACATTTCCCAAGAGTGCAACATCACCAAATGGACTGTCTCTAATCTCAAGCTTCCTTAGATTCTTACATCCGTTCATCACGTCCATCATCCCCTTATCACTATCTCCAGCAAATGCTATAGAAAGCATCTCAAGGTATTTTGCATACTTTCCAATATACATGAAAATCCTGTCTGTGAGAAGACCTGACATTGACAGTCTTCTTAGTCCTTTGCACTCACGGACAATTGCACCAAAGCCTTCATCTAATGGCTGGCCTGTCATGGCATCTGGCTTCTTTGGCTCAAGGATACAGAGTCTAAATCTGATGAAATTTGGGCAGTTCTTAGCTACAGTAATTAGTGCTTCATTGGTCATCTGGTGACAGAAATACAGCAAAGAGCTTATTTTTGGGCAGCCTGATGATATTGCAACAAGTCCCTCCTCTGTCACCGCAGAAGCACCAGCAACATAAAAATCTGATGGAAACACCCTGAGTTCTTGTAGATCCTTGCAACTGGAGGCCACCACTTGCAAACCCTTATCTGAAATGCAGTCCAGTACCTGTGGAGGCTCAAAATCATTACTTGGTTTTCTTTCAACATACAAAAATGACAAGCCCAAAGCAAAGCAAAGCAAAGAGAAGAGAACTCACCCAAAGACGCTGGAGTTTCACACAGCGGCTGACCATTTTAGTCAGATCAGAATAATCCAGTGTAGGAGTATAGCTCAAGTTTAGGCCTGTTAGTTGATGACAGAGGGGATAGATATACGGAACACAAATAGGAGAAGCATCCCAAAATCCAGACAAACTCCTCAGCATTTTGCATTTCTCCAGAGCACTGGTAAGCCTGGCGTAGGACTCAGCTTGGAACTCATCTGTCAAATTACCTGTCCCCAAGTCTTCCAAATTTGGGGTTCGCACTAGTATCTTCGAGAGTGTGTCTACTGAAACAGAACGATTCAACCTCAAACTGCGTAGGTTCGGAGACCTAGCGACAAGTCTCTCCAATGCACCAGAGTTCACCTCCCCTTTGATGCAGGCGAAATTCAAGGAGACCAGCGAAGTGCAGGAATCAGGGAAGAAGGAAAGCCATCTGGGCCCACGGTCCTCCACATCATTTTCCTGCAAATCTAACTCCCTCAGGAGCCTAGATAACACATAAAAGGAAGAGAACGAAGTCAACACATTAACCATAAAATACAATGTAACAAGAAAAACTTGATGCATTCAGTTAAAAATATTCAACTACTTCTGAATACTGACAGTACTAATGATAATAATTTGTTCAACAACTGCAAGAGAACTTGCATCTAGACCTAGAAAACAGTCATACGCAGTACAACCACAACACAACTAGTTAACTATATGTGATATGGTCAAAACTGCATGGATTCATCACACTGATAAAAAATCATAGATGTCATACAGAAAAACAGCACTAAAATATCTAAAGAGCAAATGCAAGAACAGAACAATCGAACACCACTTGAATTGAATGGTTCATCACAGTTCAGCTCATTAAGGGAACGTGAGCAGAACAATGCGAGACTTGAACAGTTGTAAAATGGATTAAAAAACCATTGGGAGATAAGCTAAAAAGACTAACAAGCAATGGCACCTAAGTGACAAGCATCAGAGGAAATAAGAGAAAGCACAAAAGTGTGTTTTCTGGATCCCGATATCAAAAGGTAATTGTATACAACACTGCTAAGAAGTAAAATATGATGCTTTTAAGGAACCAATATTTTCAAGGCATAGTCATTTGCAATAGGTTCTCAAGGGCTAAATAATGACATATCAAAAGGTAATTGCATACAACACTGCTAAGGAAATAAATTTTGATTAAGATTTTTAGAAAGAAGTGTAAAATTTGGTGCTCTTAACTGAAATTTTTAAGGCACAGTCATTTGCAATGACTTGTGACAGCTGCTTAAGGACTAAATAATGACATGAACAGGTCCTTAAAGATTACAATGCCAGATCAGGAAAGGGGAAAAAATGACACACTTAAAGAAAGAGGCATATAGAAAACTCAAATGAGGTACTAGCATTTGACGAACTGGAATGGAAAACTCACTTGCAGTGACTCGCAATAGCAGCTAGACCATCAGTGCTAAACCCCTCGCAGCTGATAAGGACAAGGACTTTGAATCTTGGGAATGACCGAGCTAGCAGCTCAAGGTTCTCATCAGACACAACCATCCGCTTCATGCGCAGCTCCTCGAGACCCACACAGCTCCTTGCTGCTGCTTCGATCCATGGCCCCGCATAGCCACCCCAATCAGGCGGCACAAGATTGAAGTCCGCAAAGTGAGGCTTCCCCTTCACCGTCAGCGCCTTCACATTGGGGAACCGCAGCACCACACGCTCGGGGCGCACAGCGTAGCAGTTCCCCACGAACACAGCTCGTCGGCTCAGCCTCTCGACCTCATGCCACACCTTGCACACGAGGGAGACCGTGTTCCGGTCGCTGTGCGACGGCAAGAAGCTGAAAATGTGCTCCACCACCTCCTCAGGGAAGTAGGTCATGGCGCCTTCCCACAAGAGCACTTTATTACTAGGGCCGCAGGAACTGGATCTGACCCCTTCCAGCCCCTAGGATATCCAAGAGAGACCAAGAAGTCAACAAGAGCGGAGCTGGAATGTGATCCGCTCCTTTCCAGCTTCCGGGTTATTCAACACAGGACAAGATACCAGCAACAACTAGACGCCCTCTGAGCACATCACCTCGTGCTAAATTTCTTGATCAGACACCAAAAAGGGAAGTAATGACAGTCAAACAGCGGAAAGCAATGCCGTTCAGTCAGGTCAACTGGGCAAGGAAACCGAGTGACTTTCAGATCTGCAGGCATCGCTCCTTCCGACAGTAGCCGCATCCGTCATCCATGCCCGATTTGGTCACGCGAGGCCCAAACTACTCAAAATGAGGCGGAGATAGTGACCAGCACCCGATCCCTCCACCGAAACCTGAAGAGGAGATTAGGTAGCCCTTCAGCTCCTGCCACCTACAGACAACCGCGAGGAAATGGAAACAGGCGCCGGAGGGGGCGGGGGGAAATAATGCAACGGCCTACCTCGCTCAGATCCGCGCCGCCGGACCGCCAGATCTAACCCATGAACGTCTCGCGTACTCGCGGCCGCCTCCTTCCTTTCCCACCAAACCCGGTGAAAAAAAATAAACTCTCCCGTTTGAAGACCGAAAATCACTCGCCGCCGAGGCTGCTGCCGTCGCCGTCGCCGCGCCTCCTGGACCAAGGACCCGCCCCGCCTCTCAAGGCGTCCCCCGAAAGGGGGAACAGACAGAGCTCGGGTAAATCCCAGGCGACAGCCCAGCGGGAAGCGCCAGGAGGAGACGAGCAGACCCAAGGCGAGGGTAGCCCTGAAGTGGCCGGCGGCGGGCAAGAGGGGCGGACGGTTGCGGCAGGAGACGGAGGAGGAGGGGGAGCTGAGGGAAGGGGGGGTGCGAGACTAGGGTGAGGAGATGCCTCTCTCTCTCTCTCTATCTCTTTCAGGAAAGGAAAGCAGGGCCAGCAGGTGAAGTGGGAGGTGGTGAACCGGCTAATAATGGGGGTGACCGGGTGAGCCGGTCGGCGGTCTGGTCGGACCGGTGGCGCGGGTCGCGGGGTGCGACCCGGGCGGGAGCATGTGTCCCCCTATCCACCGCTTCCGGATAAGAAGATGTGAGGGTGTCAGAAAAGCGCCCGAAACTGCTATGCGCACACACAAGCGGTGCCCAACTGTGCCCAGCGGCCATAAACCTTTTTTTTACAAAGCAATATGGATAGGGGCAATGAACTTTATTTTCCATAGTGTGTGTAAACTCTCACGAAGCAATATCCATATGTCTGCTACTCTCTTCGTAGGAGTTGGATAGTCAAACAATATTAATTATGATTTATGAACAGCTATATATAAACAAAATATTAATATTTGTAATAACAAACAAACATTATTAGATTAATCATGTCATTTCACCATAAATTATTTAAGTATATAAATGTTGATGTCATTGTCTATAAGACTAATGAAAGTTTAGATTAGTTGACTCCTTGTATTGTGAGATGAAACCTTATATGGGGACAAGGGAGTAGATGACAACAAATAATTAATCTTTTAATTTTGACGAGCCACACATTCTTAGATAATTGTTTACTTTATTGTTTGATAGATGTCCTCTTAGATTAATCATAAAAGGACCCTCTATTGAACAGCCCCTGAAATCCATGGTAGTTGAATAAGATTACGCTTATCAAGTCGTTATCCATCGGAGTCTAAAATGGCGGGGTCTAGACGGCCAACGAGTAAATTTCTAAGCGTGTCGAAGTTCGGATGGTTGCGCTCGGAGAACACGGAGGTTTATACTGGTTCGGGCACGAACGCCCTACGTCCAGTGTGTCGCGGGGTTGTATTACCGAGCGCGGAGAGCTCGTAGGAGGGAGCTACAAGCTTTTGGTGAGAGAGGGGAGGTCGTCCCCAGGTCTCGTGCGTATGAGGTTCTTGGTTCTGGTGAGTGCCCGCGTGTGTGCGAGTTTGAGTGTGTGTGAATGAGAGTTGGAGTGTCGAGTCCCCCCGAGATTGGGGTCCATTCCCTCCCTTTATACGTAGGGAGAGATAGAGGAGTACAGTAGAGAGAGAGGGAGTGACGTGGGCCCGGCTTGGGCTGCTGCCGAAGGAAGCTTTTGTCTTCATCCTGTCTTCCTTCTTGAAGAAGATTGCACCAGTGGACGCATGTCCGAGTCCTGTTCGCCCCTGACGAGCTGTAGTCATGCGCCATGTGATCGGGAACCCTGTTGTTCCCCCTTTCCGAGTATGGGCGGAGGTTGGTTGCACAGGACCAGGCACCCCTGCGTTCTGTCGTACAGTGCTTTATGACGACCTAATCCCTGTTGGAGTGTCCTTCGGAGCCATGGCGTGGATATCACGTGCGGAAGTCGTCGGTTAGGCAGTACAGGACCCTATACCGCAGGGTGAACAGGGGTCGGCATGGTGACTCATGCTCTGAACCCCATCCCTGAGGACGGAGGGTACTGTGGACCTTTTGACTATGAGCACTAGAGCGCCTTGGGCCGCGGCGTGGCGGTGAAGTCTCCGAGGGCGAGGGTCGTCACGAATGACGTTTGCCGGGCTCGGACGGGGCGGAAGAGCCCCCGAGGGTCGATGACGTCACGGGCGACGCCACCTAGGCTCGGACGAGGCGGAAGAGCCTCCGAGGGTTGATGACGTCTCGGGCGACGCCACCTTGGCTTGGGCGAGGCGGAAGAGCCCCCGAGGGTCGATGACGTCACGGGCGACGCCATCTTGGCTCGGGCGAGGCGGAAGAGCCCCCGAGGGTCGATGACGTCACGGGCGACGCCATCTTGGCTCGGGCGAGGCGGAAGAGCCCCCGAGGGTCGATGACGTCACGGGCGACGCCATCTTGGCTCGGGCGAGGCGGAAGAGCCCCCGAGGGTCGATGACGTCACGGGCGACGCCATCTTGGCTCGGGCGAGGCGGAAGAGCCCCCGAGGGTCGATGACGTCACGGGCGACGCCATCTTGGCTCGGGCGAGGCGGAAGAGCCCCCGAGGGTCGATGACGTCACGGGTGACGCCATCTTTGCTCGGGTGAGGCGGAAGAGCCCCGAGGGTTGATGACGTTCCGGGCGACGCCATCTTGGCTCGAACCAGACGGAGGAGCCCCCGAGGGTGGATGACGTCACGGGCGGCGCCAACTAGGCTCGGACGAGGCGGAAGAGCCCCTAATGGTGATTTTTTTGTGGAGTCTGGTAATTTGGGTACCCTATTTCTAGATATTCGACATTATCATCAAATGGTCACAAACTCGTGGAAACAATATATATTATCAAAAGATATGGAAGTATTTTGTTCTCTAATAAACTCATGTATGTGTATGTGTATGTGTATGTGTATATGTATGTGTATAATAGGGGAACATATTATACATTTTTCCTTTGCTATTATCTAAAATGACGCCCTACCTCGAGTACACTCAAGGGGTAGTGATAGAATTAGATTATCTAATGTTAATCAATAACATTATAAAAAAAGATTAAAATTAACGAAACATGTTTACTTAGAGATTGCATACTGACATAACACCACTTTTTAAAAACGTAATATGTTATCTTAAACCATGTAAGACAATAATTTTTTAAATATTTAACCATTTAAAAATTAAAATATGTATAAATATATAGTACTCCATCTCTTCTGAATTATAAGCCACTTTGAATTTTTCAATACATTCCTTTTTGGTATGCATGTAGACATAATATACTCTCTCTCTCCCTAAGTGAGAAATAACTTTAATTAATTTTATATAAAAAATATTAATATTTATGATGCATAATTGATATCATTGATATCATTAGATAGATTTTGAACCTAGTTTTTTAATAAATTTATTTAGAGATAAAAATATTGCACGCATTTTCTGCAAATCCAGTCAAAATTATGACATGAAAACTCAAAACAACAAATAATAAGAGATGGAGCAAGTATATCTAGATATATAATAAATTTTATCAAAAAAATAAAGTGGCTTATAATCTAGAGTGGGGTTAGTATTTAATAAGTCAATATCATATATGTTCATATTCTCTCGTATTCATATGTGTTGAAAATACAATTATCACTTTTTGAGAAGTCAAGTTGTTTAAACTTTGACTAAATTTATATAAAAATACTAACATTCATGATATAAAATATATGTTGTTAGATTAGTTATATAATATATTTTTATAATAAATTTATTTAGACACATAAATGCTAAGATTATTTATGTAGGTAAAAATGTAGTTAGATTGGTTGGCACGGATCCTATAATTATATTTTTTATTTATTTTTTTGAAAAGGGTAGTAATAAGGGTGAGCTAAATGATACTATGGCATTATGTTTGTACTGCTTTATCCTAAAATAAATCTACATCTCACTTATATTGGTATTTGTAATATTTAATAAGTACCATTACATGGAGCATGGAATATTTCTATAACAAACATATTATAAAATATAAATGTCAATATTATTTTTACATTTTTAGTTAAATTTTAGGCTTTTTTGAAACGTAATAATTTTATAGGAATTCTATATAAAATTTATGGGAATCAATTTGTTTTCATACAAAGAAAACGTAAGAGAATCTAAAATAAATTTAACTTATCGGAAAATGAAAAATGAGGTAGGCGTTATTTTGAGACCGAGTACAATCGTCGGTGCCCCAAAGCAGTTGAGCCCAAGGGAAAGCAAAAGCAATGGTCCTGTCATGTCCTACGCCTGTGCTCGCGCAGCGTGGTGATGTGCAATGCAATAGTAGCGGCATGTACGTACTCCGTAGGTGTATACGGAGAATGTACGGCCAGTCTACTCCGTATTACTCAGCGTACATCACGTCCGTCCGTCTCTCTAGTCTACTGCTGCCTGTAGGAGTATGCGTCGTCCTCTACAGTACTCCTCTCTCTCCATTCTCACCTAGCCTAGCAGCTATAGCATTCAAGCAAGCTGCACCCAAATAGTATAATAATAAATCGTTATGATTACTCCGCGGACGGACGGACAGGCAGGGCAAATGACCTCAGCCTCTGCACTCTCTCTCCTTTCCAAATCCACTAGTCTTTTTCCAGCATTAGCTCTAGGGATGTAGTTGGGTTAACTATGGATTTAATTTTTGCAGGTTTAAATGGTAACTTGTAAAAATTAAGCCTATATATGGGTTATACGGGCTGTCGATTACATCCTTAATCAGTTTGCATCAGCACTAGGATTTTTTTATCCGGCCTTCTCAGCTGCTTGCTCTGCTAAAAGAAAAAATCTACGTACATAGTACGTGTTGTTTCGGCTTATAATGGAAATCAAGATGAAAATAATTGAAAACTTCACTCAAACGCATTCGATTCTTTCTAGATTGTTTCGACCGCTACAGTGAAAGAAATCGTAAATGAACTACGTGCGGCGTTGCCTGGGCGTGTTTTCCCCACCACGTGATGTTTTTTCGATGGGTCGGTGTCCCTCTGCCTCCTAGCAAGGCGCCACCTTCCCTCCGCACGGCGCCCCTCTAAACCCCGCGACGGCCGAATCGAGGGGTGTTCCTCTGTGGCGCTCCTCCGACCCCGGGTGTGACCTTCCCTCCGACCCCGCAACGACGTAGCCAAGGGGTCACTACTACATAACACACTTTTGGCTGATTTCTAAAATCGGCTTTAGCCCCGGTGAAAATTGCGCCCGAGACTAAACATACATTTAGTCCGGGACTAAAAGCCCCCTCCCAACCGCTACGGGAGTCAGACATTGTTAGGGGGGCTTTTAGTTCCGGTTGGTGTTACCAGTCCCGGTTTGTGACACCAACCGGGACTAAACCTTTTGTCCCGGTTTAAAGCACAAACCGAGGCTATTTCTAGGCCTTTAGTCACTGTTGGTGCTATGGACCGGGACTAAAGGTCCCCCTATTTGAACTCTCTTCCTTTCCTACCCGAGCCCGAGAGCTCATTTCTTCCTGTTTGTTCTTATTTGTTCTTGGTGTGTTCTTCATCTCCTCTTCGGCCATTGCTTTATTTGATCAATTCTACGCCTTCATCGACTCGTTGAAAGATTACTATCTTCAACCTCTCATGTTTTAGCGACAACATATATTGTTTCTTGGTCTATATGTGATTTTTCTTTATGATTTTCTCTTTTTGCCATTTTAAGCTTCATTCACTTGACACTGTTTGAATATTTTGAAGATAACTAAAACTAGTATTCTAAGTATACACCTTTTATTTCTGCTATGTCTACCACATTTTATGGTTTAATTAGTTGAAAATAGAGATTTTATAGTGTATTATTAAAGAATTTATGGTGGATTGTTCTAAAGTATTTTATGGTTTAATTAGTTGAAAATAGAGATTCTAAAGTATACACCATAGGAATTTATGGTGGATTGTTCTTGATTTATATATATGCCACTGGAGCTCAAAATAATTATATATTTAGATGAAGAAGTTAGCTACCTAGAATACTTTAGTTGTATACATGGCACATTTGATGATTTTAGAGAAATGTAAATTTTAGTTGTTTTATTTTCTTTGTTTAGAATACGAGGAATTTATAATATCTAGTTTGAAAAATGAGTATAGAGAGTAAATGACAACTGCTTCGGGGTACTCGGCCTCTGATCGGGTTCCAAAGCGACTAAGGTCAGATCTCCCTCTCATTACCTGTGGCAAGTGTATGGAAAAGACTGTGAAAGAGTACCGAGTGGGGAAGGCGGGTCCCAACAACGGTCGGATCTTCTATAAGTGTCCAGATCGCAATGTGAGTTATATATTTTGTCTCATTTGATGGTTATGGTTAATTTGTATCTATATTTCCTGATGATTTTGATTAAAATGTTGATTTTTATTTCTATTTTCAGTGGGATGGCACTGGATGCCGCGGCTGATACTGGGAGGAAAATTATGTTAAACATGTGGCGGAGGCTACGAAGGCTCATGAGGCAGTGAGCCAGGTCAAGGAGCTCGTCGATGTTGAATAGACGAATAATGATCTGTCTACTTTAATTGGGATTGGTCGGGAGATCATTATGCTACTGAAGTGCATTTTAGGTTTTCTGTGTATAGTGCTAGCGATCTTAACATACATTATGTCGAGGCTTTCATATAATATACATTAGTCTTTGTGTGACTCGAAAATGTCACGTGATGGTGTTCCATCTCATGTTATTTTAATGCAGACCTTTCGGTATTTTTATAATTTCATTATTTGACCAAAATGAGAAATTTAATTATGTTTTGGGTCATATAATAATACAGACAATGACACACGATTGGATGTACAATGTAGATCGCCGCTCCAAAGATTTCATTGATGACGTGCATGATTTCTTAAGAGCGGCTGAGACAAACAAGCGGGATGGTAATTTTATGTGTTGTCCATGCACCTTGTGCAAGAATTTGAAGGAATATTATAGCTTAAGGACTCTTCACTCACACTTGTTGAAGTCGGATTTCATGTCAAACTATATTTGTTGGATCAAGCATGGAGAAACCGGAATTGTGATGGAAGAAGACGAAGAAGAGCAATTGGACCCTGATGACATTATTGCTCAATATGGTGACTTCAATGATACTGCAATGGTGGAAGCAGAAGAAGAGGCAGGGGCAGAGGATACACTCTCTGAAGATGATGGTCTTGGTGAAGTCATTCGTGATGCACAAAGAGATTGTGAAAGTGAAAAAGAGAAAGCTAAGTTTGACCGCATGCTAGAGGATCACAAGAAACTACTACACCCGAGCGCCGAAGATTGGCAAAATAAGTTGGGTACAACACTAGAGTTGCTACAATGGAAGGCAAAAAATGGCATATCCGACAAGGCATTTGGGCAATTACTCAAGATCTAAAAAAAGATGCCTCCAAAGCCTAACGAATTGCCTGCCACTATGTACGAAGCAAAACAAGTCGTGTGCCCTCTGGGATTAGAAATCATGAAGATACATGCATGTCCTAATGACTGCATCCTGTACCGTGGAAAGGATTACGAGAATTTGGATGAATGCCCCGTATGTAAAGCGTCGCGGTATAAGATCAGGCGAGATGACCCTGGCGATGTTGAGGGCGAAGAGCGTCATAGGAAGAAAATCCCTGCCAAAGTTATGTGGTATGCTCCTATAATACCACGCCTGAAACGTTTGTTCAGAAACAAGGACCATGCAAAGTTCTTGCGATGGCACAAAGAAGACCGTAAGGCAGACAACATGTTGAGACACCTTGCTGATGGGTCCCAGTGGAGAGAAATTGACAGAGAATTTCCGGAGTTTGCAGAAGACGCAAGAAACTTAAGGTTCGGGTTGAGCACGGATGTTATGAATCCTTTTGGGGAGCAGAGCAGTAGTCATAACACTTGGCCTGTTACTCTATGTATCTACAACCTTCATCCATGGTTATGCATGAAGCGGAAGTTCATTATGATGTCGGTGCTGATCCAAGGCCCAAAGCAACCTGGCAACGACATTGATGTCTTCCCGAGGCCCTTAGTTGAGGAAATCTTGCTTTTATGGAGCAAACCAGGTGTACATGTGTGGGATGAGTACAAACAGGAACACTTCGACCTGCGAGCATTGCTGTACGTAACAATCAATGATTGGCCTACCCTAAGTAATCTTTCAGGACAGACAAAAAAGGGGATATAATGCATGCACACAATGTTTTGATGACCTTGACTGCGTATATCTGAAAAAATGTCGAAAGGTCGTGTACCTTGTCCATCGTCGTTTTCTTCCTAAGAATCACCAAGCCAGAAAGAAAGGCAAGCATTGTAAAGAAGAAGTGAAACGAACCAAGCCTCACAACCAAATTGGAGAGGATGTACTTGATATGGTCAAGGATGTGCAAGTAATCTTTGGAAAGGGAGAAGGGGCCCTACCAGTTCCAAAAGATGTTGATGGACGCGCACCCATGTGGAAGAAGAAGTCCATATTTTTGGAGCTACCCTATTGGCATGTCCTAGAGGTCCGCCACGCGATCGACGTGATGCACTTGGCAAAGAATGTTTGTGTGAACCTGCTAGGATTCATGGATGTGTATGGAAAAGCCAAAGATACACTTGAAGCACGACAAGACTTGCAAGACATAAAAGAACGAGACAACGTGCATCCAGAGCAGACACAAGATGGACGTCATTATTTAAAGCCTGCTAGCTACACTCTTAGCAAAGAAGAGAAGGAAATCATGTTTGAATGTCTAAGCAGCATCAAGGTCCCATCTGGATTTTCCTCCAATATAAAGAATATAATAAATGTGTCAGAGAAGAAATTCCTAAACTTAAAGTCTCATGACTGTCACGTGCTTATGACGCAATTGCTTCCGGTTGCGTTAAGAGGAATTCTACATCCACATATACGTCTAGCCACTATGAAGCTATGTGCATTCCTCAATGCAATTTCTCAGAAGGCAATCGATCCAATGGAGCTAGCTGCTCTATAGAATGATGTGGTTCAGTGCCTTGTCAACATTGAGTTGGTTTTCCCTCCATCCTTCTTTAATATCATGGAACACCTCCTAGTTCACCTAGTCAAGGAGATTAGTATTCTCGGTCCTGTGTTCCTACACAACATGTTCCCCTTTGAAAGGTTCATGGGAGTCCTGGAAAAATATGTTCACCAACATTGTCGGATACCTAGAAATAGGGTATCCAATTTATCGGACTCCACGAAAACAAAACCAACCATCGGGGGCTCTTCCGCCTCGCCCGAGCCAAGGGGGCGTTATCCGAGATGCCATCAACCCTCGGGGGCTCTTCCGCCTCGCCCGAGCTAAGGTGGCGTCATCCGAGACATCATCGACCCTCGGGGACTCTTCCGCCTCGCCCGAGCCAAGGTGGCGTCATCTGAGACGTCATCAACCCTCGGGGGCTCCTCCGCCCTGTCCGAGCCCGAGAGGCATCACCCGTGACGTCCCTTGCCTTTGGAGATCTCATCGCCATCAACTGCCTGAGACACCCTAGTCCAAATAGTCAAAAGGTCCACAGTACCCTCCATCCTCAGGGATGGGGTTCAAGGCATGAGTCGCCATGCCAACCTCTGTTCACCCTGCGGTACAAGGTCCTGTGCCGCCTAACCGACGACTTCTACGCACTACACCCGCGTCATGCCTCCGACGGACACTCCAACAGGGATAGGGGCATCATCAGCCCTGTATGACGGAACGCAGGGGTGCCCGGTCCTATGTGGCCAGCCCCAGTCCATGCCTAGGTAAGGGAACAACGAAGTTCCCGGTCACAAGACGCATGTATACAACACAACAAGGACGAACAGGATCCGGACATGTGTCTACTGGCGCAATCTTCGTCAGGAAGGAAGATAGAATGAAGACAAAGCTCCCCCTCGGCAGCAGCCTAAGCCGGGCCCACGTTCACTCCCCCTCTCTCTACTGTACTCCTCCATCTCTCCCTACGTATAAAGGGAGAGAATGGACCTCCAATCTCTCTCTCTCGACATCCCAACATTCATTCACACACACTCAAACTCGCACACACGCAAGCACACACTAGAACCAAGAACCTCATACGCACGAGACCTGAGAAGGCGCTTCCCTCTCTCACCAAAGCTTGTAGCTCCCCTCTACGAGCTCTCCACGCTTGATAATACGACTCCGCAACACACTGGACGTAGGGCGTTCGTGCCTGAACCAGTATAAACCTCTATGTTCTCCGAGCGTAACCATCCGAACTCCGAGACTCTTAGAAATTTACTCATTGGCCGTCTAGACCTCACCATTTTAGACACCGATAGTTAGCGCGCCAGGTAGGGGACCTTTGCATGTCACCCGTATTTTCGAGTTTCGGATGGCTGATCGCCACGTTGATTTCGCTCTGGGCTCCATTGTTCATTTTGGTAGCCTGGACTTCTAGTGCCACGGGCAGGGGGCCGACCTGGCTCTCTGTCACCCTACGACATCCTCCGAGGTAGCCATGGACGCCATCACCGCATCCATGGCCCACCTCCATTTGTCTCCCTCCGGGGAACAAGCCGCTCGTGGGGCGGTCGTACCGTGGGTCGATTACCCTCCGTTCGGGCGCCAGCTCGACACACTCATGGGGCCCCAGCCGACTCAGGAGTCCCTGCACAACCTCTACTTCGCGTTTGCCAACATGACGACGCAGCTCGCGGGAGGGCAACCGCTCTCTACTGGGCGCGTCAAAGCATCCGCCTCGGAGGCGCAACCTTTCGGCATGAGGAATGCTGCCACGTCGTATGCGGAGATGGTGGCCGCGTGGTTCCATGCTGACCCCGCGGAAGGGACACGAATGGGGCACGCGTCCCACCACTCTCGCTCCTCCTCCGATCTCCTCATGAGCTCTGAGGCCACATCTTACACCGACTCAAGCCGTGGGAGTGTTGATCCCTGAGACCCCCTAGACTTCGACGGTCTGGAGGATCAGGAGGCGCTTCATGGCTTCCTCCAAGTCAGCGATTATCTGCTCGACTCCGGCTCGAGCGACCCCAACGAGGGCCATGGCCGCGAGTGCTTCATGTGCGACGCACCTCCACCCGGAACCGTCGTCGACCCCACCCTCATTGACGAGGGGGACGACGACGGCGACGGGAACCACACACCCGTCCGCCAGACAGGTGTTCCAGTACCCCAACCAAGGCCTGACCCGCAGTCTTCGGAGGCCTAGCAGCAGCAGCTCCACGACCTCCGCGACATAGAGCAACAGCTCGCGGAGTGCCAGCGAAAGGTGATGTTCGAGCGCGAAGCCGCCAGGGACCCCGCAGAGCCTCGCGCTCGCAGGGAGGCCCGAGCGGTACACCACCGCATCATCAACGACGAATATGGCATGCCGCAGTTCACACGGGCAAGCCAGAACACACGGCAGCAAGGATATTGCTCCGCAACCTTCCGATCCCAAATTCTCCCGACGGCAAGCTCGCTCACGACGAGCTGAAGAGCCTTCTGGAGCAGGCTACGGAACAATAGGCCGAGAGCTCTGCGTCGCGGAGGCGTAGGCTCAGCACCGGCCACCCGGCCGGCGCGGCTCCTAACGACCGCGAGGGGTTGGTCCATCCGGATCCCGCATCGGCCGAACACCGGTGTCCGATCGTGCACGCTCGCGTAGGCGAAAAGCGCGACGTGCATGACACGCTCAATGCGCGCAAGCAAGCCAAGCAGGACGACATGAGCTGAGGCTACCACGTCCGACGTGGCGGCCGATATGACAACGATGAAGACCGGCCTCCCACGCCGGAGCCACCGGGCCCCTTGGTGTTCATTCGCCACATCCGGCGTGCGCCGTTCCTGCATCCTTTTCGACAACCAACCAACGTCGTCCGGTACTTCGGGGGAAACGAACCCCGGGCTCTGGCTCGACAACTACCGCCTCGCCTGTCAGGCCGGCGGCGCGGACGATGACGACTTCATCATCCGCAACTTACCTCTTCATCTTTCGGACTTGACCCGCACGTGGCTCGAGCATCTGCCACCCAACACCATCGATGGGTGGGAGTCTCTGCGACAGGCCTTTGTCGGGAACTTCCAAGGCACCTACACGTGCCCAGGCAACCCATGGGACCTCCGCAGTTGCAAACAGAAGGCGGATGAGTCCCTCCGGGAGTACATTCGTCGCTTCTCTCAGCAGTGCACGAAGCTCCCGACCGTGGCCAACGCGGACATGGTCGGGGCCTTCCTTGCAGGAACCACCTGCAAAAAGCTGGTCCACGAGCTGGGCCGCAGCAACCCTCGCACCACCGAACAACTCCTTGACATCGCCACGAGCTACGCGTCGGGAGAAGAGGCGGTAGGTGCAATATTCCACCCTGACAAGGGAAAGGGCAAGGAAGTTGAGACCACCGGCGAAGGCGGCTCAAACCGCGCCTAGAATAGGAACAAGAAGAAGGGTAAGCCGTAGCGTGGCGGTGGTGACAACGTTGTCGCAGCAGCAGACCGCAAGCCTCCCCGTCCCCAGGGCGGGAAGAAGGTGGGCAAGTTTGACGACATGCTCACAAAGCCATGCCCGTATCACAATGGACCGCTCAAACACACACTCCAGCAGTGTGACATGATGGCCAGATACTTCAAGGTTGTCCCTGACAAGGACGAACCGAAGGAATCAGAAGGCCAGGACGTTGACGGGGGTCGCGAAGACTCCTATCCCCACGTCAATAAGTGCCTCATGATCTTCGGAGGCCTAGAGGCCTATAGCTGCAAGCACCGGCAGAAGAAGGAGCGGCGCGAGGTCTTCGCAGTCACCCCGGCAACTCTAACCTTCCTCGATTGGTTGGAGCCCGACATCACGTTCGGCCAAGATGACCATCCGAACCACATTCCCCACCCAGGTCGTTATCCACTCGTGGCGGACCCGATCATAGGGAGCGTGCGCTTCACTAAAGTACTGATGGACAGAGGCAGCAACCTCAACATCATGTACTACAATGCCTTTGAGGCTCTCGGCCTACGTAGAGAAAAGGTTCGATCCTCGGGGGCTCCCTTTCAGGGAATCATCCCCGGGAGACAAACGGTACCCCTGGGGCAGATTGTCCTGCCCGTCACGTTCGGGGAGCCGGACAACTTCCGGACCGAGTATCTCACCTTCGAGGTCGTGGCTTACCGAGGGACTTACCACACAGTATTGGGGAGGCCGTGCTACGCGGCGTTCATGGCCGTTCCCAACTACACTTACCTCAAGCTCAAGATGCCGGGACCGTACGGCATCATCACGGTCTCCTCCGACGTCAAGGTGGCGTACCAGTGCGAGGTGGACTGCTGCGAGAACGCCATGGCCGAGGTGCGCAGCGAGGAGCTGGTGGTGGCGATCGAAGCCGCTGACAAGATGGACGTCGACCCCTAGAGCGCGAAGAGCTTGGACGCCTACGACACCAACAGCTATGTCACTTTTCTACTATTATCTAGTATACCTATCACCATGTACATACACATGTGTTGACACCGTTTTTCGGCATGTGTCAAATGAGCTAAGACTTGCATTGATCGGTAGCCGTTTTCTATCGGCATCGGAAGGTCATCGGTCAATGTTACCGATGAGAATGAATGCTGCAAATGAAGATGAGTTTGTTGCCGATGGAAGCTGAACGACAAAGAAAAATTCTTGCCGATAGGAGTTAATTGGTAAAAACAAGTTACTAGTGGGGGTGTGTTGACACAAAAAGCTTCAGGATCTGCGAACACCTCGGGCTTATACCCGAAATTCGATATCCGGAGGCATGCCAGTCGATTTGACCAGTTAATCGACAAGGACGATAACTAGAACAAGATCCAATCCAGACAACGGCGATATGTCCGGATGCTGGGATTGAGGCTTGATCAGGATAACTAGAGCAGAGCTGAACGAGGCAACAACGATGCGCCCGGATGCCAAAGCTCAGAGGTACTCCCACGCAGAACTTGCAAGGATTTGACGGAGATCAAGCTGATGCAGCCCGTCGAAGCTTGAAGAACTCGTTGATAAACTATAGCTAATGCGATAAAGGGTAAATTGCGATAAAATAAGAATAAAATTGGTTTGTTTGATATTGGATTGATTGTTCTATACGTAGCCCTCGGGCACATATTTATACTCCCGCATGGAGAGTTGTACAAAGACACGACTCGTATCCTTCCTAAAACAAACTCCTAACTTTAAGGAAACTGACTCGCGCAGGAGTCGGATCTAAAACAACAATATTATTTTCCTAAACAAACACACTTATTTAAAAGGAAAACAAACGACTCATGCAAGAGTCGGACTCAAACTGCTATAATAATACTGGTATAAAATCACCAGTTTCCTTATGTCTTCCCTTCGATGGAAACTTTCCATCGGTAGATCCCTTTAATCCGCAGTTTCCTTCTTTGGCCACCCGCAGTCTTCTGCTGACATCAAACGCCAAGTCACCCCATACTCATCGGTACCCTATGCCCATCGGCATCGGCAACACTTTCCCGATCGGCAACCTTGATAACTTGTCTTCACCAATCATTCCCTATCAGCAATCGGCAACAACTCTTCATCAGCAATCGGCGTCTCCTCATCGGCAATCGGCATTATCTCCTCATCGGCAATCGGCAACAACAACTTTACAGCCCAGGCGACCTAACTTCACCAATTAACCTCATCGACAAGGACCTAGCCTCCATCGGCAACACACTTAGTCTTCCCGTAGCATATTCCCATCGGCAATACTGGCTCACGATTTCCCGATGCCGATGGAGAACGGCCGCTGACCAGTCAAGCCTTAGCTCATTTGACATGTGCTGAAAAACGGTGTCAACACATGCCCCCTAGTTTCGGAGCGTATAATATTACGTGCCAAAATTCTCTCTACTGTAGCCGTTGCTGTAGCCGTTACCTTCGAGATAAATGCATAGTTTCCTCGATTCCCACGCGCGGAACCACAATTTAATAATAATAAAATCCCTCGATTGTAGCACAAACAGTTGCAAATTCCCTCTATCATCGCGCGTATCTACCGCGGGCCTCTCCACATTCCTGCATAGTGTGAACCGAAACCCAAAAATACCCCCGAGTAAGCTTATAAAAGTTACCGGGATCCAATCTGCTTTTTTACCCCGAGTCCATTTTCACTTTCACACTCCCTGCCTTCGTCTTCAACCTCCAGCAGCGCCTCTGAAGAACACGAGTTCAAGCAACAGTTTTCTCCGCAATCCAAGGACGAACCGTAAGCACTCCCTCAGCTCCAATGGCGATCCAAGTCGACATCCCCAAGGTAAAGTCTTCTTTCCTCCTCATCCAATCTCCTGCTAGTTCTTCTCCGCACGAATCTAGAATTTTCCCCGTTCCTTTTCTGATCTTCTCTTTTCTTTTCTTCGAACCCTAGGAACTGTATAACAAGGTAGCGACCCCCCTCGCCCAATCCAACTTCAGCTGCCTAGGCCCCATGGGCAATCCGGATCCCACCTTCATAATCAATGCAGAAACCAACCGGGTACCCTTCAGATCTGAGTGTTTCGGCCTAGGACTGTGGAAGGATGCTTTTCGGTCATGGCCCAAGCCTACCAAGGGGTGGAAGAACTGGTACCTCAGAGTAGCTAGAGCATAACAAGTCTACTGGCAAGAGCGCAACTTGGACCAGTGCATCAGGCTCTCCATTGCCGATATGGAGAAGAATGAGAACATGCTAATGGCTGCCTCCTATTTCTGGTCGAACACCATGAATGCCTTCCTTTTCCGATACGGACCAGCCACCCCCACCGTTGCCGATGTCCACATGTTGACCGGCCTGGACGTCTCTTCTCCCGATACATTCACCCTGTTCAACAGGAAAGCCGAGTACAAGGTGAACACTCGGAACATCGGCGGCTGGACAAGCTACATCCATGAATACCAGAAGACAGGATCGGTAAACTAGCGGGAGCATGCCACGTTTCTGAATATGTGGCTAGAAAAATTCATTTTCTGCGGCAGGGCAGTTGGACCGACCATTATGCACCTCCCTGGAGCCGAGCTACTTGCCGATGGAACAAGGCTTCCCCTGGGCAGATACCTTCTTGAAGAAGTATACCGCCTTTTACATCAAGTATCTCAGAAGTTACTGCTAGGTGAACCCATCGGCAATCTTGGGGGTCCCTGGTGGTTCATCAACATGTGGCTGAACGCCCATATGCAGAAAGCGCTTCAGTTTGACTTGTTCGCTCAACAATTCCCGAGGGATATATCGGAAGATTACCAGTGTAGCAGTGATGAATCGGCAACCCGCCCTCCACTCAACTTTGGAGAGGCCATCATAGTGTTGCCAGGGACCGATGCCGATGTAGAGCAGCTCGGCGCGTTCTTTCAGAAGTTCTACAATGGAATTCCTGCCACAGAATAGCTCTGGTGGCCATATGTCGATGAAGACAACCGATTCCCACTGCTATTCAATCTTACCGATGGGAATGTGCCTGAGAATCAAACAATCATGAAGGCCAGTATTGTTCCCCGTGCTATCCCAGTGAACATCTTCGGATCCGGGAAGAATGCCCCTCCATCGTTTGAATTTTACTACCCATCGGCGGCGGCGAGACAACTGGCATTTGGCTAACTACCGAGTAAGCTTTGCTACTCCAAAGTGGTGAAGCCCAGGCAGACAATCTCCAGTGCTCTAGACTGGAATAAAGTTGTCAACCTTCCTCCCAATGCCGATGTGTCAGATCTTGATCTGTCTTCCTGGTCACCAACCTCCTTCATCACAAATGAGTACAAGTCTTGGTGGCAAGAATGGAGGTGTCAACTGTTTGCCAATTCGTCGCACTACTATCGGAACATAATCGACGTCAACCACACTATTCCCGATGATGCGGTAAGTTTGTCATTCTGATGCATCCTTCATTACTTTATTCCTACCATCGGCATCTGGCCCCTTTATACTCAACAGGTTGACGATCCGATTCCCCCGATGAGCAGGAGCGGCAAGCCGTTCAACCTTCGGATGATGAGTCCTATATCACTCATCGGCAACAAGGCCCCCACGCTAGCTGCCTTCACTCCTCAGCAGGTACCTACACCGATGCCTACAAAAACCAAGGCTACATCGGCCGCTGATGCTGCCCTGACGCGGGTTTTTGCAGTAAATTCATCTTCACTCATACCGATTACATACTGTTTTAATTGGCAACATTTTATTTTGTATAACTTGCATTATATTTTCAGGCAATGTGGTCATCGGCAGCTGCTTCAAGTAGACAAGCACCTCCAAGTTTGGCTGCCGATGCCCCCTAGTCTTCGTCTAAACGGGCTGGATCTCCTGCTGCCGCGCCAAGGAAGAAAAGGCGTCTTAGGCTGGCTTCCCCGTCTTCGCCATCGACTCCAGCTGCACCACCAGCCACTGATGCACCATCGGCAGGACCGTCAACGGTTCCAATTCCCGATCACCCACTTGATGACGTCCCCGATCAGGGGACAACTCTACCCGCTGCAGTAGCGGAGGCGACATCGGCATCGGTACCACCAGCCGAAATTCCCGATGAGAGAGTGGTGTCGCCACCACAAGAACCAGCCATTGCATCGGAAGCGACGCCAGCGACAACACCACCAATACCAACGGCGTCGACTGCTTCCCCAGCAGAGGCTCAGTCATCGGCAACTGCTGCTGATCCCCAGAATGAGGCTAGACCATCCACCGTGCCAAGTCCTAGGTAGGAGATTAGCTTCAAGATGGTAAGTCAGTTACCTAAAAGCTCATACTATAATCTTACGATCGGCATATTTTAACTTCCCTGTTTTCAGGCCCAAGACTCCCCAGACAACATGTTCTCCTTTGGCATCAACCCCCAGGATGACGAGGAGCACCAAGACAGCTTGTTCTCCTTTGCCATCGACATTCCCGATGATGATGAAGACGAAGAAATCTCTGCCCCAACTTTATCGGCAGAGGTCAAGTCCAAGCTTGAAGCATTGCTTTCCTTGTTGCTACAAGACACACCCCATCTCATTCAGGATTCGTCCGCAGCAAGGATTGCTTTTAAGGATATCCAAGGACACCTCCCTGCCGATATGGAAGAAATTCTTTTCCAGGCAACCTTCCTTGACAGCAAGCAAATCCAGTACCAGAGGCTTTCCCGTCGCATTGCCGATAGGGCTGCCCAATCCAAGACCGAGGAGGAGAAGTTTAAGTTCAAAAATATTGCCGATGAAAAGCACAAGGGCATCGGCCAAGCAGAACTCTCCAGCGCCAACCTCGATCAAGAAATCACTCAGCTATCGGCAAAGAAGGAGGAGCTATTGGCTGAGTTACAAAGGGTTGAGGAGGCTCTAAACGCAGCCAACCAGCAGAAAGCCCAACTGTCCGACACCATCAGGGTTCTGCGGCAAGAAAGAGACCAGAATGCCCAACAAGCCATTCTACTGAAGAAGAAGATCAAGCCAGTCGAGGGCTCTGCCGATGCCGATGCCAAGGAAGTGGATGAGATTGAACAAATTCGCCTGCATACGATATTAGCCATCCACTCCTTGTTGTAATTCATTTATTGTATCGGCAAATATAACTCTGATACTTGATTTTGGCTCTTGTAATATAATGTCATTACATTTTTACCGATGCTTATATAATTTTTCTTTCATCGGCATTCAACTGAGCACTATGCATCTACCCATATGCTAGGGTAATACTTCTTCAAGTATTTGCCGTTGATCGCTCTAGAGAATGCAACTCCTTCGAGAGTTTCCAAAATGTAAGCATTGCCAGGAGCAGACTGTTTTACCCGATAAGGACCCTCCCAATTAGGAGACCACTTTCCAAATTTAGAACTCTTAGTCCCGATCGGTAAAATCAACTTCCATACCAGATCGCCATCGACAAATTCCTTTACCTTCACTTTCTTGTCATACCATCTGGCAACCCTCTTCTTATTCTCTTCAATGCTGATCAATGCCCGTAACCGATGACCTGCCAAATCTTCTAACTCGTCTTTCATTAGAGTAGTATAATCATCGGTCGTCAATTGATCTCGAAAAGCCAATCGCCTAGAGCCAGTTTTAATCTCCCAGGGCAGGACAACATCGTGTCCATAGACCAACTGATACGACGATACTTTGGTTGCACTATGACAAGCCATCCGATATGACCACAAGGCTTCGTTCAACACCACATGCCACTTTCTAGGGTTTTCTTCAATCTTGCGCTTTATAAGCTTGATAACTCCCTTATTAGTTGCTTCAGCCTGATCGTTGGCTTGTGCATAATAAGGAGAAGAGTTTAACACCTTGAACCCCATACTAGCAGCGAATTCATCAAACTCTCCCGATGTGAACATGGTCCCTTGATCAGTAGTAACAGTTTGAGGAATACCAAATCGGTAAACAATGTGCTCTTTAACAAAATCCACCATGTTTGCCGATGTCACCTTCTTCAAAGGAATGGCTTCAACCCATTTAGTGAAGTAGTCAGTAGCAACAAGTATAAACTTATGCCCCTTACTCGATGGCGGATAAATCTGTCCGATGAGATCAATAGCCCATCCTCTAAACGACCAAGGCTTGATTATAGGATTCATTGCCGATGCAGGTGCCCTCTGGACATTACCAAATTTCTAACAATCTTGGCACCCCTTGAAATAGTTGAAACAATCTTCAAGGATTGTTGGCCAATAGTATCCATTCCGCCTAACCATCCACTTCATCTTGAATGCTGATTGATGGCCCCCACACACACCCTCATGGATCTCGCCCATCAACTCTTTTGATTCCTCTTTACTAAGGCACTTGAGCAAAATTCCATCAATCATCCGATAATACAGCTCATTGTCAAGGAGCACATACTTAGTGGCCTGGAACCTTAGACGCCTTTCAACCTTCTTAGACGGGTTCCTTAAGTAATCGACAATCTCACCTCTCCACTCATCGGCAATTGTTTCCGATGTCATGACTTCTTGAATTGGCTGATACCCTGAGGCATTCTGTGCCAATCAATTGGCCTCTTCATTATGCAATCTAGAAATATGCTCGAGGCGGTACTCTCTGAACTCTTTCAACAATTACAGGCACCTTTCATGGGCTACAATTAAAGCTTCACTTCGGCATTCATATGTCCCGATCAATTGGTTGATTACCAACATAGAATCACCGAAGATTTCAATAGCGTCGGCACGTACTTCCCTGAGTAATTCCAGCCCCTTAAGTAAAGCTTGGTACTCAGCCTGATTGTTTGTTGAAGTAGCTACAATCGGCAAGGAAATTTCATACTTCAGTCCTCGGGGTGAAATTAAGAGAATATCGATACCTGCTCCATCCTTGCATGTAGACCCATCAAAGAACAAAGTCCAAGGAGCAATCTCTACAGAGCTCACCATATTACAATGCTGAGTAACAAAATCGGCCATTACCTGACCCTTAACAGCCTTAGCCGATTCATACCTTAGGTCAAACTCTGAAAGTGTCAGAATCCACTTACCGATTCGTCCACTTAATATCGGCATCGACAACATGTACTTAACCACACCATCTTTACAGATAACAGTGCATTCAGCCGACAGTAAATAATGCCTTAATTTAACGCAAGAGAAATATAAACATAAGCACAATCTCTCTATGGCCGAATACCTAGTTTCAGCATCCACCAACCTTCTGCTCAGGTAATATATTACACGTTCCTTCCCTTCAAATTCTTGAATTAAGGCTGATCCGATAACACCATCATCGGCAGAAAAATATAACCTGAAAGGCTTCCCGTGTTGAGGTGGAACCAAGACTAGAGGATTTACTAAATATTTCTTAATCTCCTCTAAGGCTGACTACTGCTCTTCTTTCCACGTAAACTCTTGATCGGCCTTCAACTTTAACAGAGGGCTAAAGGACTTAATCTTACCAGACAAGTTAGATATAAACCTTCTGATGAAATTAATCTTACCAATCAAAGATTGCAGCTCAGTCTTGTTTGTAGGAGCAACCACCTTGTTAATTGCATCAATAAATTTTCTGCCGATTTCAATACCTCTCTGATGCACCATGAAACCCAGGAACTGACCTGCCGATACGCCAAATGCACACTTGTTAGGATTCATCTTCAACCCATGCTCCCTTGTGCACTCCAATATTTTTCGCAAATCGGCAAGATGCTTTCCGAAGTCTCCAGACTTAACCACCACATCATCAATGTAGATTTCGACTATTGTGCCGATGTACTTATGAAAGATAAAATTCATTGCTCTCTGATAAGTAGCACTAGCATTTTTAAGCCAAAAGTCATGACTACCCATTCAAATAAGCCAACGTGACCTGGACATCGGAAAGTAGTCTTGGATATGTCTTCTTCAGCCATGAATATTTGATTATACCCAGCATTACCATCCATGAAGCTAATAATTTGATGTCCAGCAGCAGCATCGATCAGTATATCGGCAACGGGCATCGGGTAGCCATCCATCGGCGTAGCCTTGTTAAGGTTCCTGAAATCAATACAAACACGAAGTTTTCCATTCTTTTTATACACAGGAACTACGTTAGAAATCCATTTGGCATATCAGCATTGCCGAATAAACCCTGCTTCGATTAACTTTGTAATCTCGGCCTTGATGTCGGGCAGAATAGTAGGATTGCATCGGCATGTAGGTTGCCGATGTGGTTGGAAACCAGACTTGATGGGTAACCGATGTTCAACTATTGATCGGTCTAAACCAGACATCTCTGTATAATCCCAAGCAAAACAATCTTTATTCTCCTTTAATAAATCAGTCAACTGCTGTTTACATTGGGAATCTAACTTAGCACTAATAAAAGTAGGCCTAGGTTTACTACCATCACCGATGTCTATCTCAAGTAAATCATCGGCGGACGTGAAGCCCTGCCCCAGTTTTCCGTCGTCAGCGAACCGATCCATTAAAATTCTTCTTCAGGACCGACTGCTTGGATCGGTTTGATGCGGTAATCGGCAACTTTGAGGAATTCTTTGTCCCAGGCTTCGCCAGATATGCACCTGGTCTGCTCATAAGTTTCTGATTCTGCCGATGCAACAGTAGACAGGGCTTCACTTCGGACGACTTCAATTCTATCCCGATCCACTGTACAAGACTCTGATGCATAGTAGAAGGGATACAACAATTGGCAGTGATCCAATCCCTTCTGAGGAGCAAGTTGTAAGTACCTTTGCCACTGATTACAAAGAACGTTGTCGGCAAAGTCTTACTGCCGATGGTTAAGTCAACACATACGGCCCCCATAGTTGTTGACACATTTCCTTCGAAGTCCTTAAGCTTCATGTCGGTCTTGACTAAGTCCTGGTCACCTTTCCCAAGCTTTCTGAACACGACATATGGCATTATATTGATCGACGCGCCACCATCTACCAGCATCTTCGTCATCGGTTGTCCATCCACTTTGCCCTTAACAAACAAAGCTCTTAGGTGCTGCCTCTCGTCATCGGCAGGCTTTTCAAAGACAGTCGTCATCGGATCTAGCACCAATTGTGCCATATCGGCAGTCTCCTCATCATCACTGATAGGTTCCATGAACTCCATCGGCAATATGATGACCATGTTTATGTCTGCCGATGGATCCCTGTCCTTGCGCTTTGGCCTCCACTGCCTCTCCCTTGAGGGTTCTTCATTGTCATACAGGTTATCATGGCGTTGGCGCTGAATCCTCCTTTTCTGAGTCTTGGTCAGACCCTTAGGGCACCACTGAAGAAGCTTGGTTTTCCAGGCAGGCTGGTGCTGCCTCCCGCTGCTTGCATCGACACTTCTTCCGACGTTGGGACCTCTGGAGAATATGTCTTCGTCAGGCACTCTTGCATTGGCCATCTCCTCCAACTCCTCTTGATCAACACACCTACCAAGCCTGTCATGGGCGCTAAGTTTGCCCCCCAGTCGGTCATGTGCCGACCTCTTCTCTCTGAGCGGCTTGGTGTACCTGGATGCCTGATCATCAAAACAAGGTCTCTTAACTGACCGATCGGCAGTGTAATATCCATTGCACTCGGGACAATTATCGACAGTAGGCAGCTTGATGCCTCCTTCCCAACAGTGGACGAAGAAGGGACACCTCCAGTGGTCCTTATGCCGAAGCCATTCTTGGTGCTCCTCTTCCTCTTGCCGATATCGCTCCTCACATGATTGCCGATAGTCTTGCCTTGGCTGCTTATGCATGATTACAACACTAGGAGCCCTGTTGGCACTGCTACCTTCATCGGCAACCTTCTTGCCCTTTCTGTCATCGGCAAGCCTTCTTGCGTCGCGTTCAGCTACCTGGTGGTTAGAATCTACCGATGAGTTCTTCCTGGCAGCTCCTGATGTCAGCACTTTAGTTTTCCCATTAGCTTCCACCATATTGTTTGGAAACGGGTGCTGATCAATCTTCATCGGTTTCTGGACTTTAGAATTCTCAAACTTGATACGTCCAGATTCAATCTCTGACTGCTGTTGCTGCCTAAATACCTTACAGTCATTGGTACTGTGCAAAGTTGCATTATGCCATTTACAGTACCTGATCTTTTTGAGCTCTTCGGCCGATGGAATTATTTGGTTGGGCGCCAACTTGATCCGCCCTTCTTGAAGTAATAAATCAAACATCCTATCAGCCTTGGTGATGTCAAAGGTGAACCTTTCAGTTTCTTGATGGCCGAACGGACAAGACACAGGCTTCTTATCCTTCACCCATTCGGCCACATCTATGTTCAACTCTTCATCTGACCCAGAGTCCTCTTCTTGCCGATGAAGGTCACCTTTTTGTTCCAAGTCTTCCTGGGTTCAAAGGTTTTAGTATCTTGATCGGCAATCCTTTGCACCAGATGACTTAGGCTTTCAAATTCTTGGGACGCGTACTTGTCTTTGATGTGCGGCAGTAACCCTTGGAAGGCCAAATCTGCCAGTTGCCGATTATCAAGCACTAAGCTGTAGCACTTGTTCTTCACGTCCCGCAGCCTTTGAACGAAGCTTTCTACCGATTCGTCATTGCGTTGCCTTAGTTTGACCAAATCGGTAAGCTTCTTCTCATGTATGCCAGCAAAGAAGTATTTGTGAAATTGCCTCTCTAGATCGGCCCATGTGATCACAGAATTTGGAGGAAACGATATGAACCATGTGAATGCCGATCCGGATAGTGATGAAGAGAACAATCTCACCCTCAATTCCTCCCTGCTGGCAGCTTCTCCGCACTGGATAATGAAGCGATTGATGTGCTCCATTGTCGATGTGTCATCTTGTCCGGAGAACTTGGTAAAATCAGGCACTTTGTACCGATTTGGGAGAGGAATCAAGTCATATGCTAGAGGATACGGAGTCCGATAAGAATATGTATTGATTTTGGGTTAATGCCGAATTGTTCTTTCATAACTTCGGCGATCTTATCGGCCCAGTATGCATCCTGCTCTTGCCGACTCATTGGCTGGTTGTTGACTGGTGGAGTCGGCTGATGCGCCTCTTGAAGATGATGCAGAGTAGTCACGGGCGTAGCACCAGTCATCTGAACACTATGCATCGGTTGATTTACCGATGGATAGTTTTGCACACTTAGCAAATTAGGTTGGTTCATTGTATTCATCGGTTGCTGTACCGATGGTCCGCTCTGAGTATACGCTGGGCCTCCATAATGATGCATCGACACGCCAGACTGTTGAGCTGGCGGCTGGTTGGCCCATCCAGGATTATAAATCATCGGCATATGACTTACCGATGACTGATAGCTGACTGGAGCACGTGGCTCTTGTATTCTGGAGCAATCAATCACTAGATTCCCTTGGGGAATTAGCACTCCAGCTTGAGGATTTACCACCAGAGGTTGACTGCCAGCTGCTATAATGTGTGGCATCGATACAGAGCTTGCCGATGGTGGCATCAGAGGTATCTTAGGGATTACTTGAAGATCTTCTGATGACACTTGCACAGTTGGAGAAGGTGCAGAGTAATGCATCATAGGGGCCACCGGCTATACTTGCGTTGCCGATGCCATAGAACCCTTCCAAGCTGAGCTGTCTCGAACTAGGAGATAGATTTGAAGGCATACCGTATCCCCACCAGTTGACGGGAGCCGGTTGACTCTGGATAGAAGGTCCTGAATTTGCCGATGCCACTGAATTTGTGTTGAGCCTGACGACACTTTCAGGGTTCGGCCTTGACGGTATAGTCACATCGGCAGACGGCTCCACAAGAGTAGAAGACGTCAGCGGGGCTGCCGATGGACTTATAGATGCCGATCCAGGTTGGTGATACGCTGGACCAACATACTGAGGTGCATGTCCTTCTTTGAATGTTTGCATGACAGCATTGTAGACAGTATTGGACAACACGCCGGAGTGGCTAATTAATGCTTGACTTAGAGCAGAATTAACCATCTCTTGTAGCTTACCAGGATTGGCGTCGTACGTGACCTGCCGTGGCAACGACGGATCTTGCTTCTGGATTTCCTCACCGCTCCTGCTTAGGCTGAAGGATTTCAGATATAACTGCTTGTACTCCTCCATAGCCCGCTCCATGGCCAGCTTCTGATCATCTCTTAGATCGGCCTCGGAGACTTCAATGACATTCCTCTGGTTAACGTCGGCGTTATCACCCATGATAGATGCATAGATTTGTATAATCGGGTCCCACCGAGCGTGCCAAAAGAGGTGTTGACACAAAAAGCTTCAGGATCTGCGAACACCTCGGGCTTATACCCGAAATTCGATATCCGGAGGCGTGCCAGTCGATTTGACCAGTTAATCGACAAGGACGATAACTAGAACAAGATCCAATCCAGACAACGGCGATACGCCCGGATGCTGGGATTGAGGCTTGATCAGGATAACTAGAGCAGAGCTGAACGAGGCAACAACGATGCGCCCGGATGCCAAAGCTCAGAGGTACTCCCACGAGGAACTTGCAAGGATTTGATGGAGATCAAGCTGATGCAGCCCGTCGAAGCTTGAAGAACTCGTTGATAAACTATAGCTAATGCGATAAAGGGTAAATTGCGATAAAATAAGAATAAAATTGGTTTGTTTGATATTGGATTGATTATTCTATACGTAGCCCTCGGGCACATATTTATACTCCCGCATGGAGAGTTGTACAAAGACACGACTCGTATCCTTCCTAAAACAAACTCCTAACTTTAAGGAAACTGACTCGCGCAGGAGTCGGATCTAAAACAACAATATTATTTTCCTAAACAAACACACCTATTTAAAAGGAAAACAAACGACTCATGCAAGAGTCGGACTCAAACTGCTATAATAATACTGGTATAAAATCACCAGTTTCCTTGTCTTCCCTTCGATGGAAACTTTCCATCGGCAGATCCCTTCAATCCGCAGTTTCCCTCTTTGGCCACCCGCAGTCTTCTGCTGACACCAAACGCCAAGTCACCCCGTACTCATCGGTACCCTATGCCCATCGGCATCGGCAACACTTTCCCGATCGGCAACCTTGGTAACTTGTCTTCACCAATCATTCTCTATCAGCAATCGGCAACAACTCTTCATCAGCAATCGGCGTCTCCTCATCGGCAATCGGCAATATCTCCTCATCGGCAATCGGCAACAACAACTTTATAGCCCAGGCGACCTAACTTCACCAATTAACCTCATCGACAAGGACCCAGCCTCCATCGGCAACACACTTAGTCTTCCCGTAGCATATTCCGATCGGCAATACTGGCTCACGATTTCCCGATGCCGATGGAGAACGGCCGCTGACCAGTCAAGCCTTAGCTCATTTGACACGTGCTGAAAAACGGTGTCAACAAGATGAAGAGTTGCCGATTGGAAGGTATTACCGATAAGGAGATGATGCCAATGGGCACAGAGTGACGTATTGGTTGACGTCAGCAGGGGATTGCCGATGGCAATAGAAGGAAGTTGTGGATTGAAGAGTCCGCCGATGGAAAGTTTCATCAAAATGAAGACATAAGGAAACTGGTGATCTCATACCAGTATTGTTATAGAAGTTTGAGTCCGACTCTTGCATGAGTCATTTATTTCTTTAAAAAATAGAGGTGTTTGTTTAGGGAAATATTATTGTCCGACTCTTGCACGAGTCAGTTGTTTCCTTAAAAGTAGGAGTTTTGTTTAGGAAAGATATGTGTCGTGTCTATCTACAACTCCTTTTGCTGGGGTATAAATATGTACCTAGGGGTCGTGGAATAACAACCAACATATATCAAACAAATTAATTACTCTTATTTACTTTTACAACAATTTACCTCTTTATTGCATTAGTCTTAGTTTATCTACAAGTTCTTCAAGCTTCGACGGGCTGCATCTCTTCGATCTCCATCAACCCTTGCAAGTTCCGCGTGGGAGTAATCTGAGCTTTGACATCCGGGCGCATCATTGTTGTCTCGTTCAGCTCTGCTCTAGTTATCTTGATTAAGTCCGAAGTCTTGACATCTGGGCGTATCGCCGTTGTCTTGTTTGAATCTTGATCTAGTTATCGTCCTTGTCGATTAACTGGTCAAATCGACTGGCACACCCTCGGAAATCAAATTCGGGTATTAGCCCGAGGTGTTCGCAGATCCTGACGCTTTTTGCGCCAACACCTCTTTTGGCACACCCGGTGGGACAAATTATACATCTGCTATGGGTGATCATACTGACATCAATCAGAGGAACGTCATTGAAGTCTCCGAGGCCGATCTAAAAGATGATAAAAAATAGGACATGGAGCGGGCTATGGAGGAGTACAAGCAATTGTATCTGAAATCCTTTAGCCTAAGCAGGAACTGCGAAGCCATGCAGAAGCAAGATCCGCCGTTGCCACAGTAGGTCACGTTTGATGCCAATCCTGGTAAGTTGCAAGAGATGGTTAATTCTGCATTAAATCAAACATTAATTAGTCACTCCAATGTGTTGTCCAATACTGTGTACAATGTTGTTATGCAATCTTTCAAAGAAGGACAAGCTCCTCAATATTTTGGTCCAACGTATCATCAACCTGGATCGGCATCTATAACCCCATTGGCAGCTCCAATGGCGTCTTCCACTCCTGTGGATCTATCTGCCGATGTGGTTACACCATCAAGGCCAAGTCCTGAAAGCGTCACCAAGCTTAGTGCAGATCTAGTGGTATCGGCAATGTCAGGACATGCTATCCAGACTCATCCAACTCCTGCCAACTGGTGGGGATACGGTATGCCTCCAAATCCATCTGCTGGTTCTAGTCTGGTGCAGGGAGATAGTTCAGCTTGGAAGGGCTCCATGGCATCGGCAATGCAATCACAACCGATGGTCCCTATGATGCATTGCTCTACGTCTTCTCCAACTGAACAAATGCCATCAGAAGATTTCTAGGTGGTGATTCCTAAAGTACCTCTGATGCCACCATCGGCAAATTCTGTGCCGATGCAACAAAGCATAGCAACTGGGAGTCAACCTATGCTGGTGAATCCTCAAGCCGGAGTACTAACACATCAAGGTAACCAATTTGTGGATTACTCCAAGGTGCAAGAACAACAGGCGCCAGTTAGCTATCAGCCATCGATAAGTCACGTGCCGATGATTTATAACCCTGGATGGACCAACCAGCCGCCGGTTCAACAACCTGGCGTACTAATGTATCATTATGGAAGTCCAGCAAACACTCAGAGCGGAGCATCGGTACAGCAACCGATGAATATGATGCCACAACATAACCCAGTGTGTGTGCAAAGTTATCCATTGATAAGTCAACCGATGCATAATATCCAGATGACTGGTGCTGCGCCCATGCCAACTACTCCGAATCATCTTCCACCAGTCAACAATCAGCTAATGAGTCGGCAAGAACAGGATGCGTATTGGGCCGATAAAATTGCCGAAGTGATGAAAGAACAATTCAGCATTAAACCCAAGGTTAATACATATTCTTATCGAACACCGTATCCTCCGACATATGACTTAATTCCTCTCCCAAATCGGTACAAGGTGCCTGGTTTTACCAAATTCTCTGGCCAAGATGACACATCAACAATGGAGCACATCAACTGCTTCATTATCCAGTGTGGAGAAGCTACCAGCAGAGAGGAACTGAGGATGAGATTGTTCTCATCGTCATTGTCTGAATCGGCATTCACATGGTTTATTTCACTACCTCCAAACTCGGTGATTACTTGGGCCGATCTAGGAAAACAATTTCATAAGTATTTATTCCGGGCGTGCATGAAAAGAAGCTTACCGATTTGGTCAAGTTGAAGCAGCGTAATGACGAATCGGTGGAAAACTTTGTCCAGAGGCTGCGAGACATGAAAAACAAGTGCTACAGCTTGGTGCTTGATGATCAGAAGTTGGCAGATTTGGCTTTCCAAGGGTTACTGCCGCATATCAAAGATAAGTATGTGTCTCAAGAATTTGAAAGTCTAAGCCACCTTGTGCAGAGAATTGCCGATCAAGACGTCAAGGCTTTTGAGCCTAGAAAGATCTGGAATAAGAAGGTGGCCTTCATTGAGCAAGAAGAGGATTCCGATGAAGAGCTAAGCATTGGTGCTGCCGAATGGGTAAAAGATAAGAAATCGGTGTCCTATCCGTTTGGCCAGAAGGAAGCTGAAAGGTTCACCTTTGATATCACCAAAGCCGATAGGATGTTTGACTTATTACTTCAAGAAGGGCGGATCAAGTTGGCGCCTAACCAAGTAATTCCATCGGCCGAAGAACTCAGAAAGATCAAGTATTGCAAGTGGCACAATGCGACTTCGCACAGTACCAATGATTGCAAAGTATTTAGGCAGCAGTTGCAGTCAGTTAAATTTGAAAATTCTAAAGCCCAGAAGCCGATGAAGATCGATCAGCACCCGTTTCCAAATAACATGGTGGAAACCAGTGGAAAGACTAAGGTGTTGACATCGGAAGCTGCCAAGAGAAGCGCATCGGTGGACCCTGAACATCAAGTAGCTGCGTATGAAGTGACAGAGAGGAGGTTTGCCGATGATAGAAAAGGCAAGAAAGTTGCTGATGATAGCAGCAGCACCGGGAAGTCTTATGGCGTCGTGATCACGCATAGGCGGCCACGACAAGATTATCGACAATCGCAAGAGGAGCGATATCGGCAGGAAGAAGAAAAGCACCAAGAGGCGGCCACTGGAAGTGTCCCTTCTTCGTTCATTGCTGGGAAGAAGGCATCAAGCTACCTACTGCCGATAATTGTCCTGAATGCAATGGGTACTACCCTACCGATTGGTCAGAAAAGAAGCCTTGCTTTGACGATCAGACATCCAGGTATGCTAGGCCGCTCAGAGAAAAGAAATCGGCACATGACCGACTGGGGGGCAAGCTCAGCGCGCATAACAGGCTTGGCAGGCGTGTTGATCAATAGGAACTTGAGGAGATGGCCAATGCAAAAGTGCCTGATGAAGAAATATTCTCCAGAGATCCGAACATAAGGAATGATGCCGACACAAGCAGTGGGAGGCAACACCAGTCTGTTTGGAAAACCAAGCTTCCTCAATGGTGCCCTAAGGGTTTGACGAAGACTCAGAAAAGGAGAATCCAGCGCGAACGCCGAAATGACTTGTATGACAATGAAAATCCTTCAAGGGAAAAGCAGTGGAGACCAAAGCGCAAGGATAGAGATCCATCGGCAGAAGTCAATATGGTTGTAATATTGTCGATGGAGTTCATAGCGCTTGTCAGTGACGAGGAAGAAGCTGCTAAAATGGCACAATTGGTGTTGGATCCGATGGTAGCTGTCTTTGAGAAGCCTGCCGATGATGAAAGGCAGCACCTAAGGGCTCTGTTCGTTAAGGGCAAAGTAGATGGACAGCCTGTAACGAAGATGCTGGTGGATGGTGGGGCGTCAATCAACATAATGCCGTACGTCATGTTCAGGAAGCTTGGGAAAGGCGACCAAGACTTAGTCAAGACGAACATGAAACTGAAAGATTTTGAAGGCAATGTGTCGCCAGCTATGGGAGCCGTATGTGTTGAATTAACCATCGGCAGTAAAACTTTGCCGATAACGTTTTTTGTGATCAGTGGCAAAGGCACCTACAACTTGCTCCTAGGAAGGGATTGGATCCATGCTAATTACTGCATTCTTTCTACAATGCACCAAAGCCTTGTGCAGTGGGTCGGAGACAAAATTGAAGTCGTCCGGAGTGAGACCCCGTCAATTGTTGCATCGGTAGAATCGGAAACTTATGAGCAGATCAGGTGCATATCAGGTGAAGCTTGGGACACAGAGTTCCTCAAAGTTGCCGATTACCGCATTACACCGATCCAAGCAGTCGGTCCTGAAGAAGATTTTTAATGGATCGATTCGCCGATGATAGAAAACTAGGGCAGGGGTTCACATCCGCCAATGATTTATTAGAAATAGATATCGACGATGGCAGTAAGTCCAGGCCAACTTTCATTAGTGCTAAATTAGATTCCCAATGTAAACAATAGTTGACTGATTTATTAAAGGAATACAAAGATTGTTTTGCTTGGGATTATACGGAGATGCCTGGTTTGAACCGATCAATAGTTCAACATCGGTTACCTATTAAACCTAATTTCCGACCTTATCAGCAACCAGCACGCCAATGCAACCCTATTATTTTACCCGACATTAAAGCTGAAATTACAAAGTTAATTGAAGCTGGATTTATTTGGCAATGCCGATATGCCGAATGGATTTCTAATGTGGTTCCTGTATATAAGAAAAATGGAAAGCTACGTGTTTGCATTGATTTCAGGAATCTCAATAAGGCTATGCCGATGGATGGTTATCCGATGCCCGTTGCCGATCTGCTAGTTGATGCTGCTACTGGACATCAAATCATTAGCTTCATGGATGGTAACGCTGGATATAATCAGATATTCATGGCTAAAGAAGACATATCCAAGACTGCTTTTAGATGTCCAGGTCATGTCGGTTTATTTGAGTGGGTTGTGATGACTTTTGGCTTGAAGAATGCCGGTGCTACTTATCAGAGAGCAATGAATTTTATTTTTCATAAGTACATCGGCAAGATAGTCAAAATCTATATTGATAATGTGGTGGTTAAGTCTGGAAATTTTGAGAAGCATCTTGCCGATTTACGAAAGATCCTGGAATGCACAAGGAAACATGGGTTAAAGATGAATCCTAATAAGTGTACGTTTGGGGTATCAGCAGGTCAATTTCTGGGTTTCATGGTGTATCAAAGAGGGATTGAGATCGGCAGAAAATCTATTGATGCAATTAATAAGGTGGTTGCCCCTACAAACAAGACTGAGCTGCAATCCTTGATCGGCAAGATTAATTTTATTAGGAGATTTATATCCAACTTATCTGGTAAGATTAAATCTTTTAGCCCGTTGTTAAGGCTGAAAGCCGATCAAGAGTTTACATGGAAAGAGGAACAACAATTAGCCTTGGAAGAGATCAAGAAATATTTGGTAAACCCTCCAGTCTTGGTTCCACCTCAACACGGGAAGCCTTTCAGGTTGTATTTGTCTGCCGATGATGGCGTTATCGGGTCAGCCTTAATCCAAGAATTTGAAGGGAATGAACGTGTGATTTATTATTTGAGTAGAAGGCTGGTAGATGCTGAAACTAGGTATTCGGCCATAGAGAAATTATGTTTATGCTTATATTTCTCTTGCATAAAATTAAGGCATTATTTATTGTCGGCGGAATGCACTGTTATATGCAAAGATGATGTGGTTAAGTATATGCTGTCGATGCCGATATTAAGTGGGAGAATCGGCAAATGAATTCTAGCATTTTCAGAATTTGATCTGAAGTATGAATCGGCTAAAGCAGTTAAGGGTCAGGTGATGGCCGATTTTGTTACTCAACATTGCAATGTGGTAAGCTCTGTAGAGATTGCTCCTTGGACTTTGTTCTTTGATGGGTCTACATGCAAAGAGGGGGCAGGTATCAGCATTGTCTTAATTTCGCCCCGTGGATGGAAATATGAGATTTCACTGCCGATTGTTGCCACCTCAACAAACAATCAGGCTGAATACCAGACTTTGCTAAAGGGGTTGGAATTACTCAGGGAGGTACATGCCGATGCTGTTGAAATCTTCGGTGATTCTATGTTAGTAGTTAATCAATTGATTGGGACGTATGAATGCTGAAGTGAAGCTTTGATTGCAACCCATGAAAGGTGTTTGCAGTTATTAAAAGAATTCAAAGAATACCGCCTTGAACATATTCCCAGGTTGCATAATGAAGAGGCTAATCGGCTAGCACAGAATGCTTCAGGGTATCAGCCGATTCAAGAAGTCATGACATCGGTGATGGTTGCTGATGATTGGAGAAAGGAAATTGCCGATTACTTAAGAGATCCATCTAAGACGGTTGAAAGGCGTCTAAGGTTTCAAGCTACCAATTATGTGCTCCTTGACAGTGAATTGTATTATCGAACGATTGATGGAGTTTTGCTCAGATGCCTTAGTAAAGAAGAATCGAAAGAGTTGATGGGTGAGATCCATGAGGTGTGTGTGGAGCGCATCAATCAACATTCAAGATGAAATGGATGATTAGGCGGAATGGATATTATTGGCCGACCATTCTTGAAGATTGCTTCAACTATTTTAAAGGGTGCCAAGATTGTCAGAAGTTTGGTAATGTTCAGAGGGCACCTGCATCGGTAATGAATCCTATAATCAAGCCTTGGCCGTTTAGAGGATGGGCTATTGATCTCATCGGCCAGATTTATCCGCCATCAAGCAAGGGGCATAAGTTTATACTTGTCGCTACCGATTACTTCACAAAATGGGTTGAGGCGATTCCTTTGAAGGTGACATCGGCAAACATGATAGATTTTTTAAAAGAACATATTGTTTACCGATTTGGTATTCCTCAAACTATTACTACCGATCAAGGGACCATGTTCACATCGGGAGAGTTTGATGAGTTTGCTGTTGGTATGGGGTTCAAGGTATTGAATTCTTCTCCTTATTATGCTCAGGCTAACGGTCAGGCTGAGGCGACTAATAAATGAGTTATTAAACTTATCAAATGCAAGATTGAAGAAAACCCTAGAAGGTGGCATATAGTGTTGAATGAAGCACTATGGTCGTGTCGGATGGTATGTCATGGTGCAACCAAAGTTTCCCTGTATCAGTTGGTTTATGGACATGATGTTGTCCTACCTTGGGAAGTTAAAACTGGTTCTAGGCGGTTGTTTTCTCAAGATCAATTGACAACCGATGAGTATGATACTCTTATGAAGGATGAGTTAGAAGACTTAGCAAGTCATCGGTTGAGGGTTTTGATCAGCATTGAAGAAAATAAGAAAAGGGTTGCCAGATGGTATGATAAGAAGGTAAAGGTGAAAGAATTTGCCGATGGTGATCTGGTGTGGAAATTGATTTTACCGATTGGGACTAAGAGTTCTAAGTTTGGAAAATGGTCTCCTAATTAGGAGGGTCCGTTTCGGATAAGCCAATCTGTTCCTGGTAATGCATATATTTTGGAAACCCTCGAAAGGGTTGCATTTCCCAGAGCAATCAACGGTAAATACTTGAAGAAATATTACCCTAGTATTTGGATAGATGCATAGAATACCCGTTGGAATGCCGATGAAAGAAAGAGTTATAAGACATCGGTAAAAAATGTGCTGGCATTATATTACAAGCAGAATCAAGTATCAGTGTTATGCTTGCCGATACAATAGATTACAACAGATTACAACAGGGATTGAATGGATGTTATCGCACGCAGGGGAATCTGATCTGCTTCTTCTATCTCCCTGGTGTCATCATCGGCAGATCCTTCGACTGGCTTGATCTTTCTTTTCAGCAGAATAGCTTGCCGAGCGTTTGCATCTCTTTCTTGTTGCAGGGCTTTAATAGCATCGGGTAGTTGAGCTTTCTTTTGGTCGGCCGCATTTAGGGCTTCATCGACTTTCTTCAGTTCAGCCAACAACTCTTCCCTTTTTTCCGATAAGTGGGTGATTTCTTGCTCAAGATCGATGCTAGAGGCTTCCAAATGGGCGATGCCCTTGTGCTTTTCATCGACAACTTGTTTTAATTGGAGCATTTCCTCTTCGAGCTTTGATTGAGCGGTTCTATCGGCAATACGACGAGAGGCCCGTTGGTATTGAAGTTGTCGGGTCTCCAGGAATGCTGCTTGGAAGAGTATTTCTTCGATATCGGCAGGCAGACAACCTTGAATCTCCTTGAAAGCTACTTTCGTTGCAGAGGAATCTTGAACTAGGAGAGGTGTACTTTGTTGCAGTGAAAGTAGCAATACTTCGAGCTTGGACTTGATGTCTGCCGATATAGGGCCTGGAGCTGGAACAGAGCTTTCTTCTTCATCGTCTTCGTCGGGAACGATAACGGCGAAAGAAAATAAGCTATCAGGGGAGTCTTGGGCCTGAAAAGAAGAAAATTAGAATGTGCTGATCACAAGTTTATATTGCAAGTTTTATGACAGTTGGCTTACCATCTTGAAACAGATCTCTTGCCTGGGACTTGGGAAGGCAGCTGGCATGGCATCATCTTGAAGATCGACAGGGTTGCTGATGAACTTGCCTCCGTGGGAGGAGCAGTTGGTGCTGGTGGTGCTGTTGCTGGTGCTGCCTCTGCTATGGTAGCTAGTCTCTGTGGCGATGACGCCGTCTTCTGGTCAGGAATTTCATCTAGTGTGGGTGCTGGTGCCGATGCCGATGCTGTCTCCATTGTTGCAGCTGGTTCCTGCAGCGGTGGTATCGTTTCCTGGTCAGGAATGTCATCCAATGGATGCTCAGGAATAGACGCCGATGTTGGCTCTGTTATTGGTGCATCGACGGAAGTTGGTGATGCAGCTGGAGTTAATGGCATGGATGGAGTGGCTCGCCTCAAACGTTTCTTCTTCGGGGCAGCAGTTGGTGAGCCGACACGTTTTGGCTGCGAAGCTTGGGGGGCATCGGCAGCATGAGTTGGAGAAGCTTGTACATTTGGAGTAGCTGCCGATGACCTCGTTGCCTGTAAAAGATATTTGGTGCAAGTTAAATGAAGTGAATGTTGCCGATGAGAGTTTGTAATCGGTGTAAATGAAATAAAAACTCACTGCAAAAGCTCGCGCCAAGATGGCGACGGCGGCCGATGGAGTAGCGATGGTCCTAGCTGGTGTCAGCTTAGGTTTGAGGGTAACCTTAGGTACCCTTTGAGGAGCCAATGTAGGAGCCTTGTTGCCGATGATTGATGTGAGGTTCATCATTCGAAGATGTAAGTGCTTGCCGCTCTTGCTTGTTCGGGGGATTGGATCGTCAACCTGTTAAGTAAAAGAGGGCCAGATGCCGATGGTAGAAGTAAATAATAAGAGATGCATTAGAGTGAAGAACTTACTGCATCGTCGGGATGATGTGATCGGCGTCGATCAAATGCCGATAGTAATGCGATGATTTGGCGAACAACTGGCTTCTCCATTCTTGCCAACAAGATTTGTATGACTCCGTGATGAAAGATGTTGGTGCCCAAGAGGATTGGTCAATGTTTGATGTATCGGCATGAGGAGAAAGATTAATGATCCTATTCCAGTCCATGGCATTGGAGATGACTTCTCTTGGCTTTATCACGTTGGCATAGCTAAGTTTGATCGGCAATTGACCAAATGACAGCTGTCTTGCTGCTGCCGATGGATAATAGAACTCATAAGATGCAGGAGCGTTCTTCCCGGTTCCAAAGATGTTGACTGGAATGGCTCGGGGAACAATGCTAGCCTTCATGATTGTTTCATTCTGCTGTACGTTCCAATCAGTAAGGTTAAATAACAGAGGGAATCGGTTGTTATCATCAACATAAGGCCACCAAAGCCGTTCTACAGCAGGGATTCCGTTGTAAAGCTTTTGAAAGAACCTGCCAAATTGATCTGTGTTGGCATCGGTTCCTGGTAGCACTATGATAGCTTCCCCAAAATTGAGCGGGGGACGAGTTGCCGATTCATCATCATCATATTCATAGTCCTCCGATATATCCCTTGGAAATTGCTAATTAAACAAGTCGAATTGGAGGACCTTGTACATGTGTGCGTTTAACCACATATTTATAAACCACCAGAGGAGGTATCTGATACCTCCTCCGAGGTTGCCGATGGGCTCGCCTAGCAATAACTTTCTGGATACCTGATGAAGGAGGTGATATACCGATCCGAGGAGGTATCGGCCAAGAGGAAGTTTTGCTCCATCGGTCAGAAGCTCTACTGCGGGAAGGTACATGGTGGTAGGTCTAACTGTTCTGCCACAGAAGATGAACTTTTTCTAACCACATGTTTAAGAAGATGGCGTGTTCCCTCTGACCTACCAATCCAGTCTTCTGGTTCTCTCGAATGTATCCAGTCCAACCGCCGATATTGCGTGTGTTCACTTTATATTCAGCTTTCCTACCGAAAAGGTTGGAGGGATCAGCAGAAGAGACATCAAGGCCGGTAAGCATATGCACATCGGCAAGGGTGGGAGTAGCTGGTCCGTGTCTGAACAAAAAGACATTCATTGTATCGGACCAAAAATAAGAAACAACCATCATCAAATTCTCATTCTTTGCCATATCGGCAATAGAGAGTCTAATGCACTGATCCAGGTTGCGCTCTGCCCAGTAAACTTGTTGTGTTCTGATTATTCTGAGATACCAGTTCTTCCATCCCTTGGTGGGTTTGGGCCATGAATGGAAAGCATCTTTCCACAACCCTAGACTAAAACACTCAGATCTGAAAGGGATGCAGTTGGTCTCTGCGTTAATCAGATTGGTGGGATCGGTGTTTCCCATTGGGCCTAGGAAGTTAAAGTTGGATTGCTCAATTGGGATTACTACCTTGTTGTACATTTCCTAGGTTTCGGAAAAAATCAAGGAAAGAAAGGGGAAAAGGATTACGAAATTGATACGGAAAAGAAACTTGCAGAAGATGAAGCGAGAAGAGAGCAGATTTACTCTGGGAACATCGAAGTGGATCGCCATTGAAGCTAGGGAGGTCCTTGCGATTCGTGCTTTGCTTGAGGAAGACGTCGTTGCTTGGGTTGCCGGAGGTGTTCTTCAGAGCCGCCACCGAGGTTGAAGATGAGGGCAAATGAAGGAATGCAGGCTCAGGGTGAAGAACAGATTGGATGGTGGTAACTTTTATAAGCCTAGTCAGGGGTATTTTGGAATTTTCTTTGCACTGAGCAGGAATATGGAAGGGTATGCAATAGGTACGCGCGGCAATCGAGGAGATATGATTGGGCTTACAACTGTTCGCGCTGCAGTCGCGGAATTTTGTTGATAAATTGCGATTTTTACGTGCGGTAATCGAGGAGGTCGTGCCAGTATCTTGGAGGGAAAGGTTACAGTAGAGAAAATTTCGGCGCGTAAAATATTTTACACTCCGAAATTGGGGGGCATGTGTTGACACTGTTTTTTGGCATGTGTCAAATGAGGTAAGACTTGCATTGATCGGTAGCCGTTTTCTATCGGCATCGGAAGGTCATCGGTCAATGTTACCAATGAGAATGAATGCTGCAAATGAAGATGAGTTTGTTGCCGATGGAAGCTGAACGATAAAGCAGAATTCTTGACGATAGGAGTTAATTGGTAAAAACATGTTACCAGTGGAGGTGAAGAGTTGCCGATTGGAAGATATTACCGATAAGGAGATGATGCTGATGGGCACAGAGTGACATAGCGGTTGACGTGAGCAGGGGATTGCCGATGGCAATAGAAGGAAGTTGTGGATTGAAGAGTCTGCCGATGGAAAGTTTCATCGAAAAGAAGACATAAGGAAACTGGTGAACTCATACCAGTATTGTTATAGAAGTTTGAGTCTGACTCTTGCATGAGTCATTTATTTCTTTAAAAAATAGAGGTGTTTGTTTAGGGAAATATTATTGTCCGACTCCTGCGCGAGTCAGTTGTTTCCTTAAAAGTAGGAGTTTTGTTTAGGAAAGATATGAGTCGTGTCTATCTACAACTCCTTTTGCTGGGGTATAAATATGTACCTACGGGTCGTGGAACAACAACCAACATATATCAAACAAATTAATTACTCTTATTTACTTTTACAACAATTTACCTCTTTATTGCATTAGTCTTAGTTTATCTACGAGTTCTTCAAGCTTCGACGGGCTGCATCTCTTCGATCTCCGTCAACCCTTGCAAGTTCCGCATGGGAGTAATCTGAGCTTTGACATCCGGGTGCATCGCTGTTGTCTCGTTCAGCTCTGCTCTAGTTATCTTGATTAAGTCAGAAGTCTTGACATCTGGGCGTATCGCCGTTGTCTTGTTTCGATCTTGATCTAGTTATCGTCCTTGTCGATTAACAGGTCAAATCGACTGGCACACCCTCGGAAATCAAATTCGGGTATTAGCCCGAGGTGTTCGCAGATTCTGACGCTTTTTGCGCCAACAACATGTAATTTTTCTTAAGAGAAAAAAGTTCGAGAAATAAAAATGCGGGAACTCCCGGACCGACCGCTTAGCAAGGTGTACTCTCGGCACGCGCTAGAACAGACCTCGCTCGGGGGCTGGGAAGGGGGTAACCCCCTGTCTTTCACTCCAAAAACTTTTTTGCTCAAAACCGCTTTGCCGAACCCGTTAGGTGAAAGCCCGATCTCCCCCACCGAGAGAGGAGATCTCGCCGGACCGTGCCGAAGGGCCGCGAATTACCCTGGCTCCCTGGAGCCAAGTACCTCCACCAAACCTCATGCCCGAATAGATCAAAACTCCTCCTAGGGAAAATCGGGCAAGTAGCCCAAGCAAAAGGGAAATGCGAATACCAACAAGCAAACAAACTTAAAATAAGCTCACCAAGGAGCTATCAAAGTTGTCTAAAGCCCTCCCGGGGGCACATCACAAGATAACTTGAATTGTTTGTTACAAGGGCCCTCGGCCCTGATCACTAACCACACAGGGTCACTCCTCCGACGGCGGGAACACATCGTCGTCAAGCTTGACGGCCAGGATCGCTGCAGGCTCCTCCGCGGCAGCCTCAATCCGGTCGAGCAGGTCTTCTGGGGCGTACGGCGGGTATCCCTCGCTGACGAGCGTAGGAGTCACCGTGTCGTAGGGGCAGGAGGCGATGGCCATCGTGCGGTGGACCCCGACGCGCAGGGCTTCCCGGAGCAGACCGACACGAGTCCTGGCCGCTGCCGGACCACCCTCGACGGCTACCACGCCGAAGAGGTCGCACACCTCGTGCATGACCTCGCGCAACGCCTGCGCCTCCTGTGCGCTGGCCTGCAACCCTGAAGCAACAAAAGGGGATCTCAACCCCTAAACAAATGACACACAATGCCAAGGAAAACGGGCAGATGGAGGAAACATACCTGCATTCTCCCCCTCCAGGACGTCGACCGTCGCACAGAGCTGTGAGATGACCGCTGTCAGCTCATCGACTCGGCCAGGGAACTCCAGAATCCTCCGATCGGCGTCGACGCTGGCTCACGCGCCCTGCTAGACAGATCCTCGAGGCGGGCCACGACGTCATCGCGCTCTCGACCGTTGATGTCGCACTAACGTCGCATGGTGTTACGCTCCTCCTCCACCGAGTCCAGCGCCGAGACAGCTCGACATCGTCCCTCGGCTTCAGCGTTGCGCTCAGCCGTCAAGCGTCCCACCTCAACCTGACGCGCTGAGCGTTCGTCCGCCAACATCTGGCGGATCGCCTCCGCGTCAGCACGAGCCGCGTTCCACTCTTGCTCGACCTGCACGACGTCACTGAAGGTTTGCAATGCTAACGTCTGGGCATCCGCCGCGCTCGACTCCAAAACGCCCAGCTGCTCCTCCAGCTCCACCACGCGACGGCGAGCCGCGACAAGGTCCTCCGCCACGGCGGCTCCTGCGACGGACGTCCATGACCCAGGAGCCCACCGGCTAGCCTCGCAACGGAGGAATTCCGACTTCTTGATGCTCATCGCCATCAGGATCTACACAAAGAGAGGCGTCAGGAACTCGACAAGTAGGGACAAACAACATTTATGAACAAAATGGTCTCTCACATTGCCATGATGCGAGAAGTCCTCAGAGAACAACGCGACGACCCTCTAGATCCGCTCCACGTTCCATGCGATGCGGAGGCCAAGCTCCTGACGGGCACCCACCACCCGATTCCAATGGTGAAGCACGCGCCAGTCATCCAACTTGAACACGGGGGACCCCAGATTCCCCTGATCAGCCCAGATGAGCTGGTCTCCGTCCCCGAAGGAGCGACGGTCAGTACGGAGACGACACAGGGTCCCGGGGGCATCTTCTCTCCTAGCCTCGGCCGTCTTGCCTGGCGAGGTTGCGCTGGACTGGGAGAGGATGGCTTCGTTGCCCGGGCAGCCGCTACCTCCCCTTCAGTCAAGGACTAAGGACCCGCTGTGACCCGGGCCGGCATGTTGGGAGGAAGGGGGCTGCTCAGGGGCTCCTCCTAACTCGCACCAGCCACCCTGACCCCAGGCAGGATGGTCGCGACCCCCGCAGCCGCATCCACCTGGTCGGCGCTACCCCCGTCGACTATCCCTATCACAGCCGCCGCCGCCGCCGCGTCTTCCATCACCTCGGCCGGCTAGGTCCCCTCGGCGTCCACGGCCATGGGGTCACCCAGGCCGCCTTCCTCCCCGGAGTCGTTGACGACTACCACGACCGAGGGAGTAGGCAGCGTAATAGCCTTAGGGCCGACATGCGCGGAGGCAGGTGACGTCTCTCCAACGACGGCGGTGTTGGTTGGGGTTGGCCCGGTTCCGGCCTCGGTGGCGTTTGCCAAATCAACAACCGGGGAGGCGCCGGTCTGTCCCTCCTCGACGGATGCCACCCCCCGGCGCAGTCTCTTCCATCCCGCATATGTATACGCGGCCATGCGGTTCTGAAACATTCGTTATGATCATTACAAATCACCGGCAACCTCTTCCCTACTGACAGGGCAGAGGATGACATCGAGCGTAACAAACTCACCCATGGGAGAAGATGCGTTTCCGCTTCGGCTCCCCCCCGCTGCGGCTGGTGGCGCCCGAACTTCCGCTCTGTTCGACCCCTTCGGATGCGGCAGAACGGGGAGTCACCGGGACGTCTCCAGCGATGCCACTCCCGGAACCCCCTGGGGCCAGGTGCGCACCGAGCGTCCTAACCGGGAGCGCCTCCGCTTCCGGCGCAACCCCCGCGGAGTAGCGTAGCGTTCCAGCCACAAGCGACGCTGACATCACCTCAGGTTGAGGACGCCCGTCCTCGTCGTCACCATCGTCATCGCCGCCATCCCCACTAAGGCCACCGCTGCCTTCGTCCAACTCGGTGGGGAACTCTTCCTCCGTTTCCCCAGCGCGACACTGTCTGGCCCGCTGCTATTCCAACTCCGTGCGCCGCAGGGCCCTTTCGGCTTTCCTCCTCCTCCTCTCGACGACATCCGCTCGCTGCCGCGCGTTCAGCTCCCTATTCGTCAACCGCTGTGCCGGCAGAACAGGAAGGGGGGCGGCCACGTGAAGCACCGACGAGCGGGGCCCCTGCGGGGAAAATACCGAAGATCCGTGGGATGTTACCGGCAAGAGAAGGTAACGCAAAAGAGAAAATAAATGCCACACCATCTGCACTCACCAGATTGACGGACGTAGGATCTGGGCGCATCGGAGGCCAGCGCCCGATGTCGTCAGGGGTAAACGTGTTCCCTAGCATACCCCGCATAATGAAGATTGTGTGGTCGAGGCTCAGCTCTTCGGCCGCCATGGTGGTCCCCTCGCGCGACGCTCCGGGCACCATGTCGTTCAGCGGGCGCGCCCGCACCATGAGCGGAAGGACCCAACGCCGAAGGAATGGTGCGACGACCCCCACGAGGTTCAGCCCATGGTTCCGGAGCTGAGTCAGGCTCCGGAGGTAGGGTTGTATCCTCGCAAGCTCACGTGAGGTGGGTCCATGATGCCAGCTAGGGAGCTCCTCCCCGAAACGTCGGCCTGTGAAAACTGGGAGCGGCGCCTTGGGGTGGTTCCGGATGTAGAACCACTGCGAGTGCCACCCCCGGTTGGACGAAGTCGCCTGCGCCGGCATGTAGGACACCAAGGTGGAGAAGCGGAGGCTAAGCACGCACCCCCCGCAAGATGCCACCGACCTCACGCCACCGGAGTTGGCAAGAAACACCATCGCCTTGAAGAAATTCTTCCGCAACATGAAGTCCGGCTCCACCCCAGCATCCCCTCCGACATGGTCGCGAAAGCCGCAAGGTAAAGGACGAAGTTGGGATTAAGGTTGTGGAGTTTGACCCCTTAATGGTCGAGGATCCCGCGAAGAAAGCGAGTCGGCGGGGTCCCAAACCCGCGCTCATGGAACAGGAAGAAGGAGACCACATACTGCTCGGGCGGTTCCGGGGCGTCGGCGCCGGTGGGGATGATCCACTCGGCGACATCGCCGGCGGAGAACTCAGGGCGCAGTAGCCCCGCTCGCACCAGCTCAAGTACCCGCTCATGCCCGAGCGAGCACCGCTCCCAACTCCTCGAGGGATGATCTCCGGCCATAGGGGGGTTCACTTGGGGAACAGTCTGTGGTTCAGCGGAAGGCGTGGCTAGGGCGCAAGCACGACGACGCAAACCATAGGAGCAAGGGGAGACAACAAGAGCGAGAGCAGGAGGCGGAGAAGGCAAACAACACGAGTGCAGGAGGGATGACGCGACATGCGGATATTAGTAGGGGACCCGGAAGGCGGGGTGTTACCTCATCAGTTCTCTGCACCACGCCGAGACCCCACTAGCCGAGTCGCATTAAACATGACCGCTCGGCTACCTCGCCTCTACTGTTCGCAGGAATATCGGGAACCGCACGCGCTGCGGCAGGTAACTGACACCAATCTGTTGACACAAAAAGCATCAGGATCTGCAAACACCTCAGGCTTATACCCGAAATTCGATATTCGGAGGCGTGCCAGTCGATTTGACCAGTTAATCAACAAGGACGATAACTAGAACAAGATTCAATCAAGACAACGACGATACGCCCGGATGCCAAGATTGGAGCTTGATCAGGATAACTAGAGCAGAGCTGAACGAGACAACAGCGATACGCCCGGATGTCAAAGCTCAGAGGTACTCCCACACGGAACTTACAAGGATTTGACGGAGATCAAGGTGATGCAGCCCGTCGAAGCTTGAAGAACTCGTTGATAAGCTATAACTAATGCAATAAAGGGTTAATTGCGATAAAAGTAGAATAAGAGTAAATTGATTTGATTGATATTGGATTGATATATTACACGTAGCCCTTGGGCACATATTTATACTCCCGCATGGAGAGTTGTATAGAGACACGACCCGTACCTTTCCTAAAACAAACCCCTAACCTTAAGGAAACTGACTCGCGCAGGAGTCGGATCTAAAATAACAATATTATTTTCCTAAACAAACATACCTATTTTAAAGGAAAACAAATGACTCATGCAAGAGTCAGACTCAAACTACTATAATAATACTGGTATAAAATCACCAGTTTCCTTATGTCTTTTCCTCGATGAAAACTTTCCATCGGCAGATCCCTTCAATCCGCGACTTCCTTCTTTGGCCACCGGTAATCCTCTGCTGACATCAAACGCTAAGTCACCCTGTACTTTTCGGCATCCCATGCCCATCGACATCGGCAATACTTCCCAATCGGCAACCTTGCACTGGTAACTTGTCTTCACCAATTAATCCCTATCAGCATTCGGCATTGGCAACACCTCCTCATCGGCAATCGGCATCAGCAACTTTGCAATCGGCCTCTGGTGAGCCATTCAACTCCTATCGGCAACATCTGAGACTTCTAGCTTCCATCGGCAGCACACTTAGTCTTCCCACAGCACACTCCCATCGGCAATACTGACTCATGACTTCCCGATGCCGATGGAAAACGGCTGCTGATCAACACAAGTCTTAGCTCATTTGACACATGCTGAAAAACGGTGTCAACACATGCCCCCCAATTTCGGAGTGTATAATACTTTACGCGCCGAAATTTTCTCTATTGTAGTCGTTACCTCCGAGATAACTGCACAACTTCCTCGATCTCCGCGCGTAGGACCACAATTTATTAATAAAATCCCTCGATTATAGCGCAAACAGTGGCAAATCCAATCATATTTCCTTGATTATCGCGCACATCCATCGCAAGCCTCTCCACATTCCTGCATAGAACGAGCAGAAACTCCAAAATACCCTTGAGTAAGCTTATAAAAGTTACCAGGATCCAATCTGCCTTTTTACCCTAGGCCCACTTTCACTTTTCACCTGCCTTCGTCTTCAACCTCCGGCGGCGCCTCCGAAGAACACCCTCTCGAGCTCAAGCAATAGTGCTTTCCCCAAGCCAGTACGAACCGCAAGAACTCTCTCAGCTCCAATGGCGATCCAAGTTGACATCCCTAAGGTAAATCCACTTTCCTCCTCATCCAATCTCCTGCTAGTTCTTTTCCCGTATGAATCCATAACCTTCCCCTTTCCTTCCTTGATTCCTTCTTTTCTTTTCGAAACCTAGGAATTGTACAACAAAGTAGTGATCCCTCTCGAGCAGTCCAGCTTTACCTGCCTAGGTCCAATGGGGAATCCTGACCCTAGTTATCTGATCAATGCGGAGACCAACCAGATTCCATTCAGGTCTGAATGCTTCAGTTTAGGATTATGGAAGGACGCCTTCCAGTCATGGCCCAAACCCACCAAAGGGTGGAAAAACTAGTACCTCAGGATTGTTAGGACGCAACAAGTATATTGGTCAGAACGCAATTTGGATTAGTGCATCAGGCTCTCCATTGCCGATATGGAGAAAAACGAGAACATGCTGATGGCGGCCTCCTACTTCTGGTCTGACACCATGAACGCCTTCCTATTCAAACACGGACCAACCACCCCAACCCTTGTCGATGTCCATATGTTGACCGGCCTGGACGTCTCTTATGCCGATACCTTCACTCTGTTCAATAGGAAAGCTGAGTACAAAGTGAACACTCAGAATATCGGCGGCTGGACTGGCTATATCCAGGAGTATCAGAAGACCGGATCGGTAAACCAGAGAGAGCACGCTATATTTCTGATATAGTAGCTAGAAAAGTTCATCTTCTATGGCAGGGCAGTCGGACCTACCACCATGCATCTTCCGGCAGCCGAACTCCTTGCCGATGGAACAAGACTTCCTCTAGGCAGATATCTTCTTGGATCGGTATACCGCCTTCTACACCAAGTATCCAAGAAATTACTGCTAGGTGATCCCATCGGCAACCTCGGAGGTCCCTGGTGGTTTATCAATATGTGGCTGAACGCACAGATGTACAAAGCCCTTCAGTTTGACTTGTTCGCTCCAAGGGACATATCGGCAACCTCCAAGGGACATATCAGAAGATTACAAGTACAGGGAAGATGAATTGGCAACTCGCCCTCCACTCAACTTCGGAGAGGCCATTATAGTATTGCTAGGGACCGATGCCGATACAGAGCAGTTTGGTCTATTCTTCCAGAAATTCTACAATGGAATCCCTGCTTCAGAGCGGCTCTGGTGGCCATACATTGATGAGAACAATCAATTTAGGCTGCTGTTCAACCTTACCGATGGGAATGTGCCTCAAAATCATATAATCATGAAGGCCAGTATTGTTCCCCGAGCTATCCCAGTCAATATCTTCGGAACCGGGAAGAATACCCCTCCATCCTTCGAGTTCTACTACCCATCGGCAGCGGCAAGACAACTGGCATTTTGCCAATTGCCGATCAAGCTTTGATACTCCAAGGTGGTAAAGCCCAGGCAGACTATCTCCAGCGCTATTGACTCGAACAAGGTCGTCAATCTTCCTCCCAATGTCGATACGTCAGATATTGATTTATCTTCCTGGTCACCAACATCCTTCATCACGAATGAGTATAAATTCTGGTGGCAAGAATGGAGATATCAATTATTTGCTAAGTCATCACACTACTATCGGCATATGATTGACGCCAACCACATCATTCCTGATGACGCAGTAAGTTTTTATCCCGATATATTCCTCATTACTTTACTTTTATCATCGGCATCTGACCCCCTCATGCTTAACAAGTTGACGATCCGATTCCCAAAATGATAAATAGTGGCAAGCCCTTCAACCTTCGAATGATGAGTCCTATATCACTCATCGACAACAATGCCCCCACACTAGCTGCCTTCACTCCCCAGAAGGTACCCAAATTGTCGCCTGCAAAAACCAAGGCTACATCGGCTGCTGCTGCTGCCTTGACGCGGGTTTTTGCAGTAAATCTCATCCTTACTTATACCGATCACATACTGCTTCATCGGCAACAGTTTACTTTGTATAACTTGCACTAAACTTTTTCAGGCAATGAGGTCATCGGCAGCTGCTCCACACACACAAGCATCTCCAAGTCCTGCTGCCGATGCCCCCCAGTCTTCATCAAAACGGGCTAGCTCTCCCACCGCCGCACCAAGGAAAAAAAAGGCACTTGAGGCGGGCTACCTCATCTTCGCCATCGACTCCAGTCGCATCACCAACTGTTGACGCGCCGACGGCAGAACCATCACTGGCTCCTACCCCTGGTCATCCACTGGACGACATCCCCGACCAGGAGGTAACACCACCCGCTGCAACAGCGGAGGCGACATCGGCATCGGCACCTTCACCAGCCGAAATCCCCGATGAGAGAATGGTGTCGCCACCACGGGAGCCAGCTACCACATCGGAAGCAACGCCAGCAACAACGCCACCAGCACCAACGGCGTCAACTGCTCCCCCAACAGAAGCTCATTCATCGGCAACTGCTGCCGATGTCCAGGATGAGGCGGGACCATCCAACATGCCAAGTCCCAGGCAAGAAATTCACTTCAAGATGGTAAGTCGATTACCTAAAAATTCATAGTATAATCTTATGATCGGCGCATTCTAACTGCTTCTTTCTCAGGCCCAAGACTCCCCGGACAACCTATTTTCCTTCGGCATCAACCCTCAAGAGGACGACCACTCAGAAGGCCCTGCTCCAGCAGACAGTTTGTTTTCTTTTGCCGTTAACATCCCTGATGAGGATGAGGACGAAGAAAGTTCTGCGCCAGCTCTATCGGCAGAGGTCAAATCCATGCTTGAAGCGCTGCTTTCCTTGCTGCAACAGGATACATCCCAGCTCATCCAGGACTCAACCGCAATAAGGATAGCTTTCAAGAATATCCAAGGCCACCTCCCTGCCGATATGGAAGAAACTCTTTTCTAGACAACTTTCCTCGATAGCAAGCAGATCCAATACCAAAGGCTCTCCCATCGCATAGCTGATAGGGTCACCCAATCTCAGGCTGAGGAAGAGAAGCTCAAATTCAAAAGTATTGCCGATGAAAAGCACAAGAGCATCGGCCAAGCAGAAGTCTCCACCACCAATCTTGAGCGAGAAATTACTCAGTTATCGGCGAGGAAAGAAGAGCTACTGACTGAGTTAAAAAAGGTTGAGGAGGCTCTAAACACAGCCAATCAGCAGAAAGCCCAACTGTCCAACACCATCAGGGTTCTGCGGCAAGAAAGAGACCAAAACGCCCGACAAGCCATTTTGCTGAAAAAGAAAATCAAGCCAGTCGAGGGCTCTGCCGATGTCGACGCTAAGGAGATGGATGAGATAGAGCAAATTCGCCTGCGTGCGATATCAACCATTCAATCCTTGCTGTAATTTATTCATTATATCAGCAACTATAACATTGATACTTGATTTTGCTCTGTAATATAATGTCAATACGCTTTTACCGATGCTCATATAATTTTTCCTTCATCAGCATTCAACTGAGCATTATGCGTCTACCCAGATACTAGGGTAATATTTTTTCAAGTATTTGCCGTTGATTGCCCTAGAAAATGCAACTCCTTCGAGAGTTTCCAAAATATAGGCATTGCCAGGAGCAGACTATTTTATCCAATAAGGACCTTCCCAATTAGGAGACCATTTTCCAAACTTAGAACTCTTAGTCCCAATCGGTAAAATCAACTTCCAAACCAAATCACCATTGGCAAATTCCATTACCTTTACTTTCTTGTCATACCATCTGGCAACCCTCTTCTTGTTTTCCTCAATGCTGATCAATGCCCTCAACCGATGACCTGCTAAATCCTCTAACTCGTCTTTCATCAGAGTAGCATAATCATCGATCGTCAATTGATCTTGAAAAGCCAATCGTCTAGAACCAGTTTTAATCTCCCAGGGCAGGACAACATCGTGTCCATAGACCAACTGATACGGCGATACTTTGGTTGCACCATGATAAGCCATCCGATACGACCATAAGGCTTCGTTTAACACCACATGCCACCTTCTGGGGTTTTCTTCAATCTTTCGTTTTATAAGCTTGATAACTCCCTTATTAGTCGCTTCAGCCTGACCGTTGGCTTGAGCATAATAAGGAGAAGAATTCAATACCTTGAACCCCATACTAGCAGCAAATTCATTAAACTCTCCCAATGTGAACATGGTTCCTTGATCGGTAGTAATAGTTTGAGGAATACCGAATCGGTAAACAATGTGTTCTTTAACAAAATCCACCATGTTTACCGATGTCACCTTCTTCAAGGGAATCGCCTCAACCCATTTAGTGAAGTAATCGGTAGCAACAAGTATAAACTTATGCCCTTTACTCGATGGCGGATAAATCTGGCCAATGAGATCAATAGTCCATCCTCTAAACGGCCAAGGTTTGATTATAGGATTCATTGCCGATGCAGGTGCCCTCTGGACGTTACCAAATTTCTGACAATCTTGGCACCCTTTGAAATAGTTGAAGGAGTCTTCAAGGATTGTCGGCCAATAATATCCATTCCGCCTAATCATCCACTTCATTTTAAATGCCGATTGATGTGCTCCACACACACCCTCATGGATTTCGCCCATCAACTCTTTTGATTCCTCTTTACCAAGGCACCTGAGTAAAACTCCATCAATTGTCCGATAATATAATTCATCGTCAAGGAGCACATACTTGGTAGCTTGAAACCTCAGACGCCTTTCAACCTTCTTGGACGTATCTTTTAAGTAATCGGCAATCTCCCTTTTCCAGTCATCGACAACTGTTACCAATGTCACAATTTCTTGAATCGGCTGATACCCTGAAGCATTCTGTGCTAACCGATTGGCCTCTTCATTATGCAATCTAGGAATATGCTCATGGCGGTACTCTTTGAATTCTTTTAATAATTGCAAACACCTCTCCTGGGTTGCAATTAAAGCTTCACTTCGGCATTCATACGTCCCAATCAACTGGTTGATCACCAACATAGAATCACCGAAGATTTCAACAGCATCGGCACATACTTCCCTGAGTAATTCCAACCCCTTAAGTAAAGCCTGGTACTCAGCCTGATTGTTTGTTGAAGTGGCAACAATCGGCAACGAAATTTCATACTTCCGTCCTCGGGGTGAAATCAAGAGAATACCGATGCCTGCTCCATCTTTGCACGTAGACCCATCAAAGAATAAAGTCCAAGGAGCAATCTCCACAGAGCTTACCATATTGCAATGCTGAGTAACAAAATCGGCCATCACTTGACCTCTAACTGCCTTAACCGATTCATACCTCAGGTCAAACTCTGAAAGTGCCAAAATCCGCTTACCGATTCGTCCACTTAATATCGGCATTGACAGCATATACTTAACCACATCATCTTTGCAGATAACAGTGCATTCAGCCGACAACAAATGCCTCAATTTAATGCAAGAGAAATATAAACATAAGCATAATCTCTCTATGGCCGAATACCTGGTTTCAGCATCCACCAACCTTCTGCTCAGATAATATATCACACATTCTTTTCCTTCAAATTCTTGAATTAAAGCCGATCCGATAACACTGTCATCGGCAGACAAATACAATCTGAAAGGCTTCCTGTGCTGAGGTGGAACCAAGACTGGAGGATTCACCAAATATTTCTTGATCTCCTCCAAGGCTAACTGTTGTTCTTCTTTCCATGTAAACTCTTGATCGGCTTTCAGCTTTAATAATGGGCTAAAGGACTTAATCTTACCAGATAAGTTAGATATAAACCTTCTGATGAAATTAATCTTGCCGATCAAAGATTGCAGCTCAGTCTTGTTCGTAGGAGCAACCACCTTATTAATTGCATCAATAGATTTTCTGCCGATCTCAATGCCTCTCTGATGCACCATGAAACCCAGAAATTGACCTGCCGATACACCAAACGCACACTTGTTAGGATTCATTTTCAGCCCGTGTTCCCTTGTGCATTCCAATATTTTACGCAAATCGGCAATATGCTCCCCAAAATCTCCAGACTTAACCGCTACGTCATCAATATAGATTTCAACTATCGTGCCGATATACTTATGAAAGATGAAATTCATTGCTCTCTGATAAGTAGCACCGGCATTCTTCAATCCAAAAGTCATGACCACCCATTCAAATAAACCGGCATGACCTGGACATCTAAAGGCCGTCCTGGATATGTCCTCTTCAGCCATAAATATCTGATTATATCTAGCGTTACCATCCATGAAGCTAATGATTTGATGTCTGGCAACAGCATCAATCAACAGATCGGCAACGGGCATCGAGTAGCCATCCATCGGCGTAGCCTTGTTAAGATTCCTGAAATCAATGCAAACACGAAGTTTTCCATTCTTTTTATATACAGGAACCACATTAGAAATCCATTCGGCGTATCGGCACTGCCGAATGAATCCAGCTTCGATTAACTTTGTAATCTCAGCCTTGATGTCGGGTAGAATAGTAGGATTGCATCGGCGCGCAGGTTGCCGATGTGGTTGGAAACCAGACTTAATAGGTAACCGATGTTCAACTATCGATCGGTCTAAACCAGGCATCTCCGTATAGTCCCAAGAAAAACAATCTTTATATTCCTTTAATAAATCAGTTAACTGTTGTTTACATTGGGAATCTAACTTAGCACTAATAAAAGTAGGCCTAGGTTTACTACCATCGCCGATGTCTATCTCGAGCAAATCATCGGCAGACATGAAGCCCTGTCCCAGCTTTCCATCGTCGGTGAACCGATCCATTAAAACTCTTCTTCAGGACCGACTGCTTGGATCGGTTTAATACGGTAATCGGCAACTTTGAGGAACTCCGTGTCCCAAGCTTCACCTGATATGCATCTGGTCTGCTCATAAGTTTCCGATTCTGCCGATGCGATAGTAGATGGGGCTTCACTTCGGACGACTTCAATTCTGTCCCCGATCCACTGTACAAGGCTTTGATGCATGGTGGAAGGAATACAACAATTGACATGGATCCAATCCCTTCCTAGGAGCAAGTTGTAGGTGCCTTTGCCACTGATTACAAAAAACGTTGTCGGCAAAGTTTTACTGCCGATGGTCAATTCAACACATACGACTCCCATGGCTGTCGACACGTTGCCTTCAAAATCCTTGAGCTTCATGTCGGTTTTGACTAAGTCTTGGTCGTCCTTCCCAAGCTTTCTGAACACGACATATGGAATTATATTGATCAACGCACCGCCATCTACCAACATCTTTGTCATAGGCTGTCCATCCACTTTGCCTTTAACGAACAAAGCCCTTAGGTGCTGCCTCTCATCATCGGCAGGTTTTTCGAAGAGAGCCGTCATCGGATCCAGCACCAATTGTGCCATCTCAGCAGTCTCCTCATCATCACTAACAAGTGCCATGAACTCCATCGGCAACATGACGACCATATTGATTTTTGCCGATGGATCCCTGTCCTTACGCTTTGGCCTCCACTGCTTTTCCCTTGAAGAATCCTCATTGTCATACAAGTCATTTCGGTGTTCGCGCTGGATCCTTCTATTCTGAGTCTTGGTCAGACCCTTAGGACACCACTGAGGGAGTTTGGTTTTCCAGACATGCTTGTGCTGCTTTCCACCGCTTGCATCGGTACTTCTTCCGATGTTGGGATCTCTGGAGAATATCTCTTCATCAGGCACTCTTGCATTGGCCATCTCCTCTAGCTCCTCTTGATCAACACGCCTGCCTAGCCTGTTATGGGCACTAAGCTTGCCCCCTAGTCGGTCATGTGCCGACCTCTTCTCTCTGAGCGGCTTGGCGTACTTGGATGCCCGATCGTCAAAACAAGGTTTCTTACCTGACCAATCGGCGGTTGTAGTAACCATTGCATTCAGGGCAATTATCGGCAGTAGGCAACTTGATTCCTTCTTCCCAACAGTGAACGAAGAAGGGGCACTTCCAGTGGTCCTTATGCCGAAGCCATTCCTGGTGCTCTTCTTCTTCTTGCCGATATCGCCTTTCACGTGATTGCCGATGGTTTTGCCTTGGCTGCTTGTGCGTGATTACAACACCAGGAGCCCTTTTGGCACTGCCACCTTCATCGGCAACCTTCTTGCCCTTACTGTCATCAGCAAACCTCCTTTCATCATGCTCAGTCACTTGATGATTAGGATCTACTGATGCGTTTTTTCTAGCAGCTTCCGATGTCAGCACTTTGGTTTTTCCACTGGATTCCACCATATTATTTGGAAACGGGTGCTGATCAATCTTCATCGGTTTCTGGACTTTGGAGTTTTCAAACTTGATTCGTCCAGATTCAATCTTTGACTGCAACTGCTGCCTGAATACTTTGCAGTCATTGGTACTGTGTGAAGTTGCATTATGCCACTTGTAGTACCTAATCTTTTTGAGCTCTTCGGCCGATGGAATTACCTGGTTAGGCGCTAACTTGATCCGCCCTTCTTGAAGTAATAAGTCAAACATCCTATCGGCCTTGGTGATGTCAAAGGTGAACCTTTCAGCCTCCTTCTGGCCGAACGGACAAGACACAGACTTCTTATCTTTCACCCATTCGGCAGCGCTGATACTTAACTCTTCATCGGATCCAGAATCTTCTTCTTGCCCAATGAAGGTCACCTTCTTGTTCCATGTCTTCCTGGGTTCAAAGGTTTTGATATCTTGATCGGCAATCCTTTGCACCAGATGACTTAGGCTCTCAAACTCCTGAGACACATACTTGTCCTTGATGTGCGGCAGTAGCCCTTGGAATGCTAAATCTGCCAGTTGCCGATCATCAAGCACTAGGCTGTAGCACTTATTCTTCATGTCTCGCAGCCTCTGAACAAAGCCTTCTACCGATTCATCGTTGCGTTGCATCTTGACCAAATCGGTAAGCTTCTTCTCATGTATGCCAGCGAAGAAGTATTTGTGAAATTGCCTCTCTAGATCGGCCCATGTGATTACAGAGTTTGGAGACAATGATATACACCATGTGAATGCCGATCCAGACAATGATGAAGAAAACAATCTCACCCTGAGTTCCTCTCTGCTGGCAGCTTCTCCACACTGGATAATGAAGCGATTAATATGCTCCATCGTTGATGTGTCATCTTGACCGGAGAACTTAGTGAAATCGGGCACTTTGTACCGATTTGGGAGAGGAATCAAGTCATATGCTGAAGGATACGGAGTCTGATAAGAATATGAATTGACTTTGGGTTTAATGCCGAATTGTTCTTTCATAACTTCGGCGATCTTATCGGCCCAATATGCATCCTACTCTTGCCGACTCATTGGCTGGTTGTTGACTGGTGGAGCCGGCTGATGCGCCTCTTGAAGATGATGCGGAGTAGTCACGGGCGCAGCACCAGTCATCTGAACACTATGCATCGGTTGATTTACTGATGGATAGTTTTGCACACTTAGTAGATTAGGTTGAGTCATCGTATTCATCGGTTGCTGTACCGATGGTCCGCTCTGAGTGTTAGCTAGGCCTCCATAATGATACATTGACACACCAGGCTGTTGAGCTAGCGGCTGGTTAGCCCATCCAGGATTATAAATCATCGGCACATGACTTACTGATGGCTGATAACTAACTGGAGCGTGTTGCTCTTGTATCCTGGAGCAATCAATCATCAGATTACCTTGGGGAACTAGCACTCCGACTTGAGGATTTGCAACCATAGGTTGGCTTCTAGCTGTTGTAGCGTGTTGCATCGGCATAGGGCTTGCCGATGGTGGCATTAGAGGTATTTTAGGAATCATTTGAAAATCTTCTGATGGCACTTGCAGGGTTGGAGAGGACGCAGAGTAATGCATCATAGGGACCACCGGCTGTGATTGCGTTGCCGACGCCATAGAGCCCTTCCAAACTTAGCTATCTTCCTGCACCAGATTAGAACCAACAGATAGATTCGGAGGCATACTGTATCCCCACCAGTTAGCAGGGGCTGGCTGACTTTGGATAGCAGGTCCTGAAATTGTCGATGCCACTGGATCTGTATGGAGCTTGGTGACGCTGTCAGAGCTCGGCCTTGGCGGTGTAGCCACATCGGCAGACGGCTCCACGGGAGTAGAAAACGTCATTGGGGCTGCCGATGGACTTATAGATGCCGATCCAGGTTGATGATACGCTAGACCAACATACGAGGTGCATGTCCTTCTTTGAATGATTGCATGACAACATTGTAAATAGTATTGGACAACACGCTGGAGTGGCTAATTAATGCTTGACTTAGAGCAGAATTAACCATCTCTTGTAACTTACCAGGATTGGCGTCATACGTGACCTGTCGTGGCAACGGCGGATCTTGCTTCTGGATTGCTTCACCGCTCCTGCTTAGGCTGAAGGATTTTAGATATAATTGCTTGTACTCCTCCATAGACCGCTCCATGGCCAGCTTCTGATCATCTTTTAGATCGGCCTCGGAGACTTCAATGACGTTCCTCTGGTTAACGTCGGCGTTATCACCCATGATAGATGTATAATTTATATAATCAAGTCCCACCGAGCGTGCCAAAAGAGGTGTTGACACAAAAAGCATCAGGATCTGCGAACACCTCGGGCTTATACCTAAAATTCGATATCCGGAGGCGTGCCTGTCGATTTGACCAGTTAATCGACAAGGACAATAACTAGAACAAGATTCAATCAAGACAACGGCGATACGCCCGGATGCCAAGATTGGAGCTTGATCAGGATAACTAGAGCAGAGCTGAACGAGACAACAGCGATACGCCCGGATGTCAAAGCTCAGAGGTACTCCCACGCGGAACTTACAAGGATTTGACGGAGATCAAGGTGATGCAGCCCGTCGAAGCTTGAAGAACTCGTTGATAAGCTATAACTAATGCAATAAAGGGTAAATTGCGATAAAAGTAGAATAAGAGTAAATTGATTTGATTGATATTGGATTGATATATTACACGCAGCCCTTGGGCACATATTTATACTCCCGCATGGAGAGTTGTATAGAGACACGACCCGTACCTTTCCTAAAACAAACCCCTAACCTTAAAGAAACTGACTCGCGCAGGAGTCGGATCTAAAATAACAATATTATTTTCCTAAACAAACTCACCTATTTTAAAGGAAAACAAATGACTCATGCAAGAGTCAGACTCAAACTACTATAATAATACTGGTATAAAATCACCAGTTTCCTTATGTCTTTTCCTCGATGAAAACTTTCCATCGGCAGATCCCTTCAATCCGCGACTTGCTTCTTTGGCCACCGGTAATCCTCTACTGACATCAAACGCTAAGTCACCCTGTACTCATCGGCATCCCATGACCATCGGTATCGGCAATAAATTCCCAATCGGCAACCTTGCACTGGTAACTTGTCTTCACCAATTAATCCCTATCAGCATTCAGCATCGGCAACACCTCCTCATCGGCAATCGGCATCAGCAACTTTGCAATCGGCCTCTGGTGGGCCATTCAACTCCTATCGGCAACATCTGAGACTCCTATCAGCACACTTAGTATTCGCACAGCACACTCGCATCGGCAATACTGACTCATGACTTCCCGATGCCGATGGAAAACGGCTGCTGATCAACACAAGTCTTAGCTCATTTGACACGTGCCGAAAAACGGTGTCAACACAATCGCTTTTTTCCTTTCGTTCCGACTCGCATCCTGTATCCATCATCATTGCAGGATCAACCCTGGGCTCACCACGCCGCGCGCATAGATTTTTTCCTCACGCATCCTCAGCCAAGGGCACACACCTCCCAAGCGCGAGCGCGCCTCGGGAGAGCCCCCGACTCGTCCGAGCTCGGTCGACTCACGCAAAGGTCGGAGGGACACACACACGTGGCGCAACAAGCGGCAACGGCCCACGGGCCCAGGTAAGCCAAGGGGATAGGGGCTATAGATGCCCTGATGGCCCATACAGTCCAGAGATACGGAGGCCAACCCAGCGGGGTTCGAAATGGCCGTCTCAGGACAACAGAGCGAGGGGCAAATAGGGAATGGACACACTAGTGGTCATCGGCCTGGCAATCGAATGCTATGGCCATTCCCAGATTTCGTATTTGAGTCCGTCTTTACGGATGATTGGTTCATGGTATTCCTACCGAAGGAAGGCAACAGGCCCCCGGGACCCATCGAACGGACCCGGCTACTAGATGAAACCGATTTGGGGTGAGCCACGACATGGGCCACAAGCCGGAACCCCAGCGAATGGGAACCGAGCACCCCACTCAGATTTGCCCGATAGTAACTTGACGAGCGGCCATGGTTCGTCCGCTTCGAGGATAGCATGGTTCGGCTCATATTCCCCCTTCTCGCGGAGAGATGCGTGGGGAATGAACAAAAATGATGACACAGAACCGAGACAATTTTCTTTACACTGAGTAAAGACTCGGGGCCTGGCGTCGCACCACGGGGCAAGCCTCAGGCGTCGAAGGTCCGCATAGGTAAACACAAACACTTTCTCATTTCAGATATAGTTGTATTGATTCTTGGAGAGGTTACACGCTTTCTAAGAGCCGACGGAGGGATAGGACTAATCATCAGACACCAAAAAACATGAAAACGTTTACAGGGTGAACTGATGGGAAATCCCAGGCCAAAAGGCCAAAAAACTAAGGGCACCCTCGCGGCACCCACATTAGTTATCACGCCACCGACCGACGCGGCCACATATCAAGGTCAGGTAACCCAGCCGACATCTACCTGATATAACAAGATCGCGTCGGACGGCGGTATCACAACCCATGGCCCCCCTTGATCAGGCGTGTTGCGGCTTTGGAGGACAAGCCGTCGCCTCGTCATCAAAAAGCCTCGGGCCGCGTTCCTTATCCGGAGTCAGTTGGGCGCTTTACAGCTAAGTCTCCCTAGCTGCTCCACGATCAAGGACACCACTGGCAGGCAGCCCTGAGCCCGCCATAATTCGGCAACTCCGAGCCTGCCAATCTTGCCGACGGTAACATCGACGTCAACCAACAACCAAGGATGGGCCAGCTCCCGGGGTCATGCAGGCGAATCGCTGTAACGATTCCCGTGGGTACATCCTCGACTGCCCTCCGGTGAGGGGCACCACGTCATCAGCACCCTCGGGGCAAAGAGCACGAGCCATTCCACGAAAGGGATGGATCCTACGCCCTTCACCCCAGGGAGCGTTTCGTGTAGGGGGTAGTCACAACCTCCCGCTCCACCAGTGGTTAGGATAAGAGAAAGCTATGCACATCTCGCAGAGCTTCCTCTCAATCCTGCCACTGAGCGAAAGGGGACACGAGCACCCCCAACGCAGAACTTCCTCTGAATCTGGTGCAGCTCTCAAAAGGCCGCCCGCCAGGGCGGCTTAAGGGACTCTCCAACGAGACCTCAGAGGAAGAATCTAGGGCAGACCATACTGTGCGGAGGTGAATCTCCCCACGGGCGGCCGCCCCAATTTATAGCCCACCAGGGCACTCACGCGGCAGCAGGCCCGTGAGGCTACAACAACGCCCCCAACCACGTCACACTGTGCAACGACACCCACTTCAAGAGGGTGCTGCGAGGTTATAAATGGCCAAGCAGACGGGTGGCTTAGGGCGCGTCGTTCGGAGTCTTAATCACAGAGCAAGAGGCGCTTTGGCGCCGCTCCTCGAACGGGAAAGACACGGCACGCCCACTTTTGGGCCACGAGGGGGGGGGAGGGCGTAGTCAGACCTCGAAATCCGACAAACACGTCTTCGACCGGTCAATCGATCGTACAGACCGAAAGACAGCACGGCGCAGGGCCAACTCGTCATTTCAAGACGTGTCAGCCCGAGGCCAACAGTGCAGCCCGTGCCAGGGTTGGCGTGCGACTAGAGCTCTGGCTTTGACGTACCGAACAGGTCACTCCCTCCCCGCCTCGTGAGGGAAGCGAAGGGCCAAGCACTGTGCAGAACTTTCGAATAAGCCCTTAGGAGGAAATCTCCCTCCTAAGGCCTCGGGGAATACACCCGGTGGTTGCGCTCGCGCGCACCCACCGGAATCGAAAAATCTAACCAAACCACCATAAGTGCTCTCGGAAGCCTCCGGTGTAGTCCTTCACTACATCGAAGGCTCGGGGGCTACTATTGGATACCTAGAAATAGGGTACCCAATTTATCGGACTCCACGAAAACAAAACCAACCATCGGGGGCTCTTCTGCCTCGCCCGAGCCAAGGGGGCGTCATCTGAGATGCCATCAACCCTGGGGGGCTCTTTCGCCTCGCCCGAGCTAAGGTGGCCTCATCTGAGACGTCATCGACCCTCGGTGAAAGGTCCTAGATGGCTAGAGGGGGTGAATAGCCTAATAAAAATTCTACAAATCACTAGAGCAAATGGTTAGATAACACTTAAGCGAAGCTTTTTTCTCTAGCTCTACATGGGATGCAAAGCCACCTATCCAATGAAATTCTAGTCAACAAAGTGCTTGTCAATCAATAGCAAGAACCTAAAGCACTTAGCGCAAGCTAGTAAGAACAACTACTAAAGAAGCTAACTAGCTAGCTAATTAGACAAGATATGAAATAGTAAATACAAGAGAGGAGATGATTGCTATACCGATGCCTTGTGATGTATGGATGTCAATAGGATGGACCAATCACAATGAATACCAAAGAGTAGCCGGGAGACAAGAATACAATCAATTTTTCTCCCGAGGTTCACTTGGTTGCCACTAAGCTAGTCCCCGTTGTGTTGACTACTCAAATGGTGTTTCGGTGGCTAATTGGCAATTCACAAGCCAAGCCCACTAACTCGGGCGCCACAAGAAACCACCCAAATGAGAGTAACTCAATGACACGAGCAATCCACTAGAGTTACCCTTTGGCTCTCCGCCGAGGTGGGTACAAGCCCTCTCACAATCACCGAAGTCGGCCGCAAACAATCACCAATTGCGCCGAAGCTTCTCCACAATCGCCAAGCCGTCTAGGTGTTGGCAAACACCAAGAATAACAAGAAACCATGCGGCAATGACGATGACCAAGTGCCACTAAGATGCAATGCAATGGTCAAAGCACTTGGATCACTCAAACTCTCACAGGTATACAACAAGAGTGAAGAGAGTGAGTTGGGGGCTATCTCAAGCAAGCACAAATGTCTCAAGTGAATAGAAGGTGCAAGAAGGAGCCCTAGGAGCCGGCCAAGCCACTTAAAAAGCCATCCAAACCGAGCTAGCCATTTTTCTCCTGTCCACTAAAAACTGCGTAGCTCCGGACGATGTTTGCATGGGGGTCCGGACCATTGCGCATGCGTCCGGACCCTCCTCCAGTTTGAATCCTGCCGTTGGCGCCTTCACTGTGGTCGACGTGTCACCTCCGGACACCATGAACAGGAGCGTCCAGACCCATACTAGAGAGGGTCCAGAGAGCACCAAGCCTCCGGACCCGCGTCCGGTGTCCACAGTCCGGACCATGCCTTGCGTCCAGATCATCGATATAGAGGAGTCCAGAGAGCGCCGAGCTTCGGACCCTACGTCCAGAGTCTTGCGTCCGGACCATTATCAGCGTCCGGACCACCTGTCCAGAGAGGCCGAGCCTTAGGGTTTGCCTCCGGTCGCATCTCTGATGGTCTGGTTGGCCTCTGCCCTGCATCCGGACCTTGCGTTCGGAGCCTCTCTGAGTGGCAAACCGAGCCACCTCTTCTTCTCCAAGCTTCCATGTGCTAACACCAAGTGTTTCAACCACTTAAGCCCTGTGTTAGCCTTTTACAATATAGTTCATGGATTTTAGTTCATGTTTGTGTCACTTAGGTTTGTTTTATATGGATATGCAATGCAAACCTAGTGGCACATGATAACCTCAATCGACACGATTTTTCCCTTCTTGATAGTACGACTATCTATCCTAAATGTGATCACACTCTCTATAGTGTCTTGATCACTAAACCAAAAATGGCCCTATAGATATACCTTTGCCTTGGGTCCATTTTGTTTTTCTCTTTCTTCTTTTCCTTAGTCATGGAGCACTTGATCCATCATGATATTTCATCTAGCTCCATGTCTCAAGGTGAACCACCCTATCTTGATCATACACTTAGTTCAAGGGTTAGTCCATAGGTTTCATCAATTACTCAAAACCAAACATGGGCTTTCACTCGGGGACTCTTCCGCCTCGCCCGAGCCAAGGTGGCGTCATCCGAGACGTCATCAACCCTCGGGGGCTCCTCCGCCCCGTCCGAGCCCGATAGGCGTCACCCGTGACGTCCCTCACCTTCGAAGATCTCACCGCCATCAACTGCCTGAGACGCCCTAGTCCATATAGTCAAAAGGTCCACAGTACCCTCCGTCCTCAGGGATGGGGTTCAAGGCATGAGTCGCCATGCGAACCTCTATTCATCATGCGGTACAAGGTCCTGTGCTGCCTAACCGACGACTTCTATGCACTACACCCGCTCCATGCCTCCGACGGACACTCCAACAGGGATAGGGGCGTCATCAGTCCTGTATGACGGAACGCGGGGGTGCCCGGTCCTATGCGGCCAGTCCCAGCCCATGCCTAGGTAAGGGAACAACGGAGTTCCCGGTCACAAGACGCATGGCTACAGCACAACAAGGACGAACAAGATCCGGACATGTGTCTACTGACGCAATCTTCCTCAGAAAGGAAGACAAAATAAAGACAAAGCTCCCCCTCGGCAGCAGCCCAAGCCGGGCCCACGTTCACTACCCCTCTCTCTACTATACTCCTCCATCTCTCCCTACATATAAAGGGAGAGAATGGACCTTGAATCTATCTCTCTCGACATCCCAACATTCATTCACACACAATCAAACTCACACACACGCGAGCACACACCAGAACCAAGAACCTCATACGCATGAGACTTGGGAAGGCACTTCCCTCTCTCACCAAAGCTTGTAGCTCCCCTCTATGAGGTCTCCACGCTCGGTAATACGACTCCGCAACACACTGGACGTAGGGCGTTCGTGCCTGAACTAGTATAAACCTCTGTGTTCTCCGAGCGTAACCATCCGAACTCCGACACGCTTAGAAATTTACTCGTTGGTCGTCTAGACCCCGCCATTTTAGACATCAACAAACGTGCTCGCCTAGAAGGAAGCATCGCCAAGGGCTACGGGACAGAGGAGGTCATTGAGTTCTGTGTTGACTATATTCCCGACCTTGACCCGATTGGTGTTCCTGAATCAAGACACGAGGGGAGACTTAGTGGGAAAGGAACACTAGGGAAGAAAACATATATCGGTACGGGGGATGATTATTTCAACAAAGCAGACTATATAGTTCTTCCAAACTCCTCCGTGGTGGAGTCGTATGTCGAGCTACACAAGAAGTTCCTACGATCCCAGTTTTCAGGGAAGAATGAAGCTTGGATTATGCATGAACACATGAAAACTTTCGGAGATTGGTTGCGAAAAAAATGTCTTGATGATGAGAGTATTGATGACCAACTGTATTTGTTGGCTAGACAACCATCATGGCACATCCTAATGTACAAAGCCTACGAGATAAATGGAAATAAATTTTCCACGGTAGACCAAGATAAAAGGAGCACCAACCAAAACAGTGGTGTCCGCATAGATGCAACTGACCCAAATGGAAATAGGTAAACATATTATGGCCGCATAGTTGAGATTTGGGAACTATACTATGCATCTAATTTTAAACTCCCTTTGTTTAAGTGCCAATGAGTGAAGATGACTGGAGCTGGGGTAACAATTGACAAGGATTATGGGATGACAACTATGTGAGATTCATGGATGATTTTGTGACTAATGTCTACTAACACTTCCTCAAATAGAAATTTGAAGTACATAAAAAGATAAATCTTGAGGAGTTATAAAACCTTTGTATTCAAAAGTTTTTCATATAGGGTCATTTAGTGTCTCATTAATAATTTCCTATTTAATGGTAAACTTATTTGTCACATAATTGGACAATTAATGGTGAAAAACAAAAATATTAACGTTAAAATAATGCAGAAACTGTTGACGCCGTTTTTTGTATAGGTCAATATTAAACCAAGTGTATTGATCGGTAAAGGGTTTCCTCATTGGCATCAAGGGGCTATCGGTTTCATTACCAATGGAAGCAAAAGAATCTGTCGATGGTGGATGTGATAGAAGAAACGTCAAGGGAGAAAAGGAAAGACATTTGCCGATGAGAAGATGTTGCCGATGAAAGTAGAAGAATATTGCCGATAGGAAGGTATTGCTGATGGACAAAGGATGTGGCTGATGTCAGCAGAAAGCTGCGGATGGCAATAAGAGGAAGGTTGCAAATTGGAAAGAGTCTCCCGATGGAAGGCTTCATCGTAAACTAAACGAATAAGGAAACTGGTGATTTTATACCAGTGTTATTGTCGTTGTTTGAGTCCGACTCTTGTACAAGTCGTTTTATTTCCTTAAAAATAGGAGTTCTGTTTAGGTATGAGTCGTGTCTGTTTGCAACTCCTGCCACCGGAGTATAAATATGTACCCAGGGGTGATGTATCAAGGGAGATTCAATACAATCAAACAAATCTACTATTTTCATCTTACTTTTCAAGCATCTACTTTTAGTTTATCTACGAGTTCTTACGATCTCGACGGGCTGCATCTACAAGATCTCCGTCTACCTCGCGAGTTCCGCTTTCTAAGCAATCTGAGCCTTGACGTCCGGGCGCATCGTCGTCGTCTCGTTCATCGTTGTTCTAGTTATCACCCTTGTCGATTAACAGGTCAAATCGACTGGCACACCTTGGATATCGAGTTCGGGTATAAGCCCGAGGTGTTCGCAGATCCAACGCTTTTTGTGTCAACACCTCTTTTGGCACACCCAGTGAGACCCTAGATATATCTCTTGATCAAGATCATGGGTGGTTCTACTGACGTTGATCCAAAGAACGTCATTGAAGTCTCCGAAGCAGATTTGAAAGATGATTAGAAGCAAGCTATGGAGCAGGCTATGGAGGAATACAAGCAGCTATATCTGAAGTCCTTCAGCCTAAGTAGGAGCGGCGAAGCTATCCAGAAGCACGACCCGTCGTTGCCGCGGCAGGTCACTTTCGACGCCAATCCTGGTAAATTACAAGAGATGGTTAATTCTGCATTAAATCAAGCGTTAAGTAACCACTCTGTGGTGCTGTCCAATACTGTATACAATGCCGTTATGCAATCTTTCAAAGAAGGACATACACCCCATTACGTTGGTCCGGCGTATCATCAACCTGGATCGGCATCTACCGTGACTCCATCGGTGGTCCCAGCGGCATCTTCCCAACCTGCGAAGCCGTCTGCCGGTGAAATTACTCCACCCAGATCAAGCCCTGTGAGCGTCGTTCGGCTAAATACAGATCCGATAGCATCGGAGATGTCAGGACTCGTGATCCAGAGTCAACCAATTCCTGCTAGCTGGTGGGGATACAATATGCCTCCAAATTCGTCTACCGACGCTAAGTTGATCCGAGGTGACAATGCGGCGGGGAAGGCCCCTATGGAATCGGCAATATCAGCACAACGGACGAATCCAGTGGCACGTTATGCTACATCTTCGCCAAATATGCAGTTGCCACCAAAGAATCTCCAGATAGTGGTTCCCAAAGTGCCTTACGGACAACCATCGGCAAGTTCTTTGCCGATGCAACAAGATTCGGCAATGGTAAACCACCCCATGATGATGCCAAATCCTTACGCTGGGGCACCGGTGCACCAAGGAGGCCAATTTGATTGTTCCAGGGTGCAGGAGCAGCAGGCGCAGGGTAACCATCAATTATCGGCAAATTATATGCCGATAACTTATAATCCCGTATGGACCAGTCCAATTCAACAGCAGGCGGTTGAACCTGGATACCAGATAGCGGGAGTACAACAGTACCATTACCCGACGAGCACTCAGAATGAAACATTGGTGCATCGACCGATGAATATCATGCCGCAGTATGGTGCTGCACCTGCGCCGACCAGACCAGTTTACTCGCCACAAAGGCAAGAAGGAATGTATTCGCCGGCCCAGCCAGTTAATATTCAGCCGATCCATCGGCAAGATCAAGATGCGTACTGGGTCGATAAAATAGCCGAAGTGATGAAAGAACAGTTCGGCATCAAGCCTAAGGTCAATACATACTCTTATCGAACGCCGTACCCTGAGGCCTACGACCTGATTCCTCTCCCAAATCGGTACAAGGTGCCAGATTTTAAAAAATTCTCTGGCCAAGATGATACATCGACGATGGAGCACATCAACCGCTTCATTATCCAATGTGGGGAGGCAGCTAGCAGAGATGAGCTAAGGGTGAGATTGTTATCGTCGTCTTTGTTTGGATTGGCGTTTACGTGGTTAATCTCGCTTCCTCCAAATTCTGTGATTACTTGGGCCGATCTGGAGAAACAGTTTCACAAGTACTTTTTCTCTGGCGTTCATGAGAAGAGGATCACCGATTTGGTCAAGCTAAAGCAGCGCAATGACGAATCGGTAGAAAGCTTCGTCCAAAGGCTTCGGGACGTAAAGAATAAATGTTACAACTTAGTACTGGATGATCGGCAATTGGCGGATTTGGCTTTCCAAGGATTACTGCCACACATCAAGGACAAATATGCATCTCAAGAATTCGAAAGCCTCAGCCATCTCGTGCAGAGAGTTGTCGACCAAGAAGTTAAAGCCTTCGAACCTAGAAAGACTTGGAACAAGAAGGTGCCTTTCATTGAGCAAGAAGAAGATTCTGAGTCAGACGAAGGGACGGATATCGGCGTTGCTGAGTGGGTAAAAGATAAGAAACCGATATCATGTCCGTTTGGTCGGAAGGAGGCTGAAAGGTTTACTCTTGATACTGCTAAAGCTGATAGAATATTTGACCTGTTGCTTCAAGAAGGGCGGATTAAGCTGGCGTCTAATCAAGTAATTCCATTGGCTGAAGAGCTTAGAAGGATGAGGTACTGTAAATGGCATGATGCAACCTCACACAGTACTAATGATTGCAAAGTTTTTAGGCAGCAGTTGCAGTCAGAAATCGAATCTAGGCGAATCAAGTTTGAAAACTCTAAGGCTTAGAGGCCGATGAAGATTGACCAACATCCATTTCCAACTAATATGGTGGAAACTAGTGGGAAAGTCAAAGTACTGACGTCGGAAGTGGCCAAGAAGAATTCATCGGTGGATCCCGAACATCAAATAGCTATGCAGGATGTAAAGGGAAAGAAGCTTGCCAATGAAAGAGAGAATAAAAGAACTGCTGATGAAAGTAGTGGTTCCAGGAGGCCTCGGGGATGTTCGTCGTACGGTGTTGTAATCACGCACGGGAGGCCACGACAGGAATACGAGCATTCGCGAGAAGAGCAGCATCGGCAGCAAGAAGAAGAAAGACGCCAAGAGTGGTATCGACATCAAGATCATTGGAAATGCCCCTTCTTCGTCCATTGTTGGGAAGAAGGTATCAAGCTGCCCACTGCCAATAATTGTCCTGAATGCAATGAGTACTATCCTGCTGATCGGTCGAAGAAGAAGTCTCATTTTGAAGGTCAAGGATCAAGCTATGCTAGGCCGATCAGAAGAAAAGAATAAGTATATGATCGGCTGGGGGGCAAACTCAGTGTACATGACAGACTTGGCAAGCGTATTTGTCAAGAGGAGATTGAAGAAAGGGCTAATGCAAGGGTGCCCGATGAAGAGATATTCTCTAGAGATCCAAACATAAGGGGTAATCAAGCTTATCAAGCGCAAGATTGAAGAAAACCCTAGGAGATGGCATACAATACTGAACGAAGCTTTGTGGGCATATCAGATGGCATGTCATGGTGCTACTAAGGTTTCGCCATATCAGTTAGTCTACGGACATGATGTTGTCCTACCTTGGGAAATTAAAACTGGTTCTAGACGGTTGTTCTCCCAGGATCAGTTAGCAGCCGATGAGTATGATATCCTTATGAAGGATGAGTTAGAAGACCTAGCGGGTCATCGGCTAAGAGCTCTAATCAGTATTGAGGAGAACAAGAAAAGAGTTGCCAGATGGTATAACAAGAAGGTAAAGGTGAAAGAGTTTGTCGATGGAGATTTGGTGTGGAAACTGATTTTACCGATTGGAACCAAAAGTTCGAAGTTTGGGAAGTGGTCTCCTAATTGGGAAGGCCCTTTTTGGATAAATCAATTTGTTCCTAGCAACGCTTATATTTTGGAAACTCTCAAAGGAGTTGCATTTTCCAGAGCAATAAATGGTAAATATTTAAAGAAGTATTATCCTAGTATCTGGATGGATGCATGAAAGCAATACGTATATACCGATGACAAAGTTATCATACAAGGAACATCGGTAGGAAGACGTTAAATGTTATATTATAGACAGATCACTTGTCAAGCTCAGGAGTAACAAGCTACAACAGGGTTTGAATACATAAAATCGCACGAAGGCGAACTTGGTCGGCTTCTTCTATTTCCCTGGTGTCGTCGTCGGCAGTGCCATCAACTGTCTTGACCTTTCTCCTCAGCACAAGAGCTTCGCGAGCGTTGACGTCCCTCTCCTATTGCAAAGCTTTGGCTATGATAGGGAGCTGGGTCTTCTTCTGGGTGGCCGAATCTAAGGCTTCATCCACTCTCTTCAGCTCGGCCAACAGCTCTTCTTTTCGTGCCGACAGACGGTTGATCTCCTGATCAAGTTCGGTGCCGGAGGCTTCTAGGAGACCAATGTCCTTGTGCTTTTTTTCTGCAGTCTGCTTGAACTTGGATATTTCTTCTTCAAGTTTTGTTTGAGCAACTCTGTCGGCAATGCGACCTAAAGCCTTTTTGTATTGGAGTTATCGACTCTCAAGGAAAGCCGCCTGGAAAAGTTGTTCTTCGATATCGGCAGGCAGTTGATCTTGGATTTCCTTGAAAGCCGTCCTTACTGCACTAGAATCTTGGACCAATTGGGATGCACTTTGTTGCAGTAGGAGCAGCAGGGTTTCAAGCTTGGATTTCAGTTCTGCCGATACGACAGTTGAAGCTTGGGTAGAATCTGCCTCTTCATCGGCATCTTCTGGAACGTTGATAGCAAAGGAGAACAGGCTATTGGGAGAACCTTGGGCCTGGATAGATAAAGAATTAAAATATGTCAGGAAGGAGTTTGTGTCTCACAAATTTGTAATAGAAGTAATCGGTTTACTTGCTTTAAAGCAATTTCTCGCCTTTGGCTTGACTGAGTAACCGATGCAACCGTATCTTGAGGATCGGCAATGGTTTCCGATGAGCTTGCTTGAGTAGGAGGGATGGTTGGTGCTGAAACTAGTGCTGGTGTGGGTGTCGCTTCCGCTAACTTCTGAGGAGGTGTTGCTACCCCTTGGCCAGGGATTTCATCTGGTGCTAATATTGGTACCGATGCCGATACCGTTTCTATTGTTATAGGAACTTCTTGCGGTGACAGCGTTGTCCCTTGGTCGGGATTCTCAAACTGTGATGGCTCAGGGGCAGGCGCCGATGTTGGCTCCGTTGTTGGCTCATCGGCAGAAGCTTGAGAAGGTAGGAGCCGATGGCTTTGGACGCTTTGGTTTTGGAGCGGCACTTGATGAACCTCGGCGCTTTGGCTGTTGCGATTTGGGGGTATCGGCAGGTTGAGCTATGGAGGATTGTACGCTCGGAATGGCTGCCAATGAACTTGTTCGCTGCAAAGGAAAGTTTGGTACAAATTGAGTAAAGTTGTCGGTTGACATAGTATGATCAACAGTAATAAATGAAGATTTGTTACCTTGAAGGCTTGTACCATGACAACAGTAGCAGAGGTGGCGGCAGCAGCATCATCGGTCGGCAGTGGTCTAGACCGGATGGTAACTTTAGGGACTGCCTTCTGATGCATGAGCGCAGACAGTGAAGGGGCCTTGCTGCCGATTGATGATATGGGGTTCATCGGTCGCAGGTTGAAGTGTTTTCCGCTCTTGCTCTGCTGGGGGACCAGATCATCGACCCGTTGACGGAGGATTAGTTACCGATGCATTTGAAAAGTTAAACAAAGAGAAGTATCAGAAGTAAGCTTACCGCGTGATCAGGTATGATATGGTCAGCATCAATCAGATGCCGATAGTAGTGGGATGATGGAGCAAATAATTGCTCTTTCCATTCTTTCCACCACAACTTGAAGGATTCGGTGATGAAAGATGTCGGTGCCCAAGAAGATAAGTTGATATTGGATACATCGGCATGAGGGGAAAGGGTGACGATTTTGTTCCAATCCATGGCGCTGGAGATGATTTCTCTTGGTTTGATCACGTTGACATAGCTTAGCTTAATCGGTAGTTGACCGAATGCTAGTTGTCTCGCAGCTACCGATGGATAGTAGAACTCGTAAGATGGGTTGGAGTTCTTTCCAGTCCCGACAACGTTCACCGGGATAGCTCGGGGAATGAGGGTGGCCTTCATGATTGCTTCATTTTGTGGTATGTTCCCATCGGTGAGGTTGAAGGAGAGTGGGAATTGGTTGTCTTCATCGATGTAAGGCCACCAGGCTCGTTCTGCAGCAGGGATTCCGCAATAGAGCCTCTGGAAAAACATGCCGAATTGGTCGATATTAGCATTGGTTCCCGACAGCACTATCATGGCTTCCCCAAAGTTGAGTGGGGCACGGGTTGCCGATTCATCATCATCATAGACATAATATTCAGATGTGTCCCTTGGAAACTGTTGGTTGAACAGATCAAACTGCAAACATTTGTGCATATTGGCGTTTAGCCACATGTTGATGAACCACCAGGGACCTCCGAGGTTGCCGATGGGCTCACCTAGTAGCAATTTCTCTGACACTTGATGTAGAAGGCGGTAGACTGAGCCAAGGAGGTATCGGCCACGGGGAAATCCCCCATCGATTAAGAGCTCTGCTGCGGGGAGATACATGTTGGTTGGGCCGACTGTTCTGCCACAGAAGACAAATTTCTCCAACCACATGTTAAGGAAGGTGGCATGCTCCCTTGGGGCTACCGATCCACTCTTCTGGTACTCTTGGATATACCCAGTCCAACCACCGATGTTGCGGGTACTTACCCGACGCTCAAATTTCCTGCGGAATAGAGTGGTAGGATCAGTGGAAGAAACATCAAGGCCAGTGAGCATGTGCACATCGGCAAGCGTGGGAGTGGTTGGTCCGTGTCTGAAAAGGAATGCATTCATTGTATCGGACCAGAAGTAGGAGGCGGCGATCATCATGTTCTCATTCTTGGCCATATCGGCAATGGACAGCCTAATGCATTGCTCGATGTTGCGCTCTGACCAGTAGACTCTCTGTGACCTTGCTATCCTAAGGTACCAATTCTTCCACCCCTTAGTAGGTTTGGGCCAAGAACGGAAGGTATCGGTCCACAACCCTAAATCAAAGTGCTCAGATCTGAAAGGGATATGATTGGTCCCTGCGTTGATCAGATTGGTCGGATCGGTGTTCCCCATTGGGCCTAAACAGCAAAGGTGTTCTTGATCGGTAAGGATCACTATTTTGTTGCGCATTTCCTAGATCCAGAGAACAAAAAGAAAGAGGGAGACGGGATTGAGGAGCAATGCAAAAGGATGAAACTGCAGTATATCCGATAGGGAAAGAGGAGAGATTACCATGGGAGCGTTGAAGTTGATCGCCATTGAAGCAGAGTTCTTCCAGAGATCGTGCTTCCTACTGAAGAAGAGGAACCGCCGCTAGAAAAGTGCTCTTTGGGTGATGTTGAGATGAAGGTGGAAATGTGAGCTCAGGGTAAAAAAGAAGGCGGACAGCGATCTTTATAAGCTTAGATTAAAGGGTATTTTCGAGTTTTCTTTTTACTAAGAAGAGATAAGGAAGGATATCGCGGTAAATTTGCGCGGTGATTGAAGAGTTCGTGCTACAGTTACGGGAGTTGTTGGTAACTTGCAGTTTTCAGGCGCGGTAATCAAGATGATGGCGCGTTTTGGAGGGAAAAGAGCAAATTTCGGCACATAAGATATTTTATACTCCGAAATTGGGGGGGCATGTGTCGACGCCGTTTTTTGTACAAGTCAATATTAAACCAAGTGTATTGATCGGTAAAGGGTTTCCTCATTGGTATCAAAGGGCTATCGGTTTCATTACCGATGGAAGCAGAAGAATTTGCCGATGGTGGATGTGATAGAAGAAACGTCAAGGGAGAAAAGGAAAGACATTTGCCGATGAGAAGATGTTGCCGATGAGAAGATGTTGCTGATGAAAGTAGAAGAATATTGCCGATAGGAAGGTATTGCTGATGGACAAAGGATGTGGCTGACGTCAACAGAAAGTTGTCGATGGCAATAAGAGAAAGGTTGCAGATTGGAAAGAGTGTGCCGATGGAAGGCTTCATCATAAAGGAAACGAATAAGGAAACTGGTGATTTTATACCAGTGTTATTGTCGTTGTTTGAGTCCGACTCTTGTACGAGTCGTTTTATTTCCTTAAAAATAGGAGTTCTGTTTAGGTATGAGTCGTGTCTGTTTGCAACTCTTGTTACCGGAGTATAAATATGTACCCAGGGGCGATGTATCAAGGGAGATTCAATACAATCAAACAAATCTACTATTTTCGTATTACTTTTCAAGCATCTACTTTTTCGCATTAGTTTTAGTTTATCTACGAGTTCTTACGATCTCAACGGGCTGCATCTACAAGATCTCCGTCTACATCGCGAGTTCCGCTTTCTAAGTATTCTGAGCCTTGACGTCCGGGCGCATCGTCGTGTCTCGTTCATCGTTGTTCTAGTTATCACCCTTGTCGATTAACTGGTCAAATCGACTGGCACACCTTGGATATCGAGTTCGGGTATAAGCCCGAGGTGTTCGCAGATCCAACGCTTTTTGTGTCAACAGAAACTAATTTCCTGTTGGTAACCAAGAATTTTAGTTTTTTTAATTCAACAGTATACTTTTGCATTAACCAAATACTAATGGTTAGTTACATTTATATTTGATATTATATAAAAGGTAAAAGATTTTATGTTATATATTTTTCTAGTGTATAATAAAGCAAAAAGAAATGCAATGGTTATTTTTAAAAAATTTGTGCCATGTATTTAATTTATTATGCAATTTACAAGATCTAGAGCAATTTATATAGATATTAAACTATATACAATACCAAAACATCTAAAACAGTCCACTAAATTTTGTTTGGCGCCTAAAGCACCGTTTAACCGCGGTTGGTATTACCAACCGGGGCTAAAGGGTGCCTACCAATAAAAGCCCCCGCCTCTCTTCCTTTTCCTCCCTCATCGCGTCCGACCTGTGTCTTCGTCGATCTTCTTCTCCCTCCTCGAACCGTCGCCGAGCACTGTCGCGCGCCATCGTCGGCACGCCACCAGTCCCTCCCTGGCCGGTCCCACTCAGCTCGCCCGCGAGCGCCGCCGCCGTGCCGCCGCTGCCGCCGTATGTCGTCGCGCCGGCGCCGCGCCGCGCGAGCCACTGCCGCGCGCACCACCTCCATCAAGCTCCGCCACCGCCGCGCCTCCACCGCACTGTCAGGGCCGCGGGAGAGAGAGAGAAGGAAGGGAGAGGAGAGAGAAAGGAAAGAAAGACGGAATTAGAAGGAAGAAGGCCGGGAAGAAAAGAAGGAAGAAAGGTAAGGGAGAGAAGGAAGAAGAAAGGAGAGGAAAAAAGAAAAAAAGAAAAAAGAAAAATGAAAAAAGAAAAAAAAGGAAAAAAGTTGATTTCTAAATGGATTTGTTAGAAAAAAAGGAAAATAGATAACTATATATATATTAGTTGCTTGTTTTCACACACACTAACATTATATATATACATGCATGTTTTTCTAGGTGGATCGAGAGGACATCGAGCAGGAGAAGAAGAAGAATAAGAAAAAGAAAAAGAAGAAGAAGAAGAAGAAGAGGAAAAATTAAAGGTGAATTGTTAGATATGGATTTGTTAGAGAAATATTGACCTTCCATTATTGCAAGAAAACATGTATATATATGATTTGATAGATGGATTTGTTAGAGAAATATTGACCTTAATTCTATTATTGCTAGAAAACATATATATATATGATTCGATATATAGATGGATTTGTTAGAGAAATATTGACCTTCCATTATTGCTAGCTAGTAAACATGTATATATATGATTTGATAGATGGATTTGTTAGAGAAATATTGACCTTCCATTATTATTGCTAGTAAACATGTATATATTTCTACCATAATAACCCGCAACACTAGACACTTGTTTAGGGTTTACACACACACTAAGTGTCTACCCTAAACCCTAAGTGTCTAAACCCTATAGATATACATCCTAAGTGTCTACCCTAAACCCTAAACCCTTTTATTACACACACACACAAAGTGTCTACCCTAAACCCCTAAGTGTCTAAACCCTATAGATATACATCCTAAGTATCTACCCTAAACCCTAAACCCTTTTATTACACACACACACACACACTAAGTGTCTACCCCTAAACCCCTAAGTGTCTAAACCCTATAGATATACATCCTAAGTGTCTACCCTAAATCCTAAACCCTTTTATTACACACACACACACACACCACACTAAGTGTCTACCCTAAACCCTAAGTGTCTAAACCCTATAGATATACATCCTAAGTGTCTACCCTAAACCCTAAACCCTTTTATTACACACACACACACTAAGTGTCTACCCTAAACCCCTAAGTGTCTAAACCCTATAGATATACATCCTAAGTGTCTACCCTAAACCCTAAACCCTTTTATTACACACACACCACTAAGTGTCTACCCTTTTATCCTAAGTGTCTACCCTAAACCCTAAACCCTAAGTGATGTCTACCCTTTTGGTTACTCTAAGTGTCTACCCTAAACCCTTTCATTAGTCACACAAAGACTAATTGGCTACCCCAAGTGTGTACTCTAGAGAAATATTGACCTTCCATTATTGCTAGTAAACATGTATATATATATGATTTGATAGATGGATGACCCGAATGAAAACATGGAGCATTTCTTGTTTTCAATGATCAACGATGGTACTGATCAAGTAGTAGATGGCACCAATCAAGTAGATGACGACACCAATCAAGTAGATGACGGAAGTCAGTACTTTGCGCAAGATGTTGAGCAAGAAAATATCGCGCAAGACAATGTTGCCGAGGTATATATATGTCTACAATCTCTTGTGTATCCATGAAAATCAAAATAAATACATTTGTATAATTATATTTATAAGTTTTGTGTGTCTACATACATAGCCTCTGCATCAACGACAACTACGGGGAAGAGTAAAAATGTACGAGGCCCGAAGAAGCCATTGGAGGGTCGGTACATTATTATGGAATTCAATGAGGAAACAGGGGCAGTACTTGGACCAAATGCACATAGATTTGCCAACCACTGTGGTTACCTTGTAAGGGATAGGCTTCCGATCAGTGCTCGTGAATGGCGGCAAAGGAAAGGACATCCTGAAATTAGTTTTGTCTCTGATCGTGACAAGGAACTAATTTGGCAAGAAGTCCTTCAACATTTCTCGCTCGATACAGAAGATGAAGCTTTGAAGGGGAGAGTTAGGGACTGGGCTATGAAGAAGATGGCAACACAATTCCAGGCCTGGAAGAAGAAATTGCACACCGGATTTATCAAGAAGAACCTTACACCAGATTTCAACAATGAGGCCTACGTCAAGTTGAGACCGTTTTGGGATGACTTTTGTAACTTTCAAGACATCCGAAGAGGGCGAAGCACGAGCGCTACAGAATCAATAGAATGCCCAAGAAAAGCAATATCACCATCACTTGGGATCAGGTGGCTACATTACTGACATTCCTAAGTGGGAAAAATCAGAAGAGGACGTTGAAGCTAGGGGAATCCAACCAAAATCAGGTAACTGGTCTGAGCACGGTAAGTGGTGGTTTTTTGGTCATGGTGGAGGCCTTGACCCTCAGACCAGGAGATTAACATATACCGAAGGACTCACAGAAGCAGCAAAGAAACTGGTTTACACTCAATCTTTGAGGGAACAAGGATTATGGTCACCAGATAGAGATAGGGATGAGCTGACATATGCCCTGGGGACTACGGAACACGGTGGGAGAACGAGAGGTCATGGCGCAGTGCCGTGGAAGCATGCCTTCCCTCAAGACAAAGATACATAAATAAGCCGCCATAGAAAGAAGAAAGAGGAGGAAGTTATGAAAGTTAGCATGTCACAAATGCTTAGTGAAGCACGCGAAATAGCTATTCAAGCAAAAGAGCGAGAAGAGAAACTTGAAGCGAGGATGAGCGAGGAAATCAAAAGGCAAGTGGAGTTAGCAATGAGCCGAATGCGAAGTACTGGATCAGTACCGGAAGTCAACATCAGCCCCTCAGGTCAGTTGAAAAGCAGTTGTGCTTCCACGGAAGTGCCTCAACCTGGTGATGACGCAAAGCTACGCTTCCCCGTGGATGACATCACAAAACCGAATACACCATGTGAGCTGCACATTCTAGAGGGGGCTACCACAATCATGGTGGCTACCGGTGTTGTATCTCCTATCGACCCTACGAAGATACCAATATGCCGTGGGACAATAATACCACCTGGATATGCTCGTGTCTCGGTGGATAGATTTCAAAAAGGTCATCGCGATGTTAAACTTGACATTGAAGGAGGTGATGGGGAGACGACTTTAGGACAAGCGGAGAAGACATTTATTTGTTGGCGCAAGCGCTATATCATTATTCCTGGGGCATCACCTCCTATTGTACCGCCGTCGCCTCCTCCTCATCCTAGGTGCGAATGAAAGTGAATCATACCTAGCTCTTTTTCACTAACTTTGTATTGGCTTAAATAGCGATACTTTATTCACACTTGTTGTTTTCACTATAGGACCTCACCCAGAGACTTAAGTCACCATTCATCATCTGCTGGTCATAGTGTTGCGAGGGATGATGATGGTGAAATGCACGACATGGCTTCCTCCCCAAAACCTCCAAGGCGGTCTCCATCTCCGAAACCGGCCCCATCGCCTCCACGACGTTCTCCAATGCCAAAACCAGCCCCAACGCCTCCACAATGGTCTCCAATGCCAACACCGGCCCCATCAGATCCACGGCGATCTCCCGCCGCCCCATCGCCAAAGAAGAGGACCGCCACAAAAGCAAAGGTGTCGGCCGCCCCACCAAAAGCAAAGAGGAAAGCTACAAGGAAAGTTAAGATTTCTCAGAAACTTCCGTATGAGAAGACTGACAATGAAATAGATGCTTCAGTAAAGGCCTCAGTGGAAGCACATTTCATAAAAATTGTAGACGACCGTAAAGCAAGGAAAGAAGCTAGAAGGCCATTCTTCTTAGGACCTGATGCTCTAAGGCAATCGGTGGTTGCTCAAAAGAGAAAGCTACGTGATGCTCATAAGAGATATCCACTATCGGACTATGACCGCACTCTACAAAAGGCAATTGACAAGGAGAAGAATAAGAGAGAAGAGCAGGGAAGGGTGTCCCATAGCTCGGGGAACAATCAAATCAATCAGTGCCCCCGCTAGTTGTTGGGAAATCAATATGGTTCAAACATGAGCGTGCTAGAAGACAACAGTGACCTCAGGGTCAATTATGATGGTATGGAAGAGTTCTTGTCAGGAGTTGGTCTAACCGCGACTCAATTTCTAGGAAATGCACTCATCGCAAATGCCACTGTAGTCGATGAGAAGAAGAGAACTTATGTACGTGGCAGAAGTCTGTACAACCCATCGGCCCTTAGGGAACTTGGTACGCAAATGCGCTCGTTAAACTCGTGGTACATGGAGGCATGTACCAAAAACTCAGATGACTGGATTTGCGTCAGAATTAGAGAAGAACATTACTTTCGGGGCCATGACCTTATATTTGTTCTGTATAGTGAGCTCCACAAACTATGTCATATGGGCGCTCTAGACAAATCTCTGATGAGCTGCTACTGTCTATAAGTGATCATTTCTTTTAGTAATCTGACTATAGCATATGTATAGTAACTAACTATCCTCGAACATATATATATATATGCAGATTCTTGATGTTATTGCTCAAACGTAACGGAGACACGGATATTGGTTTCATTGATCCATCAATCATATTCTCGGATCCAAACACTCCCCGTGATCAATGGATACCTCAAACAGAGAGGAATTTTCAGAGGTTCTTGGTCAACCAAAAGATCAAAGATTATATACTCTTCCCCTACAACTTTGGGTGAGTGTTGTTATCGTTTGCACAATTTGTCTTACTTATTACTCAATTCAGCATAAAGATATATATGTTGACTCTATAAAAAAATACAATTTTCACTGGATACTCATAGTCTTTGATATGACCAGAAGTCAATTGATAATCTTTGACTCATTGAGAAAACCACTGAGAGATTACCAAGATATGATAGACATTATCAAGGGGTAACTTTGATTTTTAAATATGGATTTCTGTTCTTTAACTACACTGCAAGAGTTAATTAACTAATGATCCAATTATTGAGCAGGGTTTGGGCTTGGTTCGTCCCGAAACACCATCCGAAACTGGAAGTGGCACTAAAGGGTCCTCGTCTGCTAAACGTAAGTTCTACTAGCTTTCATAATCTGTTACCTTATCATGCTTTAACATATGCGTATGATGATGATAGTAATCTTTTCATATCTTACAGTGGGTTCTAAGGCAGCTACAAGGCAACAATCTGTGTGGATACTACGTTTGCGAGTTCCTCACGGTGTATGCAATAAGAACTCTTACAGAGAAACTAAAAGTATGTGATATGTATATATAATACATCCATTTTATTTATTTGTTGCTATTAACTAAATCTTATGTACATTAACACTTGTTTCTTTATAATGCAAATTGAAGACTGAATGGTTGAAGCGACAAGTGATGGATAGCGTCCGGCTCAAGGAATTCAAGAGACACTTGCTGGATTTTTTCTTGAAAAAGTGGTCAACCCTAAAGGCGAGTACTATTACGACCCGACCGAACCACTCAAGCCAAATCAAGACGAACATTTGTATGATATTTAAGTGGCGAGCGTGGTTGTGTCTTAAGTCAAGTAACAATGGATAATGATGTAAATTTTATGTGCATATATATATTATACTTATGTATATATATAGCTCCATAATGCTTGAAACTAACTTATAAGTGTGTGGATACATGTATTAGCAGCGAATACATGTATTAACAGCGAAGAATACACATTTGAATACCTAGTCTAATTGTAAAACCAAAACAAGCAAAACCCAAATCAGAAAAAAGACCTTTAGTCTCGGTTGGTATGACCAACCGGGGCTAAAGGTCAGGCTTTAGCCCCGGTTCTCTGAACCGGGACTAAAGGTGCGACATTTAGTCCCGGATCCTTAGTCCCAGTTTAGAAACCGGGGCTAAAGGCCCTTACCGACCGGGGCTAAAGCCCTGTTCTGTACTAGTGGGTGTTCCTCTCCGGCGCTCCCTCCGACTCCGAGCAGGGCACGTACAACCTTCCCTCCGACCAGCGGCAGCGCAAACGGGGCCTTCTCACCGACCAACGGTGGTGCAGACATGGCCTTCTCTCTAACCAACGGCAACACAGATGGACCTTCCTACCATGGCGCCTCTCCGACTCCGAGAGGTGACCAAGGAAGGGAGAGAGATGGTCGAGGAAGTCTCTAGGACTCAAAAGAGCAAGGACACATATGTTTTTTCACACTCCCAATTCTTATATAATCAAGATAGCCAAACATTTGTGAATTTTTCTAGTGGGGTTTTCTAGACCACAACTTATAATAAAATCTTGTTTAGATTATAATCGATTTTCATATTTGTGGTCTCAAATGGGACCATAACCTCCTTAATTACGCCTCTTAGGCCTTGTTTGATACACGTGTATCTCTCAAACCACCTGATGCGAATGTTTGGATAAAAAATTGTAGCCTTGATCATTTCAGTGGCTAATGAACTGGCTGATGCTATTTTTTTGTTGTTTTGTTGTGAGAGAAAAACACTGATGACTGATAAGTTGTGCTTGAAATATAAGAGATCACATATATGTTCTAATGGCACACCAACTTATGGCACGGATACCCGCATGTATCCTTCCCATCATGTGTTGGTATTGGTGGAAAATATTATCTGTGGGTATGAAATTTTTATCCGTTGGCACTTATTCGATTTTGTTGCCATCCCTAGGCAAGTGGTTTTTGCTATATATATATATTTTAAAATGTAGTTGCAGGTGTCCATATTACTTGCTTTCTTTTTGTGTAATTTTTAAGCTCGGATGAGTGGCAAATGATCGAAGAAACTTGACGAGTAGACTGAGCTTTGATGTATTTTTAGTATTTAAGGTCGTTTTTTGTTAAGTTGTCAATCTTATGTGCTAATTACTGTTTTCTTAATAAATATCATGTATGCACCATTTTAAGTATCTTTATTAAAAAAAAAGGCTGTCATTGATTCATCCTATCCCAGTAGTAGATAGTAGAAATAAGATTTTTCAATCAATAATATCGACCTTATCGACCTAACTAAAGTTGCTAGGCAATACGATATTTTCCAATAATAATCACTTCAGCGGTTGACTTTGCGTCGAGCTACTTACTTGTTCGTATGAGCCAATTAATGTTGCTGCTGCTGTTTCATTTGACCTTTAGCAACGCACAATGCAGTCAATCTATATGCGTCGATCAAGTCCTTGTATATGCACACAAGATATCTTCGTAGTAGGCTACCAGACAGAATGGATAAAATAAACGGAAAAGTAGGTAAAAAAAATATTTGTGCCAACTACTCGAGTTAACATTGTGAACGTCCCATCACGATTATGACGCTAGATTAATAATGATTCTACAAACACATGTTTCCAAAACATCACAATCGGGAAGGCACCTGCCGTGACATACTCACGTCTTGGATGTCGTTTTCTCATTGGTGGTACACAAATTCGTAATGCCACGTTGAGCCCATGAGATTGCTGTGACGTGCTGACGTGCGACCGTGGTTGAAGATTAATTAGTTTGCGTGGTCTTTGGAAACGTTGTTAGAGTAAAAAAAATATCTGGTTTGTCCCTCTAAATTTCTCACTGAATTTAAAAAAATTCTCGAACTTAAATATCAAACAAAACTTGTTCCTCAACTTTCAAATCTTATAAATATATAGGAATCACAAGAAACCTTCAAAAGCATTTCAATATCAAATATCGTTTAAAAAATGAATTTCAAACTATGAGAACTAAAATATGTACATTTGAGCCTCTAAACGATCTTAGATAGAAAAACTTATCAATAACAAAGATGTATATCATATTAAAATCTATAAATCTTTAGTATAGATAGACCATTTGATATTCTAGGTCGTTTCAAAAATTAAAAAAAAAGATGTAAAGACAATGATTCGTCTTTTACATAGCACCGGATATTTACGGATATTCAACATTTGATATCGTATTCGTGTCCAAATACTCTAATCACATATTTATAATATCGATATATATTCATATCCTATCCTATCCTATCTGACATAGCTGACACTATCCGAATTCGATTATGAATCCAGGAAAAACTACAGTTGCCTGTATTCGAATATGTAGTTATCCGTCTGTTTGCGCCCTTAAGAAGAGGTATGACTCGTAAAAAAATTGCGTAGTTCACTATTTTTTGGGACTTGTTAGGTCATGGGTGCAGCCGATTAATTACATCTGCAAGATGAAGCTCGGCCATGATATTGCCATCGCCGCATCTGAGTAGCAGACTTCGTTGATAGTGGCGGTGCCCAATCATGTATGCCGACTTTCATTAAGCATGGACATGTGTGTTGCCTTTATCTCGTCAATGCTAGCAACGATATGTGATCCTGCTAATTAGGACATGTCAGTGGAAGAGTGACTTTGCCTTACCAACAGTTTGCTAGAGTTTCATCTACCGTCGTTAACGCTAGACGTATGTGATCATGATAAAGATAGACATACATGATGACTTACGACGTTGACATACTCTCGATGTCAACTCCCTATGTCCCTAATTAAGTGTCGTCGTGAGATACATATCTATCAAACATTTTTAACTTTGACTAAATTTATATAAAATATTAGTAACATTTGTACCTTAAAATAAAATTATTATAAAAATGAATTCAAATAAGAATGGTTTTATATGTAAATATTAATATTTTTTATTATATATATTTAGCCAAAGTGAGTGTTTTATTTTCTCAGAAAATAAGAGCGACAGATAAAAAGTGATAAAAAGAGTAGCATTGAGACGGTGATGCTCGCTAGATGATGAATGGCAGCCTCTCAACATCTCAGATTAGGGTGGTCTTGGCGACACGAGGCATCAAAACATCAGAAACTCTGCTCGAGAAGCTCGCTATATGCCATGACCGTGCATAAAATGCATGGATCAACATCAACAATAACCCAAATTAAAATAATAACGCAATGCATATAGTAGGTTGCTGTTAATGAGGAGAATAAAAAATTGATCCAGCAAAGGAATAGCCCAGCCGATGATTGCTGGCTCTACATGTCAGTGACGAGGTCGTCGGTGACTCGAATGCAGAGAATTCAATTCCAGACTCCTACGTGCTACGCTGCAACTACTAGCTAGGCTACGTGAGTAGACTAGCAGCTCAACATCCGGGTCTTAGAATATACTATAGTAATACCAAAACCTGATTAGGAAAAGGACGCTGAACGGTGCGTTCAGTCTAAGATAAGTTATCTTCCAGCAGCAAAGGCAAGCAGCACGGGATATTTGCTAAACGACCCTGATTATGACACACTACATAGCAGCAGTAGTAGTACTATATTTTAACGACCTGCAAATGCAGGACATCGGATTCCCAGTAGTAGTATTGGCTCAACTAGTAGCGTTTGGCGTTGCTTGGCATCACAGCTCATCATCACCAGTTGGGCAGTGAAGAACGAAGATTAATCAGAGTAGCAAAAGGAGGGTTGGCGTGGGAGCATGTGGGTGTGGGTGTGGTAGCTAGGCCATTGCTAGCCAGCGCAATTTGACGAGGCGCTGGAGCAATTTGCAGCTCTCTCTCTCTCTCTCTCTCTCTCTCTCTCTCTCTCTCTCTCCTCTCACTCACACACACACACACATTAGCTGCTAAGGAGTGTGGTCGTTAGTTGGCCTCTAAAGTGCCTCTAATAAAGTATTAAAAATGTTGTTTTAGTGTTATTGTCAGCACATTTTTGTCTCTAGTTGTGTTTTTATGCGTACGAATGTTAATTAGCAAGGAACTCTTCCACCTAGCGAGGAGCCTAGCTACGCCGGCCGCGTCGGATCAGCAGGGTCTCAAACGTCAAGCAAATTTGTAGAATAATGCATTTCCAATTAATATTCGTAGTTGTGAAAGGAGGAGTAATGTATTTGTGGCCACGCTCGGTCTTTAGAAAGCTATAATATAAAAAAAATGCAGAGAAAAATAAATTGAGGTTGCTATTTATTTTGTTAACTTGCTAAAATTTATTGGTTTAGCAAGTGAATTATAGGAAACACCTGAAGTTACTCTTATTTATTTTTTTTACTAAAGAGGTCTATATGTTGTCTCGACTTCAGTTAACATGCAAAGTGTGCACTAATTTTTGCTTTGACACCAAAATATACTCAGTCAGAGACCACATAACCGAATTCTAAAACTCGATGTCATGTTATAAAAAGAGAGGAAAAAGTTAATACTCCCGAGAGCCCCACCAGTCAGCCTCTTGTTCCCTCTTTTCACCGGTGGCCTGCTCAGTTCTTTTCTCTACCATGCTTTACTATCCTCCTGTACATGTTTTTGTCCGAAACAACTATCTCCGTCCATTTCCTCGTAAAACAAAAAAACTATCTCCGTCCATTGACAGATGACACCCTTTCCCTCATCTTTTCGGCCATCGTTGTCATCGATTATATCTATCAAATCCAAATAAAAGGTCTTTTTTGTAGATTTTCTTATCACTATATATTTATTTTTATCACAAGGTAAAATGTATCGTATTATTATTGCATTATATACATGAAGTGAAGTGTAGTGTGAATTCATTTAATTTCTCTTAAGTTTTTTGGAACATGTCTCTCCTGGTCGTATATAAAGATGCAATCGGCAGCTCGCATAACCCACATATAGGCTTAATTTTGTGGGTTGCCGCTTGAACCCACAAAAATTAAGCCTATATGTGGGTTCGTGGGCTTAGTCGTATACCTAGTATATCTCACAAGAAGACTTGCACAGTAACGAGGACAACCCAGTAGTCGCAGTGCAAAACCCTGTCCACCCTGACCAACCCCGGCCTTAGGCATTTTATCATCGACATATGTTGGCAAAACCAAGGGCAGTTGGCGCATTTAATCCACATGTCCCAACGAAATGTGCACACGTCATGTGTCCACACAGGACAGAAATAGATGATCACTCCTCGAACAACACGATCATGGCGTACTAAACCACCCACTACGAACATGGGTCACTCGATCGGAGACTGATGCCCCAGGATTGACTAAGCCAAAGAGAACCTCAACCTGATCTCAAGAGGTCAGGGTCAACAAAGCTGCCACCAAAAGGGTTGGTAGTCAAGGACGATCATCATGCCACCGTCCTGACGCCACGATGCTCATTCTAGATAACAAGCGCAAGGACGGAGGCCATGCCACATACTATGCACCCATGACACACATGACATTAGGTAAACAACCACGACTGAAACAGTGTCATCATGATGCACCATGCCTTAACATTAAGAACAAGGACCCTACAACTACATTAGGACGTGCCAACAAAATAAAACAAGACACGAGGGGGCCCTTGACCAACGAAGCTCGTTGACTTCCCCCTTCTTTCGAGCTCTTGACCACTCAGGTTCAAAAATCTTACTCTCTCTTTCTACATTGTCACTTGACCCAAAGGCTATATAAGAGGAGCTAGACCTCCATCAAAAAGATCGATTTTCCCTACCTTAGACCGTAGAACTCTAGCTTACGAACCCCATTGTAAGCCCTCAGAGCACTTCAATCGAGGAACACGAACTTGCAACCCTCTAAGGATGTAAGGACCTGATTAGCCTAGAGGGGGGGAGTGAATAGGCCTATTTAAAACAACTTGGCAAGTTTCCGTTAGCAGAGAGGCCGGCACTGCCGGGCTTGAGGCCGGCACTGCCGGGATGGTCGGCACTGCTGGACTTAGGGCAGCAGTGCTGGTCACCAGATCAGATAAATGCACAATTCAAAATATAAACTGAGAGTGCAAATTATGCTTGAATAGAAACCTTTCTAGAGGTGTAGGAAACTTCTAGCACCACTTGAAAATGGTAGCAACACACCCACCGAGTAGATCGGGTCCAAACCCTAGAAATCACCTAGTACACAAGATATATGAAAGTAAAGTAACAAGCACACGGGGACACAAGATTTGACCCGTGGTTCAGCTCACCACCAAGGCTTGCCTACGTCCACGTTGTTGAGGTACGCCACACAAGGCTCAAGCTCACCACAAAGGCTAGCTCTTTCCTCGGTCTCAAGTAAAGAGAATGAACCCTTGAGATGAGAGAAGTGTATTAGCAAATGATGGGTGATACAAACTTCCCTAGGCTGCCACACGAAGGAGGCAAGCTCAAGGGCAACCTCTACCCGGCTAGGAGCAAAGCTCCAAGAGTAAAGAACTCAAACCGCCGGCCACCATGCAAACCAAATGCTTGTAGGAGTGAAGATCCGACGAAGAGGCTTCTTCTCAAAGATTGGAGGCTCAATCTCTCAAAGAATGATTGGAAATCAATGAAGGAGAGTGGATGAGCACCAAGGAAGAAGGGAGAGCAAGAGAGAAGCTTCTCTTTCTGTTCTTTTGAAGTAAGAATGAGTGAATGGTAGAACTAGCCGTTGGGGGAGAGTGAGGGGTATGAAATACCTCCTTACTGCCCACTGGCTGAACAAGTCGTGGCACTGCCGGCCTGGGCAGAACAACAAGGATTTGATCTTCAATAAGCTGGCTGATTTGCCCTCTTTATATGTGGAGGTGTGATGTAAAAGGATAGATGCATTTGGTTCACTTGTTGGCATGCGTGTTGAATCCCTCTTAATAGTACGGCACACCTAACTCAAATTCAAAGTGTAAAAGAATTTAAACCCTTTGAGCTTGTTGCCATGCACTTTTGTAATTGGAGGGGTCCGCCAACCTGTTCATCAACCTCCTTAAGTTTAACCTGCTTGTCATACTCACAAAGTCTCATTAGTTTCCTAAATATGTTGTCATGTCACCAAAACCCACTTTAGGGCTTGATTGCACTTTCAATCTCCCCCTTTTTGGTGATTGATGACAACACACTTAGAACTTACAAAAGTGAATAATAATCTGAGACAATGCAAGTCATGGGTGTAGGTGCTCCCCCTAAATATGTGAATAAGAATTTGAATTTTCAAATTTGGCACGAAAGGTCAATTTTCACACATTGGAGTGAAGTAGGACTCCCCCTACATCCATGGCTGCTGTGGGGTGCTGAAAAGGTGTCACAAATATATACGTGATGCGTATGAACCTGTCTCAACACAAATCAGAGGACTTGCTGTCAAAGCAGCCCGGCACTGTCGGCCTAACTGCTGGCAGCAAGACTGCGGAAGCACAAGAACAGCCACACAGCGTGCTAAAATTAAAAACTAAAAACACACTAAGACAAGCATGATATATAAGAGAGAGTACATGTCCACATATAACACAAATAAAGTACTTAAGTGACAATATTACAATAAAATAGTTTCATGTTGCTCTCTCATCTCACAAACTAAAAACTAAGATAACTAGCAGCTACTGCTCCTTCATGACCGTCAAAGATTTGTTGTTGTTGTAATCCCTTCACTTAGTAATTCTCCCCCTTTGGCAACAAGTCACCAAAAGAGAAAAGAACCAAGAAGAAAAGATACAAGCTAGTCGTTGTCCTCCTCCATATAGTCACCATCATCATCATCCTCATCTTCGTCTTCATCATCATCAGGGGCTGAAGCGAAGTGAGTGCCAGGAGCTGATGCATGCTTTCTGCATCTACGAGTCTGTGGCTGCTCAACTCCTCCTCCTCCTCATCCTCCTCATCATCACTACCACCCTCATAGGTGGACTCCTCACTGAACTGTGGTGGTGGTGTAGGAGGATCAAGCTGCCTGAGGCCTTGCTCATTTCGGAGCTCTCTGATCTCAAGCCTGGTCTGGTAAGAGTGATCATTTGCATAGCAGATGCCAGCAAAGACCTTCTTTAAGATCCTGTCAAGCTTGCCCTTCTTCCTGCCTCTGGAAGCTGCTGCACCTGAAGGCTCAGGGATATCTGCTGCTGCTGCTGTCCTGGTGTCTCTGGGAGGAGTGTTCACCTCCTGAATTGTTGTAGCATGAATGTCCTTCTCTACTCTATAAGGCTCATGGACAACATCCTTGTTGAAGATCCGGCCAGTCACCATCTCAATAATGAACATCAGATAGAGAGCATAGGGAAGTCCCTTTCTTGCATCCTCTGCAGCAATGCATATCTCATCCCATAAGAATCTAGCAACTGAGAAAGGTGGTTCTCCACCTCTCATCCTCCTTAACACATTTTTGGATGTGTTGTAGAGGTTTGAGGCAGATCCTATCTTGGGATAGAGAGTGTTCCTGAAAAGGTTGTTCAGAATGTAATATTTGCTCCTCAAACCCTTTATTAGACCATCTGCCTCCTAAGGATAAATATAGAGTTGTGAGATCTTCTCATTGGTCAGCCCTCTTTCATCATGAATATTACTGCATTGTCTGTCCTCCTCACCAAATCCCAGAAGACGAGCAAAAGTCACATAGTCAATCTTGTAGTGCACGCCCTCTGTCATCCAATGCATCACAAAGTTCTCCCTATCAAGATAGTAGGTGGAGTAGAACTGATAGATGATCTCTATGTTCCACCCATTCTGGAAACCCATCCAGTGATACATACCAAGCTACCTGCACTGATCAATGACCCTGTCAAATACAGGATCTCTCTTGATTTCCAACTGCTCCCAATCAACATGCTTCATTTTAATGACTCTGGGTTTTGCAGCTTGAAAGAGGACAGTGGTGTAAAAGTCAGAATGAAAAAAATTCCAAAACCTGTAATCCACATTCATGTCCTTTGGCACATCATAGGGATTGATGGCCCTCTGCTCTTGGACAGTCCTCCACTGAAGATAGTAGCTTTCTCTACCTCTGCTAGGAGTGTCCTAAGGCACTCTGACAAAGACCTCCTCAGGATGCTCAACGAGGTGTGAGCCATCGAACAAACCCAAATCTAGAGGTGTTTCAGGACACACCCCATCCCCGATGGTTCTCCCTGCCCTCTGCAATTCTTCCTCTTGAGCCATCCTCTGCCTGGGATTCAAGCCATCATCGGCTAAGTGAGTGCGAGACTTGGACCTCACTCTTCCTCTTGCACTACCACGCGATCCACCGACGTCCATCTATGCATTTAAAAGGAGGAAAGGTTAAGTTGCTGCACTTAGAATAGTGACTGGAACTCTAGTGGAGAGATTTAACCAAAAATTAGGGTCAATAGACGATTGTAGAAGCATATGCATGGGTGCTGCTACCCAGGGTTCGGCACTGCCGGCTTGGTGCAGACAGCACCTATGCATGCTTCATCAATCCTCCATTGAAACTAAGTTTTGATCAAATCTAACTACTGGAGGTACATTACTATACATAATGCAACCACTAACAACCTATCCCATCTCAAAAAGCATACATTGCATAGATCAACACAAGTTAGAGTTTCAAGTTATTGCCTTTGAAAGACAGGGGTGAGGATGAAGAAGGTCGGGCTTGAATGGATCTTGACACAGGGGGAAGATCCTCCACACCTCCTCCAATGGCAGCACCTCCAAAGGGGCAACACTGCCGGGGGGAAGAGAGGGACCTCCGGGCTCCTTGTGTCTCCTTAGGGTTGAGAGAAGAGAGGAGAGGTGTTGCTGTTGGAGGGGATATGACTTGGGATGGTGTTCCCTCGGGTTGGGGAGAGAAAATAAAGCAAAACCTGAGAGCTAGGACTTGGGCCCGACAGGCTCGGGTCCCTTAAGTCCCGGCATTGCCGGACACCCCGGCACTGCTGGCCTGGGGCCGGCACTGCTGGCCTGGCCAGGCAATGAGGCACTATGCCACCATTATACTATAAATTTATGTAATTTTGGACACATACCCCTTGCCATGTGCTGGTCAGTAAGCAAATCAACAATCATACTATGACCAACACACTCAAGTTTCTTTTAAAATTTGTTTTGAAGCACATAATTGAATCTTTTCAAAGTTTTGCCTAAGTCGCTAGGTGGACAAACAAGTGTGTGCTATAGTTCAAACCACATTACGAGAATCAAGTATATTCGGCTCACTACGCAAAGCACAAAACCTTGTCTCGTCGAGAGGCTTGGTGAAGATATCGGCTAGTTGCTTATCGGTGCTCACATGGCGAGTTGCAATATCTCCTTTTAATTCGTGGTCTCTCAAGAATTGATGATGGATGTCTATGTCTTTGGTTCTAGAGTGACTAACCGGGTTGTTTGCGAGTTTGATGGCACTCTCGTTATCACACAAGAGAGGTATCTTGGTGAATTGACATCCGAAATCTTTTAAGGTTTGCCTCATCCAAAGTAGTTGAGCATAACAAGCACCGGCTGCAACATACTCGGCCTCGGTGGTGGAAAGGGCTACACAATTTTGCTTCTTAGAAGTCCAAGACACTAGGGACCGTCCAAGGAATTGACACGTTCCCGAAGTGTTTTTTCGGTCTACCTTGCAACCGGCGTAATCGGAATCCGAATACCCAAGTAGATTGAACTTAGAGCCCTTATGATACCATAAGCCAAGGTTAGGAGTGAAAACTAGATATCTCAAAATTCTCTTAACGGCCATTAAATGGCACTCTTTCGGGTTAGCTTGAAATCTAGCACACATACACACACTAAGCATTATGTCCGGCCTAGATGCACATAAGTAAAGGAGAGATCCAATCATGGAGTGATATACCTTTATGTCCACGGATTTCCCTCCTTCATCAAGATCAATATGTCCATTAGTTGGCATGGGAGTCTTGATTGGCTTAGCATTGGCCATGTCAAACTTTCTCAACATATCATGGTTGTACTTGGTTTGGCATAAGAAAGTCCCTGCCTTGAGTTGCTTGATTTGAAAACCGAGGAAGAACTTTAGCTCACCCATCATAGACATCTCAAATCTCTTAGTCATGATCCTACTAAACTCATCACAAAATGATTGGTTAGTACTACCAAATATTATGTCATCGACATATATTTGACACACAAAGATTTCTTTATCAAATTTACGAGTGAAGAGAGTAGGATCAGCTTTGCCTATTTCAAAGCCATGTTTGAGTAGAAAATCCTTAAGGCATTCATACCATGCTCTTGGTGCTTGCTTAAGCCCATAGAGCGCCTTATGGAGCTTGAAGACATGATGAGGGAACTTGGGATCTTCAAAGCTCGGTGGCTGCTCAACATAGACCAACTCTTGGATTGGGCCATTGAGAAATACACTCTTCACATCCATTTGTTGAAGCTTGAAATCATGATGGGCAGCATAGGCCAAAAGCATTTGAATTGCTTCAAGCCTAGCCACCGGTGCATATGTTTCCTCAAAGTCTAGGCCCTCCACTTGAGTGAAACCTTGAGCCACCAATCTTGCATTGTTCCTTGTCACCACGCCTTGCTCATCTTGCTTGTTGCGGAAGACCCACTTGGTTCCAATCACATTTGTGTTGGGTCTTTCCACCAATGACCACACTTTGTTCCTTTCAAAGCTATTTAGCTCTTCTTGCATAGCCATCACCCAATCCGGATCATCTAGAGCTTGATCAACCTTGAGAGGTTCCAAAGAGGAGACAAAAGAGTAAAATTGACAAAAAATTGCCAAATGTGAACGAGTAGTTACCCCCCTTCGAAGACTCCCAAGTATATTATCAACAGGGTGATCCTTTTGAATTGTTTGCCTCAGCCTTGGGTGTTCTGTGGCTTCTTGTTGATCAGCTTGGCCATCATTGTACTCATACTCTTCAAAGATAGGATGTAGGTTTCTTGGAGTTGTTGGTGAAGTGGCTGCTGCCTGTCTGCTTGGTCTGGCAGTGCCGGCCACCGAGACAGAGCCCTGACCAGGGAGCACTACTGGGCCTTCTTATTCAAGTCTAGGGGCAGTAGCTTTATCACCTTGAGGTTCCATAGCTGTGGCTTGGATTTCTTGTGGCCTAATGTCACCAATAGCCATATTCTTGATTGATTCACATGGTGGTTCCTCATTACCTACAATTACTTGATCAATTTGCTCTACTTGAGAGCCATTAGATTCATCAAATGTCACATCTATCGCGATTTCAATTTTCCTTAAGGTCTTGTTGAATACACGATAGGCATGCTCATTTGATCCATAACCAAGAAGAAAACCTTCATCAACTTTAGGTGCAAACTTAGAGGTTTTGGGTTTCTTGTTAAGTATGAAACACTTGCACCCAAAAACTCTAAAGTAAGACACCTTTGGTTTGTTACCGGTTAGGAGTTCATATGAAGTCTTCATCAAGATCTTGTGTAGATAGAGTCGGTTGATGGCATGGCAAGCGGTGTTGACGGCTTCGGGCCAAAAGATATCCGAAGTCTTGTACTCATCTAGCATCGTCCTTGCCATGTTAATGAGTGTCCGGTTCTTCCTCTCTAGTACACCATTTTGTTGAGGGTTGTATGGAACTGAAAACTCATGCTTGATGCCCTCATCATCAAGAAACTCCTCCACTTGAGTGTTCTTCAATTTGGTTCCATTGTCACTACGAATTTTCTTGATTTGGAACCCGAATTCTCTTTGTACTCTTCTAATGAAGGTTTTCACCTTTTCTTGCACTTGTGCCTTATCATACATGAAAAACACCCAAGTGAATCGAGTAAAATCATCAACAATAACTAAACCATGTTTGTTACCGCCAATTCTTATGTAGGACACCGGTCCAAAGAGATCCATGTGAATTAACTCCAATGGTTGTTTGGTGGAGACAATGCTCTTTGGTGGGTGAGGTGCACCTACTTGCTTTCCGGCTTGGCAAGCACTACAAATTCTATCCATCTCAAAATGAACATTGGTTAGTCCAAGAAATTGTTCATCTTTTAGGAGTTTGGCCAAGTTTCTCATCCCAACATGAGCTAGTCGGCGATGCCATAGCCAACCCATGCTAGATTTTGCCACTAAACAAGTCTCAAGCTTAGCTTTACTTTTGTTGAAATCAACTAGGTAAAGCTTGCCCTTCAAACGACCCATAAACACAATAGAGGAATCCTCCCTCTTAAAGACTTCCACACCCTTATCCGTAAAGAGACAATTGAAGCCCATCTCACACAATTGAGAAACGGACAAGTTGTAACTCAACGAATTCACATGTAATACATTTGAGATAGAATGATCAAGAGTAATAGCAACTTTACAAAGACCAATCACTTCCCCTTTGGAGTTGTCACCAAAGAGGATGTTCTCACTTGCATTTGAAGTTGGGGAATATGATGAGAACATACTCTTCTCTCCGGTCATATGATTTGTACATCCACTATCAAGCACCCAACTTGATCCACCAGAGGAGTGCCTACAAAACAAGTTTAGTTCCTAGATTTAGGTCCCCAATCAATCTTGGGGCCTTGCATGTTAGTCACAACAATTTTTGGAACCCATATGTTCATGCTCCTTTTATCATGTTTCTCATCGCCCACAAATTCTGCAATGACTTTACCACGGTCATTGCACTTCAACATGTAGCATGAGGATAAACTTCCTTGTGGTGACCTTGTCTTGGGTTGAGAGGCAAACTTATTTTTGGCCACCCAGATTGTATCCTTGGGTTTCTAAGAAACCTGCTTTTTCTGGGGCATCCTCTTGGCATGGGCTTAGGGCTTAGATTGATCAGGTGAAGCAATGGTAGCCTTTTCTTGGGGTGCGGCACTGCTGGCCTCTAGTCCAGCAGAGCTGCTGTCTGTGCAGGCTTATCTGCACCAATGCTTGCCTTCTTCTCAAACTTGACACACTCAATGCCTTTGATCATTTTTCTACCATTGTTTTTACCTCCTTGAGTGTGTCCAAGCCCATCTTTGATTGATGGATGCCTTCCATCCTTGTATTGAATCTTCTTTGGCTCAACTTGATCTTTGTCATTCTTCTTTGAAACTGAGATGACATTGTTGAGCCTTGCTATTTCCTTCTTCATGGCCTCTATGTTGGCAAGGTTAGTGGTATAGGCATTCATATCAACATTATAGCATTTTCCACAACCTTGACTAGTGGATGGAGAAAAGGCATCATTTGCTTTAGAGAGATGTGAGTTGCCCTCCCAAAGAAGAGAGTATTGTGCCTCAAGCTCTTGATGCTTTTCAGTCAAGCCACAATGCTTTTGCTTGAGGTCATCATACTCCTTAGTGAGAGCATGAGCTTTTTGTTCCTTAGCCAAGGCCTTGGTCAAAGAGCTCACCTCACTCTTTTCTAATGCAAGGGCTTCCTCATTAGCAATATAAAGATCCTCTTGTTTAATAAGAGTCTTCTCTCTAGATGCTAGCTCAACCTTGGTTGCCTCTAATTCATCCAATATATTAGCAATAAAGAGTTTGGTCTTAGGATCCATTTTACTAGTTATTTCATTTATCTCTTCATCACTAGATTCATCATCACTAGAGCTATCACTACTAGAGATGTCTTTGGGGGAGGAGCTTTTGCTTTGGATTTTGATTTTACCTTCTCACCCTTTGCCATGAGACAAGTGTAAGGGAAGTCTTCATCATCGGACATGTTGTTAAAGAGCCTTGGTGAAGTGGATGACTTGTGAATAGCTATTATAGTCATCTCCTCTTCTTCACTTGAGCTATCGGTTGATTCATCCCAACCATGTCCAATGTGAGCTTCACCTCCAAATCTCTTGCCTTTCTTGTAGTCACCCTTGTCTTCTCTCTTGTCTTTGCCAAATTTGTTTTCTTCCTTCTTGTTTGGGCAATCGGCAATGAAGTGTTCGGTGCTACCACATCTAAAGCAAGTCCTTGGCTTCTTGTTTGGAAACTTTCTCTTCATGAGCTTGTACCCAATGCTCTTTATGCCCTTGTTGAATCTTCTCATGAATAGGGCCATGTCATCAATGTTCTCTTCTTGCTCATCTTCACTTCCACCATCACTTGATGTTGAAACTTTGGGTTGATGCTTGATGACTTTGCTTGCTTGAGCTTTGGTTGAAGATGCTAGCTTGCTGTTTTTGGGGCAGCTAGGGGCTGATTTCTTTGTGCTCTTGTTTGCCTTGAGAGCCACATTCTTGATCTTCATGCCCTCCAACCTTGCTTGCATCTCTCCAAGCTTCTTTCTCTCTTGTGCTTCTTCTCTTTGTAGATCAAAAGTGATGATCCTTCCAAGCACATCACTTGGTGTGAAGTACTAAAATATCTTCTTGTCTCTAATCAATGTCACCACGATTTCATTCCTTAGAGAGTAGGCTTCAATCATGATCTTGACAACCTTGTGATCATTTACTTCTTCACCACCAAGTCTCATTATCTTGCCCACAATGGTCATCAATCTATCAAACATTTCTTATGGCCCTTCACCTTCATTGATTACAAATCGGTCGAGCTTGGCCATGAATAAATAAATCTTGGATTGTCTCACTTTGCTCACACCCTCATGTGCAAGATGCAAAGTGTCTCATATTTCCTTGGCAACCTCCAAGTTCATGACCTTGTTGTACTCATCACCATCCAATGCACTTAGCAACACACTAGTTTCTTGTGCATTTAGTTGTATGCAACGGAGCTCGGTAGTGGTAGGGCTTGTGGGATCAACCGGAGGATCACATCTATTGTACACAATCTCCCAAGCACCGGGGTGAAAACCTACAAGATAAGCTTTCATCAAGTGTTTCCACTTGGCAAAGTTAGTCCTATCAAAATGAGGCAATTTTCCCGTGGGAACATAGAATAAAGGTTTATGCTCATGTTTAGAAATAGATGAATAATCAAAGAATATGACAGAGTATTTCTTGTTGCCATCATCCTTCTTCTTCTTCTTCTCATCCTTCTTTGCAATCTTGGAGGCTTGGTATGATGCATCATCATCACCATCGGAGCTACTAGAATCAACCTCTACTTGAGAGGCTTGCTCTTTGCTTTTCTTGAGCTCCTCCTCCTTTGCCTTAAGCTCCTTCTTGAGAGCTCTCACTTCTCTTCTATGAAGCTTTTCGGCAAGCTTCAAGCTCTTGGTTTCATTGAGAGCTTTTTCCTCTCTTTGTAGCCTTTTTCTCTCTTTTCTCAATCTTCTTTCTTCTTTTCTTCTTGCTCTTTCTCCAGCAGACATGAGAGGGGTGGTCAAGTATTCCTCTGAGTCCACACTCTCACTGTCCGTGGCATGTACGTCCATCTCCTTGGGGTCGACCACTTTGACCTTGGGATCAACCGCCACAACCTTACCCTCTTCGGCCATTACCTCACACGGTTAAGTGCTTCTTGAGGTAACCTTGCTCTGATACCACTTGTAAGGACTTGATTAGCCTAGAGGGGGGGTGAATAGGCCTATTTAAAACAACTTGACAAGTTTCTGTTAGCAGAGAGGTCGGCACTGCCGGGCTTGAGACCGGCATTGTCGGGGTGGCCGACACTGCTGGACTTAGGGCAGCAGTGCTGGTCACCAGATCAGATAATTACACAATTCAAAATATAAACCGAGAGTGCAAATTGTGCTTGAATAGAAACCTTTCTAGAGGTGTAGGAAACCTCTAGCACCACTTGAAAATGGTAGCAACACACCCACCGAGTAGATCGGGTCCAAACCCTAGAAATCACCTAGCACAAGATATATGAAAGTAAAGTAACAAGCATACGGTGACACAAGATTTAACCCGTGATTCAGCTCGCCACCAAGGCTTGCCTACGTCCACGTTGTTGAGGTGCGCCACACAAGGCTTAAGCTCACCACAAAGGCTAGCTCTTTCCTCGGTCTCAAGTCAAGAGAATAAACCCTTGAGATGAGAGAAGTGTATTAGCAAATGATGGGTGATACAAACTTCCCTAGGCTGCCACACGAAGGAGGCAAGCTCAAGGGCAACCTCTAGTCGGCTAGGAGCAAAGCTCCAAGAGTAATGAACTCAAACCGCCGGCCACCACGCAAACCAAATGCTTGTAGGAGTGAAGATCCGAGGGAGAGGCTTCTTCTCAAAGCTTGGAGGCTCAATCTCTCAAAGAATGATTGGAAATCAATGAAGGAGAGTGGATGAGCACCAAGGAAGAAGGGAGAGCACGAGAGAAGCTTCTCTTTTTGTTCTTTCGAAGTTAGAATGAGTGAATGGCAGAACTAGACGTTGGGGGAGAGTGAGGGGGTATGAAATACCCCCTTACTGCTCACTGGCTGAACAAGTCGTGGCAGCGGCCTGGAGGCCAGCACTACCGGCCTAGGCAGAACAACAAGGATTTGATCTTCAATAAGCTGGTTGATTTGCCCTCTTTATATGTGGAGGTATGATGTAAAAGGATTGATGCATTTGGTTCACTTGTTGACATGCGTGTTGAATCCCTCTTAATAGTACGGCATACCTAACTCAAATTCAAAGTGTAAAAGAATTTAAACCCTTTGAGCTTGTTGCCATGCACTTTTGTAATTGGAGGGGTCCGACAAACTGTTCATCAGCCTCCTTAAGTTTAACCTCTTGTCATACTCACAAAGTCTCATTAGTTTCCTAAATATGTTGTCATGTCACCAAAACCCACTTTAGGGCTTGAATGCACTTTCAAAGGATGATGTAGAGCTTCATCCCAAACTATTATAGTTTCTTATGTCTCGAGTGCTACCGCTGACTTTCTAGAGCAACGCGTCGCTAAATTTACTAGTCGATCCACAAAACACCGACAATGTCTTTCTCTCTTTCTAACATGATTTCATAAACATTAAAAATGATCAAAATACTACCCCCTCCATACGAAAAATACAAATCTAACACAAAGCATCTCAAGTTTGACTGAAAAACATTAATATGCTTATTTGGTGATATAATTTTCTGTTGATGATGTCAAAAGATTAGAGAATAGTAAAAGGAGGAAATGAGACGAAGAAAACCATGGGAAAGTGGCATCTTTGTGGAGAGCTACCCTAGGCATTAAGATAATGGTGCATTTGCAACTAACCTAAGAGAGATCCTAGTATAGATCCACAGCAACCTCCTCTGGCTAGGCAGGGCATTTGGTGGAGTAAAAGGCTTGCTTTATTTCCCTCCAAGAATTAAAAAAAAAACAAAAGATTCTGTTTCTGACACACCTTAACCAATCAGGTGCAGAGCTCAAAAAAAAAAGCTCAGAGGGGAGAGCATGGAAAGGCGGTACTACTACTACTACCTGCGTATGCTTTCATCAGTAGTACTATTTGGTACCCTTGTGATATTCCCGGAATGAGAGAATTTTGTTCTTTATTACCATGAGCACTCAACCATACCCAATCCAGTGACAATGGAGGACGGAACCATATCGAATATGCTCATGTAGAAAATCTCGGCCATGATGTCCGTAAAGGCAAAGCCGGGGATAGGCTGCTGGCAACCCTCTTAATTTTGAATTAATCTCCTATACCAAAACGATGGACGCATCTTCGTAGGCTACATTTGAACCATAGCATTTCCTTTTCACCTGAATTTTTCTAGGGGATTTTTAAAATAGTTTGATTCATGTGAGTTAAGGGGAAATACAGGCAATAAGCATATAAGACACTTCCTCCATCCATAACAAAACACATGCCATTTTTTTAAAAAAAAAACTTTGACTAAGTTAATAGAAAAAATACATAAACATTTATAATACCAAATCATTCTTTTTATTAAACCCACCAATTGATGATTTTTTGCAAAGCTGGAGAAGTTTAACTTGCGAAGTCAGCACCTCTCGTGTTAATTTGGCAGCACCGGATAAGTGAAGTCATGCAGTGACCCCAGTGGATGAGTGATGTGGGAAGGTCCATCATCAAGATATACTCCCTCCATCCCAAATTGTAAGTCATTCTAAGAATCTTGGAGAGTTAAAGTTTCTCAAGTTTGACCAAACTTATATAACAATATAATAATATTTATGATGTCAAATAAGTATCATTAGATTCGTTATCAATTATATTTTCATAGTATACCTATTTAATGTTATAAATCTTTATAATTTTATCTATAATTCTTGATCAAAATTGAGATGCTTTGACTCTCCAAGATTCTTAGAATGACTTACAATTTGGGTTTGACTCACCAAGATTCTTAGAATGACTTACAATTTGGGATGGAAGGAGTACTTACTAGAATTTGGGATGGAAGGAGTACTTACTAGAATTTGGGATGGAAGGAGTACTTACTAGATAGATGGGATTATAGATTTATATCAGCAAGCATATCCTCCTATCCGCGGTTGCCTTTCCCCCGGACCCCTTCTTCCCTTGGTTGATGGATGGAATCCTGCATGCGCTCGGCCTGGACTCGGATCATCACAATAGGCCACCACTGTGATGGCTCAAAGGAAGCAGAAGCATGCCAATGGGAGAGAACTTATTCTCTAGACCCCGGTTCCAATCATGTGCACCAAGGACCACAACGAAAGCGACGCACGCTTTACTATTCATCATCTCCTTTCTGGCTCTGGTCCATGCATCACATGCCCATCAGCAGCCACTGGGCATTCAACTTGGACCAAATATGTTGTCCAAAAAAAGAAAGAAAGAAACTTGGATCAAATATAGAAGCAGGGGAGGACAACTGTTGTCAATCATCTAGCGGCAGCACATGGTAAGGCCTACAGTACGGCAACCATGTCTTTCTTTCACTGCTATCTTGCTCGAGCACATACTGCTCAGAACAAGTCGTCGTTCAGGACCGTCTCCTTGGTCTATGTATGATGATCCCGATTTCATCAAACATTTGCTAGACCTTGCCAGGAGCTAGTCGTAGAACAGCAGCCGATTAACAGAAGCATACCAGACTGCACTACTACACGGGAATCATAGTGCCGCGGCAGCAAAAGCATAGGGTCAACAGCTGCTGGAAGCTGCAACTATGCTAGTCTGGAACCAGACAGAGGCGAATCGTTAACTGTTCAATCATGATCACAGCATAACCGTTTGCCAAATCTTAAGCCTTACTACATAAGTTAGAACTAAACACGTGTTATCTTGAGCACCCCCAAGTAACACGCAACTAATGCCGTAAATCATGCTGACAGGCACAACTCTTAATGATTGCAGAATGACAATTAGGCTATCCACGAACAGACCCTAACAGAGAACATGTCCATCTAGGTCCCCAGGCACAGAAGGATACAGATACCTAGCACCAAAAGCCACCATTCATTCCTGCAGCGAATAGAAAACGAGCACAAAATTAGCAACAGCTTTTGTTGGTTTCCTACCTAAAACGACGGGAAAATACGTGACTCCGAGCTCTACAACAATGCACAGATTTATCGAGCACATCACGTTTCAATCATGTGCTTATATCAGACCAACAAGAAAAGGGCTTTATTTCTATGGTCCCGACTGAGCAATCAGAGATCGATACAAGCACATCAACTATTGAGTGGTCAGTAACAGAGTAGGTTTTGGCAGCACATTAATTGGCCACTACTAGAAACACATGGGAGGGTCCCGGCTAATTATGCGGTTCTTTGGAATGAATGAGCAGCTCTTAAATCATCTGATGCATTGGTGAAACAAAAAATGATTAAATAATGACAAACAATAGGCTCGAAAACATCCAAATCCAACCATTATGAGTCAACCAACTACACTTCAGAGTTGCAGATTGACAACTGCACTAGACAAAGATTTGGGATTTCGGGTGTAAAAACTACAGCCAGTGTATGGTGCAATCTTGTTAAATACTTCCTCTGTTCCAAATTATAAGACATTTTGATATTTCTAGATTTGTAGCTTTTACTATGCATCTAGACACAACATATATCTAATATATCTATGTGCGTACCAAAAGCTATGAACCTAGAAAAGCTAAATGTCTTACAATTTGGAACGGAGGGAGTATATATGAATATGGCCTAGGATTTCAGTGTCAGATTTCAGTCAGAACCATACAAACTGTATCCAATACATTATATGATATGATATCTACTTGTCTTGTTCTGATTTTGAACTGTGATTTAATAAGAGAAACTGTTCCAGAACCATGACTTTTAATTGCAAATCTGGGTGAAAACAGGGGAGTAAGGGGCAGCTCAGATCAAACAGAACTAAGAAGTGAGGACATCCATAGTTCCAACACCAACAAGAATATCTAATGACTTCAAGCAACATGGGTGATGGATACAAGACAGCGCTTCACAATGGCAAAAAGGCAATTTCACATAACAGGTCAATAAGTGGCTATGAAACGGCAGCGAAAACAGGACACACTAACAACTTGGGGTGGATCAAAGGTCACGACATATGGAACTGTGGAAGCACATAGGGATGGCTTGGCTTATATATTTCGCAAGATAAGAACCATTGCTCAAGCAGACAGCTATCTGTGGAAGGATATCAAGAGTACAACCAAACTAAGCAGGTTTAGTTTACAGATGATGAGGCTGAGAAACTAATCATATAGAAAATAACATAAAGTACAAATGTAAATAAGTGTATGCTCTATGAAGAACGAGCTTGAAAATTGAGTGCAAAATCTAAATAATTGCTTTTCAGAACAATCAAAGTCTATAATTCAGTGAAACGTCATTAATGATGCTAGGATTTAGTGCAAAAGTACCTTGCAATCTACTCCCTCCATCCCAAATTGTAAGTCATTCCAAAAATCTTAGAGCCAAAGTTTATAAAGTTTGACCAAATTTATATAATATAATAATAACATATTTGATACCAAGTATCATTAGATTCTTTATTAGTTATATTTTCATACTATATCTATTTGATGTCATAAATCTTTATATTTCTCTCTATAATCTTTGGTCAAACTTAAAATGCTTTGACTCTCCTACATTCTTGGAATGACCTACAATTTGGAATGGAGGAAGTACATGTTAAATTTGTGAATACTTTTATATGTTTCAAAAGAGTACAATGCTTAAAACTGTTACAAAGGGGAACCTATATTATTTAGTTTGCAGGAATTGCAGGTAACTGATGAAAATAAATTTCAGGAAAGCAATTGATAAACTGCTATAGTTCATCTAGCATTTGTTTTACATCAATTACATGTGCTTTGGGCTTCAGACGTCATTTTTGTTGTAAGCCACGTGTGGCATCCATGTGGTCTAGTCTAGGTCAAGATAACTGTGTTGAGCAATCTGATAGTGTTAATGGTTGAAATTAGTACAAACAGTACTTATATTAGAAGTTGATAACCACAAGACAACTGGCAGAGCTAAACTGAAACTTAAAAATAACAAATTCACACAAGTATAGCTCATAAGATAACCTTGATCCATGCATTATAGAATATAAATATAAATTGCACAACATAAAAGGGAATCAACAGTAAAGCAAAAGCATATTTCTGTTAGGAAAAGTTAAGTGAAGTATAAATTTGAGAAGATAGTCAGGTTATTCAGGTTAAGGCAGAATCTCACAACATGGAATCAGTAATGAAATATGTTCTTATTGTTTCATGAAGAGCATAGATTATATGCCTTTTACAATAACAGGCAGTCGGGCACAAGCCTTCACGGAGTAGTTGAATGAATCAGATGCATACAGAATACATACTGTGTCAATACAAAGCTGGGCAAACATATCAAAGCATATCCTTGAAACAGGTATGAATTTTCGCTTAACTCAATCATATCTCATCTTGGGTCCATAGTGAGTCCAGCTTACAGATAAAAACTGACTTGTTGATACAGAGCTCAGTTAAGATATCCTCTCATGTTTTCATATAAATATGTAATTTACTAAAGTACTAATGTACAGCAAAGAAAAAAGCTTCATCAACACCACCTAAGCATCTAGAGAGTTCGAGATCTAAACTCTTTAACATTCTCCAAGATGCAACACATCTCTCTTAGTATAGTTTCAGAAATGCTAATGGCTAAGCAGGCGACTGGGTAATACCTAGCACTTAGTCTACAAAGACGGAGACAACAAATGTTTCAAACTGGAGATATTACACTTCAATGGTTCGAATAATTAGGGTATCTGTAGCGTGCAAAACTCTCCGGCCATGAAGCCCTGCTGGCATCGTTAGGGGCGCACATAGATACCATCATAGGACCAAACTTCAAGACTGAGGCCAGGTCTCAATAATTAAAAAAAATCAGCATGCTGCCAATGCCTCTGTCTCCAATCCCTACATCTCCTGCTGTCCCATGTCATCTTGCACAGGCACAGCACAGCCACTACCCAACTGTCGGCAACTTAGGAGCTCCAACCAGCAGCAAAAAGGCCATGCAGAAACAACCAACAATACACGGGGAGAGCTGTCCGCATCCTCGTTCTTGTATGCCAGTCTTTCACCAACTCCGGCTACTCATGTGCAGGCGAGGGAGTAGGAGCATCGGCTCTCGTGCCAACTTTAGCACTGAAGGACGCTCTCATGCCAGCGAACAGCTGGGGTGGTGGGATCTCATGCCAGTGGCGGTGCCTCTCACACAGACACCAGGGGCATCAGGGAGAAGGGCTCCAACGGCGGCAGGTGTGCGACCAGTGGATCTCGTGTTGGCAGCGCTCTCGCGCTGACTGAGAGCAGGAGCAGAGGCAGCAGCCGGCGGGAGATATGCCACTAGTGCGAGGTTGACCATGTGTGGACAATGATGGGATAAGAAGAGATTGGAGATTTCTTTTATGAAGAACATGGGTCGCACCTTGACCCATGAGACATTATACACAAGAGAGGGAGACCTCAGCACAGGTGTGTCTCAGCTTATGGTTAAGGCCAGGCATACACGTTCCAGATGCCTTATTTACTATGCCGTTCAGGTCAGGTCAGGACAGACAGCTCAGATGGAACACTTGTCTTGAATCTACCAGCCCAAAAATCTTTATACCAAAAGCAACATCCCCTCAACTTCCTCCCCGCCCCACCTCTTACCCTCCTGTCTAGCATAATTTTGTTGCTACCAATTCTTCCCTCCTTAGCACTCTTCTCACACCAGCACCTCATCCAAACATGCCACAACCCCACCCATGCAACCAGGTTCACTTCAGTGCCAGTCTATCTTAACACGCTGCCCCTTGAGCGGCCTAAGGTCATGCCAGCAATTAAACTGCTAATGTCAGCCCAACCAGAGCAGCAGTGTTGCACCTAGGCCAATTTCAGGATCACATTACTGACATTGTTTACAAAACATGTACAATTCATTTAAACGCATAAATCCAATATACAAAACTACCAATCTTCTTGAACAGCATAGCACGTTACAGATGACTTAACAGCTTTTCATTTTCCAAATGTGTAACGTTTCGTAGTAAGAACAATCTATTGCTGTTTTGATGTACATGTTCCAAAAGGGAACTAGGACCATACAGTTCTATCGTGGGTTAAAGTTCACAAGTCTCTCTAACACAAAGGCTCAATTAAAAACAGCAAGCCAGCATATAACTGGTTGCAACATAAACTCTTGCTTACAACGTAACATTTATATATATAATCAGCATCAAAGCTCTGACTGAACCCATTTTGAGACCATCACCAAACAATGTGATTTGGATGATGTCATCCAACTGCAAGTGAAACTTCGCATATAAATAAGCCGCATTTCCATACAGAAATACAAGGCATTGGTGCAAAAACACAACGCATCTAATGCACATCAAACTGCACAGGGCCAGGTTTTAGGTAACACACGGTCACACAAGCACGGGAACCTTGCAGATAAATTATTGCAATTAAAAAACAAACACCACAAATCAAAATGTACCCAACTAAAAGGGTTGACAGATGCGTTTGAGCAGCACAGGAGCCAGGGCTAAAGAAATTACCTAGTGAGTCCGTTACCGAGGAAACCCTAATCGCTCTCCTCCCCCTCCGCTTCCTCATCCTCCTCAGGAACCACGTCAGCGTCGTCGTCGTCGTCCTCCGCGGCAGCCTCCTCCGGAGTGACGAGGTACGCCCCCGGCTGCGGGGGTGCGCGGCGGCGGGTCCGTGACGGGAGGATGTTGCTGAGATCTACCTCGGCCATCGGGTCTTCGACGAGCTCGTCGTCGTCGTCGCTGCCGCCGCCGCCGCCGCCGCCGCCTTCCTCGTCGTCGCTGCTCTCCTCGCTGTCGTCTTCCTCCTCCTCCTCCTCCTCGACTACCATCTTGCCCTTACCCTTGTCAGCTGCGCGAGCCCTGGCCCTGGCCGCCTCGGCCACGGCAGCGGCCTCCTCGTCGACGTCGGGACGCGCGGCCTTGGGGGGCGCGAGGCAGGCGTCAGCTTCCGCATCCGGCTCGGGCTTGCGCTTTGCCGGGGAGGGGGAGGGTACCGGAGCCGGGAGATGGGCGGGGTCGGCGGACACGGGCTGGGGCTCGCCGTCGGCGGTGGCCATCGCGCGGGTGGGGCGGGGGGGAGAGCTAGGGTTTTAGGACTGAGCGCGGTGTTGTGTTGTGTCGTCTAGCGAATGAAGAAGAGCGGGGAAGAGGACTAGACAGGATGTGGGCTTCGCAGCCTTTAACGGTGGGTGACGCGGTTTGGTGGGCGTATGGGTTATGGGCCGTATTTCCGGCCTGGCATGCCGTGGGCTTAACGATATATACTCTTATGTTGCTGGCCTAACGATTCTTTTGTGTATCGTAAATGTTTGACTAGCAAATATGAAATATGATCGTCCGATGCAACGAGATGTAGAACGTTATATAACTATAAAATATTTTTTTAGTTGGAAAAAAGTTTTATTCACTTGAAACTCTTGGTAGCAAAGTAATCGTATCAGCTCCAAACTCTTAGACTGAGCGAACGAGGAGGACTAAGAAATGAAAATTTGTGGGGGAAAATTGGCTATTTGATACTAAGTTGTAGATAGGTGTATACTTATAAAATTAAATTTAAAAGACATTAAAATTGAGAAACGTCAGCTATGCACACGGAGTTTATTTTAATGCTTCTCAGCATAGCATACGTGCTGCATATTTCATCTTCTAGGTGTTTGTAGGAAGATATATATAAATAAATATTATTTAAGAATTAAGATGACTTTACCTTCTACTATTTTGAACATAGCATGATCGATGTTATTTTGTTGTGAGAAAAAACATTATACATACTATAGGCAATAATTTTAAGCGAACAGGGAAAGACCTACTTAGTCGCTTTTGTAGTGGATGTCTTTTCCACATATAGTGCTTGACGACCAAGCACGAAGAGGGTATTGTTGTGGAAGAACAAACAAAAATATCCATCTCAACTGCTGGCCTTCAGGCTTCAGTAGAGATGAAAAGACCGATGTTGAAGACGGAACTCCAGGCATGCAGCAGAGAAGGAGATCGACGATGCCGATGAGAGGCTGCGGTGGAGGAGAAGCGCTGCGCTGGTGGAAGAACTCGGGGCATGAGAAGATGCATGTCTATTGTTTGGGGGCTCATTACAATCCTCAATTGCATAGGAATTATCATTTCTGGCAACGTTGGAGGCTAAAGATTGAGCATCCAATTGCGTTGTCTAGCTTCAACGTGATCATTTTCCACAGCTTTTTCCCGATTAATTGCTTCCGTTCCGGGTTGAGGCGTTGAGCGATGTCGTGCAGTAGTGTTGCAGTGACAGTAGCGATGACTGCCTGAAGCTGTAGCCGTGCTCTGGTCTGCAGCGGCGTCGTGCAGCTGCTGGGCCTGCTCCGGCGCACGGTCGTCCAGTGCGTTGTGCAGGCTTTGTAGCTCTAGCGTCGCTGTGGACGACTGGTGGCAAGAGTTTTTTTTTTCTTCTCTCAAAAGAACAACGGAGTTCGAGCGTGAAATTGACGTGGAATCTAGAGAGGACGGGTCCGGCATAGGGGACTCGTGCGCAGGCACATCGATTGTGCTGAAGCGCATCGCCGCCGCGGGGAGGGTGCCTTCTGCCGTCCCAGCCGTGCAGGCGCGGGTGCGGCGCGTGGACCTCTCGGAGGTGCGGCTCCGGCACGGCGAAGTCGATGGGGAGGCCCCTCGCGGCGAGGAGCAGGGACAAACACAGCAAGCTGATTCGTGTGGTCGGTGGCCCTGCGTCGGGAAGGACATAGTCACGATGGCCATGATGGCGGATTCCATCGCCAGGCTGAGGTGCAATTGCGGGGACGGCAAGCGTGCTCGCACGTGGAGAAAAGGAAAACAGAAAACTAGACTCGGCTCAAATCCCGGACTCACCACGTATAGCAAAGAATACGGGAAAAAGTTTATAAACACTTAAGCCCTGTTTGGAACGCGAGAATTTTTCTCATTCCTACGCTGTAAAAATGAACTGATTCCTGTAAAATTCCTACGTTCCAACAGACTCTTAAACTAAAACGGAATGAACTCAAACCCGGGCTCTCACCAGTCACCATGTACCAGACAAAACTGGACTTGCGCGGTTATAGGGACACCGACAAAAAAAAGGTTTTGTATTAGGAAGGGGAAAAAACAGTATCAAGAAACATTGTCTATACCAATAAGATTAGGATTCTTACCCAAGTTACTCGGGACTAAAAGAGATATATTTATCTATCCATGCATCCCACATTTGCAAAGTTAGTTAGAGAAATCCACACAAAAGAAAATGGATGGACGAAAAAAAAGAGTTAGAAATTTTGCCTCTTTAGTATTGCTAGCATAACAATAGCAAATAGTAAATAGCAAATATGCCCGTGTGTTGCAATGGGAGAGGAAAAAACCTATCTATATTAACAAAAATGAGTGTAGGAATGTTATATGTCTATTTATTGTTTAGCCTAGGTATGTATCCAATTCAAATACAGTTTTGATAGATTTCTTTCTTTTTTTCTCATACTATTAATGTGTTAATAGAAGAGATAGATAGTGTAAGGACCTGATTAGCCTAGAGAGGGGGGTCTGAATAGGCATGTTTAAAACAAACTACAACTTTCTGTCAGCAGACAAGCCGGCACTGCCGGGGTGGCCGGCACTGCTAGGCTAAGAGCAGTAGTGCTGGTCACTAGAACAGATAACAACACAATTCAAAATGTAAAGACTGAATGTAAATTGTGCTTGAATAGAAACCTTCCTAGAGTTGTGGAGAACCTCTAACACCACCTGAAAGTGGTAGCAACACACCCACCGAGTAGATCGGGTCCAAACCCTAGAAATCACCTTGCAAACAATATATATCAAAGTATAGAGACAATCACAAGGAGACACAAGATTTGACCTGTGATTCAGCTCGCCACCAAGGCTTGCCTACGTCCATTGTTGAGGTGCGCCACACAAGGCTCAAGCTCGCCAGACAAGGCTTGCTCTTTCCTCGGTCTCAAGTCAAGGGAATGAACCCTTAAGATGAGAGGAATGTATTAGCAATAGTTGGATGATACAAACTTCCCTAGGCTGCCACATGAAGGAGGCAAGCTCAAGGGCAACCTCTAGCCGGGTAGGAGCAAAGCTCCAAGAGTAAAGAACTCAAACCGCTGGCCACCACGCAAACCAAATGCTTGTAGGAGTGAAGATCCGAGGTAGAAGCTTCTTCTTAAGCTTGGAGGCTCAATCTCTCAGAGGCTGATTGGAAATCAATGGAGGAGAGTGGTTGAGCACCAAGGGAGAATGGAGAGCAAGAAGGGAGCTTCTCTTTCTGTTCTTGTGAAGTTAGAATGAGTTAATGGCAGAACTAGCCGTTGGGGGTCAGTGAGGGGGTAAGAAATACCCCTTCACTGCCCACTGGCTGAACAAGTCCCGACACACTGCCGGCCTGGCAGAAACAACAAGAGTGTGATCTTCGAATAGCTGGTTGTTTTGCCCACTATGTATGTGGAGGTGTGATGTATATGGATAGATATTGCATTTGGTTCACTTGTTGGCATACGTGTTGAATCCCTCTTTATAGTACGACATATCTAACTCAAATTCAAAGTATAAAAGAATTTAAACTCCTTTGAGCTTGTTGCCACGCACTTTTGTAATTGGAGGGGCCCGCCAACCTGTTCATCAACCTCCTTAAGTTTAACCTGCTTGTCATACTTACAAAGTCTCATTAGTCTTCTAATTACGTTGTCATGTGAAGGACCGAGAACGGCGACCAGAGGGGGGGTGAATGGGAACCTCAAATTTTTCTCGAAATGTTCGGGCCACTCTTCCCAAAAACCAAACCCAGTTGCTGGGTGCTCAACCTCCCCTGAGCAACGCGAGCGGGGATTCAGACGAAAACGGAGAAAAGAGAGCTCACCGTCAGTGGAGGAAAATCACCGGAAACCCCAAAACACAGGTTCTCAAACCCGTAGGGAAAAGAGGCAAGATCCTAGGCAAACAGGCGAAAACTGCAACCAAACAGAGGCTCCGGACCAGATGGAGCTGAGCCACCTGACTATAGCGAGTAGTCCGGAGCTCAGGTCCGACGCTTTCACCCGCCGAGACAGAAGAACACAGTGAGCACCCTAGCTCCGGACCAGAGGCTCCGGACTAGTCCGACGCCACCTCCGGACCAAGGAAGGTGGTCCGGTGCTCACTCGCCAGACAATCCAGTAAGGTACCGACCTCCGGACCAAACCACCGGACTAGCCCGTCGGACCAAGGAGAGTGGTCCGAGGCGTGGTAGTGTTTCTCAGCAGAGCCACCGAACCACTCGTCAAAGGTCCGGTGCTAAAAAACCGGGAGGTCCGGAGGGTGGTCCGACGCCTCTTGCTGCTTGACACGAGAAAGGTCAAGACCACCGGACCACTTGCTATGGTCCGGAGCTTAAGGCAAGGTGGTCCGACGCTCACAGGGGAAAAAATGTTCCTCGCGAAAATCGTTTTCACTCCACCAAATCTTCTCAAAACTCAACCAAATGATCACCAACTGCAACCAAACTTTGTAGGCATGATCCTAGTGCAGTTGGGGAGCTATCCCGAAGAAATCATCGCTCAATTTGGAGAGGATAAATGAGAACACTCAGATTTGGGGGAGAAGGAGGAAAACAAAGAACACCACAAAGAAATCGTCCGATCTACGCACTCATGAGGTTTGAGGAGAAATCCTTCGGTGCAAAGAAGCTCCTCACGATTACGAACAACTTGGTTCAAGACGATTTTGCAAAGCTACTCTCAACAAAGAGAAATCATCTCGGGAAAAAGAGAGAGCAAAAGCAAAACGGGAAGAACACAAGCAAATCGGGGACACAATCACGAAATCGAAGCCACCATGGCTTACGGAGGTTACGGCCTCCGATTCCTCGCAACAATCACAAGTTCTTACACCGGTGACACGGTGGATCTCAAGCAAGAAGATGCTAGGAAAGGGAAAACCTAGGAATAGGTGGGAGAGAGAGTAATGCAAGAGATAAGAATGAGGATACCCCTTCATCCTCTATTTAACGGGGCTTTGGCTATTTCCCAAAGACCCCCCTAGATACATGAGTGAACTACCTAGCCTAAGCATTGCAGTCCAAGCTCCGGAAAATATCTTCCTCGATTTGAATGGATGACCCCGCTTCCTGCCGGGAGTTGCCGTCGCCTCGACGCAACCTCCAGGATTCCGCCACGTGCCATCCCCGCTTACTCGGAAGCTCCGCCTAGGTTTTGAGGCTCAAACCCAGGAAACCCGCCAATGGTAGCTTTGGGCTCAACTACCGAACCCCGAGTTTTGCGGCCCAAACTCGGAAACTGACGCGGATGGTTTTGAGGCCCAAACCACCAAACGACTCGACGCGAACCACCTTGTCTTCGCCCGGTCGGACTCAGAGTCCCCTGATCCTCCGCTCGACTCGCACGTCCACCGTCTTGACTTGGTCGACTCGGTCTACCTCCATGTCTTCTCGCACTCGCCGGTGCCAAGTACCAGCCACCACAGCTAGTCCGCCGGCGCCCTTGGTCCCTCAGTCCGAGCCCCGCTTCTGCCCTTCACCGCTCTCAGTCCATCGGCATGGCAAGCCTCTACTCGACCTTCTCCACGCCATTAACCACTGTCACTAGGCATAACACCTGCACACCACAAGCCGATAGACAAGCACATGTTTCTGCTTTCGCAGAGGTTAGGGTAAGCCACTCAAACTGAAACACTCACGTGTTGATCAATTACTCATCATCAAAGCTGAACATACATGTGTACTTATTCACCATGTGTTCACAATCTCCCCCTTGATGAGTGCATTGTCAACACAAGTGCATTTCAGATTTGAGCCACAAGGTAATGCTCTCCAAATGACCAAAAAGCTACCAAAGCCAAAACGAGGTCACTTGAGAGAAGCAAACACGATACCAATTAAAAGAGAGAGGCAAAAATGATACCAATTAAAAGCATCCTTCAAAACACCTCATGACAAAACTACTTACTGATGCCAAACAAAAGCATATGGGCAACGGCTCGACGCAACCAAGCAAAACAAAACTAGCCCTCAAGAAGAGGCAGAAACGGGCTCAACACCGCTAGCAAGTCCAAGATACCAATCACAAACTCTCAAAGCTCAGAAAACCAATTTAAGCACTAAGGGAGCTCAAAAGATACCAATTGAAACCACTTACGTCCCTTAATTGCTCAAGAAACAATCGAAACCTGTCAGAGCCAACAAAGCAAACTAGACCCTCCAGAAGAGGCAAAGGCTCAACACATCTAGCAAAAGCTCCCCCTAGGCAAAAGCACACTCAAGATACCAAGAAGGGGTAAAAAGAGCCAAGTCAAAAAGATACCAATTAAGCTCCAATAGCACATTTGCTTCCCCTTGGAAGTAGATGGCTAAAAATGGAATGAAATGCACATCTCTCCCCCTTGGTGACACATGTAGCTCATCAAACATCAACAACTCAAGATCCAGCAACAAATTCCATGAAGTGCAAAATGAGTGCAAAAGCTTCATACTTAGAGCTAAGACAATGAATAGATGCTCTAAGTGATGTGATCCTGTGATAATAGGAAAAGCTCTACGTGCCCAACAAAGACTCAAGTTGAGCTTAAGATCACTTTAGAAGCTATTTTAGAGAGCATATCATGTGAGAGCAGAGAAAGGGTATCACCTCCTAGAGACAGCTAGACATGGCAAGCAAGATAGAATCTATCTCAAAACAATCTCATGTATAGCAAGTAAAACTATCCCTTAGCAAAGTTCATACAACAAGCCAATGACCCAACTAAATGAATTTTCCAAATTTCAGAGTTGTGCAGCCAGTTTTCAGTTTTAGGCACATTTAAGTTGTATGCGAGTGGTTGTAAGCAAAGTGATGCCACTGCTTACCAACCGGGCGAAGTCAAAGGACTTGACACACCGGTTTTGGTCATACACGACACCGCTCAAGTATCGACCCATATGGGAAGCAGTCTCGAACACACGGTGAAGTGCTCACGATGCAGACCCAACTCGATCTTTCCAATTCACAAAACAGAGAGCAATTTCAATTTAGATATTAATCATGGTGCTCAAAGGTAGTGAATGAAACAATGAAGAGCCATAGTTACAAGCTATATACAAAGCAACCAAGAAGGATCTTCAAAAACCTACTCATGCTAGTGCCATTTCAGAGGTGACATGGGGAATTTAAATTTAGTTTTAAAGCTTTTCTAACTTAGCTCTATTGCATATCATAAAGATAAAAAAGAGTCTAAGTTAGACAACACCATAGACACATAAAACACCTCAAACAGAGCATAGATTCATTATATTGCCTATATATATGAAGCTTAAAATGAACTATGTCACAAATGCAAATGAGATGCAAAATACAATGACACCAACTAACACAAACAAGACACCAAGAGAGAAGAAGGACAAAGAAAAGACTAAAAGAAACAAAAAGCACTATGAAACACAAAACTTTCCTCTCTAAAATGGAAAGCAAACCCCCAACTCGCCCCGAAGGCGAGAAAACGCAGCTTGATCCAAAGGCTTAGTGAGAATATCCGCAAGCTGGTTTTGGGTCTCGACATGACGGAGGTCAATGTCGCCCTTCTCGTAATGATCACGCAAAAAGTGAAAGCGGACCTCAATGTGCTTGGTTTTTGAATGAAGCACCGGATTTTCGGCCACACTAATTGGACTCGTGCTATCACAAAGCAGAGGCACCTTAGTAAGCTCAAGACCAAAATCTCTAAAAGTGGCAATCATCCAAATTAACTGCGAGCAACAACTAGCCGCAGCAACGTACTCAGCTTCGCACGTCGACTGTGCCACGCTAGACTGTTTGTGAGAAGACCAAGAAACCAAAGAAGACCCGAGAAACTGGCAAGTCCCAGAAGTGGACTTCCGATCAAGTCAGCAACCGGCAAAGTCGGCGTCAGAATAACCACAAAGTACAAGAGAGGAAGAGGCGGAGAACCAAAGACCAAATTCGGGAGTGAAGCGCAAGTACCTCATGATGCGTTTCACCGCCTGCTTGTGCGAAGTCCGTGGGGACGCCTGAAAACGAGCACATAGGCAGACGGCGAACTGAATGTCCCGGTCGAGTCGCTGTCAAGTATAGAAGCGACCTAATCATGCTTCGGTACTCCGTCTGATCCACCGCCTCTCCTTCCTCGTCCGCATCCAAGGCAGTCGTAGTCGACATGGGCGTCGAGAGGGGCTTTGCCTCACCCATGTCAAACTTCTTCAAGACATCCTTCGTGTACTTGCCTTGGTGCACAAACGTCCCTTCCCGGGTTTGCTTGATTTGCAACCTGAGAAAGAAGGTCAACTCTCCCATCATACTCATCTCAAATTCCCTGCTCATAATATCTGCAAACTTGGCAACAAGAGCATGAGAAGAACCACCAAAGATGATATCATCCACGTATATTTGGACAAGGAGAGTGTCTTTGCCTTGCTTGAGGAGAAACAACGTCTTATCTACCGATCCCATTTTAAAACCCTTAGCAAGCAAAAAGGTTTTTAGCCTATCATACCATGCTCTAGGTGCTTGTTTCAAACCATACAAAGCTTTTTGAAGTTTAAAAACATGGTTTGGAAACTTGGGATTTTCGAAACCAGGAGGTTGTTTAACATATACTTCCTCCTCTATGTAGCCGTTTAAGAAAGCACTTTTAACGTCCATTTGAAAAAGTTTAAAACCCTTAGAAGCCGCAAAAGCTAGAAGGATTCTAATGGCTTCTAAATGAGCTATGGGAGCAAAGGTTTCCTCATAGTCTATTCCCTCCTTTTGATAAAAGCCTTGAGCTACCAACCTAGACTTGTTGCGCACTACCACCCCATCCTCACTTTGTTTATTTTTGAAAACCCATTTGGTACCTATGGGGTGGCAACTAGGTGGTGGAGGAATTAAGACCCAAATGCGGTTTCGCTCAAAGTTTTCTAACTCCTCATGCATGGCATTAACCCAATCCGGATCCATCAAAGCGTGTCCAACATCTCGGGGCTCAAAAGACGCGACAAAAGCCGAATGAGCAAAGTGAGAGAGATAGGACCTAGACCGCGTGTCTCGACGGTCGATGTCGCCGATGATGTTCTCCGGCGGGTGCTGCCGCTAGATGTGGCGGGGAGCCTGCCTGGACAAAGTGGCCTCCCCCTCAACAGCAGCTGGAGCTCCCTTAGGTGCAACGGGCACCGACTGAGGAAGCTGCTCGAACGGCCCCCATGTAGAGGAAGTAGTCGGATCGGGACTGTGAGCCGAAGTGGACGTCGCAGGGTCGACGGGGGCAGCTAGTGGAGTTGGCTCGGGATCACCCTGTTGTCACCGTTTTTCGTACGGGTCAATATTTAACCGAGTGCGCTGATTGGTAAGAAGGTAAACGTTGTTCCTCATTGGCATCGAGATGCCACTATTCAGGTTACCGATGGAGGCAGAGGAAGTCGTCGGTAGTGAATTTGATTGGGTATGCGTTAAGGGTGAAAGATGTGTTTGCCGATAAGGAGAGATTGCCAATGGAAACAGGAAAACGTTGCCGATCGGGAATGTTGCCGATGGATGCAGAAAATAGCTGACGTCAGTGGAAAGATGCCGATGGTAATGGAAGAAGGTTGCGGATGGAAAGAAATCTGCCGATGGAAAGTGTCATCCGAAGAGAATAGATAAGGAAACTGGTGATTTTATACCAGTATTATTATATCAATTTGAGTCCGACTCTTGCACGAGTCATTTATTTCCTTAAAAATAAGAGTTTTGTTTAGGTATGAGTCGTGTCTATGTACAACTCCTCCTACTGGAGTATAAATATGTACCTAGGGCCCGTATGAGAGATATACAATACAATCAAACAAATCTATTATTTTCGTCCTACTTTTCCAGCATCTACTTTTTCGCATTAGCTATAAGTTTATCTACGAGTTCTTACGATGTCTCGACGGGCTGCATCTGCAAGATCTTCGTCGTCTTCGCAAGTTCCGCGTTTTGATCAAGTTGAGCTTTGACGTCCGGGCGCATCGCTGTCGTCTCGTTCAAGCTTGTTCTAGTTATCATCCTTGTCGATTAACTGGTCAAATCGACTGACACACCTTTGGATATCGAGTTTGGGTATAAGCCCGAGGTGTTCACAGATCAGACGCTTTTTGTGTCAACACCTCTTTTGGCACACCCGGTGGGACCCTAGATATATCTCTTGATTACGATCATGGGTGATTCTACTGACGTCAATCCAAGGAACGTCATCGAAGTCTCCGAAGCAGACCTGAAAGATGATCAGAAGTGGGCTATGGAGCAGGCTATGGAGGAGTACAAACAGTTGTATCTGGAATTCTTCAGCTTAAACAGGAGTGGCGATACAGTATAGAAGCAAGATCCGCCGTTGACGCGGTAGGTCACCTTCGATGCCAATCCTGGTAAGTTACAAGACATGGTTAATACCGCGTTAAATCCGGCATTGATTAACCACTCTACGGTGCTGTCCAATACTATGTAGAATGCTATCATGCAAAGTTTCAAAGAAGGGCAGCCACCTAAGTATGTCGGTCCAGCGTATCATCAACCTGGGTCGACATCTGCTACAATTTCATCGGCGGTTCCAGCATTCCAGCCTGTAAATCCTTCTGCCGATGAAGTTACACCGACAAGATCAAGCCCTGCAAGCGTCGTTCGGCTAAGCACCGATCCAGTGGCGTCAGCAGCACCAGGACAGGTGGTCCCAAACTGGTCGGCTCCCGCTAACTGGTGGGTATGGTATGCCTCTAGATTCGTCTGCCGACGCCAAGTTGATCCAAGACAATGCGGCGGGGAAGGCCCCTGTGGAATTGGCGACATCGGCACAACCGATGAGCTCGGTAATGCATCAAGCTGCGTCTGCTCCAAACATGCAGGTGCCGCCGGGGAGTTGTCAGATGGTCATACCCAAGATGTCTTGCGGGCAACCATCGGCAAATGCGTTGCCAATGCAACAGGATAGGACGGTTATAAACTATCCTATGATGATGGTGAACCCCCAACGGGGATGTCAGTACATCAAGGAGGCCCATTCGTTGACTATTCCAGATTGCAGGAACAGCAGACGCCGGGTAATTACCAACTATCGACAGGTCACATGCCGATAACCCACAACCCTGCGTGTGCCGGTCCAATTCAACAACAGGTGGTGCAATCTGGGCATCAGATAACGGGGGCGCAGCAATACCTTTACCCGGCCATCATTCAGAATGAGACATTGGTGTATCGGCCAACGGTGTCCCAATACACCCCAATTGGTGTCCAAGGGTACACATCGGCAAGTCAGCCGATGCATAATATTCAGCAAGGTGGGGTTACGCCTACGCCAATTGGGCCAGCTTACCCACTACAGAGGCAAGAGGGGATGTATCAACCAGTCCAGCCTGCGCATTGGCAGGATCAAGACGCATACTAGGCCGATAAGATCGCCGAAGTGATGAAAGAACAGTTCGACATCAAGCCTAAAGTTAATACGTATTCTTATCGGACACCATATCCTCCGGCGTATGACTTGATTCCTCTTCCGAATCGGTACAAGGTGCCAGATTTCACAAAATTTTCTGGCCAAGATGTCACGTCGACGATGGAGCATATCAACGGCTTCATTATTCATTGTGGAGAAGCAGCTACCAGAGATGAACTAAGGGTGAGACTGTTTTCGTCATCCTTGTCTGGATCGGCATTTACGTGGTTCATCTCGCTTCCTCCAAACTCTGTAATTACTTGAGCCGATCTAGAAAAGCAGTTTCACAGATACTTCTTTTCTGGCGTGCATGAGAAGAGGATTACCGATTTAGTCAAGTTAAAGCAACATAATGACGAATCGGTGGAGGGCTTCGTGCAAAGGCTTCGAGACGTGAAGAACAAGTGCTATAGCCTGGTGCTTGATGATCAGCAGTTGACAGATTTAGCCTTCCAAGGATTACTGCCACACATCAAAGACATGTATGCATCTCATGAATTCGAAAGTCTAAGTCATCTCGTGTAGAGAGTTTTCGATCAAGAGATCAAAGCTTTCGAACCTAGGAAGACCTGGAACAAGAAAGTATCCTTCGTTGAAGAAGAAGAAGATTCTGAATCAGATGAAGGAACCGATGTCGGCGTCGCAGAGTGGGTAAAAGACAAGAAGCAGATATCCTGTCCATTCGGACAGAAGGAGGCTGAGAGGTTCACTTTTGACACTACTAAAGCCGATAGGATATTTGATCTCCTGCTTCAAGAAGGGTGAATTAAGTTGGCGCCTAATCAAGTAATTCCATCGGCTGAAGAGCTCAGAAGAATGAGGTATTGCAAATGGCATGATGCGACCTCACACACCACCAATGATTGCAAGGTCTTTAGACAGCAGTTGCAGTCAGAGATCGGGGCTGGATGAATCAAATTTGACAACTCTAAAACCCAGAAGCCGATGAAGATCGACCGGCACCCGTTCCCAAACAATATGGTGGAATCTAGCGGAAAGGTTAAAGTCCTGACGTCGGAAGCCGCAAGAGGAATACATCGGTGGACCCCAAGCATCAGATAGATGTGCGTGATGTGAAGGGGAAGAAGCATGCTGATGATAAACGAGCCAAGCGGGTAGCTGATGAGAGTAACGACATTGGGAAATCTCGAGGATACGGCGTCATGATCACGCACAGGAAACCACGACAGGAATATCGACGTTCCCAAGAGGAGCAATATCGGCAACAGGAGGAAGAAAGGAACCAGGAATGGCGGCGACATAAGGATCATTGGAATTGCCCTTTCTTCATCCATTGTTGGGAAGAAGGCATCAAGCTGCCTACTGCCGATAATTATCCTGAATGCAATGGATACTATCCCGCTGATCGGTCAGAAAAAAGGTCCCGCTTTGAAGGCTACAGACCGAATTATGCTCGGTCGATCAGGGGAAAGGAATCGATACATGATCGGTTGGGGGGCGAGCCCAGTGTGCACGATAGGCTTGGCAAGCATGTCCGTCGAGAGGACCTCGAAGAGAAGGCTAATGCAAGGGTACCCGATGAAGAAATATTCTCTAGAGATCCAAATATAAGGCGTGATGCAAGTCGGCACGATGAGAGGCAGTACCAGCCAGTTTGGAAGACTAAGCTTCCTCAATGGTGCCCTGAAGGCCTAACCAAGACTCAGAAAAGAAGGATCCAACGTGAACGCCAAAATGATCTGAATCATGGTGGAAGTCCTTCAAAGAAAGAGGCTCCAATTTTGGAGTGGAGGCCAAAACACCAGACGGGGAGTCCATCGGCAGATGTCAACATGGTTGTTATGTTGCCGATGGAGTTTATGGCACCTGATGCTGAAGAAGAAGCCACTAATATGGCTCAACTAATGCTAGATCCGATGGCAGCTGTCTTTGAGAAGCCTGCCGATGATGAGAGGCAGCATCTGAGGGCCTTGTTTGTCAAGGGCAAAGTCGATGGGCAACTAGTATCAAAGATGTTAGTTGATGGTGGAGCATCAATTAATATAATGTCGTATGTCATGTTCAGGAAGCTTGGGAAAGGGGACCAAGACTTAGTCAAGACGGACATGAAGCTGAAAGATTTTGAAGGCAATGTGTCACCGACCATGGGAGCCGTGTGCGTTGAATTAACTGTCGGTAGTAAAACTTTGCTGACGACGTTTTTTGTAATCAGCGGCAAGGGGACCTACAATTTGCTTCTAGGAAGGGATTGGATTCACGCTAACTGTTGATCCCTTCTACGATGCACCAAAGCCTTGTGCAATGGGTCGGAGACAGAATTGAAGTAGTTCAGAGCAAAGTCCCATCGATTGTTGCATCAGCAGAGTCGGAGACCTTTGAGCAGACTAAGTGCATAGCCGGTGAAGCTTGGGATACAAAATTCCTCAAAGGTGGCCGATTACCAAATTACACCGATCCAAGCAGTCGGTTCTGAAGAAGAGGTTTAATGGATCAGTTCGCGGATGATGGAAAACTTGGACAGGGGTTCACATCAGCCGATGACTTGCTAGAAATAGACATCGGCGATGGTAGTAAACCTAGGCCGACTTTTATTAGTGCTAAGTTAGATTCCCAATGCAAGCAACAGTTAACTGATTTGTTAAAGGAATATAAAGATTGTTTTGCTTGGGACTATACAGAAATGCCTGGTTTGGACCGATCAATAGTTGAACATCGGTTACCTATTAAGTCAGGTTTTCAACCACATCGGCAGCCAGCGCGCCGATGCAATCCTAATGTATTGCCTGATATTAAAGCTGAAATTACAAAATTAATCGAAGCTGGATTTATTCGGCAATGACGATATGCCGAATGGATTTCTAACGTGGTTCCTGTATATAAAAAGAATGGAAAACTTCATGTTTGTATTGATTTCAGGAATCTCAATAAAGCTACGCCGATGGACGACTATCCAATGCCAGTTGTCGATCTACTAATTGATGCCTCTGCTGGACATAAGATTATCAGTTTTATGGATGGTAATGCTGGATATAATCAAATATTCATGGCTGAAGAAGATATATCCAAAACTGCTTTTAGATGTCCAGGCCACGTCGGTTTATTTGAATGGATCGTGATGACTTTCGGCTTGAAGAATGCCGGTGCTACTTATCAAAGAGCAATGAATTTTATCTTTCATAAGTATATCGGCACATTGGTCGAAATCTATATTGATGATGTGGTGGTGAAATCCAAAGACTTTCAAAATCATCTTGCCGATCTACGAAAGTTTTTGGAATGCACAAGGGAGCATGGACTTAAGATGAATCCGAATAAGTGTGCGTTTGGCGTATCAGCAGGTCAGTTCCTAGGGTTCATGGTGCATCAAAGGGGTATAGAGATCGGCAGAAAATCCATTGATGCAATTAACAAGGTGATCGCTCCTACGAACAAGACTGAGCTGCAATCTTGGATCGACAAGGTTAATTTTATCAGAAGATTTATATCTAATTTGTCCGAAAAGATTAAATCTTTTAGCCCATTGTTGAAGCTAAAAGCTGGTCAAGAATTTGTGTGGAGAGAAGAGCAGCAATTGACTTTGGAAGAAATTAAGAAGTATCTAGTGAATCCTCCGGTATTAATTCTGCCTCAGCATGGGAAACCCTTCAGATTATATTTGTCTGTCGATGACAGTGTTATCGGGTCGGCCTTGGTCCAAGAATTTGAGGGGAAAGAACGTGTGATTTATTATTTGAGTAGGAGACTGGTGGATGCTGAAACCAGGTATTCGGCCATTGAGAGATTGTGTTTATGTTTGTACTTCTCTTGTACCAAATTAAGGCATTATTTGCTATCGGCCGAATGCACCGTCATGTGTAAGGATGATGTGGTTAAGTATATGCTATCAATGTCGATTTTGAACGGGAGGATCGGCAAATGGATTTTGGCGCTGTCAGAATTTGATCTAAGGTATGAATCAGCTAAGGCAGTTAAAGGACAGGTGATGGCCGATTTTGTTATTCAATATTGTGGTGCGCTAAATTTTGTAGAAATTGCTCCTTGGACTCTATTCTTTGATGGTTCTACATGTAAGGAAGGAGCGGGTATTGGCGTTGTGTTGGTCTCGCCCCGAGGGAAAAAGTATGAAATCTCATTGCCGATTGTTGCTACTTCGACGAATAATCAGGCTGAATACCAGGCGTTGCTGAAGGGGTTGGAGTTGCTCAGAGATGTGCGTGCCGATGTCGTTGAGGTCTTTGGCAATTCTATGTTGGTAATCAATCAGTTGATTGGAACATATGAATGCCGAAGTGATATTTTAATTGAGTATCATGGGAAGTGCTTACAATTGTTGAAGGGGTTCAGAGAGTATCATCTTGAGCACATTCCCAGGTTGCATAATGAAGAAGCCAACCGATTGGCGCAACATGCTTCGAGATATCAGCCGATTCAAGAAGTGATGACATTGGTAACGGCCACCGATGACTGGAGAAAAGAAGTTGCCGATTACTTAAGAGATCCGTCTAGGAAAGTTGGAAGGCGGTTAAGGTTTCAGGCTACCAAGTATGTGCTCCTTAATGATGAATTGTATTATCAGACGATTGATGGAGTCTTGCTCAAATGTCTTAGTAAAGAAGAGTCAAAGGAGTTGATGAGTGAGATTCATGAAGGAGTGTGTGGGGTACATCAATCGACATTCAAAATGAAGTGGATGATCAGGAGGAATGGATATTATTGGCCGACGATTCTTGAAGATTGCTTTGAATATTTCAAGGGGTGTCAAGATTGTCAGAAGTTTGGTAATGTTCAGAGAGCACCTGCATCGGCAATGAATCCTATAATCAAACCTTGGCCGTTCAGAGGATGGACCATCGATCTTATCGGTCAGATTTATCCACCACCAAGTAAAGGGCATAAATTCATACTTGCTGCTACCGATTACTTCACGAAGTGGGTTGAAGCCATTCCCTTGAAAAATGTGACATCGGCAAACATGATAGATTTTGTGAAAGAACATATTGTTTACCGATTCAGGATTCCTCGGACTATTACAACTGATCAGGGGGCTATGTTCACATCGGGAGAGTTTGATGATTTTGCTATCGGTATGGGGTTCAAAGTGTTGAATTCTTCTCCTTATTATGCTCAAGCTAATGGTTAGGCTGAAGCAACTAATAAGGGGATAATTAAGCTTATCAAGCGCAAGATTGAAGAGAACCCTAGAAGGTGGCATACGGTGTTGAATGAAGCTCTTTGGGTATATCGGATGGCATGTCATGGTGCTACTAAGGTTTCGCCGTATCAGTTGGTGTATGGACACGATGCTGTCCTGCCTTGGGAGATTAAAACTGGTTTCAGACGGTTATTTGCTCAGGATCAGTTAACAGCCGATGAGTATGATACCCTTATGAAGGATGAGTTTGAAGATCTAGCAGGTCATCGGTTGAGAGCCCTAATCAGTATTGAGGAGAATACGAAGAGGGTTGCCATGTGGTATAACAAGAAGGTGAAAACGAAAGAGTTTGCCGATGGCGATCTGGTGTGGAAATTGATTTTACCGATTGGGACTAAGAGTTCAAAGTTTAGGAAGTGGTCTCCTAATTGGGAAGGTCCTTTTCGGATAAAGCAATCTGCTCCTGGTAATGCCTATATTTTGGAGACCCTCGAAGGGGTTGCGTTTCCCAGAGCAATCAATGGTAAATATTTAAAGAAATATTATCCTAGTATCTGGGTAGATACGTGAGGCAATACAGGTATAGATGTCGATGGGAGGAGTATCATACCGAACATCGGCAGAAATCGTATTAGCGTTATATTACAGGCAAGAACAGCTGTCAAGTTTACAGTTTGTTGACATGGCAAATTACAACAAGGGTTGAATTGATGATATCGCACGAAGGCGAATTTGATTTGCTTCTTCTATTTCCTTGGCGTCATCATCGGCAAAACCCTCGATTGGCTTGAGCTTTCTCTTCAACAGAAGGGCTTCACGGGCGTTGGCGTCTCTCTCTTGTTGTAAAACTTTGATGGCAGCAGGGAGTTGAGCTTTCTTTTGGCTGGTTGTGCTTAGAGCTTCATCAATCTTCTTCAACTCAGCTAGGAGTTCTTCTTTTCACGCCGATAGATGTGTGATCTCTTGTTCAAGCGCGCTACCAGAAGCTTCCAGGCGGCTGATGTCTTCATGTCTCTCGTCCGCAGCTTGCTTGAATTTGAATATCTCCTCCGCAAATTTTGCTTGAGCAGCTCTATCGGCGATGCGCCGCGAGGCTCTTTGATATTGTAGCTGCCGACTCTCGAGGAATGCCGCTTGGAAGAGTAGTTCTTCAACATCGGCAGGCAGTTGGTTTCGAACTTCTCTGAAGGCTATCCTTACTGTGTTGGAGTCTTGGACTAGTTCGGAAGTGCTTTGCTGCAGTAAGGATAGCGGTGCTTCGAGATTGGACTTCACTTCTGTCGATATAGTACCTGATGGCGGGACAGAGCTTTCTTCCTCTTCGTCCTCATCTGGGAGATTGACACCAAAGGAGAATAGGCTGTTTGGGGAATCTTGGGCCTGAAAAGGAGAGGATTAGAGTATGCTGATTACAAGTTTTGCAAGTTTGTGACGGTCAGTTTACCATTTTTAGGCAGATCTCTCGCCTTGGACTCGGTAGAACAGCTGACATAACCGTATCTTGAAAATCGGCAAATGTTCCTGATGAACTTGCCTCGGCAGGGGTACGATTGGCGCTGGTGTTGGTGCCGGTGCTGCCTCCGCTGTTGCCGACCTCTGTGATGACACTGCTATTCCCTGATCAGGAATTCGTTTGGTACTGGTGCTGATGCCGATGCCGGTATTATTTCTGTTGTTGCGGCCATCTCTTGCGGCAACGGTGCTGTCCCTTGGTCAGGAAGCTCAGCTTGTGGCTGTTCGGGGATAGTTGCCGATACTGGTTCTGGTGCTGGCATATCGGTAGGAGCTTGAGTAGGTGCAGTAGGAGTTGATAGTTTCTTACGTTTTGGTTTGGGAACAACACTTGAATGACCTTGGCGCTTTGATCCTTGTGCTTGGGGGGCATTGGCAGGTCGAGTGGCTTGTACACTTGGGATGATTGCCGATGAGCTTGTTGGCTACAGAGAAAGATGGTTAGTATAAATTGAAAAATAGAGTGAAATTACCGGTGAAAATTTACAATCGGTATAAGCATGTAAAGTATTACCATGAAGGCCTGCACCAAGGTAGCGGCAGCAGTGACAACATCATCGGTTGGCAGTGGTCTAGACCTGATGGTGACCTTAGGGATTGCCCTGCGATGCGTAAGAGCAGCCAATGGAGGGGCCTTACTGCCGATTGTTGACATTGGGGTCATCGGTCGCAAATTGAAATACTTGTCGCTTTTACTCTTGTTGGGAATTGGATCATTGACCTGCTAACAGAGGGTTAGTTACCAGTATCTTTGAAAGTCAATGAAGTAGTGGTATCGGGAATAAACTTACCGCGTCGTTGGGGATGACATGATCGACATCAATCAAGTGTCGATAGTAGTGCGATGATGGAGCGAATAGCTGGTCCTTCCATTCTTGCCACCAGGACTTGTATGACTCGGTTATAAAGATGTCGGTGCCCAAGAAGACAAGTCGATGTTGGCCATATCGGCATGGGGAGAGAGAGTGGTAATTTTATTCCAGTCCATTGCATTGGAGATGATCTCTCTTGGTTTTATCACATTGGCATAGCTGAGCTTGATCGGCAGTTGACCGAATGCTAGCTGTCTTGATGTTGTCGATGGATAGTAGAGCTCGTATGATGGGTGAGAGTTCTTCCCGGTCCCAACGACGTTGACTGGGATGGCCCGGGGAATGAGGGTAGCATTCATGATTACCTCATTTTGAGGTATATTCCCGTCGGTAAGGTTGAAGGAGATGGGGAATTGGTTATCTTCATCAACATAAGGCCACCAAACTCGTTCTGCAGCGGGGATTCCGCAATAGAGCCTTTGAAAGAACATGCCAAATTGATAAACATTGGCATCGGTTCCTGGTAGCACTATTATAGCTTCCCCAAAGTTGAGTGGGGGGCGAGTTGCCGATTCGTCATCATCAAAGACATAGTCTTCGGATATATCCCTTGGGAACTGTTGGCTGAACAGGTCAAATTGGAGACATTTGTACATATGGGCGTTCAGCCACAGGTTGATGAACCACTAGGGGCCTCCAAGATTACCAATGGGTTCGCCTAGTAGTAGCTTCTCCGATACTTGGTGTAGAAGACGGTAAACTGAGCCGAGGAGGTATCGGCCAAGGGGGAATCCTCCACTTGTCAGGAGCTCTGCTGTTGGGAGATACATGTTGGTGGGTCCGACTGTTCTGCCATAGAAGACAAACTTTTCCAACCACATGTTGAGGAAGGTGGCATGCTCCCTTTGGTTTACCGATCCGGTCTTCTGGTTTTCTTGGATGTATCCGGTCCAACCTCCGATGTTGCGGGTGCTTACCCGATGCTCGGACTTCCTACGGAAGAGAATAGCAGGATCGGCAGAGGAGACGTCGAGGCTGGTGAGCATGTGTACATCGACAAGTGTGGGGGTGGCTGGTTCGTGTCTGAATAGAAATGCGTTCATTGTATCGGACCAGAAGTAAGAAGCAAGTATCATCATATTCTCGTTATTGGCCATATCGGCAATGGACATCCTAATGCATTGCTCGACGTTGCGTTCTGACCAATATAGTTGTTGTGATCTAGCTATCCTGAGGTACCAGTTCTTCCACCCTTTGGTAGGATTAGGCCAAGAACGGAATGTGTCTGCCCATAACCCTAGGTCGAAATGCTCAGATCTAAAAGGGATGCGGTTGGTTTCTGCATTAATTAGATTGGTTGGATCGGCATTCCCCATTGGGCCTAAATAGCAGAGGTGCTCCTGATCGGTAGAAATCACTATCTTGTTGCGCATCTCCTAGAGATCCAAAAAGGCGGAAAAGAGAAAAACGGATGGGGGATTGTAAATCGATGCAGAAAGACGAAATTGTGGTGTATTCAACAAGGGAATTGAGAAGATTACCGCGGAAGCAGTGAAGTTGATCGCCATTGGAGGGGTTTCTTGCGAGGGATCGTGCTTCTTGATGGGGGAAACCGCCGGTAGATTGCCGGAGTGTTCTTCGGGTGGCCTTTGGAATGCAGATAAAGATGTGAGCTTAGGGTAAAAAAGAAAGCAGATGGTAATCTTTATAGGCCTAGTCAAGGGGCATTTTCGAGTTTTCTTTTTACTAAGCAGAGGTATGGAAAGATATCGCGATGGATTTTCGCGGAGATCGAGGGATTTGTAACTATTGGCGCTTCAGTTATAGGAGTTGTTGGTAATTTGCGGAGATGGTGCACGGTAATCAAGATGATGACGTAAGCATTTTTGGAGGGAAAGATTACAACAGAGCAAATTTCGGCGCATAAGATATTTTATACTCCGAAATTGGGGGGCATGTGTTGACACCGTTTTTCGTACGGGTCAATATTGAACCGAGTGCGCTGATCGGCAAGAAGGTAAACGTTGTTCATCATCGGCATCGAGATGCCACTATTCAGGTTACCAATGGAGGCAGAGGAAGTCGTCGATAGTGAATTTGATTGGGGATGCGTTAAGGGTGAAAGATGTGTTTGCCGATAAGGAGAGATTGCCGATGGAAACAGGAAAACGTTGCCGATCGGGAATGTTGCCGATGGATGCAGAAAATAGCTGACGTCAGTGGAAAGATGCCGATGGTAATGGAAGAAGGTTGCGGATGGAAAGAAATCTGCCGATGGAAAGTGTCATCGCGAAGAGAATAGATAAGGGAACTGGTGATTTTATACCAGTATTATTATATCAGTTTGAGTCCGACTCTTGCACGAGTCATTTATTTCCTTAAAAATAGGAGTTTTGTTTAGGTATGAGTCGTGTCTATGTACAACTCCTCCTACTGGAGTATAAATATGTACCTAGGGCCCGTATGAGAGATATACAATACAATCAAACAAATCTATTATTTTCGTCCTACTTTTCCAGCATCTACTTTTTCGCATTAGCTATAAGTTTATCTACGAGTTCTTACGACGTCTCGACGGGCTGCATCTGCAAGATCTCCGTCGTCTTCGCAAGTTCCGCGTTTTGATCAAGTTGAGCTTTGACGTCCGGGCGCATCGCTGTCGTCTCGTTCAAGCTTGTTCTAGTTATCATCCTTGTCGATTAACTGGTTAAATCGACTGGCACACCTTTGGATATCGAGTTCGGGTATAAGCCCGAGGTGTTCACAGATCAGATGCTTTTTGTGTCAACACACCCCAATCGGCATCATCCTGCTCCTCCTCCACAAAGATGCTAGTGTTCACCTCATCATGACCTGCAAGCTCAAAAGCAGTGGAAACATAGGGCATAGTCTCATCGAAGGTAATCTCACAAGTCTCCATCACTCGGTTAGTCTCAAGGTTAAGTGCACGATAAGCACGAGAGTGAGTAGAATAACCAAGAAATTTACCGTCAGAAGACCGTGATTCAAATTTATCCAACTTACCGTCCTTTTTGAGGATGAAGCACCTGCACCCAAACACCCGTAGGTGACTTACCTTGGGTGGTCTCCCAAATCGCAACTCATAAGAAGTCTTATTCTTGAAAGCTCGGAGGAAAATGCGATTGGAAACATAGCAAGCAGAACTGAGTGCTTCGCCCCAATACCGCCTAGGAGTCCTATGCTCATCGAGCATCGTCCTGGCCATCTCAACAAGGGCCCGATTCTTGCGCTCAACAACACCGTTCTGCTGGGGAGTGTGAGGTGAGGAAAACTGGTGATTGAGACCCAAATAAGACCAAAGAGTTGCAAATTGAGCATTCTTGAATTATGTGCCATTGTCACTGCGGATAGCTCTCATGGCATTCTTAGGTAGCTCATTTTGCAATCTCAAAATCAGATCCTTAACAAGTGGAAAAGCCTCATCCTTACTCTCCAAAAAGAACACCCAAGAGTATCTCGAGTAGTCATCAACGACTACAACCACATACCACTTCCCTCCTTCTGACCTGACCCAAGCTGGACCAACTGTGTCCATGTGTAAGAGCTCGCCGGGTCGAGTAGTCATGACCTCAGTCATAGGAGGATGGGAAGCGACAACCACCTTGCCATGCCTGCAAGGATGGCAAACCAAATCCTTCTCAAACTTTAGCTTTGGCAATCCTTGGATAAGGTCCATTGAGCTAAGCCTTGCAAGCAAGTCAAAACTCAAATGTCCCAATCTCCTATGCCACTTCCAAAGCTCGGAAGAAGAACTGGCAAGAAGACAACGAGAAGGTCCGGAAAAGATAGAAAAATCCGCACGAAAAACCTTCCCGAAGGGTAAAATCCGACAAACAAGCTCACCACGAGAGTCCAAAATCCAAGAGATATTAGGCTTGAAACTCACTTCAAAACCGTCATCAAGGAGTTGCGAAACCGAAAGAAGGTTAAAATGCAAATTCGCAACCAAAGCAACATCCTTGAGGACAAAAGAAGAGTTCACTCGGATCGACCCTCGGGAGACAACCTTACCTTTACTCTTATCCCCGAATGTGATATACTCGGTGTGGTGCACGGGGTCGAGGCTGGAGAACCACTTGACACTTCCGGTCATATGGCGTGAGCATCCGGAATTCACAAGCCAAGTCTCCTCCAGTCCTCCTTCCTACATCAATAAAAAAGACATAGGGTGAGCAAATGGACCAACACTGGGGTTAGTAAACTGTGAAGGATACCAGTGTTATCCCACTTGCCCAAAGAATGGGTTAGGATAAAAACCAAACATCTCCTGCCCCACGGGGGATAGCGATCACCACGATGGGGAAAACGTGGTCCGCTAGAGAAGGGTGGAGTGAAGCCACCGCCACGAGGCCCGTAGTCGTATGGGTCCGGTACCCCGCCGGGCACGACCACTATATGGTCTCGCCTCCTGAGGCCTAGCACCTTGAGGCATTGTACCTCTAGGCCTAGTAGTGCGCCTCTGAACTTCCGGTTCATGCACCCCAACTCGTGGGTGGTACATGTCCCGGTTGTTCAACTCAACCTGCCTCCGATAATCTCTCTTCCTCCTATAGCAAAACTCAACCAAATGCCCATCCCGCTCACAATACTCACAATGGTACCTCACCACTCTCTTGGTAGGCACTCTCTTGTTGGGTTGGGTGGCTCTAGCTTTCTTAGGAAGGGGATCACTAGAGATATCTGGCAGGGTGTCAAGTGGGTTGCGAAGGTGGTTCGGTTTTGCAATCCACACTTGCTTCTGTGGAGTGTTTTTGGGTGGTTCTTCAAACACACCATCTCTCACAGGAAACTCAGAGGGGTTGGTAAGCTTAGGTGGAGTGATCTTGGTAAGCTTGGGAGTTGTGGTGGGTTTCTCATTTTCGCTCAAACCACTGCACTCACCGATCTTACCGAATATGCTATCGTCCTTCCCACCTATAGCAAAGCCTACTCCTGTGCTGCCAGCCCTTTTGCATTGGCTGAGCATCATCCCCAACTGCGGCTCTCAGCAAGACACCCAGCTCAAAATGGACCGAAGGTATGTGTTTTCTTCCTCGGTACGCATCTTGTCGTGTCTGCACGACGTGATCTCAAGCTCTAAAGCCTCAAAGCGTTCTGACTCTCTAGTGCTATCTGAGCTGACCTTCTCTAGCACAACAATCCTAGCATCTCTTTGTGCCAGCTCAGAACGCAAGCCTAAGCAAGACTTGCACGCACCAAGTAAGCTAGGCCTAGCCTTCAGCTCACTGACCTCCTCAAGTAGAGTGTCATACTTGTCCTGGAGAGTGACAAGATCAGACATGTGAATGGCGCAAGCATCACACTCTACCTCCTCGGTAACCACCACTGACGCCTTAGCAAAATCTAGCTCATGAAGCGCACTAAGGTACTTCGCCTTAAAGTCGTTCTTCTCGACAGCAGCACACTTGAGCAACACATCTTGACTTATCAAGGCGTCGTTCAGAGACTCAATCTCAAGAGAGAGGGACTCGACGGTGGGTGGTACCTCGGGTGTGTCGGAGTCGTAGTCGTAGTTGGGGTCATCCTTGCACTTCCCGACCTTGCCTTCTTCAATCGCCATGGTGCAAAAGCCATCGTGCTTGGCGTCGGAGTAGAAGCATAGGCCGTTAAGCTTGTCCTCAACCTTTCCCTTGGACTCATCATCGCTCGAAGAAGAATCTCCGTCGGAGGAGGCATCGATGTCACTGAGGGAGGCGAGGAAGGCTCGGTGCTTGGCCTTCACCTTGTCGATCACCTTCTTGGAGGACCTTCGGTGGTAGCCACCCTTGGGCTTGTGCTTGTCCTCGAAAGTGGTGCTCGCGCTTGTCCTTGCGCTTGGTGAAGTCGCCCGCAACTTTCTTGGGGCAGTTTGCGATGAAGTGATCCTCATCACTGCAACGGTAGCACCCCTTGGCTGAGCCACCACGCCAACGGTTCAAACGGTTGTTGTGAAACCGTGAGAACTTGGTGATGACCAAAGCCAGCTCATCATCTCCAAGAGCCTCCACTTGCTCCTCTATCACAGAAATCAATGACAATGCAAACAAGGAGTGTGAAGGGTCAGAGGAGGAAGAAGACATACCGCCGGGGCCAGAAACCAACACCATAGAAGGTTTCGACGGGTTCTCAAGCTTGGTCCGGGTCTGGTAGTCAATCTCCGAGGACTTGAGCTTGCTGAACAGCTCATCCACGGTCAAGGCATCATAGCCCGGTGACTCCTGAATGGAAGCCACCTTCATCTCCCACACCTTCCGATCAAGAGCATGCAAAAGCTTGATAGCCATCTCATGATCATCATAAGGCAAGTTGGCTCGATTGGCACACATCTTGTTGACGATAGATTGGAAGCGAGTGAACATCCCATCAACAGAGTCGCCGGCTAGCTGAGCAAAGTTCTCGTACTCTCTACGGTACGTGTCAAAGAGTCTGGACTTGATCTGAGGGTTGCCCTCATGATATCTCAAGAGTGTCTGCCAGATCTCCCATGTCGTAGTGAGACTCGAAACCCACTCAAACTCCGGAAGAGACAAACAAGAGAAGAGAATGCTACGGCTCTTGCATTAGATGCATGCTGCGTAACCTGGGCATCGGTGATCCGAGCCTCAAGAACCACATAGTTCTCATTCTCACAAATCTCCCAAAACTTTGTGTCAAGCCCTTGGAGGTAAGCCGACATGCGCACCTTCCAATAGGCAAAGTTTGTTCCATCGAAGTAGGGAGGTTTACCAGCACCTCGCTCCATGTCGCCTTCGCGGATCAAGAACCGTGTAAGGTGGATTGATCCTTAACCGGCTCTAATACCAATTGAAGGACCGAGAACGGCGATCAGAGGGGGGGGGGGGTGAATGGGAGCCTCAAATTTCTCTCAAAATGTTCGGGCCACTCTTCCCAAAAACCAAACCCAGTTGCTGGGTGCTCAACCTCCCCTGAGCAACGCGAGTGGGGATTCAGACGAAAACGGAGAAAAGAGAGCTCACCGTCAGTGGAGGAATATCACCGGAAAACCCAAAACACAGGTTCTCAAACCCCTAGGGAAAAGAGGCAAGCTCCTAGGCAAACAGGCAAAAACTGCAACCAAACAGAGGCTCCGGACCAGATGGAGCTGAGCCACCTGACTATAGCGAGTAGTCCAGAGCTCAGGTCCGACGCTTTCACCCGCCGAGATAGAAGAACACAGTGAGCACCCTAGCTCCGGACCAGAGGCTCCGGACTAGTCCGACGCCACCTCCGGACCAAGGAAGGTGGTCCGGTGCTCACTCGCCAGACAATCCAGTAAGGTACCGACCTCCGGACCAGACCACCGGACTAGCCCGTCGGACCAAGGAGAGTGGTCCGACGCGTGGTAGTGTTTCTCAGCACAGCCACCAGACCACTCATCAAAGGTCCGGTGCTCAAAAATCGGGAGGTCCGGAGGGTGGTCCGACGCCTCTTGCTCCTTGACACGAGAAAGGTCAAGACCACCGAACCACTTGCTATGGTCCGGAGCTTAAGGCAAGGTGGTCCGACGCTCACAGGGGAAAAAATGTTCCTCGTGAAAATCGTTTTCACTCCGCCAAATCTTCTCAAAACTCAAACAAATGATCACCAACTGCAACCAAACTTTGTAGGCATGATCCTAGTGCACTTGGGGAGCTATCCCGAAGAAATCATCGCTCAATTTGGAGAGGATAAACGAGAACACTCGGATTTGGGGGAGAAGGAGGAAAACGAAGAACACCACAAAGAAATCGCCCGATCTACGCACTCGTGAGGTTTGAGGAGAAATCCTTCGGTGCAAAGAAGCTCCTCACGATTACGAACAACTTGGTTCAAGACGATTTTGCAAAGCTACTCTCAACAAAGAGAAATCATCTCGGGAAAAAGAGAGAGCAAAAGCAAAACGGGAAGAACACAAGCAAACCGGGGACACAATCACGAAATCGAAGCCACCATAGCTTATGGAGGTTACGGCCTCCGATTCCTCGCAACAATCACAAGTTCTTACACCGGTGACACGGTGGATCTCAAGCAAGAAGAAGCTAGGAAAGGGAAAACCTAGGAATAGGTGGGAGAGAGAGTAATGAAAGAGATAAGAATGAGGATACCCCTTCATCCTCTATTTAACGGGACTTTGGCTATTTCCCAAAGACCCCGCTAGATACATGAGTGAACTACCTAGCCTAAGCATTGCAGTCCAAGCTCCGGAAAATCTTCCTTGATTTGAATGGACGGCCCCGCTTCCTGCCGGGAGTTGCCGTCGCCTCGACGCAACCTCCAGGATTCCGCCACGTGCCATCCCCGCTTACTCGGAAGCTCCGCCTAGGTTTTGAGGCTCAAACCCAGGAAACCCGCCACCGGTAGCTTTGGGCTCAACTACCGAACCCCGAGTTTTGCGGCCTAAACTCGGAAACCGACGCGGATAGTTTTGAGGACCAAACCACCAAACCACTCGACGCGAGCCACCTTGTCTTCGTCCGGTCGGACTCCGAGTCCCCTGAGCCTCCGCTCGACTCGCACGTCCACCGTCTTGACTTGGTCGACTCGGTCTACCTCCATGTCTTCTCGCACTCGCCGGTGCCAAGTACCAGCCACCACAGCTAGTCCGCCGGCGCCCATGGTCCCTCAGTCCGAGCCCCGCTTCCACCCTTCACCGCTCTCAGTCCATCGGCACGGCAAGCCTCTACTCGACCTTCTCCATGCCATTGACCACTGTCACTAGGCATAGCACCTGCACACCACAAGCCAATAGACAAGCACATATTTCTGCTTTCGCAAAGGTTAGGGTAAGCCACTCAAACTGAAACACTCATGTGTTGATCAATTACTCATCATCAAAGCTAAATATACATGGGTACTTATCCACCATGTGTTCGCAATGTCACTAAAACTCACTTAAGGCTTGATTGCACTTTCAATCTCCCCCTTTTTGGTGATTGATGACAACACACTTAGAACTTACAAAAGTGAATAATAATCTGAGACAATGCAAGTCATGTGTGTAGGAGCTCCCCCTAAATATGTGAATAGGAATTTGAATTTCCAAATTAGCATGAAAAACCAAGTTTCACATATTTTAGAGAAGTAGGGCTCTCCCTACATCCATGGCTGCTGTGGGGTGTTGAAAAGGTGTCACAAGAATATATGTGAACATTCAAGCCTATCTCAAACACAAATCAGAGGGCTTGCTGTTGAGCAGCCTGGCATTGTCGGCCTGGCTGCAAACAGCAAGCCTGCGAAAGCTTGCACACGACCACACAACGAGGTATATATAAAAACTAAAAGCATACTAAGACAAGCATGATATATATGAGAGAGTACATGTCCACAAATGACACAAATAAAGTACTTAAGTGGCAATATTACAATAAAATAGTGTCATGTTGTTCTCTCATCTCACACGCTAAGACAAAAGATAACTAGCAGCCGCTCCTCCATGACCGTCGAAAGATTGTTGTACCCCCTTCACTTAGTAATTCTCCCCCTTTGGAATTAAGTCACCAAAAAGGAGAAAATAACAAAGCAAAGAGAATACAAACTAGTCACTATCCTCCTCCATGTGGTCATCATCATCATCATCTTCATCTTCATCTTCCTCGTCATCATCATCTGGAGCTGAAGTGAAGTGAACACTGGGAGCTGATGCATGCTTGCTGCATCTCCTGGTCTATGGCTGCTAGATCTCCTCCTCCTCCTCATCCTCATCCTCCTCCTCCTCATCATCATCATTCTCATCATAGGTATATTCCTCACTGAGCTGAGGTAGAGGTGGAGGTGTAGGAGGAGGTATCTGTCTCAGGCCTTGCTCCTATCTGAGCTCTCTGATCTCCAGCATGGTCTGGTAAGCATGGTCATTGGCATAACAAATGCTAGCAAATATCTTCTTTAGTATCCTGCCAAGCTTACCCTTCTTCTTGCCTCTGGTGGTTGCTGTTGTGGAAGACTCAGGGCGATCTACTGCTGCCCTAGTGCTATCCTTGGGAGGAATGTCTATCCGCTGGACTGCAGTGGAGTGAATGGCCTTCTCTGCTCTGTAAGGCTCCTGGACTATGTCCTTGTTGAAGATCTAGCCATTCACCATCTCAATTATGAACATGAGGTAGGGAGCATAGGGAGTCCCTTTCTGGCATCCTTAGCTGCAATGCATATCTCATCCCATAAGAACTGTGCAACTGAGAAAGGTGGTGCTCCACCTCTCATCCTCCTTAACACATTCTTGGATGTGTTGTAGAGGTTTGAAGAAGATCCCACCTTGGGATAGAGAGTGGTTTTGAAGAGGTTTTTCAAGATATAATACTTACTCCTTAACCCCTTCACAAGACCATCTGCATACTCTGACTCAATGTAGAGCTTGAAATCTCCTCATTGGACAACCCTCTTTCATCATGAATATTTGAGCACTCTCTGTCCTCCTCTCTAAAGCCAAGAAGGCGAGCAAAAGTCACATAGTCCACCCTATAGTGCCTACCCTCTGTCATACATTGCATCTCCATGTTCTGCCTGTCAAGATTAGTAGAACTGGTGGATGATCTCTGTGTTCCACCCATTCTGGAAACCCATCCAGTGATAGCTGTTTGCACTGATCAATGACCCTGTCAAACACAGGATCTCTCTTATTCTCCAAGTGCTCCCAATCAACGTACTTCATCTTGATGATCTTGGGCTTGCTAGCATGGAAGAGAACACTGAGATAGTAGTCAGATTGAAACACATTCTAGAATCTGTAGTATACCCCCATATCCTTTGGCACATTATAAGGATAGATGGCCCTCTGCTCTTGGATAGTCCGCCACTGATTTTGATAGCTTACCCTTGGCCTTGCACGGGTGTCCTCAGGCTCTCTGACAAGCACCTCCTTAGGATCCTCAACAAGATGTGAGCCATTGAACAAACCCAAGTCTGGAGGTGTCTCAGGGCAAACACCTTCTCTGATGGTCCTCCCTACCCTCTACAATTCCTCCTCTTGAACTATCCTCTGCCTGGGATTTAGCCCATCATCAACTCTGGGAGTGCGTGCCTTTGACCTTGACACCATCCTTTTAGCACCGCCACTTGATCCACCGGCGTCCATCTATGCATTAAAAAGGAGTAAGGGTAAGTTGCTACACTTAGACAGTGAATAGAAACTCTAGTGGAGAGATTTAGCCAAAAACGGGAGTCTATGGTGGATTAGAGAAGCAAATGAATTGGTGTTGTTGCCCAGAGCCCGGCACTGCCGGCCTGGTGAAAACAACACCTATGCAAGCTTCTTTAATCCACCATGGAATCTAGGGTTTGACAAAATCTAACTACTGGAGGTGCATCACCATACATAATGTAACTACTAACAACCTAAATCCCATCTCAAAATCCGTACATTGCATAGATCGACCCAAGTTAGGGTTTCAAGTTATTACCTTTGAAAGAGAGGGGTGAGGATGAAGAAGGTCAGACTTGAATGGAGCTTGACGCAGGGAGGAAGATCCTCCACAACTCCTCCAATGGCAGCACCTCCAAAGGGGCAGCACTGCCGGGAAAGAAGAGAGGGACCTCCAGGCTCCCTAGGTCTCCTTAGGGTTGAGAGAGAAGAGGGAGAGGGAGAGGGAGAGGGTTTCTGTTGGGGCGGTATGGCCTGGGATGGAGTCCCCTCGGGTTGGGGTGAAGAGTTAAAGAAAAACCCGAGGGCTAGGACGTGGGCCCGACAGGCTCGAGTCCTTTAAGTCGCGGCACTGTCGGACTTAGGTTCGACACTGACGGGCACCCCGGCACTGCTGGCCTAGGGGCCGGCACTGCCGGCCTGGCCAGGTAGTGAGGCACTATGCCACCATTATACTCTATATTTATGCAAATGTGGACATATACCCCTTGCCATATGATGGCCAGTAAGCAATCAACAATACATACAATGACCAGCATACTCAAGTTTCTTTCAAAATTGGTTTTGAAACATAATTGAGAATTTTCAAAGTTTTGCCTATGTCGCTAGGTGGACAAACAAATGTGTGCTATAGTTCAAACCACGTTACGGGAATCAAGCATATTCAGCTCACTATGCAAAGCACAAAACCTTGTCTCATTAGACCCATTTTCTTCAAATCTTGGAGCAGTAGCTTCATCACCTTGAGGTTCCACTTTTGTGGCCTGTACTTCTTGTGGCCTAATGTCACCAATGGCCATATTCTTGATTGTCTCACATGGTGGTTCCTCATTACCTACAATCACTTGATCAATTTGCTCTACTTGAGAGCCATTAGATTCATCAAATGTCACGTCTATCGCGATTTCAATTTTCCCTAAGGTCTTGTTGAATACACGATAGGCATGCTCATTTGATCCATAACCAAGAAGAAAACCTTCATCAACTTTAGGTACAAACTTAGAGGTTTTGGGTTTCTTGTTAAGTATGAAACACTTGCACCCAAAAACTCTAAAGTATGACAACTTAGGTTTGTTACCGGTTAGAAGTTCATATGAAGTCTTCTTCAAGATCTTGTGTAGATAGAGCCGGTTGATGGCATGGCAAGTGGTGTTGACGGCTTCGGCTCAAAAGATATCTGAAGTCTTCTACTCATCTAGCATTGTCCTTGCCATGTCAATGAGTGTCCGGTTCTTCCTCTCTACTACACCATTTTGTTGAGGGGTGTATGGCACTGAGAATTCATGCTTGATGCCCTCATCATCAAGGAACTCCTCCACTTGAGTGTTCTTGAACTCGGTTCCATTGTCACTACGGACTTTCTTGATTTGGAAGCTGAATTCTCTTTGTGCTCTTCTAATGAAGGTTTTCACCTTTTCTTGCACTTGTGCCTTATCATACATGAAAAACACCCAAGTGAATCGAGTAAAGTCATCAACAATAACTAAACCATGTTTGTTACCGCCAATGCTTATGTAGGCCACCGGTCCAAAGAGACCCATGTGAATTAGCTCCAATGGTTGCTTGGTGGAGACAATGCTCTTTGGTGGGTGAGGTGCACCTACTTGCTTCCCGGCTTGGCGAGCGCTACAAATTCTATCCTTCTCAAAATGAACATTGGTTAGTCCAAGAATGTGTTCATCTTTTAGGAGTTTGGCCAAGTTCCTCATCCCAACGTGAGCTAGTCGGCGATGCCATAGCCAACCCATGCTAGATTTTGCCATTAAACAAATCTCAAGCTTAGCTTTACTTTTGTTGAAATCAACTAGGTAAAGCTTGCCCTTCAAACGACCTGTAAAGACAATAGAGAAATCCTCCCTCTTAAAGTCTTCCACACCCTTATCCGTAAAGAGACAATTGTAACCCATCTCACACAATTGTGAAACCAACAAAAAGTTGTAACTTAACAAATTCACATGTAATACATTTGAGATGAAATAATCAAGAGTGATAGCTAGTTTACCAAGTCCAATCACTTCCCCTTTGGAGTTGTCACCGAAGATGATATTCTCACTTTCATTTGAAGTTGGGGAATATGATGAGAACATACTCTTCTCTCCGGTCATATGGTTTGTACATCCACTATCAAGCACCCAACTTGATCCACCGGAGGAGTATGCCTACAAAACAAGTTTAGTTCCTAGATTTAGGTCCCCAATCAATCTTGGGGCCTTGCATGTTAGTCACCACAATTTTAGGAACCCAAATGTTCATGCTCCTTTTATCATGCTTGTCATCACCCACAAATTCTGCAATGACTTTACCACAGTCATTGTACTTCAACATGTAACATGAGGACAAACTCCCTTGAGGTGACCTTGCCTTAGGTTGATAGGAAAACTTGTTTTTGGCCACTCAGATTGAGTCCTTGGGTTTCTGAGAAACCTGCTTTTGCTTGGACATCCTCTTGGCAAGGACTTGGGCCTTAGCTTGATCAGGTGAAGCTTTGGCAGCCTTCCCTTTAGTGGGGCGCGGCACTGCCGGCCTGAGGTCCGACACTGCCGGTCTCTGGTCCAGCAGAGCTGCTGTCTGTGTAGGCTTTTCTGCGCCAATGCTTCCCTTCTTCTCAAACTTGACACACTCAATGCCTTTTATCATTTTTCTACAATTGGCTTTACCTCCTTGAGTGTGTCCAAGCCCATCTTTGATTGATGGATGCCTTCCATCCTTGTATTGGATCTTCTTTGGCTCAACTTTGTCTTTGTCATTCTTCTTTGAAACTGAGATGACATTGTTGAGCCTTGCTATTTCTTTCTTCATGGCCTCCATGTTGGCAAGGTTAGTGGAATAGGCATTCATATCAATATTATAGCATTTCCCACAACCTTGGCTAGTAGATGGAGAAGAGGCATCATTTGCTTTGGAAAGATGCGAGTTGCCCTCCCAAAGAAGAGAGTATTGTGCCTCAAGCTCTTGATGCTTTTCAACTAAGCCACAATGCTTTTGCTTGAGGTCACTACACTCCTTCTTAGTGAGAGCATGAGCTTCTTGTTCTTTGGCCAAAGCCTTAGTCAAAGAGCTCACCTCACTCCTTTCTAATGCAAGAGCTTCCTCACTAGCAATATAGAGATCCGCTTGTTTGATAAGAGTCTTTTCTCTAGATGCTAGCTCAGCCTTGGTTGCCTCTAATTCATCCAATATGTTAGCAATGAAGAGTTTGGTCTTTGGATCCATTTTATTTTTTATTTTATTTATTTCCTCATCACTAGATTCATCATCACTAGAGTAATCACTAGAATCACTAATAGAAATGTCTTTTGGGGGAGGAGTTATGGCTTTGGTTTTTTATTTTACCTTCTCACCCTTTGCCATAAGACAAGTGTGAGGGAAGCCTTTATCATCATCGGACATGTTGTTGAAGAGCCTTGGTGAAGTGGATGTCTTGTGAATAGCAATGGTGGCCATCTCCTCATCTTCACTTGAGCTATCGGTTGATGCATCCCAACCATCTCCAATGTGAGCTTCACCCACATATCTCTTCCCCTTCTTGTAGTCACCCTTGTCTTCTCTCTTGCCTTTGCCAAACTTGTTGTCTTTCTTCTCATTTGGGCACTCGGCAATGAAATGTTCGGTGCTACCACAATTGAAGCAAAGTTCATGATTTCTTGCTTGGGAACTTCCTTCTCATGAGCTTGTACCCATTCTTCTTGATGCCCTTGTTGAATCTTCTCATGAATAGGGCCATGTCATCAATGTTCTCCGCTTTCTCATCTTCACTTTCACCATCACTTGATGTTGAAGCTTCGGGTTCATGCTTGATGGTCTTGGTTGCTTGAGCTTTGCTTGAAGTGGCTTGCTTGCTGTTTTTGGAACAGCTAGGGGCTGATCTCCTTGTGCTCTTGTTTGCCTTGAGAGCCACATCCTTGATCTTCATGCCCTCCATCCTTGCTTGCATCTCTCCAAGCTTCTTTCTCTCAAGTGCTTCTTCCCTTTGCAAATCAAAGGTGATGAAGTACTCAAATCTTTTCTTGTCTCTAATCAATATCACCACGGTTTCATTTCTTGGAGAATAGGCTTCAAGCATGATCTTGACAACCTTGTGGTCATTGACTTCTTCACCACCAAGTCCTCTTATCTTGCCAACAATGGTCATCAATCTATCGAACATCTCTTGTGGCCCTTCACCTTCATTGATCACGAATCAGTTGAGCTTGGCCATGAATAGATCAATCTTGGATTGCCTTACTTTGCTCACACCCTCATGTGCAAGATGCAAAGTATCCCAAATTTCCTTGGCGACCACCAAGCCCATGACCTTGTTGTACTCATCACCATCCAATGCACTTAGCAACACACTAGTTTCTTGTGCATTTAGTTGTATGCAACGGAGCTCGGTGGTGGTGGGGCTTGTAGGATCCACCGGAGGCTCACATCCTTTGTGAACAATTTCCAAAGCACCGGGATGAAGACCTACAAGATAAGCTTTCATCAAGTGTTTCCACTTGGCAAAGTTAGTCCCATCAAAGTGAGGCAACTTGCCCGCGGGAACATGGAATAAAGGTTTATGCTCATGTTTAGAGATGGATGAGTAATCAAAGGATATGGCGGAGTATTTCTTGCTGCCTTCTTCCTTCTTCTTCTCATCCTTCTTCTCTATCTTGGAGGAACGGTATGACACACCATCATCACCGTCGGAGCTACTTGATTCAACCTCCACTTGAGAGGCTTGCTCTTTGCTTTTCTTGAGCTCCTCCTTTGCCTTGAGCTTCTTCTTGGGAGCTCATACTTCTCTTCTATGAAGCTTCTCGACAAGCTTCAAGCTTCTTGCTTCATTAAAAGCTTTTTCTTCTCTTTGTAATCTTTTTCCTTCTTTTCTTAATCTTCTAGCTTCTTTTCGTTTTGCTCTTTCTCCAGCGGACATGTTAGGAGTGGTCAGGTAGTTCTTCGAGTCCACACTCTCGCTGCTGTCCATGGACTGCACATCCACAGCCTTGGGATCAACCACCTTGGGGTCAACCACCAGCACCTTACCCTCTTCGGCCATTACCTCGCACGGTGAAGTGCTGACTGAGGTAACCTTGCTCTGATACCACTTGTAAGGACCTGATTAGCCTAGGGGGGGGGGTGAATAGGCCTGTTTAAAACAAACTGCAACTTTCTGTCAGCAGACAGGCCAGCACTACCGGGCTTGAGGCCGACACTACCGGGGTGGCTGACACTGCTGGGCTAAGGGCAGCAGTGCTGGTCACCAGAACAGATAACAACACAATTCAAAATGTAAATACTGAATGTAAATTGTGCTTGAATAGAAACCTTCCTAGAGTTGTGGAGAACCTCTAGCACCACCAAAAAGTGGTAGCAACACACCCACCAAGTAGATCGGGTCCAAACCCTAGAAATGACCTTGCAAACAATATATATCAAAGTATAGAGACAATCACAAGGAGACACAAGATTTGACCTGTGGTTCAGCTCGCCACCAAGGCTTGCCTACGTCCACGTTGTTGAGGTGCGCCACAAAAGGCTCAAGCTCGCCACACAAGGCTTGCTCTTTCCTCGATCTCAAGTCAAGGGAATGAACCCTTAAGATGAGAGGAATGTATTAGCAATAGTTGGGTGATACAAACTTCCCTAGGCTGCCACACGAAGGAGGCAAGCTCAAGGGCAACCTCTAGCCGGCTAGGAGCAAAGCTCCAAGAGTAAAGAACTCAAACCGCCAGCCACCATGCAAACCAAATGCTTGTAGGAGTGAAGATCCGACGGAGAAGCTTCTTCTCAAGCTTGGAGACTCAATCTCTCAAAGGTTGATTGGAAATCAATGGAGGAGAGTGGTTGAGCACCAAGGGAGAATGGAGAGCAAGAAGGGAGCTTCTCTTTCTGTTCTTGCGAAGTTAGAATGAGTGAATGGCAGAACTAGCCATTGGGGTGAGTGAGGGGGTAAGAAATACCCCTTCATTGCCCACTGGCTGAACAAGTCGCGGCAGTGTCATCCTGGGGCCCGGCACTGCCGGCCTGGAGGCCAGCACTATCGGCCTGGCAGAAACAGCAAGAGTGTGATCTTTGAATAACTGGCTATTTTGCCCACTATGTATGTGGAGGTGTGATGTATATGAATAGATATTGCATTCGGTTCACTTGTTGGCATACGTGTTGAATCCCTATTTATAGTACGACATACCTAACTCAAATTCAAAGTATAAAAGAATTTAAACTCCTTTGAGGTTGTTGCCATGCACTTTTGTAATTGGAGGGGTCTGCCAACCTGTTCATCAAGCTTCTTAAGTTTAACCTGCTTGTCATACTTACAAAGTCTCATTAGTCTTCTAATTGCGTTGTCATGTCACCAAAACTCCCTTAAGGTTTGATTGCACTCTCAGATAGTGAGTTATATGATTTCTTATGGGTATGTATAAAAATGTAATTCTAATACTTAATTAAAGTCAGCAAGTAGTTAGTTGTCATCGATTAATCTGTTAGTTAATGATTATGGCGGAGGTTTCTCTTGATTTTCACAGGTATGTAGAACTTGAAGATACAATTGTTTTGATTAGTCAAACTTGAGATACTTTGACTTCAAAATTCTTGGAATGTCTTATAATTTGGGATAGGGGGAGTAGATTGGATGATAAAACTGTTAGTTGATCTAGATTCTAGTAATAATAAGTTTTATTTCTAATCGTAGCTATATAAACAACTTAGTGGTGAGAACTATTTATTAGGCAACATATTAGAGAATATCCAATAGTTTAAAGAAACATAGTCCTATATTTATTATTTATTTTTTATGTATATGAGCCAGCTGCATGGGAGTGTCATCGACCGTTGTCTTGCAAATTTTGAGAGTATTGTGAAAAGGTTCAAAGGTTTTAGAAACGTTAAATAAAATAAATTTTATCAAGTTATCACATAAGCTTCTATGGTGTGGTGGTCAGTCATTGGTGTTTGAACCTTGCTAGGTAGGAAGCCACGGTTCGAATCCTACTTGCGGCAAGTAATTTTTGGGTTTTTTCTCAGCCTGATGCGTTCCGTGTGAAGTGGGACTTGGGACGTCCATGTGAAGTGGGCGAATCCTACTCGCATCAAGTAATTTTTGAATTTTTGAGTTTTTTTCTCAGTCTGATGTGTTCCGTGTGAAGTGGGCCGTCGAGATGCGTTCCGTGTGAAGTGGGCCGTCAAGAGACCCGTGAGTGTTGAGGATGGGCTCGCTGGAGTGGGCTGTCGGACAGACGGAGCAAGTGGTCGGCCTCCGCGAGTGGGCCGAGAGGAGTGGGAGTGGGCTATCAGTTAGGCTTAGATTGAATGGGCTGGACGAAAAAAATAGGCTGAAATTTTGCCTCTTTATTAATATATAGGTATAGAGGTATAGATATAGATATCTTTGATTCTCTTTACTTATAAACGTTCATCTAATGAAATAAAATCACTTTTACGAAACTATTTAGCTAGCTCGCTAGATCTTGAAACTACAATTAAGATAACCAGATTTGGAACATTTCTATGGACTAGTAAAAAATGAGAATCGGTTTCAAATGATTCTTCTAAGACATTTCTCTCTTTGTGGCGTTTGGCCGCAGTTCTGGTGATTTTGCAGAGAATCTGTAACGTTTCTCGATGTCAAAAGCACCCTTAGTCAAACTATGAATGCCACAAAAAATAAGATGAATAAAATGAAGCCATAATTCTAGCAAAATTAGCAAGAAATGAGTATACAATATGTGAGATATGGTACTAATTGAGAAAGTGTGACATACCATAGATATGTGAGATATGGTACTAATTGAGAAAGTGTGACATACCATAGTTGTGTCAATGAACTAAAACTATCAAAGAAATTATGCATGACTAAGTGTGGCAATATTGGACATGATCACATAAACCAAACATGCACTGGGCTTTCAATTATGGAGTTTCATGGGTCAATTATGGAGTTTCATGGGGTCTTTCAATTATGGAGTTTCATGGGTCAATTATGGAGTTTCATGGGGTCGATGGCCAGGTCTTGCTCTAGGGCAGGGAGAGAGGTGCAACCGTGAAAGGACCTTGATGTCGCCCAGCAGGACTAGAGGGGGGGGGGTGAATAGGCCTGTTTAAAATAAACTTGCAAACTTTCTGTCAGCACAGCTCCGGCACTGCTGCTCTGCACGGCACTGCTGCTCTAAAGCCCGGAAGTGCTAGACCCTCAGACAGAACTGAGCACAATTCAAAATGTATAACTAGAATGGAAATTGTGCTTGAATGAAAACCTTCCTAGAGGTGTAGGGAACCTCTAGCACCACTTGAAATAGGTAGGAGCTGCACCACCAAGTAGATTGGGACCAAACCCTAGAAATCACCTTGAGGACAAATGCATGTAAAGCAAATAACACAAACACAAGTGACACAAGATTTATCCTGTGGTTCAGCGTCGCCACCAAGGCTGGCCTAAGTCCACGTTGTTGAGGTTTGCCACACAAGGCTTAGGCTTGCCCTTACCTCGTTCTCAAATTAAGAGAGTGAACTCTTGAAGTGAGGGGTGATTTCTTAGCTTCAATGAGATGGTTACAAACCTCCCGGGACTGCCACACAAGTTGGCAAGCTCCACGAGCGACGCTCTAGCTGGCTAGGAGCAAGCTCCAAGAGTAACGAATGCAATCCACTGGCTTGAACGCGAACCAAGTGCTCTAGGCGTTGAAGAACAGTTTGGGCTGCTCTCTAATGGAGTTTGGAGGCTCAATCTCTCAAAGGATTGGAGAGGAATCAAAGAGAGAAGCTTGAGGGGCTCCAATGGAGTTAGAGAGAGGTAGAGAGCTGCTGCTGTGAGCACTGAGGAAGGGAATGATCGAGATGACCGTTGGGGGCAGCAGGGAGAGGATAGAAATACTCCCTGCTGTCCAACGGTAACAAGTCCCGGCACTGCCGGACCGGTCCGACACTGCTGGACCGGTCCGACACTGCTGGATTTAAGCCCGGCACTGCTGGATCGCAGCACTCCTGCTCAGGGGAAGAGCACCGCTGCGCTGCCCAAAATTGCTCCGAATGAAAAACTATTTTGCAGGGAGTCTGGGCAAGGTATGAGAGGATGTTTGGTGGAATTTGAGAACTTGGTTGCACATTTAAGCATGCACATTGCATCCCCCTTTGTAGTACGACCTTTCCTAAACTCAAATTCAAAACATCAAATAATTTAAATGCTTTTGAGTCGGTCACCGCATCCTTTGATAATTTGGAGCTGCACCATTGAATGTATTGTCCTCATTCTTATAATACCTTGATCACGTGTTTGCAATCATCATTATCTCATCTCTTTGAGCAAACACACCTTAGAGCTTGTGACTTGAATCTTTCCAACACATATGAATTCAGCCCATGGCTTCAAGTCACTACCACTAATAAATTGATCATCAACATAAAATGACTCCTCATAGCTTGATTAGTACTTCGACTCAATGCAAGTACTCTCTTCTTCACCTTAGCCATAGTACCTTGGTCTCCTTGACCTTCACCTTTGCTTAGTACCTCGAAGTCCTTTCCTTGCTATCTTCACCCTATCAAGCCATACTCAAGTCACATCATATTAAGAACCGATTGAAAAACCATTTCTACAATATTGTGATCCTTGCTTGAATATCTTGTAGATATGAATGTTGAGATCAATAAAGCTTTGATATATGAGACTCCACATCAATATGGTCAAGCCAATTCACAATTCCTTAGATCCTCCTTATTTTGGCTTGACACTCCTATCACTCACTTCAATCTCTATCTTCAAACTTCTAGCTTGATCATATTAATGCAAAGTGATTCTCCAAATATTTGTTCATACAAGCAAACTAAAGTAGAGACCATATTATATCCAATATACATTGTATCCTTTGTCATTTGACCTTTGCTTGGTGTTTTCTCACTAATGCACTATTGATTCATTATTCAATCCTTGATCAGCACTAGACCACTATCCAACTCTTCTTGTTCATGTAAAGCAAGGCAATATAGAGACTAATCCATAACTATCAACTCATGTCTCATTTGCCATTGTCAAGTATGCTTTCTTTCACATGATACTATGATATCCCACAATATAGAAGTCATTTCATTGATTCCATTTGCATTGCTATCTTTTGCTTGAACTAGATTATTCCCATGATCTTCCAATACAACAATACACAATTTGACCTTCATTTCAACATTGTGTGGAACACCATCAAGTTTTATTTTCTTGTTTAACCTTTCATATACTTAGAAAACTTGTTAGACATTTAATTGTGTTGTCACTCAATTCACCAAAATCCACTAAAGGGCTAGATGCACTTTCAATCTCCCCCTTTTTGGTGATTGATGACAACACAATTAAAGCTTACAAGAGATTGATAAATGATAAGATTTTGGATCCTATGATATAGTGACCTCCCCCTAAATGTGTGCATTGAAGGGAATTAAAATATGGCCTCAAATGCCAAATGCACATATTTAAGAAGAAGTGTGAGAACTCTCCTATATCATAGCATCTGTGGGGTGCAAGGTGTCATCAAGATAAACGTGATGCTCATGACAGTTATACACAACAGAGATAATCAATACTGAAATTACACTGGGCGGCACTGCCGGACCTGTGGCAGTCAGCACAACTATCCTTGCACACACAACATATTTCTCCCCTTTACAAATCAATCTTTTTTTATACCCCCTTACACTTTTAATATTTCTCCCCCTTTGGCATTAATCTCCAAAAAGGACCTCTCTGCCAAAAGGAAGAAATCATGGTAGACAAGTGAGGGCAAGAGGTAGGTAGAAGTTTTAGCAGATAGGATTTCGTTTTTATATTTTCTACCAAACAAAGTATGCAACAAATTAAGTCAAGATTCTTGAGAAGTTAGCATATTTATCTCATACCTCACTTAGATGAAGTTTAAAACATGAGACAAACTCACGCCATCACCACAAGAGGTATCAATCAAATATCTAACTCATTCTCTAATCGTCACCACAAGAACAAACATATGGTGTGGCTCAAAGTATTGCATACACATACACAAACTAGCATGTAAGGGCCTAGATGCACAAAGGTAGTACAAGAGTTCATGGAGTGGTATACCTTTGTTCTAAGCCTCATAATCTCCATCATGATGATTATTTTGAATTTAGTGCTTTGATGGACTTGGAACTTGTTCAAGCAAAAAGATCTTATTTGTGCCCATCTCTCATCATCATCATCTTCAAGGAGATATCACAAACTTGTGCTTGATATCAATTGAAAGTCCATAGCTAGCTCTTGTTGTAATTTTAAGATACCAATTGAAGACATATTTCTTGATATACCAAATTAAAAGATTTTCCATCAATATCAATTGAAATATGATCTTCATAGTATGATACCAATTGAAGGAATCTTCCCAAGTTGGTACCAATTGGAATAGATGTTTCTATCTCATCATATCACATAGATGTCTCCTAATAAAGGCTTACAAAAACAAGAGATGACATTAAATTGCACAAGCTAGAGTTTCACAACTAGTGACCATTTTGGATGTGGAAGGCATGTAGATCACTAATTGCAAAACCTCATAACATAGACTAAGTTCCCCCTTTTTGATAGTGCATACATATATATGTGGAAGACAAGAACATATGCACTTTTGGTCTTTTAAGTCCAAACAAGGGAATTTAAGCTATATTATGGAGAGTAGCTACTAACAAGGTAAAATTGCAATCCAAATGAATATGAGAGACAACTTTACCAATTTGGATTGAGTTAGTGTAGCATACTCTTGAGAAACCCGTTCTCACCGAGAGACTATACAAATTCACTAGAAGAAAAGGTTAGTCTCAAAGACACAAAACATAGAATGAGCTCCCCCTTAATATATGCATCAAGTACTCGAATTACTTGTGAAAGGCATTTAGTTCAGCTTAAGAATTTAGAGGAATTCATCCTATATCTTGGTTAAGGCATGATAAAATTGGAACAATTGAACTTATGCCAAAGAGAACATACCACCACCAAGGTAGATATATCACCATATTAATATGACCATCATAAGTGAGAATTGATGATTTGGATGGCCATAGTTATCACTTGAAGTAATCTGGTGAAATAGAGCTTTCATGATCATCCAAGATCTATATTAGGTTCCTAGTTCTTTCTTTACCTAAAGCAACTCACATAGAGAGCAAAAAGGTAAAATTCATAAAACCTGCAAATTGTGAACTAGGAGTTACCACTTTTTGTTGATAAGATCCTGGGTAATCAATGAGATGGATCATGAGCACTTAAAGAGCTATAGAGTGGATAACTAACAATGAAAGTCCACAAATCAGTTATTTCTCTCCAACTCATTTACAACTGGTTCCACTAAGGATTGGGGCATTCAACACTAAACCAGAAGCTCTTGGTTTATAAAGACCAAGAACACCTAGAATAATCTTTGGAGCACACAAAGGTTCCAGATGAGTCATCCATTCTCCTCTGGTGTTCTTCTATTTCCAATGTGTGAGACTACTCATGATGAACTTGGATGAAACCCTTAGTCCCACAAGATATTAGCTAAATTTGTGCATACAAAGGTACACAAAGTACACTCATGCATACCAATGATCCTAGGGTCAAGGGAGAAGTTTATACTTCATTCCAACTGAATTCAATCTCCTTCAAGCAGCTTGCAATTCAATTCCAAACACTGAGTTTTCAGATTCTGCCTTCATTGGAGAAAAATCCATATATCTCAGACCACTTATCCAATGAGCATGAAATTTGGTATAGATGTGTATGTATGAGTCCTCTGTCTGCTGTGAAAATTTCAGCTCATTTTGACTCCATTTGATTAGACAAATCTATTTTCTACCAACTGCTAAAGTCTGAAACTCACCCAATTTTCAGATTATGTCCACCTTAGAGAAGACTTCATATCTCTCAGAATATTGATCCACTATTTATGAAATTTGGTAGAGATATGGATATGCATGTTCTTTAACTGCTGTATAAATTTAAGCCCAATCTTACATCATTTGAGAAGTCAAATATATTTTCTATCTAAACTGCTCAAGTCTAAAACTGCACTGCTGAGACTGACAGAAATCAACTCAAAACTGATTTTCTTCTAAACCAATCTTCATGTAAACTGTACAACAGCAAGTAATAGATATATATATCATGCTCACAAAGTTTCAGGTCAATTCATCAATATTTGAATCTCCAAATCTATGTTTGAAGGCAACTGCTCAAATCTGAAACTGCACTGTTAAGGCTGACAGATACCAACTGAAAAGTGACTTTCTTGTAAACCAATATCCATGTCAACTATACAGCAGCAACTAATAGATATATATATCATGCTTACAAAGTTTCAGGTGAATTCATTAGTGTTTCAATGTCCAAATTCATTCTTGAAGGCAGTCAACTCAGATTTAATTTTTCTGGACAGATTTGATGATTTTCTATTTTTCTCTACTTCTTGTCCAATATTGAGGTGAATTTGGTTGAGAATACTCACAAGATGTTATTTCCATTCAGTCCTCTTATCAATGCTTGTAATCTTGTGAATTCTTCAAACATAGTTTATCTAAATCAACCTCTTCTTACTTTAGGTGAAGAGCAACATTTAGGCTTGTGATTCATCCAGTTCAAGCACAACCTCTTGTTCTTGATTTTCTATAAACAAGCTGTTGACACCATTTTTTGGCATATGTCAAATGAACTAAGGACTTGCATTGATCGGTAGCTGTTTTCTATCGGCATCGGTAGGTTGTCGGTTAACGTTACCGATGAGAATGGATTTTGCAAATGAAGATAAGTTTGTTGATGGAAGTTGAACGACAGCAGAATTGTTGCCGATAAGGATATTGCCGATAAGGATGTTGCCGATGGAAGTGAAGAATGGCCAATTGGGGATATTACCGATAAAGAGATGATGCCGATGAGCACAGGATGACGTGGCGGCTGATTGTCAGCAGAGGATTGCCGATGACAATAGAAAGAAGTTGTGGATTGAACAGTCTGCTGATTGAAACTTTTATCAAGGAAAAACCATAAGGAAACTGGTGATCCCATACCAGTGTTGTTATAGAAGTTTGAGTTCGACTCTTGCATGAGTCATTTATTTCCTTAGAAATAGAGGTATTTGTTTAGGAAAATATCATTGTCCGACTCCTGCGTGAGTCAGTTGTTTCCTTAAAGATAAGAGTTTTGTTTAGGAAAGATATGGGTCGTGTCTGTGTACAACTCCTTTTGCTGGGGTATAAATATGTACCTAGGGGTCGTGAGAAAAGATATCAATCATACAATCAATACAAATCAATTACTCTTATTTACTTTTACTGCAATTTACCCTTTATTGCATTAGTCTTAGTTTATCTACGAGTTCTTCAAGCTTTGACGGGCTGCATCTCCTTGATCTCCGTCAAATCCTTGCAAGTTCCACGTGGGAGTAATCTGAGCTTTGACATCTGGGCGCATCGCTGTTGTCTCGTTTAGCTCTGCTCTAGTTATCCTGATCAAGTCTGAGTCTTGACATCTGGGCGTATCGCTGTTGTCTTGTTCAAATCTTGTTCTAGTTATCGTCCTTGTCGATTAACTGGTCAAATCGACTGGCACACCTTTGGATACCAAATTCGGGTAATAGCCCAAGGTGTTCGCAGATCCTGACACTTTTTGTGTCAACACCTCTTTTGGCACACCCAGTGGGACCAATTATACATCTATCATGGGTGATCATACTGACGTCAATCAGAGGAACGTCATCGAAGTCTCCGAAGCCGATCTAAAAGATGATTAGAAACTGGCTATGGAGCGGGCTATGGAAGAGTACAAGCAATTGTATCTGAAGTCCTTCAGCCTAAGCAGGAGCGGCGAAGCCATCTAGAAGCAAGATCCGCCGTTACCGCGGCAGGTCACGTTTGATGCCAATCCTAGTAAGTTGCAAGAGATGGTTAATTCTGCCTTAAATCAAGCATTAATTAGCCACTCCAGTGTGCTGTCCAATACTATGTACAATGCTGCCATGCAATCTTTCAAAGAAGGACAAGCACCCCAGTATGTTGGTCTAATGTATCATCAACCTGGATCGGCATCTGTAAATCCATCGGCAGCCCCAATGGCATCTTCCACTCCCGTGGATCCATCTGCCGATGTGACTACACCACCAAGGCCAAGTCTTGAAAGCGTCACCAAGCTTAGTGCAGATCCAGTGGTATCGGCAATGTCGGGACCTGCTGTCCAGAATCATCCAGCTCCCGTCAACTGGTGGGGATACGGTATGCCTTCAAATCCATCTGCTAGTTCCAATCTGGTGCAGGGAGACAATTCAGCTTGGAACGGCTCCATGGCATCGGCAATGCAATCACAACCGATGGTTCCTATGATGCATTACTCTACGTCTTCTCCAACTGTGCAAACGCCATCAGAAGATCTCCAAGTGGTGATTCCTAAATCACCTTTGATGCCACCATCGGCAAACTCCGTACCGATGCAACACAGTATAGCAACTAGAAGTCAACCTATGGTGGTAAATCCTCAAGCCGGAGTACTAACACATCAAGGTAACCAATTTGTTGATTACTCTAAGGTGCAGGAGCAGCAGGCGCCAGTCAGTTATCAGCCATCGGTAAGTCACATGCCAATGATTTATAATCCTGGATGGATCAATCAGCTGCCGGTTCAACAGCCTAGCGTGCTAATGTATCAGTATGGAAGTCCAGCAAACACTCAGAGTGGAGCATCGGTACAACAACCGATGAATATGATGACACAACATAACCTAGTAAATGTGCAAAATTATCCATAGGTAAGTCAGCCGATGCATAATGTCCAGATGACTGGTGCTGCACCCGTGACCGTTACTCCGCATCATCTTCTACCAAGACCTGAAGGGGTGCATCAGCCGGCTCCACCAGTCAACAATCAGCTAATGAGTCGGCAAGAGCAGGATGCATATTGGACCGATAAGATTGCCGAAGTGATGAAAGAGCAATTCGGCATTAAACACAAGGTTAATACATATTCTTATCGGACGCCATATCCTCCGGCATATGACCTAATTCCCCTCCCAAATCGGTACAAGGTTCCTGATTTTACTAAATTCTCTGGCCAAGATGACACGTCAACGATGGAGCACATCAACCGCTTCATTATCCAGTGTGGAGAAGCTGTTAATAGGGAAGAGCTGAGGGTGAGATTGTTCTCAGCATCATTGTCTGGATCGGCGTTCACGTGGTTTATATCATTGCCTCCAAACTCTGTAATCACATGGGCCGATCTGGAGAGGCAGTTTCATAAATACTTCTTCGTTGGCATACATGAAAAGAAGATTACCGATTTGGTTAAGATGAGACAACATAATGATGAATCAGTGGAGAGCTTTGTCCAAAGGCTGCGATACACAAAGAACAAGTGCTACAACTTGATGCTTGATGATCGGCAATTGGCAGATTTGGCCTTCCAAGGATTACTGCCGCACATCAAAGATAAGTATGCGTCTCAAGAGTTCGAAAGTCCAAGCCACCTTGTGTAGAGAATTGTCAATCAAGATGTCAAGACTTTTGAGCCTAGAAAAACTTGGAATAAAAAGGTGACCTTCATTGAGCAAGAAGAGGATTCCGATGAAGAGCTAAGCATCGGCGTGGCCGAATGGGTGAAAGACAAGAAATTTGTGTCTTGTCCGTTTGGCCAGAAGGAAGTTGAAAGATTCACCTTTGATATCAACAAGGCCGATAGGATGTTTGACTTATTACTTCAAGAAGGGCGGATCAAGTTGACACCTAACCAAGTAATTCCATCGGCCGAAGAGCTCAGAAAGATCAGGTATTGCAAGTGGCACAATGCGACTTCGCATAGTACCAATGACTGCAAAGTATTCAGGCAGCAGTTGCAGTCAGAAATTGAATCTGGACGAATTAAATTTGAAAATTCTAAACCCGAGAAACCGATGAAGATTGATCAGCACCCGTTTCCAAATAATATGGTGAAAACTAGTGGAAAAACTAAAGTGCTGACATCGGAAGCTGCTAGGAAGAATGCATCGGTGGATCCTGGCCATCAAGTAGCTGAGCGTGACGAGAGGAGGTTTGCCGATGACATAAAGGGCAAGAAAGTTGGCGATGAAGGTAGCAATGCCAAGAGGGCTCCTGGTGTTATAATCACGCATAAGCAGCCAAGACAAGAGTATCAGCAATCGCAAGGGGAGCGACATCGGCAGGAAGAAGAGCACCAAGAGTGGCTTCGGTATAGGGACCACTGGAAGTGTCCCTTCTTCGTTCTCTGCTGGGAAGAAGGCATCAAGCTACCTACTGCCGATAATTGTCCTAAATGCAATGGGTATTACCCTGCCGATCGGTTAGAAAAGAAGCCTTGTTTTGACAATCGGACATCCAGGTATGCTAGACCGCTCAGAGAAAAGAAGTCGGCACATGATCGACTGGAGGGGCAAGCTCAGCGCGCATAACAGGCTTGGCAGGCGTATTGGTCAAGAGGAGCTTGAGGAGATGGCCAATGCAAGAGTGCCCGACGAAGAAATATTCTCCAGAGATCCAAACATAAGGAGTGGTGCCGATGCAAGCAGTGAGAGGCAGCACCAGCCTATTTGGAAAACCAAGCTTCCTCAATGGTGCCCTAAGGGTCTGACGAAGACTCAAAAAAGGAGAATCCAGTGTGAACGCCAAAGTGACTTATATGATAGTGAAAATCCTTCAAGGGAAAAGCAGTGGAGGCCAAAGCGCAAGGACAGGGATCCATCGGCAGAAATCAATATGGTCGTCATATTACCAATGGAGTTCATGGCACCTATCAGCGACGAAGAAGAGGCTGCTGAAATGGCGCAATTGGTGTTGGATCCGATGGCAGCTGTCTTTGAGAAGCCTGCCGATGATGAAAGGCAGCACCTAAGGGCCCTGTTTGTTAAGGGCAAAGTAGATGGACAGCCTGTAACGAAGATGCTGGTGGATGGTGGGGCATCAATCAATATAATGTCGTATGTCATGTTCAGGAAGCTTGGGAAAGGTGATCAAGACTTAGTCAAAACGGACATGAAGCTCAAAGACTTTGAAGGTAATGTGTCACCAGCTATGGGAGCCGTATGTGTTGAATTTACCATCGATAGTAAGACCTTGTCGACGACGTTCTTCGTGATTAGTGGCAAAGGCACCTACAACTTGCTCCTAGGAAGGGATTGGATCCACGCCAATTGCTGCATCCCTTCCACGATGCACCAAAGTCTTGTGCAATGGGTCGGGGACAAGATTGAAGTCGTACGAAGTGAGGCCCCATCGATTGTTGCATCGGCAGAATCGGAAACTTATGAGCAAACTAGGTGCATATTAGGTGAAGCTTGGGACATGGAGTTCCTCAAAGTTGCCGATTACCGCATTACACCGATCCAAGCAGTCGGTCCTGAAGAAGAGTTTTAATGGATCGATTCGCCGATGATGGAAAACTGGGACAGGGGTTCACATCGGTTGATGATTTAATAAAGGTAGATATCGGCGATGGTAGTAAGCATAGGCCTACTTTTATTAGTGTTAAGTTAGATTCCCGATGTAAGCAACAATTGATTGACTTATTAAAAGAATATAAAGATTGTTTTGCTTGGGATTATACGGAGATGCCTGGTTTAGACCAATCAATAGTCGAACATCGGTTGCCTATCAAATCTGGTTTCCAACCACATCGGCAACCTGCGTGCCGATGTAATCCTATGGTGTTGCCTGACATTAAAGCTGAAATTACAAAGTTAATTGAAGCTGGGTTTATTCGGCAATGTCGATATGCCGATTGGATTTCTAATGTGGTTCCTGTGTATAAGAAGAATGGAAAACTTCGTATTTGTATTGATTTCAGGAATCTCAACAAGGCTACACCGATGGATGGTTACCCGATGCCCGTTGCCGATCTGTTGATTGATGCTGCTGCTGGACATCAAATCATTAGCTTCATGGATGGTAATGCTGGATATAATCAGATATTCATGGCTGAAGAAGACATATCCAAGACTGCTTTTAGATGTCCAGGTCATGTCGGTTTATTTGAGTGGGTTGTCATGACTTTTGGCTTGAAGAATGTCGGTGCTACTTATCAAAGAGCAATAAATTTTATCTTTCATAAGTACATCGGCACGATAGTCGAAATCTATATTGATGATGTGGTGATTAAATCTGGAAATTTTGAAAAGCATCTTACCGATTTGCGAAAAATCTTGGAATGCATAAGGGAACATGGGTTGAAGATGAATCCTAACAAGTGTGCATTTGGTGTATTGGCAGGCTAGTTTCTGGGTTTTATGGTGCATTAGAGAGGCATTGAGATCGGTAGAAAATCTATTGATGCAATTAATAAGGTGGTTGCCCCTACAAACAAGACTAAACTGCAATCCTTGATCAGCAAGATTAATTTCATTAGAAGATTTATATCCAACTTATCTGGTAAGATTAAATCTTTTAGTCCATTGTTAAAGCTGAAAGCCGATCAAGAGTTTACATGGAAAGAAGAACAACAGTTAGCCTTGGAGGAGATCAAGAAATATTTGGTGAACCCTCCAGTCTTGGTTCCACCTCAACACGGGAAATCTTTCAGATTGTATCCGTCTGCCGATGACAGTGTTATCGGGTCAACCTTGATTCAAGAATTTGAAGGGAAAGAACATATGATTTATTATCTAAGCAGAAGGCTGGTAGATGCTGAAGCCAGGTATTCAGCCATAGAAAGATTATGTTTATGCTTATATTTCTCTTGCATAAAATTAAGGCATTATTTATTATCAGCTGAATGCACTGTTATCTGCAAAGATGATGTGGTTAAGTATATGCTGTCGATGCCAATATTAAGTGGGAGAATCGGAAAATGAATTCTAGCACTTTCAGAGTTTGATCTGAAGTATGAATCGGCTAAGGCAGTTAAGGGTCAGGTGATGGCCGATTTCGTTACTCAGCATTGCAGTGTAATAGGTTCTGTAGAAATTGCTCCTTGGACTTTGTTCTTTGATGGGTCTACATGCAAGGAAGGGGAAGGTATCGGTATTGTTTTAATCTCACCCCGTGGACGGAAATATGAAATTTCACTGCCGATTGTTGCTACCTCAACAAACAATCAGGCTCTGATAAAGGGGTTGGAGTTACTCAGGGAGGTACGTGCCGATGCTGTTGAAATCTTCGGTGATTCCATGTTAGTGATTAACCAATTGATTGGAACATATGAGTGCCGAAGTGAAGCTTTAATTGCAACCCATGAAAAGTGTTTGCAGTTATTAAAAGAATTCAAAGAGTACCGCCTAGAACATATTCCTAGGTTGCATAATGAAGAGGCCAATCGGTTAGCACAGAATGCTTCAGGATATCAGCCGATTCAAGAAGTCATGATATCGGTAATGGTTGCCGATGCCTGGAGAAAAGAAATTGCTGATTACTTAAGAGATCCATCTAAGAAGGTTGAAAGGCGTCTAAGGTTTCAAGCCACCAAGTATGTGCTCCTTGACGATAAATTGTATTATCAGACAATGGATGGAGTTTTGCTCAGATGCCTTAGTAGAGAAGAGTCAAAATAGTTGATGGGCGAGATTCATGAAGGTGTGTGTGGAGCACATCAATCGGCGTTCAAGATGAAGTGGATGATTAGGCGGAATGGATATTATTGGCCGACAATTCTTGAAGATTGCTTCAACTATTTTAGAGGGTGTCAGGATTGTTAGAAGTTTGGTAATGTCCAGAGGGCACCTGCATCGGCAATGAATCCTATAATCAAGCCTTGGCCGTTTAGAGGATGGGCTATTGATCTCATTGGCCAGATTTATCCGCCGTCAAGCAAGGGGCATAAGTTTATACTTGTTGCTACCGATTACTTCACGAAATGGGTTGAGGCAATTCCTTTGAAGAAGGTGACATCGGCAAACATGGTAGATTTTGTAAAAGAACATATTGTTTACCGATTTGGTATTCCTCAAACTATTACCACCGATCAAGGAACCATGTTCACATCGGGAGAGTTTGATGAGTTTGCTGCTAGTATGGGGTTCAAGGTATTGAATTCTTCTCCTTATTATGCCCAAGCTAACGGTCAGACCGAAGCGACTAATAAAGGAGTTATTAAGCTTATCAAACGCAAGGTTGAAGAAAACCCTAGAAGGTGGCATATAGTGTTAAATGAAGCCCTATGGTCGTATCGGATGGCGTGTCATGGTGCAACCAAAGTTTCGCCGTATCAGTTAGTCTATGGACACGATGTTATCCTACCTTGGGAAGTTAAAAGTGGTTCTAGGTGATTGTTTTCTCAGGATCAATTGACAGCCGATCAGTATGATACTCTTATGAAGGATGAGTTGGAAGACTTAGCAAGTCATCGGTTGAGGGCTTTGATCAGCATTGAGGAAAATAAGAAAAGGGTTGCCAGATGGTATGACAAAAGGGTAAAGGTGAAAAAATTTGCCGATGGCGATCTGGTGTGGAAATTGATTTTACCGATTGGGACTAAGAGTTCTAAGTATGGAAAATGGTCTCCTAATTGGGAGGGTCCATTTCGGATAAATCAATCTGTTCCTGGTAATGCATATATTTTGGAAACCCTTGAAGGGGTTGCGTTTCCCAGAGCAATCAACGGTAAATACTTGAAGAAATACTACCCTAGTATTTGGGTGGATGCGTAGAATACCCGTTTGAATGCCGATGGAAGAAAAAGTTATCGGTAAAAAGCGTACTGGCATTATATTACAAGCAAAATCAAGTATCAGTATTACACTTGCCGATACAATGGATTGTAACAAAATTACAACAAGGATTAAATAGCTGATGTCGCACACAGGCGAATTTGCTCTATTTCTTCAATCTCCTTGGCATTGTCATCGGCGGATCCTTCTATTGGCTTGATCTTTTTCTTCATCCGGAGGGCTTGACGTGCGTCGACATCTCTTTCTTGTTGTAAAGCTTGGATGACGCCTGGAAGTTCAGACTTCTGTTGATTGGCTGTGATCAAGGCTTCCTCAACCTGTTTCAGCTCTGCTAATAGTTGTTCCTTCTTTGCCGATAGATGGGCGATGTCTTGATCAAGCTCCACACCAGAAGTTTCTACGCAACCTATGTCCTTGTGTTTTTCATTGGCAGATCGCTTGAATTGAAGCATTCTCTCTTCAAGTTCTGATTGAGCAGTCCTATCGGTTATACGACGAGAGAGCCTTTGATATTGGAGTTGCTTGCTTTCAAGAAACGCTGCCTGGAAGAGAGTTTCTTCTATATCAGCAGATAGATGACCTTGAATGTCTTTGAAAGCTATCTTTACTGCCGTGGAGTCTTGGACAAGGTGAGATGTATCTTGTTGCAGTAAAGATAGCGGTGCTTCAAGCTTGAGTTTAACTTCTGCCGATAGAGATGGAGCAGAGCATTCTTCGTCTTCGTCTTCATCGGGAAGGTTGACGGCGAAAGAGAACAAGCTATTCGCTGGAGCAGAGCCTTCTTCGTCTTCATCTTCATCGGGGAGATTGACGGCAAAGGAGAACAAGCTATTCAGAGAGTCTTGGGCCTGAAAAGGAAGAAGATTAGGGCTTGCCAATTATAAGTTTATGTTATGGGTTTTATGACAGTCGGCTTACCATCTTGAAGCGGATTTCTTGCCTGGGACTTGGGAAGGCAGCTGGCGTAGTGTAGTCTTGAAGATCGGCAGCGGTTGCCGATGAACTTGCCTCCACGGGAGGAACGATTGGTGCTGATGGTGCTGTTGTTGGTGCTGCCTCTGCTGTGGTGGCTGGTTCCTGTGGCGATGTTGCCGTCCTCTGGTCAGGAGTTTCATTCAGTGTAGGTGCTGGTACCGATGCCGATGTTGTTGCAGCTGGTTCCTGCAGTGGTGGTATTGTTCCCTGGTCAGGAGTTTCGTCCATCGGCTGCTCAGGAATGGACGCCGACGGTGGTTCTGCTGTTGGTGCGTCAACAGCTGGTGATGCAACTGGAGTTGGTGGTGTAGATGGAGTGGCTAGACTTAGACGTCTTTTCTTCTTCGGGGCAGCAGTAGGTGAGCCGGCGCGTTTCGGCTGCGAAGCTTGGGGGGCATCGGCAGCATGAGTTGGAGAAGTTTGTACATTCGGAGCAGCTGCCGATGATCTCGTTGCCTGTAAAAATATTTGGTGCAAGTGAAATGAAGTGAATGTTGCCGATGAGAGTTTATAATTGGTATAAGTGAAATAAAAAACTTACTGCAAAAGCTCGCGCCAAGATGGCAGCAGCAGCCGATGGAGTAGCGATGGTCTTTGCAGGTGTCGCTTTAGGCTTGAGGGTAACCTTAGGTACCCTTTGAGGTGTGAAAGCAGCCAGTGTAGGAGCCTTGTTGCCAATGATTGATGTGGGGCTCATTATTCGAAGATTGAAGTGCTTGCCGCTCTTGCTCGTTTGGGGGATTGGATCATCAACCTGTTAAAAGAAGAGGGTCAGTTGCCGATAGTAGAAAATAATGAGAAATGCATTAGATTTAAGAACTTACTACATCATCGGGAATGATGTGATCGGTGTCAATCAAATGGCGATAGTAGTGCGATGATTTGGCGAACAGTTGGCTTCTCCATTCTTGCCACCAAGATTTGTATAACTCTGTCATAAAAGATGTTGGTGCCTAGGAGGATAGGTCGATGTTTGATGTATCGGCATGGGGAGAAAGGTTGACAATCATGTTCCAATCCATGGCACTGGAGATAATTTCTCTTGGCTTTATCACATTGGCGAAGCTGAGTTTGATCGGTAATTGGCCGAATGCTAGCTGCCTTGCTGCTGCCGATGGATAATGGAACTCATAAGATGGAGGAGAGTTCTTCCCGGTTCCAAAGATGTTGATTGGAATGGCTCGGAGAACAATGCTGGCCTTCATGATTGTTTCGTTCTGTGGCACGTTCCAATCGGTAAGGTTGAATAACAACATGAATCGGTTGTTCTCATCAACATAAGGCCACCAAAGCCGTTCTGCGACGGGGATTCCATTATAAAGCTTTTGGAAGAACCTACCAAATTGATCTGCATTGGCATCAATTCCTGGTAGCACTATGATAGCCTCCCCAAAATTGAGTGGGGGATGAGTTGCCGATTCATCATCATTAAATACATAGTCCTCCGATATGTCCCTTGGAAACTACTGAGTGAATAAGTCAAATTGGAGGACCTTATACATGTGTGCGTTCAACCACATATTTATAAACCACCAAGGACCTCCAAGGTTGCCGATGGACTCACCTAGCAATAGCTTCCTGTATACTTGGTGCAGGAGGTGGTATACCGATCCAAGGAGGTATCGGCCGAGAGGAAGCTTTGTTCCATCGGCCAGGAGCTCTGCTGCAGGAAGGTACATGGTGGTAGGTCCAACTGTTCTGCCACAGAAGATAAACTTTTCTAACCACATGTTAAAGAAGGTGGCATGTTCTCTCCGACCTACCGATCCAGTCTTCTGGTTCTCTCGAATGTATCTAGTCCAACCGCCGATATTGCGTGTATTCACTTTATATTCAGCTTTCCTACCAAAAAGGTTGGAGGGATCAGCAGAAGAAACATCAAGGCCGGTAAGCATATGCACATCGACAAGGGTGGGAGTAGCTGGTCCGTGTCGGAACAAGAAGGCATTCATTATGTCGGACCAGAAATAAGCAGCAGCCATCATCATATTCTCATTCTTTGCCATATCGACAATAGAGAGTCTAATGCATTGATCTAGATTGCGCTCTGCCCAGTAAACTTGTTGTGTTTTGATTATTCTGAGGTACCAGTTCTTCCATCCCTTGGTGGGTTTGGGCCATGAACGGAAAACATCTTTCCATAACCCTAGGCTAAAGCACTCGGATCTGAGAGGAATGCAGTTGGTCTCCGCATTAATTAGATTGGTGGGATCAGGGTTTCCCATTGGGCCTAGGCAGTTAAAGTTGGATTGTTCAATGGGGATTACTACCTTGTTGTACATTTCCTAGGTTTCGGAAAAAATCAGAGAAAGAAAGGGGAAAAAAGATTATGAAATTGGTGTGGAAAAGAAACTTGCAGAAGATGAAGCGAGAAGAGAGCGAATTTACTTTGGGGACTTCGAAGTTGATCGCCATTGAGGCTGTTCGTGCTCTGCTTGAGGAAGTCGCCGTCGCTTGAGTTCATAGAACTGTTCTTCAGAGCCGTCGCCGAGGTTGAAGATGAGGGCAAATGAAAGTGAATGCAGGCTCAGGGTAAAAAACAGATTGGATAGTGGTAACTTTTATAAACCTAGTCAGGGGTATTTTTGGAGTTTTTTTTTCACACTGAACAGGAATATGGAAGGGTATGCAATAGGTATGCGTAACTATCAAGGAGATGTGATTGGGCTTGCAACTGTCCACACTACAGTCGCGGAATTTTATTGATAAATTGCGATTTTTACGCGTGGTAATTGAGGAGGTCGTGCGAGTATCCTGGAGGGAAAGGTTACAGTAGAGAAAATTTCGGCGCGTAAAATATTCTACACTCCGAAATTGGGGGGCATGTGTTGACACCGTTTTTCGGCATATGTCAAATGAACTAAGGACTTGCATTGATCAGTAGCTATTTTCTATTGGCATCGGTAGGTTATCGGTTAACGTTACGATGAGAATGAATTCTACAAATGAAGATAAGTTTATTGATGGAAGCTGAACGACAGCAGAATTGTTGCCGATAAGGATATTGCCGATAAGGATGTTGCCGATGGAAGTGAAGAATGACCGATTGGGGATATTACCGATAAAGAGATGATGCCGATGAGCACAGGATGACGTGGCGGCTGATTGTCAGCAGAGGATTGCCGATGGCAATAGAAAGAAGTTGTGGATTGAAGAGTCTGCCGATTGAAAATTTCATCGAGGAAAAAACATAAGGAAACTGGTGATCCCATACCAGTGTTGTTATAGAAGTTTGAGTTCGACTCTTGTATTAGTCATTTATTTCCTTAGAAATAGAGGTATTTGTTTAGGAAAATGTCATTGTCCGACTCCTGCGTGAGTCAGTTGTTTCCTTAAAGATAAGAGTTTTGTTTAGGAAAGATATGGGTCGTGTCTGTGTACAACTCCTTTTGCTGGGGTATAAATATGTACCTAGGGGTCGTGAGAAAAGATATCAATCATACAATCAATACAAATCAATTACTCTTATTTACTTTTACTGCAATTTACCCTTTTATTGCATTAGTCTTAGTTTATCTATGAGTTCTTCAAGCTTCGACGGGCTGCATCTCCTTGATCTCCGTCAAATCCTTGCAAGTTCCACGTGGGAGTAATCTGAGCTTTGACATCCGGGCGCATCGCTGTTGTCTCGTTCAGCTCTGCTCTAGTTATCCTGATCAAGTCTGAGTCTTGACATCTGGGCGTATCGCCGTTGTCTTTCTCAAATCTTGTTCTAGTTATCGTCCTTGTCGATTAACTGGTCAAATCGACTGGCACACCTTTGGATATCGAATTCGGGTAATAGCCCAAGGTGTTCGCAGATCCTGACGCTTTTTGTGTCAACACAAGCTCAAATACAAGAGGTCATTAGTAACACAAGCACTAGTTTCTCATTTAGTAACCCTTTATGTGTGGATGACAAGTAGGCTACCAAAATAGAGAAACCTCATAACATGGATTAAATCTCCCTCAAAGCCTCATGCACACCCTTTTAGTGGAATAGAAATGTGAATGTGCATGGTTGGTCAATTAAGTCCAAAGGGTAGGTTTAATCCATATTATGGTGAATGTCTAACATAGACAAATCAACTCCAAATTAACTAGAGAGAGAGTACTTCACATAGTTTTGGATTGATGACCTCCTATGATAGAACACTCCATTTGACAAATACATTCTCAATTAGCTAGTGAGACTACACAAATATCACTTAGAGAGAAAGGTTAGTCTCACAACACTAGTCATAGGGTGAAGTCCATTTTTATAAGTGCTCTGAGTATTTGAATTTCTCATATAGCACTTTATTCAATTAAGAACTTAGGATTTCACTCTATGTCTAGGTCATGGCAACAAAAGGATAATCAAATTTAAATATGCTAAGAAATACTTACAACCATTAGAGCATGTAGATGGCCATAATATGAGAATGAGATTTTGCCAATCTACCATATGACAAGAATCCATTAAGTAGAGAGTTCTTGAATTGTGAGTGATAAGTGTCTCTACTTGACTTGAGCTTGATTCTTAATTCTTGGCCTTCTTGAAATTTACTTGTATTCTTCAATGTGAGTCAAGTATTTGAATCCCTCAAACCAACTCAAAGTATGCTTTCGTCATCTTGAAATTCTTGGTTTGAAGTCCACAAAGGAAACTCAAGTCATATGTTACTTGGTGTGGATGATCGATTCAATTCTAATCATATTCTTCTTCCATGACCAGCAACCAATATATATAACCTCAAGTGTTTTATTTCCCTAAGTGGCTACACAAGACACAAAGGAGTAAAATGTGAAAATAACATGCACTTGAGATTTAGTTGTTACAACCCTTATTTATGTAATGGATGAGGTGGTCTTTTCATCTTCACATTTCTGATGATCATGATGTAGGCTTCATCCATGGTTTGGATTGATCTCAGCTGCTACTGAGGTAGGAGGTGCGGCACTGCCGCCCATAGGTGCGTCACTGCCGCCCTGCTGATTTCTAGCAGGTGTGTGTGCTACACTTCTTCATAGAGTATGTCAGCGGAAATTTGGTGCAGCAGCATCTTAGTGATCTCCTGTCTCTATATTTCATAACCTACAACACAATAAGAACTTGCTCTACTAGAGAGCCATTAAAAGCATCATATGGAAAGTGAATTATTTACTAGAATATTCTAGCCACTCTACTCATTCACAAACATACACATATTTGTGAATTTGCTAGAGACTACACAAGTCAAGTGGCTAGCTAGTAAGGGTTAGATACTAGTTACCAAGGTGAATATGAAGTTTGAAATATTTCCATAAATCCATCTTCGGGTCAACCATATAAGAAGGACAATATGAATTGGTTGATAGCTTGAGTGAATATTTTCAATCAACTTGCTCAAGCACCCCGAAGCTTCATATCACCTTCAAGTACCTATAATACTTTAAGCACAATTTGGTACTCATACCAAGATGGGTCCATCAAGGTTAGTCACCATAGACTTAGGCACCCAAATGGCCTTTGTTCTAGCATGTGGTGAACCAATCACCTTTCTAGCACAAGTGTCATTTTTGGGCCTCCTAAGCAAACTTACATCAAATGAAGAGTTTAGCTTAAGAGTGTTACCCATGGGACAATCCTTACCAAAATGTCCCTTTGTTCTACAAGTGTAGCATAGGCGGCTCTTGTTCTTGTTGTCCTTCTTTTCTTGCCTTTTGCTTGCTACCTTGCTAGTAAGCCTCTTTCTTGATGATTCCAAGCTTTCATCATTCATATAGGGGCATGATGCAATTTCATGTCCCTTCTCATTGCATCCATAACACTTCCTATTGCTTATACTTGTGTTCTTCTTTGAAAGTGTTGCTTGGTCATCAACCTTGTTGGAACACATAGAGGCATTGTGTCCAAAGTTGGAGCACTTAACATGAGCCACCTTTTTCTTCTCTTGAATCTTGCTCATGCCCTTCTCTTCTTTCTTCATAGTGCAATCTCTCACATGGTGACCCTCTTTCTTGCACTTGAAGCAAGTGATGAAAACCTTCTTTGGTTTATGAGGTTCTTGCTTTGGCTTGGAGACCTTCTTCTTGAGATTGACTTGAGCAGGGGTAGAAGTGGTATCCTTCCCTTTTCTGTGGGGAGCAGCACTGCCGCCCTTAGGAGGCTATGCTGCTTGGGGCTGCTGTTGTGCCACCATCTGTGCAGGCTGATCTGTACCAACTTTACCCTTGCAATGAATCAATTCTCTTCTTAGTCTCTCAATCTCTTCCTTGAGTTGTTCATTTTCTTTTGTGACAGAGTCATCACAAATTTCTACATATACATGCTCAACGGAAGGTTGGCTTACTTGAGAGCAACAATTGTTAGCACATGATAAAATAGATTGAACTTGTGTACATGTGCATTTGTGGGTGTGAGGTTGATATGATTTTACTGCTGTTATCATAACCTCATGAGCAATATCTAGCATGATATGAGAATCCATAATCTTCTCATGAGAGCACAATAGCTCATCATGACTTTCTTGCAAAGTCTCATTCTTGCTAGTGAACCTTTCCACTTTCTCCTTAAGCATATAATTCTCATCTTCTAATTGAGCAACACAAGATAGAGAGTTAATAGTACAAGTTTGCTCAATTGACAAGTTTTCATACCTTTCCACCAAACTAGCATGAGAGCACTTAAGCTTTTCATGCTTATTGGTCAACTTCTCCAAGCATTTGATCTTTTCAACAAGAAAGTCTTCTTGCCTATGAAGTGTTCCTTCTTGCTCATTTATTTTCTCCATGAGCTTGAGCATCAACAACTTATCTTTCTTGCTTAGTCGAGCAATGTGTTGAGTTATCTCATCATCATCACTTCCATCTTCACTCTCACTCTTACTTGTCACATTCTTCTCTTTCTTTGCCATAAGACTCACATGAGAAGTGACATAGAGAGTTGAGCTTCTTGGTGAGGTGGATTCATCATTTGGCCTCCACCGATCATGAGCTTCTTCTTCCTTCAATATGTTAGTCTCACAAGAACTATAGGAAGTAGAAGTACCACATGTAAGAGCAATGTCCTCACCAACAATTTTATTACTTTCCATTAAGTCATATGTCGGAGAGAAGGTGGATGTGGCATGATCACTTAGAGCTTTTGCGAGAATCACTTGAGCATCTACATGTGTTGGTGAAGTTGAGCACTCCTCAAGTGAATTCTCCAATGTGAGCAACTTCTCATCACATTTGGATTTACCATATCTTTCTTTGAGCATGGTCCAAATGATATGAGCATCACTAAGTGGTTCATCATCTCCAAATATGACAACATCAAGAACATCTTCACTCAAAGCACTAAATAAGACATTAGTAGCTTGAGCATTGTATTGTAAGAATTTCATTTCCTCTCTAGATAGATAATCCAAATCATCACTAGGAGGTGAAATGCTCACATCTACAATCTGCTCTATATGAGGACCCATGGTCCTAAAAACATCAAGTACATGAGCAGACCAAGATGCATAATTTGAGCCATCTAAAAGTAGAAGTTCTAGAGATACCTCCCCACCTGTCGACATCATTCTCTCAAGGCGGTTAAGCCCGAAGTAGAGAGCCTAGCTCTGATACCAATTGAAAGGACCTTGATGTCACCCAGCAAGACTAGAGGGGGGGTGAATAGGCCTGTTTAAAATAAACTTACAAACTTTCTGTTAGCACAGGTCTGACATTGCCGGCCTTGGGTCCGGCACTGCTGCTCTGCCCGACACTGCTGCTCTAAAGCCCGGCAGTGCTGGACCCTCAGACAGAACTGAGCACAATTCAAAATGTATAACTAGAATGAAAATTGTGCTTGAATGAAAACCTTCCTAGAGGTGTAGGGAACCTCTAGCACCACTTGAAATAGGTAGGAGCTACACCACCAAGTAGATCGGGACCAAACCCTAGAAATCACCTTGAGGACAAATGCAAGTAAAGCAAATAACACAAACACAAGTGACACAAGATTTATCCCGTGGTTCAGCGTCGCCACCAAGGCTGGCCTAAGTCCACGTTGTTGAGGTTTGCCACACAAGGCTTAGGCTTGCCCCACAAGGCTTGTCCTTCCCTCGTTCTCAAATCAAGAGAGTGAACTCTTGAAGTGAGGGGTGATTTCTTAGCTTCAATGAGATGGTTACAAACCTCCCGGGGCTGCCACACAAGTTGGCAAGCTCCACGGGCGACGCTCTAGCCAGCTAGGAGCATGCTCCAAGAGTAACAAATGCAATCCACTGACTTGAACGCGAACCAAGTGCTCTAGGCGTTGAAGAACAGTTTGGGCTGCTCTGTAATGGATTTTGGAGGCTCAATCTCTCAAAGGATTGGAGAGGAATCAAAGAGAGAAGCTTGAGGGGCTCCAATGGAGTTAGAGAGAGGGAGAGAGCTGCTGCTCTGAGCACTGAGGAAGGGAATGGTCGAGATGACCGTTGGGGGCAGCAGGGAGGGAATAGAAATACTCCCTGCTGTCCAACGGTAACTTAAGTCCCAACACTGCTGGACTAAGGTCCGGCACTACTGGACTTAAGCCCGGCACTGCTGGACCGTAGCACTCCTACTCAGGGGAAGAGCACCGCTGCGCTACCCAAAATTGCTCCGAATGAAAAACTGTTTTGCAGGGAGTCTGGGCAAGGTATCAGAGGATGTTTGATGGAATTTGAGCACTTGGTTGCACATTTAAGCATGCACATTACATCCCCCTTTGTAGTACGGCCTTTCCTAAACTCAAATTCAAAACATCAAATAATTTAAATGCTTTTGAGTTGGTCACCGCATCCTTTGATAATTTGGGGCTGCACCATTGAATGTATTGTCCTCATTCTTATAATACCTTGAGCATGTGTTTGCAATCATCATTATCTCATCTCTTTGAGCAAACACACCTTAGAGCTTGTGACTTGAATCTTTCCAACACATATGAATTCAGCCCATGGCTTCAAGTCACTACCACTAATAAATTGATCCTCAACATAATATGACTCCTCATAGGTTGATTAGTACTTCGACTCAATGCAAGTACTCTCTTCTTCACCTTAGCCATAGTACCTCGGTCTCCTTGACCTTCACCTTTGCTTAGTACCTTGATGTCCTTTCCTTTCTATCTTCACCCTATCAAGCCATACTCAAGTCACATCATATTAAGCACCGATTGAAAACCATTTCTACAATATTGTGATCCTTGCTTGAATATCTTGTAGATATGAATGTTGAGATCAATCAAGCTTTGATATATGAGACTCCACATCAATATGGTCAAGCCAATTCACAATTCCTTAGATCCTCCTTATTTTGGCTTGACACTCCTATCACTCACTTCAATCTCTATCTTCAAACTTCTAGCTTGATCATATTAATGCAAAGTGATTCTCCAAATCTTTGTTCATACAAGCAAACTAAAGTAGAGACCATATTATATCCAATATACATTGTCTCCTTTGTCATTTGACCTTTGCTTGGTGTTTTCGCACTAATGCACTATTGATTCATTATTCAATTCTCAACACTAGTCCACTATCCAACTCTTCTTGTTCAAGTAAAGCAAGGCAATATAGAGACCAATCCATAACTATTAACTCATGTATCATTTGCCATTTGTCAAGTATGCTTGCTTTCATATGATACTATGATATCCCACAATATAGAAGCCATTTCATTGATTCCATTTGCATTGCTGTCTTTTGCTTGAACTAGATTATTCCCATGATCTTCCAATACAACAATACACAATTTGACCTTCATTTCAACATTGTGTGGAACACCATCAAGTTTGCTTTTCTTGTTTAACCTTTCATATACTTAGCAAACTTGTTAGACATTTAATTGTGTTGTCACTCAATTCACCAAAACCCACTAAAGGGCTAGATGCACTTTCAAGTTGCCTAGGGCCAATCCGAGTAGGGGTACTAGACCTTAGATAAGGAATGTTGTGGATACTGCACTAGAGTGAGGCCCACATGTATAGAAATCTAGGCACCAAGCAACCACCAAGACGAAAGATGGTTAGCCTTTATCTCTTGTTAGAGGCAATCCATAATTGCATATCCCAAAGCACAACTGCAAATCACGCTTGTCATTATTAGAAAAATTTACTCATCACACTAGTAGAAAACTCGTTTTTACTGGTGCCCCTCAAAACACACCACAGGCGGTTTTGGTTGCCAGCCGCCTGTGGTTTGAAATGGCCCGGGCAGAATTGCCAACCGCCTGTGATGATCGATTATCACAGACGGTTGGCATAACCAAACCGCCAGTGTAAATGGAGGATTTACACTGGCGGTTGGCATTACTCAACCGCCAGTGTAAATGGGGCGATTTACACTGGCGGTTGGGTTATGCCAACCGCCAGTGGTAAGTCTTGCCTATATATACCATAGCCCCGACCCCCACTCTCTTCTTCCTCCCGACCAGCTATAGTTCTAACCGTCACCTTCCATTGGAGGCGATTTTAGAGGTCCAATTTTTTTAAAATACAAGGGGAGAGGTTTTGATCTTCATTTCTTCGAAGGAGGTCACTAAGGAAGGTTAGTTGGTGCCTCTTTTGGCCTCTTTTAACCTCTATTGCTCAATTGGAACCATTTTTTGGATTTAGGGTTTCATGAGCTAGCTAGAGAGAAGAAGAGCTAGATTTTTGTATTTATTTCTAGTAATGAGGTCACTTAATTAAGATGAATAGATATATATTATTGTGCTTCTTCTTGATTTAGTTTCTCCAAGATATATATTTGTTTTCATGTACAATAGCTAGATTTTTTTATTTATTTCTATAATTGAGGTGACTAAAATAAGATGGATAGATATTATTTCTCCAAGATATATTTATATTCACATTTTGCCTCATTTAGCTCTTTTTTTGTACAATAGCTACATTTTTGTATTTATATTTCTCCAAGGTTAGTTTATGTCCCATTTGCCTCATTTAGCTCTTTTTTTTGCTCAATTTTATCCACATTTTGGATCTAGGGTTTCACCATGAGTGAGAGAGAAGAACATCTAGGTTATTTTCTTTGTTTATTCATGTGAGGTTGATTAAATTTATTATCCAGTGACCCTAGCTAATAATCACTGTTGGAAGGAGGTGATTTTGGAGAGCCACATTTACAAGGGCGGAGGTTTTCATCCTCATTTCTTGGAAGGAGATTGCTAAGAAAAGGTCAGTTTTAATCCATTTTCTTCAAGTCAGGTTGATTAAGATGGTTACATAATATTTGTCGTCTCTCCCTTTTGAAAATCAGGTATTGATCGATGGAGAGGTCATTCTGGATGTATAAGTTATCAAGACTAGATGCATCATACATACCCGAGGTTCATAAGTTTATTGATGCCGCTAAGAATCATGCTTCGAGAACAAAGAAGATGCACATACATTGTCCATGCATGGACTGCAGGAATGTTGTTGTATCTGATGGCCATCAACAAATCCTTTCTCATCTTGTCCGCCGAGGATTTATGAAGGATTACTTGATTTGGACAAAGCATGAAGAGGAGAGCTCTATGCCTTATACAACTGTTAGTCGTGCAAATATCGACGCCGATGGTCCAGATATGCTTGTTGACGGTGGGTTTTAGTTAGTACACGAGACACAACAACCTGTCACCGATGGTCCTGATCATGGTTTCGTTGGAGGAATTGAAGGCGTTAGAACTGATGTGATGCAAAATAATATGGCTGCAGAAGATGCAGAATTCCTAGAGGCAATGTTGCGTCGTCATGCAGAAGATCCATCAATGTTCTTCAAGAAAGGTATGAACGCCCTGATCAAGGCAGCAAAAGAGCCTTTGTACGATGAGTCTAAGGGTTGCACCAAAGAGTTTATGACCTTGCGTTCGGTGCTAAAGTTGTTGCTATGCAAAGCTAGGTTTGGTATTTTCTGATGCTAACTTTGATGCATTCTTGAGTATTATCACAGACATGCTTCCAAAGGAAAACAAAGTGCCTGCTAACACGTACTATGCAAGAAGATAATCAGTCCACTCACGATGGGTGTTGTGAAGATCCATGCTTGTAGAAATCACTGTATCCTATATCAAGGTGACGATTATAAGGACATGGAGAATTGTCCAAAGTGTAATGCAAGTAGGTATAAAACGAATAAATACTACAAAGAGGAACATTGTGTTGCCTTGATGTGTAAAGGAAAGAAGCGAAAGAAGACCCAACAGAGTTCAAAACCCACGAGCAAAGAAAAAGACAAAGCATTCTATTACACGCAGAAAAAGATTCCCGCTTTGGTGATATGGTACTTGCCTGTGGTCGATCGACTGAGGTGTTTGTTTGCTAACCCAGAGGATTCCAAACTTATGAGCTAGCATGCTTCTAATGAGCACATCAAAGATGATGGGAAGCTTCGGCACCCAGCCGATGGCAAGCAGCGCATAGATTTCAATAACAACCAAGAAGAATTTGCAAAGGAACAAAGAAATGTTAGGTTTGCACTAAGTACTGACGGGATGAATCCATTTGCTGAGAGAAGCAGCACGCACAACACATGGCCGGTGATCCTCACCATCTACAACTTTCCCCCATGGTTGATGCAGAAGTGAAAGTACCTCATGCTAACCATCCTTATCTCTGGACCTACACAGCCTCGAGTTGATATGGATGTTTTCTTCGAGGCATTAATGGAAGACATGAATATATTGTGGGAAATAGGTGTCAAAATGTGGGATGAGTACCGCAAAGAATCATTCACGTTGAGAGAAATTATCTTTGTTATGATCAACGATTACCCTGCTCTCTTCACATTATCAGGGTAGTTCAAGGGAAAGGTTGGTTGTGTGGTATGCATAGATGAAACCGACCATGTGTCCCTTACTGCATCTAAGAAGATAGTGTACATGAGGCACATAAGCTTCTTATCGAAAGGACACAGGTACCGCCAGAAGAAGATGGATAAGTACTTCGACAATAACGTTGAACTCCAGTCTACTGCCCCACTAGGCAACAGTAAAGACAAAAGAGTTTTCAACCTAGTCAAGAACCTTAAATTTGTTTTCAGGAAGAAGACAACTGACGGAAAACCAAGAAAGAATGTCAAACCAACTCCAGGGGCTACGTTCAATAGGAAATCTATTTTCTTCAAGTATTTGTCATACTGGCCTGAGTTAGACGTACGTCATGCGATCGATGGTATGCACGTTTAGAAGAACGTGTTTGAAAGCCTAATTGGAACCTTGCTAGACATAAAGTGCAAGACAAAGGAAGGACTAAAGTCACGTCTGGACATGGTACAGTTAGACATAAACAAATAACTCCACCATGTTCTTCAAGAAAATGGGAAGTATCATCTCCCGACAGCAAGCTACCTCAGCAATGATGAGAAACATTTGATGTGTGTGTGGTTGAAGAATCTGAAGGTCCATCTGGATTCTGCTCTAACATACGAAGTATTGTGTCAATGAAAGACCTTACACTCACCAACTACAACTCACATGATTGTCATACCATGTTGACTACTTTCCTCCCTATTGCCATCAGGGCTATAAATCCAGTGTGGATAAAGGTTGCAGTCACATGGTTGTGCTACTTCTTCAACAGGATCTCACAGAAGGTGATCGACTGTGATGAGTTGACATCTCTTAAGGAATTTGCAGTGGAGACAGTGTCACAGTTCAAGATGTGTTTTCCTCCAGCATTCTTCGATATTATGGTTCACCTTGTGGTGCACTTGGTTCCACATATAGAGGCACTGAGTCCCATGTATTTGCATGAGATGTGGACGTATGAGCATTTCATGTCAACACTTAATGGCTACGTATCAACTCATGCTCGTGCTGAGGCATCCATGGTAGAGGGGTACTTAACCAAAGAGGCAATTGAGTCTGGTGGTCCATTCTGCAACAGCGTCCTAAAAGACCAGGATGCAATAGGTTTGCCTCCATCAAGACATGATGGTAGGCTGAATGGAAGAGGGAGGATGGGAAAGAAATCATTAGTCTCGCAAGATTACAATTCAATCCTCGAGGCACATCACAACATCCTTCATCAACTCTCAATAATGGAGCCTTTCATCGAGCAACATATTGATGAGCTTCGCAAACAAAATAATGGGCACACAGATGAGTGATTAATGAAGGAACACAAGAATAAGTTCACCTCATGGCTAAAGGAGCTTGACATTTCAGAGGGGGAAACAATTGAGGAACGCACCATCAAGGTGTTGGCTTCTGGACCATCACGCCAGGTCACAACATGGCAAAGCTATGACATTAGTAGCTTCACATTCTGCACCAAGTCCAAGGACCAAAAGAGCATTGCACAAAACAGTAGAGTTCGATGTGATGCCTTAGACTCTGAAACTGGGGATAAAACTCTGTTCTTTGGCTTCGCTAATGACATATGGGAGCTAGACTATGGTACATTTCAGGTCCCTATGTTTCGATGCTAATGGGTTGAAGACAAACATGTCATAGTGGACAACTATGGGGTCAGAGTTCTTGATCTAAGTAAGGTAGGCTACAAAGATGATCCGTGAATAATGGCTAGCCGTGCTGCACAGGTCTTCTATGCTGAACAGATCCTTTGTCCTAATGAGAAGAAAAGTACAGACAAGGCAAAACATGTAGTTATTCCTAGAAAGCAACAAGCTATAGGGGTTGATGGTATATCTGACCTGGATGAATTTAATGAGTTCAGCAACATGTGTCTCTTTGTAGATGACCATCCAGTAAAAATAAGGAGTGTTCAGCAAAGCATCCCACAGAAATCGATACCTTGGGTGCGCCATGATGGACAAGGAAGAACAATATAGCCACGATGGGACAGAAATCCGTAGATTATTTTGTTATTTGTCATGTAATCCATTTTAGTTACAATGTGAGATCCTATTTAAGTTTGTACATGTGGAGACCCTATTTTTTTGTTTCACATAAATGCAATATATTTCTTGAACCCTATGCGCTAAACCCGAATGAGCACTAGCTAATCTATAGTCCCTAATGTACCCTAGCTAAGCTCTATCTCAATTGGGGTCATTATAAATATAGTTATATATAAAAGTATTTCAAACATGTCATTCCATATTACAAACATGTATATCTTGTCAAGACAAACACCACCAAATTTTATTCACTAATTTTGGAACAATATATCTCAAGATATAATTTTTTAAAGCATATGTATTAATCGAGATATTACACATATAAATATAGATACATACAAAAGTATCTAAAACATGTCATTTAATATTTTTAACATGTATATCTTGTCGAGACAAACACTACAAAATTTAATTCACAATTTTTGGAACAATATATCTCAAGATATGATTTTTTTAAAAAAATAGAATTATTTCTGCAAAATGGTTTCTACTAGCGGTTTGCCAACCGCCTGTAGAGATCAATTTCTACTGGCGGTTGGCATTGCTAGAGATCTAAGTTGAGATCTAAGTTGAGATATGCTAGAGATCTAAGTTGAGATATGCACGTCATACTTTTACATTAAGTATGAAAACTTACTCTTATGAATATAGATCATACATGTACTATGTGGATATACTACGTGTGCGGGCATCTATAAATAACCACTTTAATTTTCTGTTTTATAGTGCCACAAGCAACCAGCAGGATCTATCCTCTGTGGATACTACGTGTGCGAGCACATGAGAGGAGGAGACACAGCAACTAAGAAGAAACCTTCCAAGAAAAAAGCCAAGATGACGACCATCAACGAAAAGACATTGTACACCATAGTTGAGGACGTGCGTCTTTTCCTCATCAAACAAGTCATCTCAAGTGTAGGGAAATATCATGATTATGAGAGTGAATTAGCCAAGCCCGAGTATGAAGCGCTAACAGAGGTTTATAGCCTAAATCTTACTCAGTCCAGTTTTTAGAGGACAAGTCCAAACTCTTGATGTATATAGATATGTAACTTTATGTGTGTGAGCGTGAGACTCATTGTATATAATGTGTCATACACTTGTAACTTTATTGCGAGCATGATACTTTGAAGAAAGAAATGTATGTATGAGATATTTAATTTACATGTTGCTATATATTTGAACACCATCCAAAAGGGTTTAGTAGTTTCAATAACAATATATATGTATATATTAAATAATACAATAATATATAAATACCAAAAATTTAAAATTGGAAAATCATTTCCACATGCGGTTCTCTTAGTGAACCGCATGTGTAAATGAGCCATTTACACATGTGGTTCACTAAGAGAACCGCCTGTGAAAATGGGTTTCTACAGGCGGTTCTCAAGCAACCGCCTATAGAAAGCTCCCATTTTTCCTGGCCCCCAGCGCAGTCGGCGCTGAAAAACACTTGTAGAAATAGGTTGTGAACTGACTGTGTAGTCTGTTTTTGTACTAGTGTCACATTCACCTTATGACTCAATTCATCGTTCGCTCTTCACTCAAGTAGTTATCAGTGTCCATACAAGACTGCTTTCTCTCAAAACTCACCCGCTTCTGGTTCATAATCATCTACTCTATCCATCCGGAGAAGAATACAATTCTAACATATTGTTGAGTTAAACCATTTTGAGGTTGTTATAGTCTTGTGTAAGTTAATTAGACCATATTCAAGTGCTTATTTGATCAGAAGGTTACCATGTTAGATTGTTAGGATTTTTGAACTTTTAATTCAACGATTATAATATTGATACCACAAAAGCCTATAGCTACACATGATATGGATAAATGGGTTCTAATCACTAAACCATTATTACTAATAGAGAGCCGGAGCTTGTTTCTTTATTGAGGTAAACTATATTAGTTTGATTTTATTGTTCTTTTTAGTTTGTGTGTTGTAGTATCAACATTATTTTTAAGAATAAATCTTTCAGTTTAACTACTAGTAATATTATCTACTTTTATCATGTTATCTTGTTAAAATAAAAAGTAAAGGTCCATATGACCTATTCTTCCAAGGGTGGTTCGGTCCTTAGAAGGTCACGTAAGACCCCACTACTCATTTTTTTCTCTCCATCTTTTACTAATTAAACTTTAGTCAATTTCTCTTCGAAAAAGCTAATGTACGTCTTGCCAAACGATGAACTTGACCAGCTTACCTCTGGAGACCAACTCCTATTGGTTGGCTATATGCATTGTGAAACCCTTTTATAGCCATTGTGATACCATCTTCTATTTTCCCAAGTCCTCACTGGTATCTCAGTATTGTCATTGCCCATCTTTCCCTTAACGTACGCTTGCTACTTGTGGTGTTAATAAACTCTGGCGTGCAATCTTTCTCTTTTCTATGTGTGTCATTGTCACCCACGTCACTATGGTTGATGCTTTGAGAATGCTGCATGCAGGTGAAGTGCTAGTGTTGGTGGCCGTTGGTGGCTACACACATTGGCCTGGTTATGGAAAACCAGAATGCATATGCTTTTAGGGCATTTGGTTGCCCACACTAGTAGACAAACCGGCTTTGTCCCTGGTCGGTAAGGGCCTTTAGCCCTGGTTTCTGAACCGGGACTAAATGTCTCACCTTTAGTCCCGGTTCAGAGAACCGGGGCTAAAGCCTGACCTTTAGCCCCGGTTGGTAATACCAACCGAGACTAAAGGGTGCGTCGGGGGGGGGGGCACGGCGAAGCACCCTTTAGTCCCGGTTGGCCCCCCCGACACACCCTTTAGTCCCGGTTGGTATTACCAACCAGGGCTATAGGGCTTTTTTTTCTCCCTGATTTGGGTTTTTCTTGTTTTGGTTTTACAATTAGATTAGATATTCAAATGTGTATTCTTTGCTGCTAATACATATATTCGCTGCTAATACATGTATTCACGCACTTATAAGTTAGTTTCAAGCATTAAACACACAAATAAACTATGAAACTCTCTATATAAATATAATATGGATATATATATATATATATGCACATAATATTTACATCATTATTCATTCATACTTAACTTAAGACATAACCGCTCTCGCCACTTAAATCCCATACAGATGTTCGTCTTGATTTGGCTTGAGTGGTTCGGATGGGTCGAAATAGTACTCGCCTGTTGGGTTGACCACTTTTTCAAGAAGAAATCCAGCAAGTGTCTCTTGAATTTCTTTGAGGCGGACGCTATCCATCACTTGTCGCTTGAACCATTCAGTCTTCAATTTGCATTATAAAGAAACAAGTGTTAATATACATAAGATTTAGTTAATAGCAATAAATAAATAAAATAGATGTATTATATATACATATCACATACTTTTAGTGTATGATTAAGAGTTCTTCTTGCATACACCGTGAGGAACTTGTAAACGTAGTATCTACACAGATAGTTGCCTGGTGGCTGCCTTAGAATCCACTGTAAGATATAAAACGATTACTATCGTCATCATACGCATATGTTAAAGCATGCTAATGTAACAGATTATGAGAGCTAGTAGAACTTACATTTAGCAGGATAGGATCCTTTAGTGCCACTTTCAGAACGGGACGGTGTTTCGGGACGAACTAAGCCCAAACCCCGCTCAATAATTGGATCATTAGTTAATTAACTCTTGCAGTGTAGTTAAAGAGCAGGAATCCATATTTAAAGATCAAAGTTACCCCTTAATAATGTCTATAATATCTTGGTAATCTCCTAGTGGTTTTCTCAATGAGTCAAATATTATCAATTGACTTCTGGTCATATCGAAGACTATGAGTATCCAGTGAAAATTGCATTTGTTTATAGAGTCAACATATATATATATATATATATTTATGCTAAATTGAGTAATAAGTAAGACAAATTGTGCAAATGATAACAACACTGACCCAAAGTTGTAGGGGAAGAGTATATAATCTCTAGTCTTTTGGTTGACTAAGAACCTCCGAAGATTCCTCTCCGTTTGAGGTATCCATTGGTCACGGGGAGTGTTTGGATCTGAGAATATGATTGATGGATCAATGAAACCAATATCCTTGTCTCCCTTACGTTTGAGCAATAACATCAAGAATTTGCATATATATGTTTGAGGATAGTTAGTTACTATACATATACATATGCTATAATCAGAGCGTCCATTTGGCATAGTTGGTGGACCAATGATCACTTATAGACAGTACCAGCTGATGAGAGATTTGTCTAGAGCATCCATATGGCATAGTTGGTGGAGTTCACTAAACGGAACAAATATAATATCATCACCCCGGAAGTAATGTTCATCTCTAATTCTGACGTAAATCCAGTCATCTGTGCTTTTGGTACATGCCTCCATGTACCACGAGTTTAACGAGCGCATTTGCGTACCAAGTTCTCTGAGGGCCGCAGGGTTGTACAGACTTCTGCCACATACATAAGTTCTCTTCCACTCATCGACTACAGTGGCATTTTCGATGAGTGTATTTTCTAGAAATTGATCCGCGATTATACTAGCTCCTAACAAGAACTCTTCTATACCATCATAATTGACCTTGCCACTGTAGTCTTCTAGCACGCTCATGTTTGAACCATATTGATTCCCAACAACTAGCGGGGGCACTGATTGCTTTGATTGTTCCCTGAGTTGTGGGACACCTTTCCGTGTTCTTCTCTCTTCATTCTTCTCCTTGTTAATTGCCTTTTGGAGAGTGCGGTCATAGTCCAATAGTGGATAACTCTTCTGAGCATCACGTAGCTTTCTCTGCCAAGCATCCACCGATTGCCTTAGAGCTGATTGATCTAAGAAGAACGACTTTTTAGCATCTTTCTTTGCTTTACGGTCGTATTCCATTTTCTTGAATTGTTCTTTCACATCGACATTTATTGAAGCGTCTAGTTCTTCGTCAGTCTTCTCATAAGAAAGTTTTTGAGGAATCTTAACTTTCCTTGTAGCTTGCCTCTTTGCTTGTGGTGGGGCGGCCGACACCTTTGCTTTTGTGGCGGGCCTCTTCTTTGGCGATGGGGCGGCCGGTGTCGGCGTTGGAGAAAGTCGTGGAGGCGCTGGGGCCGGTTTCGGAGATGGAGACCGCCTTGGAGGTTCTGGGGAGGAAGCCGTGTCGTGCATTCCACCATCATCATCCCTCGCAACACTATGACCAGCAGGTGATGAATGGTGACTTAGGTCTTTGGGTGAGGTCCTACAATGAAAACAAAGAGTGTGAATAAAGTATCGCTATTTAAGCCATTACAAAGTTAGTGAAAAAGAGTTTGGTATGATTCACTTTCATTCGCACGTACCTAGGATGAGGAGGAGGAGGCGGAGGCGGTACAATAGGAGGTGATGCCCCAGGAATAATGATATAGCGCTTGCGCCAACAAATAAGTGTCTTCTCCGCTTCTCCTAAAGTCTTCTCCCCATCACCTCCTTCAATGTCAAGCTGAACATCGCTATGACCTTTTTGAACTCTATCCACCGAGACGCGTGCATATCCAGGTGGTATTATTGCCCTATGACATATTAGTGTCTTCGTAGGGTCGATAGGAGATACAACACCGGTAGCCACCATGATTGTGGTAACCCCCTCTGGAATGTGCAAATCACATGGTGTATTCGGTTTTGTGATGTCATCCACGGGAAGCGTAGCTTTGCGTCATCACCAGACTAAGGCACTTCTGTGGAAGCACAACTGCTTTTCATCTGAGCAGAGGGGCTGATCTTGACTTCCAGTACTGATGCAGTACTTCGCATTCGGCTCATTGCTAAATCCACTTGCCTTTTGATTTCCTCGTGCATTCTCTCTTCAAGTTTTTCTTCTCTCTCTTTTGCTTGAATAGCTGCTGCGCGTGCTTCACTAAGCATTTGCTTCATGCTATATTTCATAGATTCCTCCTCTTTCTTCTTTCTATGGTGGCTTTTATATGTATCTCTGTCTTGAGGGAAGACATGCTTCCACGACACCACGCCATAACCTCTCGTTCGCCCACCGTGTTCGACAGTCCTCAGGGCATATGTCAGCTCATCCCTATCTCTATCTAGAGACCAAACTCCTTGTTCCCTCAAAGATTGAGCGTGAACTAGTTTACGTGCTACTTCTGTTAGTCCTTCGTCATACGTTAATCTTCCGGTCTGAGGGTCAAGGCCTCCCCCGTGACCAAAAAACCACCACTTACCGCGCTCAGACTAGGTACCCGATTCTGGTTGGATTCCCCTAGCTACAATTTCCTCTTCTATTTTTTCCCACTTAGGAATGGCATTAATGTAGCCACCTGATCCCAAGCGATTGTGGTATTCCTTTTCTCGTGCATTCTGTTGGTTCTTTACCGCTCGTGCTTCGCCCTCTTCGGATGTCTTGAAAGCTACAAAGTCATCCCAAAACGGCCTCAACTTGACGTAGGCCTTATTGTTGAAATCTGGAGTAAGGTTCTTCTTGATAAATTCGTTGTGCAATTTCTTCTTCTAGGCCTGGAACTGGGTTGCCATCTTCTTCATAGCTCAGTCCCTAACTCTCCCCTTCAAAGCTTCATCTTCTGTATCGAGCGAGAAATGTTGAAGGACATCTCGCCAAATTAGTGTCTTGTCACGATCCGAGACAAAACTAACATGGGGAGCCTCTTTACTTTGCCGCCATTCATGAGCATTGATTGGAAACCTATCCCTTACAAGGTAACCACAGTGGTTGACAAATCTATGTGCATGTTCCCCATGTACTCTCCCTGTTTCCTCATCGAATTGTGAGACAATGTACCGACCCTCCAACGGCTTCTTTGGGCCTCATACATTTCTACTCTTCCCCGTAGTAGTTGTCGTTGATGCAAAAGGCTATACACAAGAGATTGTACAAATGTAATTATTTTGATTTTCATGTATACACAAGAGATTGTACACATATATATGCCTCGTCAACATTGTCTTGCGCGATATTTTCTTGCTCAACATCGTTGGCAAAGTACTGACTTCCGCCATCTACTTGATTATTGGTGTTGTCGTCTACTTGATTGGTGCCATCTAATACTTGCTAAGTGTCGTCGTTGATCATTGAAAACAAGAAATTCTCCATGTTGTCATTCGGGTCGTTCATTTCTGCAACTATATATAGTAAAAGGGTTTAGACACTTAGTGTGTGTGTAAACCGTAAACAAGCTAAGTGTGTAACACTTAGAGTAACCAAAAGGGTAGACACTTAGTGTGAGTGTAATAAAAGGGTTTAGGGTAGACACTTAGTGTGTGTGTGTGTAAACCCTAAACAAGTGTGTAACACGAGTAACCAAAAGGGTAGACACTTAGTGTGTGTGTAATAAAAGGGTTTAGGGTTTAGGGTAGACACTTAGGATGTATATCTATAGGGTTTAAACACTTAGGGGTTTAGGGTAGTCACTTAGTGTGTGTGACCCTAAACAAGTGTGTAACACTTAGAGTAACCAAAAGGGTAGACACTTAGTGTGTGTGTAATAAAAGGGTTTAGGGTTTAGGGTAGACACTTAGTGTGTGTGTGTGTAATAAAAGGGTTTAGGGTAGACACTTAGTGTGTGTGTGTGTAACAAATCCATCTATCAAATCATATACATATTACTAGCAATAATGGAAGGTCAATATTTCTCTAACAAATCCATATCTATCAAATCATATATATATACATGTTTACTAGCAATAATGGAAGGTCAATATTTCTCTAACAAATCCATCTATCAAATCATATATATAGATGTTTTCTAGCAATAATGGAAGGTCAATATTTCTCTAACAAAGCCATATCTAACTATTCACCTTTACTTTTCCTCTTCTTCTTCTTCTTCTTCTTCTTCTTCTTCTTCTTCTTCTTCTTATTATTATTATTATTATTATTATTATTATTATTATTATTATTATTATTATTATTATTATTATTATTATCCTCCTCGGTCTCCTCTCCGTCTAGAAAAACATGTATAAAATGTTAGTGTGTGTGAAAACAAGCAACTAATATATATATAGTTATCAATTTTCCTTTTTTCTAACAATTCCATTTAGAAATCAACCTTTTTCTTTTTTCTTTTTTCCTCTCCTTTGTTCTTCCTTCTCTCCCTTCTTCCTTCTTACTTCTTCCTTTCTCCTCTCCTTCCTTCTCTCTCTCCTTTTTTCTTTTCTTTTCTCTAATAGCGGCCAGCGACCCGTGGCCCTGACGACGCGGTGGAGGTGCGGCGGCGGTGCGCACGACAGCGGCTCACGTGGCGCGGCGGCGCGACGACGTACGGCAACGGGTGAGCTGAGTTGGACTGTGGCCAGACTGGTGGGGCTAGCGCGTGCCGCAGGGGCGTTGGCGTGCCGGCGATGGTGATGGCTCACACTAGCAGCAGCGCTCAGCGGCGGTACGTTGGGGCGTCGAGGAAGGGCGACAAAGATCGAAGATTGAAGACTGCAGGTCGGGTGCGATGAGGGAGGAAGAGGAGAGAGGCGGGCGAGCCTTATATAAGGAGCCACCCTTTAGCCGCGGTTGGTATTACCAACCCGGGCTAAAGGACCTTTAGTCCCGGTTGGTAATACCAACCGCGTACCAACCGGGACTAAAGGCCCCTTAGCCCCGGTTGGTAATACCAACCGCGGCTAAATGTCTGTTTAGACGCCAAACGAAATTTTCAGTGGACTCTTTTATATGTTTTTGTATTGTATATAGTTTAATATATGTATAAATTGTTCTAGTTCTTGCTAATTGCATAATAAATTAAATACATGCCACAATTTTTTTTAAAAATAACCATTAAATTTCCTTTTGCTTTATTATACACTAGAAAAATGTATACCATAAAATCTTTTACCTTTTTATAATATCAAATATAAATGTAACTAACCATTAGAATTTGGTTAATGCAAAAGTATATTGTTCAATTAAAAAAAATAAAATGCTTGGTTACCAACAGGAAATTAGTTTATGCATTATTTTAACGTCAATCTTTTTGTTTTTCAGCATTCATTGTCCAATTATACGACAAATAAGTTTACCCTTAAATATAAAATTGTTAATGAGACACTAAATGACCCTATATGAAAAACTTTTTGAATATAAAGGTTTTATAACTCATCAAGATGTATCTTTTTTATGTACTTCAAATTTCTATTTGAGGAAGTGTTAGTAGACATTAGTCACAAAATCATGAATCTCACATAGTGTTTATGAATCTTTATGAGACTTGTCATTTTAGAACTAAACTTTTTCACTGACAAATGTAGATCTTCATTAGTCACTAAATGACTACAAAAGAAGTATTAGTAAACATTAGTCACTAAATGCAAAATTGACCAAATACAAATGTAGATCTTCATTTATTTGACCAAACTTAGTAAAAATGACTCATACACATGTCACTTGACATCACTGCTAAGCTAGCTACATCAAGCGGGCACATTAGTGAACTTCTTGACATATGTCCCTTGGTCATGATCATGTCGTAACCATAGAGTGTCCTCGGCATTTAGAATTATGCTTGGGTCTTTGGTCACACTAAATGACGCAATTTGGTCATCCCTTTCGTAAAGTTCTGACATATCTGAGTTGTCCTCAATTCCCAAAATATTTATTTTCCCTGAAAGAACTATGTGACACTTAAGCTCATTGATGATTGATTTGTCATCGTTTTTTTCCTTTCTTTGGTTTTGTAGACATGTCTTTTAATAGAACACTTGATTCACATCAGCAGCAAGGACGAATGGTGTTCTTTGCACTCAATATTGTCGAGGTCCACTGTTGTCATCCCATAATCCTTGTCAATTGTTACCTCGGCTCCGGTCATCTTCACCCATTGGCACTTAAACAAAGAGAATTTGAAATTAGATGCATAGTATAGTTCCCAAATCTCAACTATGCGGCCATAATATGTTTGCCTATTTCCATTTGGGTTAGTGGCATCTATGCGGACACCACTGTTTTGGTTGGTGCTCCTTTTATCTTGGTCTACCGTGTAAAATGTATTTCCATTTATCTCGTAGGCTTTGTACATGAGGATGTGCCATGATGGTTGTCTAGCCAACAAATACAGTTGGTCATCAATACTGTCATCACCAAGACATTTTTTTCGCAACCAATTACCGAAAGTTTTCAAGTGTTCTGCGAACACATGGTGGATAAGTACCCATGTATGTTCAGCTTTGATGATGAGTGATTGACCAACACATGAGTGTTTCAGTTTGAGTGGTTTATTCTAACCTTTTGCGAAAGCAAATGTGTGCCTATCTATCGGCTTGTGGTGTGCAGGTGCTATGCCTAGTGACAGTAGTCAATGGCGTGGAGAAGGTCGAGTAGAGGCTTGCCGTGCCGATGGACTGAGAGCGGTGAAGGGCGGAAGCGGGGCTCGAACTGAGGGACCATGGGCGCCGGCGGACTAGCTGTGGTGGCTAGTACTTGGCAACGGCAAGTGCGAGAAGACATGGAGGTAGACCGAGTCAGCCGAGTCAAGACGGTCGACGCGCGAGTCGAGCGAAGGCTCAAGGGACTCGGAGTCTGACCGGGCGAAGACAAGGTGGCTCGCGTCGAGTGGTTTGATGGTTTGGACCTCAAAACCATCCGCGTCGGTTTTCGAGTTTGGGCCGCAAAACTCGGGGTTCGGTAGTTGAGCCCAAAGCAACCGGTGGCAGGTTTCCTGGGTTTGGGCCTCAAAACCTAGGCGGAGCTTCCGAGCAAGTGGGGATGGCACGTGGCGGAATCCTAGAGGTTGCGTCGAGGCGACGGCAACTCCCGGCAGAAAGCGGGGCCGTACATTCAAAATGCGGGAGATATTTTCCGGAGCTTGAACTGCAATGCTTAGGCTAGGTAGTTCACTCAATGTATCTAGGGGGGGTCTTTGGGAAATAGCCAAAGCCCGATAAGTAGGGGGTGAAGGGGTATCCCTCATCCTATCTATTGAACCCTAATCATTTGCCCCAACTCTCTCTCTCTCTCTCTTACCTGCTCTCTAGTTCATGAGATCCCTAGGTTGATTTCACCAACCTTTGTAAGAACTCAAATCTTTTGGTGGGAATCGGAGGCCTGACTCTCCGAGTGCCATGGCACGGTTAGTTTCTTGATCGAGTCTCCCCGGTTGCTTGTGTTGTTCGCGTTTTGCGTTTGCTCTCTCTTTTTCCCGAGTTGATTTATCTTTGTTGAGAGGAGATTTGCAAAATCCACTTGAACCAAGTTGTTCGTATTCGTGAGTAGCATCTTTGCACCGAAGGAATTCACCTCAAACCTCACGAGTGCGTAGATCGGGCGATTTCTTTGCGGCGTTCTTCGTTTTGCCTTTTCTCCCCCAAATCCGAGTGTTCTCGTTTATCCTCTCCAAATTGAGCGATGATTTCTTCGGGATAGCTCCCCAACTGCACAAGGATCATGCCTACAAAGTTTGGTTGCAGTTGGAGTTCATTTGGTTGAGTTTTGCGAAGATTTGGCGGAGTAAAATAGGTTTTCGTGGGTTTTCTACGCTCTGTTCGCTAGCACCGGACCACTGTCCGGACCATACCTCCGACCATAGCGAGTGGTCCTGTGCTCTTGCCAAAACATAACAGCACAGCCCCTAGCACCGGACCATACCACCGGACCACTTGCATTGGTCCTGTGGTACCACCGGACCACTAGTCCGGAGCTTGGGTGCATACTGTTTGGCTGTTTTTTTTCGTCGGACTACCCTCCGGACCATAGCACCGGACCATTGCAAGTAGTCCTGTGGTGTGGCCGAAAAAACTACAGCAAGGACCCTAGCTTCGGACCATACCACCGGACCACTTGCATTGGTCATGTGGTACCTTCGGGCCACTAGTTCTGTGGTCACTGTTGATCGCTGTTTTGGCCGTTTCTCTCTCGTCCGGACTCCGAATCAAGTTCCGTTTGTTGCGTTGGATTCGTATGCACGTAAGGAAAATGATTAGGTACTTTTGAGACCAGTTCTCATAAGTACTTTTGGGTGTGCTCTTGCCTCTTCTCTCTAGGGGTTGAGAGTACCTCTCTCGGTGTATCGGTTTCGAGTTCATGGCTTCGATTGTTCTCCATCTTCTCCGACCGCTCCGCTGCACCTTTAGGGGTCCTCATAAGGTGTCCACCTACTTGTTAGGTCATGTGCGAGTCAATTCTTACAAGGTTAAGTTTTTGGTGTGAGTTTGGGACAAGGGCCAAGTCTTTGAGTTGAATTTTATTTGGCTCCCATTCACCCCCCCCCCCCTCTGGTCGCCATTCTCGGTCCTTCAATTGGTATCAGATCAGTTGGCCGGCAAATCTGTTGACGGGATGTTCATTCGCTTCCAATCTATCATCAACAAGATGCGTGCCAATCGGGCCAACTTGCCTTATGACGATCATGAGATGGCTATCAAGCTTTTGCATGCTCTTGATCGGAAGGTATGGGAGATGAAGGTGGCTTCCATTCAGGAGTCACCGAGCTATGATGCCCTGACCGTGAACGAGTTGTTCAGCAAGCTCAAGTTCTCGGAGATTGACTACCAGACCCGGGCCAAGCTTGAAAACCCGTCGAAACCCTCTATGGCGTTGGTTTCTGGCCCCGGCGGTACGTCTTCTTCCTCCTCTGACCCTTCACACTCTTTGTTCGCTTTGTCTTTGATTTCTGTGACAGAGGACCAAGTGGAGGCTCTTGGAGATGATGAGCTGGCTTTGGTCATCACCAAGTTCTCACGGTTTCACAACAATCGTTTGAACCGTCGGCGTGGTGGCTCAGCCAAGGGGTACTACCGTTGCGGTGATGAGGATTACTTCATCGCAAACTACCCCAAGAAAGCTGCGGGCGACTTCACCAAGCGCAAGGACAAGCGTGAGCACCACTTTGAGGACAAGCACAGGCCTAAGGGTGGCTACCACCGAAGGTCCTCCAATAAGGTGATCGACAAGGTGAAGGCCAAGCACCGAGCCTTCCTCGCCTCCCTCAGCGACATCGATGCCTCCTCCGACGGAGGTGCTTCTTCGAGCGATGATGAGTCCAAGGGAAGGGTTGAGGACAAGCTCAACGGCCTATGCTTCTACGCCGACGCCAAGCATGGTGGCTTTTGCACCATGGCGATTGAAGAAGGCAAGGTCGGGAAGCGCAAGGATGGCCCCAACTACGACTACGACTCCGACACACCCAAGGTACCACCCACCATCGCATCCCTCTCTCTCGAGATTGAGTCTTTGAACGACACCTTGGTGAGTCAGGATGCTTTGCTCAAGCATGCCGCATGCGAGAGGAACGATTTCAAGGCTAAGTATCTTAGCACACTGCATGAGCTAGAGTTTGCTAAGGCGTCAATGGTGGTTACCGAGGAGGTATAGTGTGATGCTTGTGCCATCCACATGTCTAGTCTTGTCACTCTCCAGGACAAGTATGGCACTCTACTTGAGGAGGTCAGTGAGCTGAAGGCTAGGCCTAGCTTACTTGGTGCGTGCAAGTCTTGCTTAGGCTTGCGTTATGAGCTGGCACAAAGAGATGCTAGGATTGCTGTGTTAGAGAAGGTCAGCTCAGATAGCACTAGAGAGTTGGAACGCTTTGAGACTTTGGAGCTTGAGATCGCGTCGTGCAGACACGACAAGATGCGTACTGAGGAAGAAAACACATACCTTCGGTCCATCTTGAGCTGGGTGTCTTGCCGAGAGTCGCAGTTGGGATGATGCTTAGCCAATGCAAAAGGGCTGGCAGCACGGGAGTAGGCTTGACTATAGGTGGGAAGGACGATAGCATGTTCGGTAAGATCGGTGAGTGCAGTGGTTTGAGCGAGAGTGAGAAACCCACCACAACTCCCAAGCTTACCAAGATCACTCCACCTAAGCCTACCAACCCCTCTGAGTTTCCTGTGAGAGATGGTGTGTTTGAAGAGCCACCCAAAACCACTCCACAGAAGCAAGTGTGGATTGCCAAACCGAACCACCTTCGCAACCCACTTGATACAATGCCCGACATCTCTAGTGATCCCCTTCCTAAGAAAGCTAGAGCCACCCAACCAACAAGAGAGTGCCTACCAAGAGTGTGGTGAGGTACCATTGTGAGTATTGTGAGCGGGATGGGCACTTGGCTGAGTTTTTCTATAGGAGGAAGAGAGATGATCGGAGGCAGTTTGAGTTGAACAACCAGGACATGTACCACCCCACGAGTTGGGGTGCGTGAACCAGAAGTTCAGAGGCGCACTACTAGGCCTAGAGGTACAATGCCTTAAGGTACTAGGCCTCAGGAGGCGAGACCACGCGGTGGTCGTGCCCGGCAGGGTACCGGTCATGACCCATAGGACTACGGGCCTCGTGGCGGTGGCTTTACTCCACCCTTCGTTAGCGGACCACGTTTTCCCTATCATGGTGATCGCTATCCCTCCGTGGGGCAGGAGATGTTTGGTTTTTCTCCTAACCCATTCTTTGGGCAAGTGGGACAACACTGGTATCCTTCATAGTTTACTAACCCCAGTGTTGGTCCGTTTGCTCACCCTGTCTTTTTATTGATGTAGGAAGGAGGACTAGAGGAGACTTGGCTTGTGGATTCTGGATGCTCACGCCATATGACCGGAAGTGCCAAGTGGTTCTCCAACCTCGACCCCGTGCACCACACCGAGTATATCACATTCGGGGATAAGAGTAAAGGTAAGGTTGTCTCCCGAGGGTCGATTCGAGTGAACTCTTCTTTTGTCCTCAAGGATGTTGCTTTGGCAGCAAATTTGCATTTTAACCTTCTTTCGGTTTCGCAACTCCTTGATGACGGTTTTGAAGTGAGTTTCAAGCCTAATCTCTCTCGGATTTTGGACTCTCATGGTGAGCTTGTTTGCCGGATTTTACCCTTCGGGAAGGTTTTTCGTGCGGATTTTTCTATATCTTTCGGACCTTCTCGTTGTTTTCTTGCCAGTTCTTCTTCTGAGCTTTGGAAGTGGCATAGGAGATTGGGACATTTGAGTTTTGACTTGCTTGCAAGGCTTAGCTCAATGGACCTTATCCAAGGATTGCCAAAGCTAAAGTTCGAGAAGGATTTGGTTTGCCATCCTTGCAGGCATGGCAAGATGGTTGCCGCTTCCCATCCTCCTGTGACTGAGGTCATGACCACTCGACCCGGCGAGCTCTTACACATGGACACAGTTGGTCCAACTCGGGCCAGGTCGGAAGGAGGGAAGTGGTATGTGGTTGTAGTCGTTGATGACTACTCGAGATACTCATGGGTGTTCTTTTTGGAGAGTAAGGATGAGGCTTTTCCACTGGTTCGAGATCTGATTTTGAGATTGCAAAATGAGCTACCTAAGAATGCCATGAGAGCTATCCGCAGTGACAATGGCACAAAATTCAAGAATGCTCACTTTGCAACTCTTTGCTCTTCTTTGGGTCTCGATCACCAGTTTTCCTCACCTCACACTCCCCAGCAGAACGGTGTTGTTGAGCGCAAGAATCAGAGCCTTGTTGAGATATCCAGGACGATGCTCGATGAGCATAGGACTCCTAGGCGGTATTGGGCCGAAGCACTCAGTTCTGCATGCTATGTTTCCAATCGCATTTTCCTCCGAGCTTTCAAGAAGAAGACTTCTTATGAGTTTCGATTTGGGAGACCACCCAAGGTAAGTCACCTACGGGTGTTTGGGTGCAGGTGCTTCATCCTCAAAAAGGGCGGTAAGTTGGATAAATTTGAATCACGGTCTTCTGACAGTATTTTTCTTGGTTATTCTACTCACTCTCGTGCTTATCGTGCACTTAACCTTGAGACTAACCGAGTGATGGAGACGTGTGAGATTACCTTCGATGAGACTATGCCCTGTGTTTCCACCGCTTTTGAGCTTGCAGGTGATGATGAGGTGAACACTAGCATCTTTGTGGAGGAGGAGCAGGATGATGCCGATTGGGGTGATCCGAGCCAAATCCACTGGCTGGCCCCGTCGACCCTGCGACGTCTACTTCGGCTCACGGTCCCGACCCGACTACTTCCTCTACATGGGGGCCGTTCAAGCAGCTTCCTCAATCCGTGCCCGTTGCACCTGAGGGAGCTCCAGCTGCTATCAAGAGGGAGGCCACTTCGTCCAGGGAGGCTCCCCGCCACATCCAGCGGCAGCACCCACCGGAGAACATCATCGGCGACATTAACCGTCGAGTCACGCGGGCCAGGTCTTATATCTCTCACTTTGCTCATTCGGCTTTTGTCGCTTCTTTTGAGCCCCGAGATGTTGGACACGCTTTGATGGATCCGGATTGGGTTAATGCCATGCATGAGGAGTTAGAAAACTTTGAGCGAAACCGCGTTTGGGTCTTAATTCCTCCACCACCTAGTTGCCACCCCATAGGTACCAAATGGGTTTTCAAAAATAAAAAAAGTGAGGATGGGGTGGTAGTGCGCAACAAGGCTAGGTTGGTAGCTCAAGGCTTTTGTCAAAAGGAGGGAATAGACTATGAGGAAACCTTTTCTCCCGTAGCTCGTTTAGAAGCCATTAGAATCCTTCTAGCTTTTGCGGCTTCTAAGGGTTTTAAACTTTTTCAAATGGACGTTAAAAGTGCTTTCTTAAACGGCTACATAGAGGAAGTTTATGTTAAACAACCTCCCGGTTTCGAAAATCCCAAGTTTCCAAACCATGTTTTTAAACTTCACAAAGCTTTGTATGGTTTGAAACAAGCACCTAGAGCAAGGTATGATAGGCTAAAAACCTTTTTGCTTGCTAAGGGCTTTAAAATGGGATCGGTAGATAAAACGTTGTTTCTCCTCAAGCAAGGCAAAGACACTCTCCTTGTCCAAATATACGTGGATGATATCATCTTTGGTGGTTCTTCTCATGCTCTTGTTGCCAAGTTTGTAGATCTTATGACCAGGGAATTTGAGATGAGCATGATGGGAGAGTTGACTTCGTTTCTCGGGTTGCAAATCAAGCAAACCCGGGAAGGGACGTTTGTGCACCAAGGCAAGTACACGAAGGATATCTTGAAGAAGTTTGACATGGGCGAGGCAAAACCCCTCTCGATGCCTATGTCAACCACTACTGCCTTGGATGCGGATGAGGAAGGAGAGGCGGAGGACCAGACCGAGTACCGAAGCATGATCGGGTCGCTTCTGTACCTGACAGCGACCCGGCCGGACATTCAGTTCGACGTTTGCTTGTGTGCACGTTTTCAGGCGTCCCCACGGACTTCGCACAAGCAAGCGGTGAAACGCATCATGAGGTACCTACGATTCACTCCATAATTTGGTCTCTGGTTTTCCACCTCTTCCTCTCTTGTGCTTTGTGGTTACTCTGACGCTGATTTTGCCGGATGTCGTCTTGATTGGAAGTCCACTTCTGGAACTTGCCAATTTCTCGGGTCTTCTTTGGTTTCTTGGTCTTCTCGCTAGCAATCTAACATGGCACAGTCGACGTGCGAGGCTGAGTACATTGTTGCGGCTAGTTGTTGCTCTCAGTTGATTTGGATGATAGCCACTTTGAGAGATTTCGGTCTTGAGCTTACTAAGGTGCCTCTGCTTTGTGATAACACGAGTGCAATTAGTGTGGCTAAAAATCCTGTGCTTCATTCGAAGACCAAGCACATTGAGGTCCGCTTTCACTTTTTGCGTGATCATTCCGAGAAGGGCGACATTGACCTCCGGCATGTCGAGACCCAAAACCAGCTTGCGGATATTCTCACTAAGCCTTTCGATCAAGCTGCGTTTTCTCGCCTTCGGGGCGAGTTGGGTGTTTGCTTTCCTTTTTAGAGGAGGAAAGTTTTGTGTATCATAGTTCTTTTTGATTCTTTTAGTCTTTTCCTTATCCTTCTTCTCTTTTGGTGTCTTGTTAGTGTTAGTAGTGTCATTGCATTTTGCATCTCATTTGCATTTGTGACATAGTTCATTTTAAGCTTCATATCTATAGCCAATATAATGAATCCATGCTCTGTTTGAGGTGCTTTATGTGTCTATGGTGTTGCCTAACTTAGACTCTTTTTTATCTATATGATATGCAATAGAGATAAGTTAGAAAAGCTTTAAAACTAAATTTAAATTCCCCATGTCACCTCTGAAATGGCACTAGCGTGTGTAGGCTTTTGAAGATCCTTCTTGGCTGCCTTGTATATAGCTTGTAACTATAGCTCTTCTTTGTTTCATTCACTACCTTTGATCACCATGATTAATATCTAAAATGAAATTGCTCTCTGTTTTGTGAATTGGAAAGATCGAGTTGGGTCTGCATTGTGAGCACTTCAACGTGTGTTCGAGACTGCTTCCCATATGGGTCGATACTTGAGCGGTGTCGTGTATGACCAAAACTGGTGTGTCAAGTCCTTTGACTTCGCCCGGTTGGTAAGCAGTGACATCACTTTGCAGACAACCACTCGCATACAACTTAAATGTGCCTAAAACTTAAAATTGGCTGCAAAACTCTGAAATTTGGAAAATTCATTCAGTTGGGTCATTGGCTTGTTGCATGAACTTTGCTAAGGGATAGTTTTACTTGCTATACATGAGATTGCTTTGAGATAGATCTTATCTTGTTTACCATGTCTAGCTGTCTCTAGGAGGTGATACCCTTTCTCTGCTCTCACATGATATTCTCTCTAAAATAGCTTCTAAAGTGATCTTAAGCTCAACTTGAGTCTTTGTTGGGCACGTAGATCTTTTCCTATTCTCACAGGTTCACATCACTTAGAGCATCTATTCATTGTCTTAGCTCTAAGTATGAAGCTTTCGCACTCATTTTGCACTTCAGGGCATTTGTAGCCGGATCTTGACTTGTTGATGTTTGATGAGCTACATGTATCAACAAGGGGGAGAGATGTGCATTTCATTCCATTTTCAGCCATCTACTTCCAAGGGGGAGAAAGAGTGCATCTCATTGGTTTTATTGGTTTAGAGTTTCTTTGGTCATAGGGGAGTTTTGTGTGCTTCTTTTGTCCTAGGGAGCTCATTTGGTATCTTGAGTATGCTTTTGCCCAGGGGGAGCTTTTGCTAGATGTGTTGAGCCTTTGCCTCTTCTGGAGGGTCTAGATTGCTTTATTGGCTCCGACAGGTTTCGATTGCTTCTTGAGCATTAAGGGACGTAAGTGGTTTCAATTGGTATCTTTTGAGCTCCCTTAGTGTTTTTATTGAAAGTCTGAGCTTTGAGAGTTGTGATTGGTATCTTGGATTTGCTAGCGGTATTGAGCCCGTTTTCTGCCTCTTCTTGAGGGCTAGTTTTGTTATGCTTGGTTGCGTCGAGCCGTTGCCCATGTAGGGTTATGAGGTTGCTACGCTAGCCAGAAAACAAAATTTTTTCTACCCCATAAACCAGGAACTAGTGCTAGTTATAGATCACGGGGTTACCACTAGACGCGCAGGTGTAGCGGAAGCGACTTGATGTAGTCGTGCGCGTCGCAGTAGTGCTATGCAGTTGCGAGGTCGTCTGTCTCAACGTCTCTTACTCGCGGTTCGCCCGTGTGCTCTAGATGCAGCACCTCCGAGGAATCCCACACGTCCAGGGAAGAAGCGTCACCCCTCTGGACTGTTAGGTCCGCGAGAAGTACTAGGCGCGAGCATGGGGAGGGCGACGACAGCTGCCAAAGGACGTGAGTCTAACTCGCCCCACGCCTCCCCTTGCTTATATAGGCGTCCTAATGAGCTCCCACGTTGGAGGCCCATTAGCAACCCTAAACCTAGTCTAATTCGGGTCCAACCCGAATTAGGCTTCCAGCCCCTTAAGCGTGCGACCCTATGGGCTCACGCACACATAGACATGGCCCAAGTACTCTTACTCGACCAATAGTTGATAGCGGCCTCTAGCAAGGCGTGTCAACTCCTATGCATACGCTACGATCATATCAGACGAACCACCACAATACAATATACATGTTATTCCTTTGCCTTATGATATTTAGTCCAACTCGTGGGTTAACACTTAACCCAAGCACGGCCATGCATTTCATGATCTAATCATTTGAGTAGTCCAGTGATATCTCTCTCATCTGAAGAGTGGTGAATTCCATCTTGATTGACTATGTCTCACAGCATGTTTCCCGACAAACCCGAAAGCCACCTTTATAACTACCTAGTTACGGAGTAGCGTTTGGTAGTCTCTAAGTAGGTCATTTCACATCTTGAGTACATACGACAATCTCAGGTCTAAGGACATAAGGTACATGATGTGTATAGAGACAATCTCATGTCGGGTCTGTCCAGCATCATGTCCTACATGTGCCCACATTATTAGCTTGACATCTCATGTCCATGACTTGTGAAACATAGTCATCAACTAATAATGTGTTGATCTAATATTCATGTGCATTCTTGCACGAACTCCGATCAGGGACAACTTTTATAATAACCATACAAGTAAAAGAGTTTCACAAGCAATTCACATAATTGCTAATCGATACAAGTTGTCTTTAATGGATAGTCATAACATGTCATGGATACAAGGAATACATCATCTCTATGATTACCTCTAGGGCATATTTCCAACAGTCTCCCACTTGCACTAGAGCTAATCTCGAAGATATCTAATACCCATAGCTTTCACGTGCGCCTCATGCTTGGGCTGTGGAAGAGCCTTTGTCAAAGGATCTGCAACATTCAAATCTGTATGTATTTTGCACATCTTGATCTCATCTCGACCGACGAACTCTCGAATGAGATGAAACTTCCGCAGTACATGTTTGTTCTTTTGGTGATTCCTAGGCTCCTTAGCCTGCGCTATCTCCCCATTGTTATCACAATTCAGATTCAATGGGCGAGATGCATTTGGAACCACACCAAGCTCGATGAGAAACCTCCTCATCCAAACATCTTCCTTTGCAGCGGCAGAAGCTGCAATGTACTCGGCTTCTGTTGTAGAATCGGTTACCGTCTCCTACTTGGAACTCTTCTAGCTTACAGCACCACCATTTATTGTGAACACAAAACCTGATTGAGATTGTGAATCATCCACGTCAGTTTGAAAGCTGGCATCGGTGTAACCATTTACAACGAGCTCCTCCTCACCTCCATAGATTAGGAACACATCTTTAGTCCTTCTCAAGTACTTAATGATGTTTTTAACAAGCGTCCAGTGACTCTCACCTGGATTTGCTTGGTACCTGCTCGCAACACTTAGAGCATATGAGACATCTGGGCGAGTACATATCATGGTGTACATAATGGAACCAACGGCTGAAGCATATGGAACCTTACTCATGCGCTTCTGCTGATCAACTGTCGTAGGACACTGTTTCTCACTAAAACGCATACCATGTGACATAGGCAAGAACCCTCTCTTGGATTGTTCCATGTTGAACCGTTTCAACACCTTGTCAATGTATGTATCTTGGATTAATCCTATAAGCCTCTTTGACCTATCTCTATAGATCTTAATGCCCAAAATGTATGTTGCTTCTCCTAAATCCTTCATAGAAAAACTATTATTCAGTGAGGTCCTTATGGATTGCAACATAGGAATGTCATTTCCAATCAATAGTATGTCACCCACATACAAGATTAGAAATACAACAGCGCTCCCACTTTCCCTCTTGTAAACACAAGGTTCTTCTTCATTCTGACGAAAGCCAAACCCTTTGATCACTTCATCAAAATGAATATTCCAACTCCGAGATACTTGCTTTAATCCATAAATGGATTTCTTTAGCTTGCATATTTTTCCACCATTTTTAGGATCAACAAAGCCTTCAGGCTGTATCATATACACGTCCTCTTCCAAATTTCCATTTAGAAAGGCTGTTTTAACATCCATCTACCAAATCTCATAATCGAAATAAGCAGCAATTGCTAGAATGATCCGGATAGATTTAAGCATCGCTACCGGCGAGAATGTCTCGTCGTAGTCAACTCCTTGAACTTCTCGAAAACCCTTTGCAACAAGTCCAGCTTTATAGACGTGAACGTTTCCATCCATATCATTTTTCTTTTTATAGACCCATTTGCACTCTATGGGTTTAACCCCATCAGGCGGGTCAACCAAGTTCCAAACTTGATTGTCTCCCATGGAATCTATCTCGGATCTCATGGCACTTTGCCATTCCTCGGAATTTGGGTCCATCATTGCTTCCGCGTATGTCGTAGGTTCGTCATCGTCTAAAAACAACACTTCCCCACGTGCCTCACGGATTCTTGCTGACCTTCGTGGTAGTGGTGGTGTTTCTCTTGCCACAGGTATCTCAACTTGTTCTGCTACATTAGCATCACTCATAGAGTTATCCCCTATTGGCTCATCTTGAACTTCTTCAAGATACACCTTTTGTCCACTCTTCTCTTTATTGAGAAACTCTTTCTCTAAGAAGACACCATTCCGAGCAACAAACACTTTGCCCTGTGATCGGTTCTAGAAGTAATACCCTAAAGTTACCTTTGGATATCCCACGAAAAAACATTTGTCTGACTTGGGTGTTAGTTTATCTGACATAAGTCGTTTGACATAAACTTCACAACCCCAAATCTTTAGAAAAGACAAACTGGGACTCTTACCAGTCCACATCTCATGTGGTGTCTTAACTACGGACTTAGATGGTACCCTATTCAATGTGAAAGTGGCTGTTTCTAGAGAATATCCCCAAAATGAGAGTGGTAGGTCTGACTGGCTCATCATAGAGCGAACCATGTCCAACGAAGTCCGATTACGTCGCTCGGATACACCGTTTCTCTGAGGCGTTCCAGGTGGCGTAAGCTGTGGAACAATTCCACAACACTTTAGATGATTGCTAAACTCATGGCTCAAATATTCGCCTCCACGATCAGATCGCAAGGCTTTAATTTTCTTTCCACGTTGATTCTCTACTTCATTCTGAAATTCTTTGAACTTTTCAAATGTTTCAGACTTATGTTTCATTAAGTAGATATATCCATATCTACTAAAATCATCAGTGAAGGTTATGAAGTATTGAAATCCGCCTCTAGCCGCCGTACTCATTGGTCCACATACATCAGTATGTATAAGTTCCAATAAGTCTGCCGCCCTCTCAGGAAAACCTGTGAAAGGCGACTTGGTCATCTTACCCAATAGGCAAGCCTCACGCGTCTCGTATGATTCAAAATCAAACAAAGTTAGAAGCCCATCTGAATGGAACCTCTTCATGCGATTCTCACTTATATGACCTAAACGACAATGTCACATATAAGTAGGACTTAACTCATTAAGCCGAGGCCTTTTAGCATTAATATTACAGATAGGTTCATCATCAAGATTTAAAATAAACAACCCATTCACAATGGATGAAAAAGCCACAAACATGTCATTCTTTGAGATCACACAACCATTGTCTTTACTCGCAAATGAATAACCATCCTTCATCAAACATGAAGGTGACACAATGTTTCGACTTAAACTAGGAACAAAATAACAATTATTCAATTCCATGATAAATCCTGATGGGAGGTGAAGTTGCATCGTCCCAACGCTCAACGCAGCAACTCTTGCATTGTTGCCCACGCGGAAATCAACTTCTCCTCTTTTCATGCTTCTACTTCTTATCATTCCCTGCATCGTATTGCAAATATGAGCAACCGATCCGGTATCAAATACCCAAGAATTAATATAAGAATCAGCGAGAAAAATGTCTGTAACATAAGCAACAAGTGTACAAGCAGCGGGAGTACCTTTACCACCGCCATCCTTCAAGGATTCCAAGTACAACTTGTAGTTCCTTTTCCAGTGACCTTTCCCATTACAATGAAAGCATTTAGCTTCAGCAGCTTGTCCAACAGCCTTGGGCGCAGGAGGAGGGTTTGGCTTACAGATCTGATCTTTAGCCATCATCTTCTTCTTCTTCCAAGCCCTCTTCTTAAAGTTAGGCTTGTTTTGGACTGCCATCACATGGCTACTGCCAGCACCTTTCTTGATATCAGCTTCTGCTGTTTTAAGCATGCCGCACAATTCATTCAAGCCCTTCTCCGCCCCATGCATATGGTAGTTCGAAATGAAGTTCCCATAGCTAGGCGGAAGAGACGCAAGTATGAAATCAGTGGCCAACTCTAGGCCCATTGGGAAGCCTAGCTTCTCCAATCTCTGAGTGTGACCAACCATCTTGATCACATGTGGGCCAACTGTTGCGCCTTCTGCAAGTTTGGTTTCGACAAAAGCCTTGGAAATATTGAACCTTTCAGTCCTGGCTTGAGTCTGAAGCATATCATTAAGAACCACGATCATATCGTACGCTGCATGATTATTATCAAATTGCATCTGGAGATCTGGCTCCATGCAAGCGAGCATAAGGCAACCCACTTCAAGATCAGCATCACATGCTTTCTTGTAAGCAGTTTTCTCTGTAGTAGGTGCATTATCAGCAGGCTCATCTGGTAATGGGGTGTCTAGAACATCTTCCTTTTTCTTAGCCCTGAGAACAATTCTCAGGTTGCGGATCCAATCCGCATAGTTTGTTCCATTCAACTTATCTTTCTCAAGAATTGAACGCAAAGTAAATGGTTGATTACTGGGAGCCATCTACAACAAAAGTAATGCAAAATACTAAGACAAAAGTATCCAAGACGGAGTAAAAACATATTAAACCTTTTAATAGAATCTACTCCACTAAAATCAATATCCCTCTATTGAAACTTAGTGATTCAAGACCCGCAACTAACAAGTCGACTAGTGAGCTTTAGCATCACCGCTAGGCGACATGGTAGATCGGTAAGCAACTCCTTGCTAATCATATCACATATGACTCTTGTTGTTGGGTGACATCTCCATGCTTGTGTTACCAACAACTAATGCTTCAAGGTCCCTAACTGTTAGGATAGCCTTGTTCAAGTAACCAAACCTTTGGCATGTAAGTGTCCGACACGAATCTGTCTAGTCAAGGAAAATCAGTGGCACCCTAATTTCATAGACCTACCACCGATCGTACAAGACACGTGACAGTTCAAGGTTTGGGGAAGCATTACGACTTAAACATTGTTGAGGGCTTGTTCTACTTCACTACCGTATATGTAGAAAAAAAAACATTATCGCACGTGAAAGTAGAACATCGTAAGAACGACATAAACATAGATTTGACTTGGTATAGCCCATTGTTCTTTTGAGATCTCCATCTCATTTAATCTGTTCATCATGGTGATCGCCATCTCCATGATTCAGGCATGCCATCCTCCGTGATGAGTCCACCAAGACTATCTATCACTACCGTAACATAGTGAAGTAAAATTACATAGTCGTAGGATCATCACAGATTGGCACGCAGGCCATTACATATGCATTGAAAATATATGTGGCTCCAACCATATTGTCTTAATCATGACGCGCAAGCCATGAATTAATTACATACATGCATCACATACACATAAGGGCTATACCACTCACGAATACCTGCAAAACAGAGTTAACTGATTCCGACGTCTAAACTTAAAACGCCGAAAACTCAATTTTCTGCGCCGAATTTTGCAAATCTAATTTTCGCCAAAACTACCAAAGGTTGTCATTGACGAATGCGAAATTTTCCGGCGCACGATTTTCGTTTAAGGTTTTTCTCGTTCCGAGATCGTATGCAAAAGTTATGGCCGTTTTACCGAACAACACTTTTCTGCAAATTTCCCTCCGACAGCAGATCCAATCCGCTGCCGCCTCCGCATCTCATGCGCTTAGAACTTGACCTAGGTCTGATTCGATCAATCTTATTGATCTCCAACTCACCGTAATTGGGTTTACATGTATCACTTAACTCGGATGGCGGAATCCCGACCGGTATGAGTAGATCGTTACAATACCAACGTGGCAAGATCACGAACCATGATCAGAGATTGATCCAAAACCATGCATATCTCCATATGCACACACCTGAATGTATAACGAGGCAACTAACGGCTTTGATACCACTGTAGGGTTATGAGGTTGCTACGCTAGCCAGAAAACAAAATTTTTTCTACCCCATAAACCAGGAACTAGTGCTAGTTATAGATCACGGGGTTACCACTAGACGCGCAGGTGCAGCGGAAGCGACTTGATGTAGTCATGCGCATCGCAGCAGTGCTATGTAGTTGTCAGGTCGTCCGTCTCAACGTCTCTTACTCGCGGTTCGTCCTTGTGCTCCAGATGCAGCACCTCCGAGAAATCCCACACGTGCATGGAAGAAGCGTCACCCCTCTGGACTGCTAGGTTTGCAAGAAGTACTAGGCGCGAGCGTGGGGAGGGCGACGACGGCTGCCAAAGGACGTGAGTCTAACTCGCCACGTGCCTCCCCTTGCTTATATAGGCGTCCTAATGAGCTCCCACGTTGGAGGCCCATTAGCAACCCTAAACCTAGTCTAATTCGGGTCCAACCCGAATTAGGCTTCCAGCCCCTTAAGCGTGCGACCCTATGGGCTCACGCACACATAGACATGGCCCAAGTACTCTTACTCGACCAATAGTTGATAGCGGCCTCTAGCAAGGCGTGTCAACTCCTATGCATACGCTACGATCATATCAGACGAACCACCACAATACAATATACATGTTATTCCTTTGCCTTATGATATTTAGTCCAACTCGTGGGTTAACACTTAACCCAAGCACGGCCATGCATTTCATGATCTAATCATTTGAGTAGTCCAGTGATATCTCTCTCATATGAAGAGTGGCGAATTCCATCTTGATTGACTATGTCTCACAGCATGTTTCCCGACAAACCCGAAAGCCACCTTTATAACTACCTAGTTACGGAGTAGCGTTTGGTAGTCTCTAAGTAGGTCATTTCACATCTTGAGTACATACGACAATCTCAGGTCTAAGGACATAAGGTACATGATGTGTATAGAGACAATCTCATGTCGGGTCTGTCCAGCATCATGTCCTACATGTGCCCACATTATTAGCTTGACATCTCATGTCCATGACTTGTGAAACATAGTCATCAACTAATAATGTGTTGATCTAATATTCATGTGCATTCTTGCACGAACTCCGATCAGGGACAACTTTTATAATAACCATACAAGTAAAAGAGTTTCACAAGCAATTCACATAATTGCTAATCGATACAAGTTGTCTTTAATGGATATTCATAACATGTCATGGATACAAGGAATACATCATCTCTATGATTACCTCTAGGGCATATTCCCAACAGCCCATGTCTTTGGGAACCAATTTTTGGATTCACTTTGCTTCTCTCAAGTGACCCCGTTTTGGCTTTCTTAGCTTTTTGGTCATTTGGAGAGCTTTACCTTGTGGCTCAAATCTGAAATGCACTTGTGTTGACAATGCAATCATCAAGGGGGAGATTACGAACACATGGTGGATAAGTACCCATGTATGTTCAGCTTTGATGATAAGTGATTGACCAACACTTGAGTGTTTCAGTTTGAGCGGTTTATTCTAACCCTTTGCGAAAGAAAATGTGTGTCTGTCTATCGGCTTGTGGTGTGTAGGTGCTATGCCTAGTGACAGTGGTCAATGGCATGGAGAAGGTTGAGTAGAGGCTTGCCGTGCCGATGGACTGAGAGCGGTGAAGGGCGGAAGCGGGGCTCAGACTGAGGGACCATGGGCGCTGGCGGACTAGCTGTGGTGGCTAGTACTTGGCACCGGCGAGTGCAAGAAGACATGGAGGTAGACCGAGTCGGCCGAGTCAAGACGGTGGACGCGCGAGTTGAGCGGAGGCTCAGGGGACTCGGATTCCGACCGGGCGAAGACAACGTGGCTCGCGTCAAGTGGTTTGGTGGTTTGGGCCTCAAAACCATCCGCATCAGTTTCCGAGTTTGGGCCGCAAAACTCGGGGTTCGTTAGTTGAACCCAAAGCTACCGGTGGCGGGTTTCCTGGGTTTGGGCCTCAAAACCTAGGTGGAGCTTCCGAGGAAGCGGGGATGGCACGTGGCGGAATCCTGGAGGTTGCGTCAAGGCAATGGCAACTCCCGTCAGAAAGCGGGGCCGTCCATTCAAAATGTGGAAGATATTTTCCGGAGCTTGGACTGCAATGCTTAGGCTAGGTAGTTCACTCAATGTATCTAGGGGGGGTCTTTGGGAAATAGCCAAAGCCCGATAAGTAGGGGGTGAAGGGGTATCCCTCATCCTATCTATTGAACCCTAATCATTTGCCCCAACTCTCTCTCTCTCTCTACCTGCTCTCTAGTTCATGAGATCCCTAGGTTGATTTCACCAACCTCTGTAAGAACTCAAATCTTTTGGTGGGAATCGGAGGCCTGACTCTCCGAGTGCCATGGCACGGTTAGTTTCTTGATCGAGTCTCCCCGGTTGCTTGTGTTGTTCGCGTTTTGCGTTTGCTCTCTCTTTTTCCCGAGTTGATTTATCTTTGTTGAGAGGAGATTTGCAAAATCCACTTGAACCAAGTTGTTCGTATTCGTGAGTAGCATCTTTGCACCGAAGGAATTCACCTCAAACCTCACGAGTGCGTAGATCGGGCAATTTCTTTGCGGCGTTCTTCGTTTTGCCTTTTCTCCCCCAAATCCGAGTGTTCTCGTTTATCCTCTCCAAATTGAGCGATGATTTCTTCGGGATAGCTCCCCAACTGCACAAGGATCATGCCTACAAAGTTTGGTTGCAGTTGGAGTTCATTTGGTTGAGTTTTGCGAAGATTTGGCGGAGTAAAATAGGTTTTCGTGGGTTTTCTACGCTCTGTTCGCTAGCACCGGACCACCGTCCGGACCATACCTCCGACCATAGCGAGTAGTCCTGTGCTCTTGCCAAAACATAACAGCACAGCCCCTAGCACCGGACCATACCACCGGACCACTTGCATTGGTCCTGTGGTACCACCGGACCACTAGTCCGGAGCTTGGGTGCATACTGTTTGGCTGTTTTTTTTCGTCGGACTACCCTCCGGACCATAGCACCGGACCATTGCAAGTAGTCCTGTGGTGTGGCCGAAAAACTACAGCAAGGACCCTAGCTTCGGACCATACCACCGGACCACTTGCATTGGTCATGTGGTACCTTCGGGCCACTAGTTCTGTGGTCACTGTTGATCGCTGTTTTGGCCGTTTCTCTCTCGTCCGGACTCTGAATCAAGTTCCGTTTGTTGCGTTGGATTCGTATGCACGTAAGGAAAATGATTAGGTACTTTTGAGACCAGTTCTCATAAGTACTTTTGGGTGTGCTCTTGCCTCTTCTCTCTAGGGGTTGAGAGTACCTCTCTCGGTGTATCGGTTTCGAGTTCATGGCTTCGATTGTTCTCCATCTTCTCCGACCGCTCCGCTGCACCTTTGGGGGTCTTCCTAAGGTGTCCACCTACTTGTTAGGTCATGTGCGAGTTGGTTCTTCTGAGTTCAAGTTTTGGGTGTGAGTTTGGGACAAGGGTCAAGTCTTTGAGTTGAATTTTATTTGGCTCCCATTCACCCCCCCCCTCTGGTCGCCGTTCTCGGTCCTTCATGTTCACGCATAATCCAAGCTTCATTCTTCCCTGAAAACTGGGATCGTAGGAACTTCTTGTGTACCTCGACATACGGCTCCACCACGGAGGAGTTTTGAAGAACTATGTAGTGTGCTTTGTTGAAATAATCATCCCCCGTACCGATATATGTTTTCTTCCCTAGTGTTCCTTTCCCACTAAGTCTCCCCTTGTGTCTTGATTCAGGAGCACTAATCGGGTCAAGGCTGGGAATATAGTCAACACAGAACTCAATAACCTCCTATGTCCCGTAGCCCTTGGCGATGCTTCCTTCTGGGTAAGCACGTTGGTTAACATATTTTTTCAGAACTCCCATGAACCTTTCAAAGGGGAACATGGTGTGCAAGAACACCAGAACGAGAATACTAATCTCCTTGACCAGGTGAACTAGGAGGTGTTCCATGATATTAAAGAAGGATGGAGGGAAAACCAACTCAAAGCTGACAATGCATTGAACCACATCATTCTGTAGAGTAGCTAGTTTCATTGGATCGATTGCCTTCTGAGAAATTGCATTGAGGAATGCACATAGATTCACAGTGGCTAGACATATATGTGGAGGTAGAATTCCTCTTAACGTAACCAGAAGCAATTGTGTCATTAGCACTTGGCAGTCATGAGACTTTAAATTTAGCAAATTTCTTCTCTGACACATTTATTATATACTTTATATTGGATGAAAATCGAGATGGGACCTTGATGATGCTTAGACATTCAAACATGCTTTCCTTCTCTTCTTTGCTAAGAGTGTAGCTAGCAGGCTTTAAATAATGGCGTCCATCTTCTTTCTTCTCTGGATGCAGGTTGTCTCATTCTTTCATGTCATGCAAGTCCTGTCGTGCTTCAAGTGTATCCTTGGCTTTTCCATACACACCTATGAATCCTAGCAGGTTCACACAAAGATTCTTTGTCAAGTGCATCACGTCGATCATGTGGCGGAACTCTAGGACATGCCAATAGGGTAGCTCCCAAAATATGGACTTCTTCTTCCACATGGGTGCATGTCCATCTGCATCTTTTGGAACTGGTAGGGCCCCTTGTCCCTTTCCAAAGACTACATGCACATCCTTGACCATATCAAGTACATCCTCTCCAGTTCGGTTGTGAGGCTTGGTTCATTTCACTTCTTCTTTACAATGCTTGCCTTTTTTATGACTTGTGATTCTTAGGAAGAAAACGACGATGGCCAAGGTACACGACCTTTTGACATTTTTTCAGATATACACAATCAAGGTCATCAAAATAGTGTGTGCATGCATTATATCCCTTGTTTGTCTATCCTGAAAGATTACTTAGGATAGGCCAATCATTGATTGTTATGTACAACAATGCTCGTAGGTCGAAGTATTCCTGTTTGTACTCATCCGACACATGTACACCTGGTTTGCTCCATAAAAGCAGGAGTTCCTCAACTAAGGGCCTTAGGAAGACATCGATGTCGTTGCCAGGTTGCCTTGGGCCTTGGATGAGCACTGACATCATAATGAACTTCCGCTTCATGTATAACCATGGAGGATGGTTGTAGATACATAGAGTAACAGGCCAAGTGCTATGACTACTGCTCTGCTCCCCAAAAGGATTCATACCATCCGTGCTCAAACCGAACCTTAAGTTTCTTGCGTCTTCTGCAAACTCCGGGACTTCTCTGTCAATTGCTCTCCACTAGGGCCCTTCAACAGGGTGTCTCAACATGTTGTCTGCCTTACGATCTTCTTTGTGTCATCGCAACAACTTTGCATGGTCCTTGTTTCTGAACAGACATTTTAGCCGTGGTATTATAGGAGCATACCACATAACTTTGGCAGGGATTTTCTTCATAGGACACTTTTCGCCCTCAACATCGCCAGGGTCATCTCACCTGATCTTATACCGCACTACTTTACATAAGGGGCATTCATCCAAATTCTCATAGTCCTTGCCACGGTACAGGATGCGGTCATTAGGACATGCATGTATCTTCAGGATTTCTAATCCCAGAGGGAACACGAGCTGTTTTGCTTCATACGTAGTGGTAGCAATTCGTTAGGCTTCGGAAGTATCTTTTTTGGATCTTGAGTAATTGCCCAAATGCCTTGTCGGATATGCCATTTTTTGTCTTCCATTGTAGCAACTCCAGTGTTGTACCCAACTTATTTTGCCCATCTTCGGCGCTCGGGTATAGTAGTTTTTTGTGATCCTCTAGCATGCGGTCAAACTTAGCTTTCTCTTTTTCACTTTGACAATCTCTTTGTGCATCACGAATGACATCACCAAGAGCATCATATTCAGAGAGTGTGTCCTCTGCCCCTGCCTCTTCTTCTGCTTCCACCATTGCAGTATCATTGAAGTCATCATATTGAGCAATAATGTCGTCAGGGTCTAATTGCTCTTCTTCGTCTTCTTCCATCATAATTATGATTTCTCCATGCTTGGTCATCATCTAGTCATCATATTGTCTTTAACAAGAAAATATGAGCTACAATATGAGTTACATACACCGGACTATTCACATGCCTTTAACAAGAAACAGGAGTTCATCTATAGTCTTTCGCATTCACCGCCCCCAGAATCATGTTCTGCTTCTGAGCAAGAAAACCCTGCCCAATCACCTTCTCCTCCCCAAGAAAATCTTGATCCTGCTTCCTCCGGCGATCAATCCATGGCCAACTTTCCAGTGAACCCAAGACCTTTCCTAGTCGGAGGCTTGGAGGTGAATCATGGCTGGAATAGGCCTGCGCGCGGACGGATTGCTCTTGGTGGAGAGCCAACAAGAGAACACGAATACTACGCTATCGTCTGCTTTGAGCTGATGCCTCCCAATGATGACGAATTACGGCCGACTCTAAATGTGGTATGTGACTTTCTAGAGCACAATGAGAGGGTCCACATCATTGAATTGTATCTTTCTCCTTTGGGTTTGGGTCTGATTCGGCTGAGGACAGTAGTGCAAAGGGACCAGTTAGTGAGGAACTTGCATTTTAATCTGGGTCAGAATCATATAGTGCGGGTGATCAAACATGATGAATGAGTCAATGCTAGGTCTTGCACTTATATCAGAGTCTGTTGGTTGATGTTCCTAGGCTTCCCGCTTGATTTCCAAAAGGATCTTTACATCATAGTCGATGTTGCACCTTTTGGCAGACTTCTTGAATGGTATCGTGATAACAACTTGTCTACAATCATAGTGCAAGCTCTAGTTTTAAGTCCTGATAGAGTACCCAGAAGTCTAGTGATCTCGAGGGGAACCATGATTGGTGGTATGGGCAGATCCTGGTCGGTTCCAGTTTACATTCTCAATGGTCACTTCCCGGATGCGTTTCTAGCAGATGAAGACCCGGTTCCTTTTGATGGGGAACCCCACCCTGAGCACGGGCCGGTGGTGCTAGGTCCCAATACCCTGGAGCCAAATTGGCAGAATGAGAAGCAAGGTGCTGCCCCAAATCTTGCCTTTTTTTGGTGGAAACCCTCATCCCAACCAGTAGCAACATGCGTTTCAACATGCCCAAGGCAATCAGCAGCAGGGCCAGCAACAACCTGACAACATGGAGATTGATGAAGCAGATGAGTGGCTAGTGTGGAATCCTGATGTCTTTGTCATTGACAATGGACTCCAAGTACCTCAGCACCCCCAGTTTCCTCAACATTAGATTGATCTGGACCTGTCAGGATCATCGATGAGGTATTTGTGTGCCAATGGGCCTGACATTGCCTTAGATCAAGTTTTCCAGAATCTAGAAGTGGACTCTGACAACTCTTCATCCAGTGATGCAAGTTATGGCCCTGAAGAAAGCAGATCCAGGTTTGTGGCAATGCAAGCAAGGTGCGCCAACCTTCTGATCTACAACAGAAATGCTCTTTCTGATGGCTTTGGTATGCTGGGTCAGACCTCATCCTTCATGCCTCTAGTGATCAGTAGTCAAGCTTTGCAGAACCAGCCGAGCATTGAGGCTTCCAATGCCTCTTTAGGTACTAGCATGGAAATTGTACCTTGGAAACCAGTGTTTCCAGCTTTGGCTCTTCAACTTTGGCCTCTTGTCCTGGAAAAATAGAAGGCTTCTCGAACAACCAATGCACAGTCTCGTGTGCCTGCTGTCATCCTCCTACCAGGCCCAAGTGTTTCTGGCCCATCAAATTTTGAAATTCAAACAGAGCAGATGCAACCCAACCCAGAATCAACAGCTCACTAGTTGCAGCCCAACCTAATGGAGGAGGAAAGTCAGTCCATGCAGCTGGACAGTACCATTTCGGCCCGGGACTTTGGAAGTGTCCAAGTCCTTGCTAGATCAAGAAACACCCTGTCTTTGCCTCATTCTACCAACAACCTTGCAGCCCCTCTTGTCAACAATGCAGTAAGGCGTAGCTCACGGCTAAATGACAATGATGGTTTCCATGAAGTCAGACTCATGGGAAACCCAAGTAAGAAACAGAAGACATGTCCTGTTGTACCGGTGGATCCTTCGGGACAGACTGGTCCCATTCCTCTTTATGTTCTGCAAGGTTGGGGGGTCAACTGCAGCGTTCCTCCTCGAGAGCTAGCCGATGATGTGCTGATGCAGACGCCGTCAGCAAATGCAAGGGGTGCCCATGAAGATGAAGAGTAAAGCAATATCTAGACCTCAGGGCAGGAGCTTTTGTCTTTCTTCTAGCTTTTCTATGTTGTACCGGGCCTGCTTTGTAAGGTCTTACTTTGTTCTGGTACCCTTGCTTAACCGGTGGACCACGTTGTCAGGTCTTAATCGTGCTCAAGACATTTCTTATCCCAGACATGATCTTGTTTCTTTCGGTGTGGTTTACCCTTTGTTTAAGTTTCATGTTTCCTTGTCTTTGCTTGTCAAAGCATCCCTCCTTTCACTATCCTTTTGGTATAATAATGAATACACGTAGTTGGATAGTACTGTGTTGGAATATTCAGGGGATTAATGATTCTGAAAAATGGGATGCCGTATGGAACAAAATTGAAGAGAGCGCCTATTCTATTGTTTGCTTACAAGAAACCAAAAAAGAACATTTTGATGTTTCTTTTATCTGGAATTTTGCCCCTCGTCGTTTCGATCAGTTTGATTTTGTCCCTTCTGTAGGGGCCTCCGAGGGTATTCTAGTGCTATGGAACGGTGGTTCCTTTTCAAGGGTAGTCGTGGAAAAGCAAAGCTTTGGAATCACCTTCTGCTTCACCTCTCATCACACAAATGAGACTTGGAAGCTTACCACGGTATATGGCCCCTGTCACGATCCAGAGTGTATAAACTTCGTCAATTGGTTCTGTATCCATGACATTTTGGATGATGAAAACTGCATCTTTATTGGTGATTTTAATTCTTGACAGGGGCCATAAACCTAGTCACGTTCACTTTAAATGAGGCTATTGGGCACCTTGGCTTGGTAGAATTACCTTTAAAAGGGCTTGCTTTCACTTGGAGCAACATGCAAACGAACCCTCTTCTTGAGCAGCTTGATTGGTTTTTCACATCAGTTCACTGGACTTCTGACTTCCCAAATACAAAAGTGCTACCTTTGGCCAAAATCACCTCGGATCATATACACTGTAAGGTGACGATTAGCACCAAAATGCCCAGAGCAAGTATTTTCCGTTTCGAGAACTTCTGGATCCAGCAATCTGACTTTCTGGATACAATTCATAATGCTTGGTCATCATTACCGTCTAGAATGGATGCAACCAGGTCTTTATCTGCTAAGTTCAAGCACCTTAGGGCCAGTTTAAAAGCTTGGAGTAAGCACCTGTCCAACCTGAACCTGCTCATTAGTAACTGCAATCAAGTCATTGGTCTCCTAGATGAGATAGAAAACAGTCGTGGTCTCTATAATCCAGAATCAAATTTGAGGGGTAGTATCAGAAAGCAACTACAAATATGGCTCAGATACAAATCCATATATTGGAAGAAAAGATATACAGTTAACAGAATTAAGTTTGGGGATGAGTGCACAATGTTTTTTCATGCAATGGCAACCACTTCTTTTAGAAGAAACAATATTTCTCAGATTAGGAATGATCAGCAAATCCTCATTTCTGATCATGAGGGTATAGTTGGGCTCCTCTGAAACTCTTTCAAGAACAGAATGGGTACAACTTCGGATCCAATCATGGTTTTTGATTTGCCTACTCTTATTAATCCGGTGGTTGATCTCTATTTTCTTGATGCCCCAATCCTTCATACTGAGATAGATGCAGTGGTTAAGGCTATGACAACAGACAAAGCACCGGGTCCTGATGGTTTCAATGGATGCTTCCTTAAAAAGTGTTGGAAAATAGTGAAAGTGGATTTCTATAATTTATGTTCGCAGTTTGAATTGGGCCTAGTGAATCTGGAGTGCATTAATACGTCATATATTACTCTGGTACCCAAAAAGAATAGTCCAGAGACAGTCAATGATTACAAACCTATCTCACTCATGAATATCTCGCTCAAAGTGATCACCAAGATTTTAGCAGAAAGATTGCAATCTATCATCCTGAAAGTGGTGCATCCAAATCAATATCGATTCATTCGTTCGAGAGCTATCCAGGATTGCCTCGCATGGAGTTATGAGTATATTCACCAGTGCCATCAGTCCAAAAGGGCAATAATCATTCTGAAGCTAGATTTTGAGAAAGCATTTGACACGGTGGAACATTTGGCCATCCTGCAAATAATGGAGCAAATGGGTTTCCCTCCAAGATGGTTGGCCTGGGTAAAAGCTATTCTGTCCTCAGGATCGTCGGCAGCTCTACTGAACAGAGTCCCAGGGAAGTTTTTCAAATGTAAGAGAGGGGTTCGTCAGGGGGATCCCTTGTCACCTCTCTTATTTGTCCTTGCAGTTGAACTCCTGCAGATTGTAGTCAACCATGCTTCTGGTTTGGGTTTGCTGAGAATCCCGATACCTCAACCGGATGGAGATTTTCCCATTCTCCAGTATGCAGATGACACTTTAATGATGCTACAAGCCGACGCCAACTAGTTAGTATTCCTCAAAGCTCTGCTCCATAGTTTTGCTGAGGCTACGGGCCTTAAAGTCAATTACAGTAAAACAAGCATGTATCCTATCAATGTCAGTGAGGAGAAAATGGTTTTACTCTCAAACACTCTAGGTTGTGCTAAGGGAGTCATGTCATTCACTTATCTGGTCTTACCAATGGGAACAACTAAACCTCGTATAGAAGATTTTACACCACTTATGGACAGAATTGAAAAGAGTTTATCAGCTTCATCGGCATAGCTATCATACTCAGGACGTCTTCAGTTGATAAACTCAACAATATCCCCAATAACTACATATGAAATGTGCACTGTTAAGCTTCCAAAAGGGGTCATTCAAAACATTGACAGAGCAAGGAAACAATGTCTGTGGAGAGGGAAAGATATTCAGAAAAAAGGGAGAAATTTAGTGGCCTCGGAAGTTGTGACTCAACCAAAGCTAAAGGGTGGCCTTGGGGCTTTGAATCTGGGACTCCAGAATGATGTTTTGCTTCTCAAGCATTTATTTAAGTTCTATAACAAGGCTGACATCCCGTGGGTGAAACTTGTGTGGCATAAACAATATCCTGTCAAGGTTCCCCATGCATCCAGAGAGACTGGCTCGTTTTGGTGGAAAGATGTGCTTCGTTTAAATACGATTTTCCGAGGTATTGCTAATTGTTCTCTAGGGGATGGATCCACAGTATGTTTCTGGGATGATAACTGGTCGGGGACTACCTTGCTAAATATGTACCCGAGATTAGCTTCTTTCGTGATCAATGACAGTATTTCAGTTCACGAAGTTATGCGTACAAACAACCTGGATGATCTGTTATTTCTTCCATTATCTCAACAGGCTTTTGATGAACTTGAGATTTTGCAGCAGCACCTGCATTATGATGAAGACTCTACAGATAGTTGGCTGCCAATGTGGGGCAACCGTATTCATCACGAAGGATGTATTTGCATGCATACAGTGCAGTGGCATCTCACCAAATTTTCAAGTTTCTCTGGAAATCTAAGTGCACACCGAGGATCAAATTCTTTGCATGGCTCGTCATGGTAGATAGGCTAAACACCAAATCCATGTTGCAGAGACGCCATCTCGATATTCAGGATGATAGCATTTGTGTGATGTGCAATAGTGGAGCAGAAGAGACCATTGATCACCTGTTCTTTGATTGTGCTTTTGCCAAGGAGTGTTGGAGCCGCATTCTTTTAGATTGGGACACCGATCTGCCGCTGTTGGATATAGGTTGTTGCAACCTATTGGTTCCCTCAATGCCACCTTCTCCATGGAGGTCACTTTAATTGTAGCCTAGGAATTATGGAAGATCCGTAATGATAGAGTCTTTGAGAGAAGGGCGCCGACTGCTACAGGGTGGTTTGTTAACTTTAAAAGCCAATGTCTCTTGCAATCCGTGCAGTTTAAGGAGGACTTGCGGTCAACTTTTTGTAATTGGCTTGAAGCCTTTAGTTAATTTTCTTTCTTTGAGTCGGTGGTCTTTCTTTTGTAACTCTGTAAGTGGTTTCCCTAGTTTTTTAGTATAAAATCTCACTATGGGGATCTCCCCCATAGTTTTTTGCGGTCAAAAAAAATATTCTTTTAAATTCTTACACAAGGTGCATGGACAACACATGAAATTATCATCCCGCTTTTTTGCCTCAGCCACTCTTAAGAAATAATGCACGTTATCAATGAACTCTTTGGAGCGGCGATCTACATTGTACATCCAATGGCGTGTCATTGTTTGCATTATATGAACCAAAACATAATTAAATTTCTCATTTAGGTCAAAAAATGATATTATAAAATACTGAACGAAAGGTCTGCATTAAAAATAACATGATCGAGATGGAACACCATCATGTGTTATTTCTGAGTCACATAAATACTAATGTATGCTCTATGAAAGCCTCGACATAGCGTATGGTAAGACCACTAGCACTATACACAGAAAACCTAAAATGCACTTCAGTAGCATAATGATCTCCCGACCAATCCCAACTAAAGTAGACAGATCATCATTCGTCTGTTCAACATCGACAATCTTCTTGAGCTGGCTCACTGCCTCATCATCAGCCTTTGTAGCCTTCGCGACGTGTTTAACATACTTTTCCTCCCAGTACCAGCCGTGGCATCCAGTGCTATCCCACTGAAAATAGAATACAAAATAAACATTTTAATCAAAGCAATCACGTATAATAGGTAGAAATTAACCATAACCATCAAATGTCACAAAATATAAAACTCACATTGCGATCTGGACACTTATAAAAGATCTGACTGTTGCTGACACCCGCCTGCCCCACTCGGTACTCTTTCACAGTCTTTTGCATACACTCGCCACAAGTAATGAGAGGGAGGTCTGGCCTTAGTCGCTTTGGAACCCGATCAGAGGCCGAGTACCCCGAAGCAGTTGTCATCTACTCTCTATACTTATTTTTTCAAACTAAAAATTATAAATTCCTCATTTTGTAAACAAAGAAATTAAAACAACTAAAATTTACATTTCTCTAAAATCATCAAATGTGTCATGTATACAACTAAAAGTATTCTAGGTAGCTATCTTTTTCATCTAAATATGGAATGTGTATGTTGAGCTCAAGTGACATATAAATCAAAAACAATACACCATACATTCCTCATATAATCCACAAATTAAATAAATTAATAATATCCTAAAAAGGTGGAACATATAATTCTCTAACTAAGCTAAATCAATCTTGAGATGTGGAACATATAATACCCTAAAATCTCTATTAGAAAAAATAAATCTATTTCTATTTTTTCAACTAATTAAATTAAATAATTCACTAAAATCTCTATTTTCAACTAATTAAACCATAAAATGTGGTAGACATAGTAGAAATGAAAGGTGTATACTTAGAATACTAGTTTTAGTTGTCTTTTTCAAAATATTCAAACAACATCAAGTGAATGAAGCTTAAAATGGCAAAGAGATAAAATCATAAAGAAAAATCACATATAGACCAAGAAACAACATATGCTATCGCTAAAACATGAGAGGTTGAAGATAGTGACATTTCAACGAGTCTATGGAGGCGTAGAAGTGATCAAATGAAGCAATGGCCGAAGAGGAGATAAAGAACAATGAAGAACACAACAAGAATAGAATGAAGGAATGGAGCTCCCGGGCTCAGACTAGGGGAAAAAAGAGTTCAAATAGGGGGGGCTTTAGTCCCGGTCCCTATAACCAACCGGGACTAAAGGCCTACCTTTAGTCCCGGTTTGTGGCACCCCGGTTTGTGGCACCAACCGGGGCTACTAATCAGGACTAAAAGTTCCCCTGACAACTGACAACCGTAACCGTTGGGAGAAAACTTTTAGTCCCGGCTAAAGGTCTTTTTAGTCCTGGACGCAATTTTAGTCGACACTAAAGCTATTTTTCACAATCAACCAAAGGTCGTTTCTCTACTAGTGCCACATCTCGTCGATCCAGGCTTCATACATGCAATGTCGCAGTAATTAGTTGTGTGAACGAAGACGTCGCCTAGACTAAAGCCGTACAAAGGTGTCACTAGGCCTGGCTCATTTGATGCGCAAAATTTGATCATTCCTGAAGAGCATGCTAGTTCCCCTAAAAAAAAGAAAAAAGAAGAGCATGCTAGTTGCCAACCCACATTGACAAGAGAGCAGCATGCGGGGCGAGGAGCTCTAGGCATCTAATCAGACTCGGCTCGATGGGCCTGCATGCATGGATGGGACCGGGCATAGCAAACCAAACACGCTCATAATATGTTTGTTGTCCTCTTCATGCAAAAGTCTTTAGAAGCCTTATTACCAGCCATTATTGCACAGGCTTCAGCGACGTAAACAATCGAATCTTCAATGAAAGTGAAAATTGGATGACATGACAGTTTTAAATATGGACAAAGAAAAACTAACTTATACTGCTAAAATTTTCAATTTCCTACCTTCCAAATTATAAGACATTTTATTTTTTTAAAAAAAAATATTTAAGCATTGCCATACACTTAGATATACACTATGTGTAGATATTATATAGTAAATGTGTTCTACCAGAAAATGACAAAATGACAGGAAGGGAGTACTTTTCAGATAATTTTTAAATCTTATAATTTGAAATAATAACTTCATGACTTTCTGACCCCAAGTTCTATCATTCGTCTTAGTCAAATTTTATGCAAAATAACACTTCATTTTATTATGGCTTGCTTTAGTAACAAAAACTACAAAATGACCTAAATTTGACTATATTTACATAATTTTTTTTAATAAGACGAGTGATCAAATTTGAAGTTTAAAAAGTCAAACGAACTATAATTTAGAATGAAATGAAGGGAGTATAATGCTAGCCATCTTTTTGGGGGAATCAGGCAGTAGTAGGGTCGGTTAACCAAAACCGTTCAATTTGGTTTCTATGTTCTTTGCAAATTTTGGTTACCTAGAAATCAAGAATTGATTGATTACTTCAAAGTGTACGAACCGAAACAATTTGATCTTGATTAGTTTTGGTTCGGCTTTAGCTAGTTAGAACTGAACTAATCGATGCACCATTAAATTATTACGGTATGCCACTCCTGTCTCTTGGATGCCACCACTCCCTGCCTAGACCTGAACTTGGACGATGTTAGTTCATCGAATGCTGTTGCTCTTGGACACTCCTTGGAGCGCCACCTGTCCATGCTCCTAATGACGCCACTTGGGCCTGGTCAGGGCACCGCCACGGTGGGGGCAGGTAAGGTGAGTAGGGTGGGCTCTGTGCCAAGGTGCTCTTGTGGGGATGGAGTAGGGGATAGAAGGGGGTGGAAGCTAGGAGAATAGGACTTGGGGAGGCTTTGTTGCTGAGGTGGTGTGGTGTTATATACTAGGGTTTCCCTTAATTAATGAGCCAGTTGGGCTTAGGTAGTTTGATGGGCCTCTTTGAAATTTTGGTCTTTCAGTTAACTAGGGGTTAGAATCAGGTCAACATGGTGTAATTCGGTTACTTGAAAGTTGGAACTGATTAGGGAACCGATTCAGTTTTAATTATATCGTTTTCAGTTATTTCGGTTTGGTTTTTGGTTCTTGATTAATTTTGCCTTAGGCCTAGGCAGTAGGGCCGGGGTCGAGCCACTTGTGCCGACTTTCCCCCATACGCGCTAACGGCCTAGCGCCCATCCTCCTTCGAGATATCTAATTATTTGCCATCGATTTAGTGACCAACTATCTGATTGCCAGTTTTATCATGCTAAATACAAAATTTCCCTAGAAAATAGTAACTCAACATATTTTTGCCACTTTCGTTGATGTGGCACGCCACTTCAGCATGCCACCATGGAACTTAATGCTTCACCTGCTTAGCCCAATGATGCTAGCTATTGCATGTTAGCTCCCTCTATGCTGGTCACTGTTAGTGGGCCCCACATGTCGGTACCTTCTTCCTTCCTCCTCCCTTCTTTCTTTCCCTCTCTGCTGGTCACTGCTAGTGGGCCCCACATGTCGGTACCTGAAAGACCATGTTTAGTTTTGGTTAATTGATGAAACCTATGGGCTAACCCTTGAACTAAGTGTATGATCAAGATAGGGTGGTTCACCTTGGTACAAGGAGCTAGATGGATGATTATGATGAATCAAGTGCTCCATGGACTAAGGAAAAGAAGAAAGAGAAAAATAAAATGGACCCAAGGCAAAGGTATATCATAAGGCCATTTTTGGTTTAGTGATCAAGACACTATAGAGAGTGTGATCACCTTTAGGATTGATAGTCGTACTATTAAGAAGGGAAAACTCGTTTCGATTGCGGTTATCATGTGCCACTAGGTCATTTGCATTGCATATCTAAAATGAACCTAAGTGACACAAACATGAACTAAAATCCAAGAAATATATTGTAAAAGCTTACACAGGTGAACAAAGATATGAATCACAAGGTGTTAGCACATGGAAGCTTGGAGAAGAAGCAGAGGCTCGGTTTGGAAGTCAGAAGGACTTCGGACGCAAGGACCGGATGCAAGCTAAGTGATGTCCGGACCAATGGACATGCGCCCGGTTGCATACCCTAGCCTCGGCCTCTCTGGACAGGAGGTCCGGACGCTGACTCCGGTCACGCGTCTGGAGCTCAGCGCTCTCTGTACTCCTCTCTGGTGGATTTATCTAGACGCAAGGCATGGTCCGGACCGAGGACACCGGACGCGTGTCCGGACTCAGGGAGCTCTCTGGACCGGCTCTGTGTTGGGTCCGGACGCAAGGAAAAGCGGGTTCGAACTCTACTGTACTGTGCGTCCGGAGGTGGCACGTCAGCACCAGTGAAGGCGCCAACGGGCACATTCAAACTGGAGGAGGGTCCGGACGCAGACGCGATGGTCCGGACCCCCCATGTATTCTGCGTCCGGACCGACGCAGAAAGCAGTGGAAAGGGGCAAAACGGCTAGCTCCACTTGGATGGCTATAAATATGTTTTGGTCGACCCTTGGGCATCTCTCTTGCACCTCCCATTCATTTGACATACTTGTTCTTGCTTGACATAGCCCCTAACTCACTCCCTTCACTCTTGTTGCATACTTGTGAGAGTTTAAGTGATTCAAGTGCTTTGATCATTGCATTGCATCTTAGTGGCACTTGGTCATCGTCATCGCCGTGTGGTTTCTTGTTATTCTTGGTGTTTGCCAACACCTAGACGGCTTGGTGATTGTGGAGAAGCTTCGACGCAATTGGTGATTGTTTGCGGCCGACTTCGGTGATTGTGAGAGGGCTTGTACCCACCTCGGCGGAGAGCCAAAGGGTAACTCTAGTGGATTGCTCGTGTCATTGAGTTACTCTCATTTGGGTGGATTCTTGTGGCGCCCAAGTTAGTGGGCTAGGCTTGTCATTGCCTATTAGCCACCGAATCACCACTTGAGTAGTCGACACAACGGAGACTAGCTTGGTGGCAATCAAGTGAACCTCGGGAGAAAAATCATTGTGTTCATCTTGTCTCTCGGCTACTTATTGGTATTCATTGTGATTGGTTCATCCTATTGACATCCATATATCACAAGACATTGGTATAACAATCACCTCCTCTCTTGTATTTACATTTTCCATATGTTGTCTAGTTAGCTTGCTAGTTAGCTTCTTTAGTAGTTGTTCTTGCTAGCTTGTGCTAAGTGCTTTAGGTTCTTTCTATTGATTGACAAGCACTTAGCTAACTAGAATTTCATTGGATAGATGGCTTTGCACCCCAAGTAGAGCTAGAGAAAAAAGCTTCGCTTAAGTGTTATCTAAACATTTGCTCTAGTGATTTGTAGATTTTTTTATTAGGCTATCCACCCCCCTCTAGCCATCTAGGACCTTTCAAGTGGTATCGGAGCCGTGGTCACCATATTATCAAGGCTTAACAACCTTTAGTGTTGAGAGATGGCTCAAATATCATTCAACCATGTGGGAAGCAAACCACCAATGTTTGATGGCACTTCCTTTGATTATTGGAAGAGGAAGATGAAGATGCATCTAGGCTCAATACATGAGAAGGTGTGGACCGTGACCGAAAAGGACTATGTCATCCTTGATGAGGATAGTCCCACACCTAAAGAGCAAGAGAACCGACAATGCAACACCATGGCACTCAATGTCATCTACAATGGCATTGACTCCAAGGTGTTTGAACAAATCAAAGATCTAGAGAAAGCAAGTGAAGTGTGGAAGAGCCTTGAAGATACTTATGAAGGCACTTCAACGGTAAAGAATGCCAAGCTATACATGCTCAAGGACAAGCTATCTCACTTCAAGATGAAGGATGATGAGTCTATCCCGGAGATGTTCCATAGGCTCCAAGTGATCATCAATCATCTCAAGAGCTTGGGTGAGAAGATCAAGAATGAGGACTTCTCCAACCGGTTTCTTGGTTGTTTGCCGAAGAAATACAAGACTTTGAGGCAAATAATTAGGAGAGATGGTTTGGACAAGATCACTCCCAATGAAGTCCTTGGTGAAATCATGACCGAAGAGCAATACAATGAGGAAAGTGAAGAAGAAGAGGTCAAGGAAGAAAAGAAAGAAAAGAAGAGCTTAGCATTCAAGGCTTCTTCATCCAAGAGCAAGGACAACGCAAAGAAGCAAGAGTCAAGTGATGATGAAGAAGCTAGTTATGATGATGATGAGATGATGGTCCTCTTTGTGCACAAGTTTGGCAAGTTCATGAAGAAGAAGGGCTATGGTGCTAGAAAGAGAAGAGACAACTTCAAGGGCAAAGAATATGAGAAGAGATGCTACAAGTGCAAGAGCACCGGTCACATGATTGCGGATTGTCCCAACAATAGTGATGATGATGAGAAGAAGAGCAAGCATGAAAAGAAGGAGAAGAAGCTATCCTTCACCAAGAAGAAGAAGGGTGAATCCTATGTGGTGACTTGGGATGATAGTGATTCTTCCGATGATGACTCTAGTGATGATGAGAGGAAGAAGGCCAAGAAGAAGGCTTTGGCAAGCATTGCTATCAACAACAAGCCATCCATCTTCGACACTCCATCATGCTTCATGGTTAAGCCAACTAAGGTACAATCTCATGATGATAGTGATAGTGATGATGATAGTAGTGATGATGAGGAGGAGTACTCCAAGGAGGAACTAGTTGAAATGATGAAGCAAACTTATGAGTGCTTTGAGAAGAAGAGAAAGGAGTGCAAAGAATTGAACAAGAAGCTTAATGCTCTTGAACAATCCTTTGATGAACTCAATGGCTCTCATGAGAGGCTAATGGAAGCCCATGAGAAGCTTGATAGGACTCACTACAAGCTTGAAAAGGCTCACTCCTCTCTCCTTGATCAAAGTAAGGATAAGGTTGTTGCATCATGTAACATTAAAGTAACTTGTGATATTCTAGATGAATCATTTTTCACTCCTATCATTGTTGCACCAACTGAAACACAATGTAGCACCTCCACTTACACATCTACTAGTGATAGCTCAAAGGATGATGCTACATTAGTGATTGAAAATGAAAAATTGAAAAATGATGTTAATGAACTCACTCATGCTTTGGGTAAGGCATATGGTGGAGATGCCCGCTTGCTAAAGTGCTTGGGTAGCCAAAGATTCTCTCATTACAAAGAGGGATTGGTCTATACCCCCCAAGAAGGGCAAGTCGGCTTTTGTAACTCCTAAGCCTAGCTTTGTGAGAAGCAATAGCCGGTTTTGCACAAAATGCAAGCAAGTAGGGCATGTAGACCAATATTGCAAACTTAACATGAGCCAAACCAAGTTTGCTAAAGCTACCTCTATGCACTTTGATTCTTGTTATATGCTTACCAAAAGTGCTAAAGGTATCATGGCTTAAACCGAGTTAAATAGCTTGGGGCAAGTAATCTAGATTGAACCACAACTAAGCTTCTCTCCAATAATCAAACCTTTGAGCACATCTTTTATGATAATAGATGACAAAGGGGGAGAAGTAAGTAGTATGAACAAAGAATAATTAATTAAATTTGAAAATAAAAGCACACAAGTAGGGGGAGCAAGCCTATGAATAAAGATGTTGCATATCTTTGTGCATTCATAAGTGCTTGCTTGCATATGTTCTTTTATTCATGATATGCTTGTGTGGTGATTGCTAGAAACACAATATCTTGGTTCTTGAAGAACTAGTATGCTTAAGTTTTACATCTTTAAGTGGTATCTAGTTCTCTCAAAGTGTTTCCAAGTTGCTTTTCAAGTGGTTTATAGGCATTCATGGTGCTAAGGATGGTTTATATTGCACTCCGATTGGTATCACACTTCAAAGGTCCATCCTACACACCTTAGCATCATTTGGTAGCATTTACTCTCCCACAATTCCTATTCATGCATATGTGATCAAAATGAACCAAACTCATATATCACATATGTAAGGGGGGGCTAATACTACCAAAGTGAAAATTTTCATCATATATATTTTTTTGTGAAAGGTTATCATCAATTACCAAAAAGGGGGAGATTGAAAGACCGTGTTTAGTTTTGGTTAATTGATGAAACCTATGGACTAACCCTTGAACTAAGTGTATGATCAATATAGGGTGGTTCACCTTGGTACAAGGAGCTAGATGGATGATCATGATAAATCAAGTGCTCCATGGACTAAGGAAAAGAAGAAAGACAAAAACAAAATGGACCCAAGGCAAAGGTATATCATAGGGCCATTTTTGGTTTAGTGATCAAGACACTGTAGAGAGTGTGATCACCTTTAGGATTGATAGCCGTACTATTAAGAAGGGAAAAACTCATTTCGATTGTAGTTATCATGTGCCACTAGGTCATTTGCATTGCATATCTAAAATGAACCTAAGTGACACAAACATGAACTAAAATCCAAGAAATATATTGTAAAAGCTAACACAGGTGAACAAAGGTATGAATCACAAGGTGTTAGCAAATGGAAGCTTGGAGAAGAAGCAGAGGCTCAGTTTGGAAGTCAGAAGGACTCCGGACGCAAGGACCGGACACAAGCTAAGTGTTGTCCGGACCAATGGACATGCGTTCGGTTGCATACCCTAGCCTCAACCTCTCTAGACAGGAGGTTCGGACGCTAAAGAGAGTCCGAACATTGACTCTGGTCGCGCGTCCAGAGCTCAGCACTCTCTATACTCCTCTCTGGTGGATTTATCCGGACGCAAGGCATGGTCCGGACCGAGGACACCGGACGCGTGTCCGGACTCAGGGAGCTCTCTGGACCGGCTCTGTGTTGGGTCCGGACGCAAGGAAAAACGGGTCCGGACTCTACTGTACTGTGTGTCCGTAGGTGTCACGTCAGCACCAGTGAAGGTGCCAACGGGCAGATTCAAACTGGAGGACGGTCCGGACGCAGACGCGATGGTCCGGACCCCCCATGTATTCTGCGTCCGGACCGACGCAGAAAGCAGTGGAAAGGGGCAAAACGGCTAGCTCAACTTGGATGGCTATAAATATGTTTTGGTCGGCCCTTGGGCATCTCTCTTGCACCTCCCATTCATTTGACATTGTTGACACAAAATGTGACGTACTGCGTCTCACACACAGCAAACAGGAAAGCGTGACTTCAATCGGGTGCCCGGGTGCTTCGAGAACCAAAAACCTGTCAGTTAGTTTGACCTAAAACTAACAAGGGATGAAAGTTATTAGCTATAAACTGGAACGTGCCGGGTAATACTAGACAGTTCCATATGTACGGTCCTGAAGCCACTTACAATGACATACAACTATGAAAGTCATGACCCCAACTTTGTCCATGACCTACATGCTCTTCTTGCCAACTTCGATCCCTCCTTTATGGACTAGAAAGCCTAAAAATTCACCAGCCGAGACCCCAAAGGCACATTTGTTTGGGTTCATCCTCAAACCATGCTTTCTAGTGCACTCCAAGGTCTTCCTCAAATCGGCTAAATGTCCCTCATGGTTTCTAGACTTAACCACCACATCATCAATATAGATATCCACAATATTGCCGATCAACTCGTGAAAGATATAGTTCATAGCTCTTTGATAGGTTGCGTCGGCATTCTTCAAGCCGAAAGTCATGACAATCCATTCAAATAAGCCAATATGACCAGGGCATCTGAAGGCTGTTTTCAAAATATCTTCTATTGCCATGAAGATCTGGTTATAACCGGCATTGCCATCCATGAAGCTGATGACTTCGTAACCAGCCGATGCATCGACGAGTAAATCGGCAACTAGCATCGGGTAACCATCCATGGGAGTAGCTTTGTTGAGATTTCTAAAATCAATGCAGACCCTCATCTTTCCATTCTTCTTGTATACTGGGACTATGTTTGAAACCCAATCTGCATATCTGCATGGCTGAATGAAGTTTGCCTCCAATAATCTTTCAACTTCCTTCTTCACATCAGCCAACACCTCCTCTTTGTAAATCTTCCGAGGAGGTTGCTTGAAAGGACGTTATCCCGGCTTGATCGGCAATTTATGCTCAACAATGGAACGATCTAGCCCGGGCATCATTGTATAATCCCAAGCAAAGCAATTTTTAAATTCTTTCAGCAAGTCTATCAGTTTCAACCTATGCTCCTTGTCTAAACTTGCACTGATAAACATTGGCCTTGGTCTATCACCATCACCAACATTTATCTCCTCCAATTTATCGGCCGACGTGAAGCCGCGTCCCAGCTTCCCTTCGCTGTCATCGATCGTGTTTCCCATTAAAAATTACTCTCAGGGCTGATTACTTGGATCGGCTGTCGGCCCTTGCCGGAGATATTCACAGGGCTCTCTCTCCAAAGTGGTCCCACCGAGCGTGCCAAAAAGTGTGTTGACACAAAATGTGACGTACTGCGTCTCACACACAGCAAGCCGGAAAGCGTGACTTCAATCGGGTGCCCGGGTGCTTCGAGAACCAAAAACGTGCCAGTCAGTTTGACCTGAAACTAACAAGGGATGAAAGTTATTAGCTATAAACTGGAATGTGCCGGGTAATACCAGACAGTTCCATATGTACGGCCCTGAAGCCACTTACAACGACATACAGCTATGAAAGCTATCTGCCAACAGGTTTTATGGAACGTTCGGCTAAAATAAACATGTAACACGCAAATCACTGATTGCCGAACGCGTATACATGAAAAAAGGACGTACGAACGACTTGTAATTGACTATAAGTTAAAGTGTAACCAATCTCGGCAATCAGCCGAATTGGGGTCCATGATGAAGGAAACATGTAAGCAAACATGATTAAACTAATCTAAAGTCTGCATCTGCTGCACGACACCCAGCATCATCAAAGCTTAAACATGGATAACATGCATGAACCCGCAACACGTGACAATCTAGATTCAAACTAATTCGGCTATTTATAGATACAAGACCTAATCATGGAAACAACATGGAAGCAATTCATCATGACATAGATAGATCTATATAAACTAACAAGAGCCGAACAGTATCAATCTAGATTGGGCAAAAGAGTGTTTGCAAATATGTAAAGATTATATAAAACATGCAACACGATAACTTAATGAACCCAATAGATCTTGCCATATCTACAGGGGCCGATAACTATCTTACTTTTGCTAAGCATACAAGTAAATATCTGCCGCACTTCATCTACTCATAAGCGAAACACAAGCGAAGACCTCTTGATTATTAGGCAAGGATCTGTCGCACGATCATTGATAACAAACAAGACTACTTGCATCAATATCTAAATCCACCGTATGATACTAGACATGATAGCAAGGTTGCCAAGACTTACGGAGGTTGACGGATCGATGATTCCTCTCGAAGAACTCGACGACACGACAAAGGACTCGAAATTGGCACGGGGCCGGTTGTATTGGTTTGGTTGTGAACCCCTTTTACAATGACCAAGGGTTTATATTTATACCCTGGTCATGACACGAATCCTAAAAGGATACGATTACAAGATATTTAAAGAAAAGAACACAATATTTCGACTTTATTTCCCTTCGTAGTCTTTATTGCCTTAATTGTTATGGCTATCGTCGTCGATCGGCTCTTTACTTGCCTCTTTTCGTTGCTTCGACGCAAAACCACCTTCTTCGAAGTAGCCGATTACTTAGTCAATTGCCAAATCTTTAGGAATTAGCCGACCGCATAGATTTTGCCGAACACCTTTGAATACTTGTTCTTTGGCAGCCTTTTCTCACACCGGCCCACCTGTCATTCTGAGTATACCAAAATCCAGTGTTAACAGACATACTTGTGCTTGCTTGAGATAGCCTCTAACTCACTCTCTTCACTCTTGTTGCATACTTGTGAGAGTTTGAGTGATTCAAGTGCTTTGATCATTGCATTGTATCTTAGTGGCACTTGGTCATCGTCATCGCCACGTGGTTTCTTGTTATTCTTGGTGTTTGCCAACACCTAGACGGCTTGGCGATTGTGGAGAAGCTTCGACGCAATTGGTGATTGTTTGCGGCCGACTTCGGTGATTGTGAGAGGGTTTGTACCCACCTCGGTGGAGAGCCAAAGGGTAACTCTAGTGGATTGCTCGTGTTATTGAGTTACTCTCATTTGGGTGGATTCTTGTGGCGCCCGAGTTAGTGGGCTAGGCTTGTCATTGCCTATTAGCCACTGAATCACCACTTGAGTAGTCGACACAACGGAGACTAGTTTGGTGGCAACCAAGTGAACCTCAGGAGAAAAATCATTGTGTTCATCTTGTCTCCCGGCTACTTATTGGTATTCATTGTGATTGATTCATCCTATTGACATCCATATATCACAAGGCATTGGTTTAACAATCACCTCCTCTCTTGTATTTACATTTTCCATATCTTGTCTAGTTAGCTTGCTAGTTACCTTCTTTAGTAGTTGTTCTTGCTAGCTTTTGCTAAGTGCTTTAGGTTCTTGCTATTGATTGACAAGCACTTAGCTAACTAGAATTTCATTGGATAGGTGGCTTTGCACCCCAAGTAGAGCTAGAGCAAAAAGCTTCGCTTAATTGTTATCTAACCATTTGCTCTAGTGATTTATAGATTTTTTATTAGGCTATTCACCCCCCCTCTAGCCATCTAGGACCTTTCAGTACCTTCTTCCTTCCTCCTCCCTTCTTTCTTTCATATGCACCAAGCTTCTCCATGGCGCCTCTCATGCCCACCCACCCCACCACTTGTGTCCCCTCTGCATCCCCACCCATCGTCGATTTACCCTTGCATCACCACCCCAAGCTCGTCATCTACAGATTGACGTGTCCCCTTCCTCTATGGCCACCTCGGAGGTGGTGGCGGCCTGCCTGGCCACCTTACGACGCGGTGGGTGGTGAGATGTGTGGTCCCTAGAATTAGTGTGGCTAGATGCAGGAGTCGTCTAAGCTGTTGGGCGACCTGGTGCGGCTTGTGGGCACCGTCAACGAGAAGGGAGCTCTGGATAAGAACGTCGTGGACGTTGGCCTCTCTTGCATGGCCACCATCGGCAGGTCGCTGTGCACCACCATGGAACCCAGCATGTCTGCGAAGGCGCTGACTGCCTAGATGTGAATCCTTCGAGGGCCACGTCGTGTTGTGTAGCGACGCAGAGGACACCATTCCCGTGGTGGTGGGCAAGATGATGAAGACGGGGCACGATGACGTTGAAGTCGTGCCTAGGCAGTCTACCACTGGTACTGAGAACGCCGGGAGGTGGATGCGGCTGCGGTGGCCTAGGACGGACAAAATATCTTTGTCCGCCCATGATTAGCGGGCGATCCCAATAAACTACACTTGCCATCGGTCACCTATGCCCTTGACTTTGCCGAATTGATGATGTGCTCCGCAATTGAGACGTCTTCGAGAAAACCGACGCGGTGCGTAGGAGTTCGACCCGTCTCTAGCCGAATCGATGCCCTACGTTGTAATTTGACCCATCTCTGAGCGGCGTCGTGCGTTGCAAATCGAGCGGGCTGACCGCTGGAGGGGCCACACCTATCGCCGCTCGTGCTTGCTAAGACCAGTCTCAATGGGGTTTCATGGAGGGTTTCATGCACATTAAATGGGGTGCCACATCAACAGATTTGTACTTTTTTCATTAAACGATGAGGAGAGAGAAGAGAAAGGTTTCATAGTGATGAAACTATACAACGTTGTTTCCAAAACGTTGGAAACCGTGTAAAATCCCCATTGAGAGTCTTTCTTAGTTTCATGGGATGCATGCAAAGCAAATGTATGGTGAAAAATAAAAGAAAGAAAGAGAGAGTCATTGGTAACCGTATGGAACTATATAATAAAACTATGCATTGAGAGAGGATCATTCCATGTTAAGTTTCATACAGCTAGAAAAGCGTGCGGTGAAACATTACATTGAGATTGGTCTAAGAAGCACCACCTATTCACCTTTCTCGTGCAAGTGTGCGCTCCAACTCACTTACAACTCACTTACAAGTGGGTCTACCTAAGAAGAAGCTCTTTGAGGAAGTGGCTCCCCTGGCCAACTCAGAAAAAGCCAAACGGGTCATGTTCAACGTCTCCTAACACCCTTTCTCCATGCTTATCCCTTGATCCCTTTGTTGATGCCATAGTTGGGGCTTGATTTTGCTTCACACGGTTTTCCAGTGGTTCTAATGCTAGATCCGATTAATTTTAATTCTAATTATGTTGGTTTTTGGAATTTGAAGTGACCGTGGGATGTCCTGCTACGCCCGAGTTCAAGTTCATGAGGGTTGGGAGAATTCTGAGCTAGGTGGCGACTGTGGGTTGGATTTGGTGTCTGTGTGTGTGGAAAGCGGTGTTTGTTTGAACTACTTCTAGCTTATTTCAGCTTGTTTCAGGTTATTCGCTCTCACAGACACTATTCAATCAGCCGGAACAGAATCAACCGACCTTTATATGGCTAGATATGTTGGTACTTAGGATTGCTTGCTCCGGCCATAACTCACCCTCCCTGTTGGATAAGGATTTGTGGGATATAAGTTTATCTTATTTCTATCACATATAATGTTCTTGTCCTATTATTTTTGAAACAAAGTTCTTGTCCTATTTTAGATATACAGACAAGCATTATGCTATCCCTCTTTTCTCATTTATTATTATCATTGTTATTTTTCCATAATCGACCTTTAGGCTCTGGTTCCGTGAGAAATTTTGATATTTGACATCGAATTCGTCTGCCTCGCAAGATTTGACATCTAATTCGTCTGACTTTCGAAATTTGATACTAGAATTGCGAATTGCTTCGATTCAAGGGATTCCAACCATTTTCTCAGATTTTCCTTTTCCTTTAATCTTTTCCCCTCTCCTCACCCACCCGAAGGACCAAACACCCTTGGCTATTAGAGCACGCACAGGAGGGAGTCTCCAGCTGGCGTAGGAGAGGGGATGGGAGGAAGAAGGCACCACAGGCGTCGCTGTTGCATGCCGTCGGGAGACGCAGGGTGGCCGAGGATGGGAGGAAGAAGGCGGCTGGCGTAGGAGCGGTAGAGAGATGTGGACGGGTAGGGCTGCCGCGCCGCCGGGCATCCACACCGCCAGGGCTGAGTTCGCCCGCGCTCAGGGCAGCCGCGCGCCGGGCGGCAGTGATGTGCAGGACAGCCACGTCGTGCCTCCGTTCCTCCTCGGTCTCCACGCACACGCCGCTGCAGTTCACCATCATCCTGCCCCCGCGCGCCACGATCCCGCCGAGCCGCCGCCACGTGTCCGGCTTCTGGAGCTCCGGCAGCACGCTCCCGCCGACGAACAGGTCGACCACGGCGCCGCCGAAGCCGCCGCCGCCAGCACGTCGCCGACGTGCACACGGACAGGCTGCCGACGCAGGCTGAGGGAGGTCGGATAGGGGACGGGGAGGGTAGGGGAGGGGCGGAGGCAGGTCGTCGGCGGCACGTTGCGGACAGGGTGGCGGGGCGGGTCACGGCAGCGGCGCTCAGTCGCGAGACTCGTGACTCCGACGGGAAGGAGAAGCGCACCCTAACCTCCCAATCTCATGTCTATATAGGGGCATTGTGGTCTTTTTTTCGAGGGAAGGATAGGTGAAAAGATTAAAGAAAATAGAGAAATGTGAGAAAATGTCTGGAATCCCTTGTTTTGAAAGAATTCGTAGTCTGGATGTCAAATTTTGAAAGACACACGAATTGGATGTCAAATCTTATGAATTGGGTGTCAAATATCAAAATTTCTCCCGGTTCCATAAAAAAGGCTTTGTTTTTTTTCTTCCTTTATTTATTTTGTTCTTTCCTTTAGCCCACCACCAGCGCTCTCGGGAGAGCGCGACGAACTTTCTTCTCCGCCGTCCGACCGCTCCCGCTCGGAATACCACCACCGCCCCACACCTCCCGTCGCGCCGCCTAGCGACGGCGCGCATCCACCTCCTTCGTTCCGCCTCTCCCGCCCTGCCTCCCGCTCCGTCTCGCCTCTCATCGCCGCCCCGCCTCCCTCCGTCGTTCCTGGCCGCCGGGCTTCTTCTCCGTTTCCGGCTACGCTCGTGAGGAGGTTGGAGGAGCTGCAGCGCTTGGATTTAGGGACAGCGGCGTCCATCCCGCGTGAGAAGGGAGAAGAGCCGGTGAGATCTACTTTTTTTCAAGTCCTCCATCTCTCTCAGCTCTCTCGGCGCGTTTTGCGGAGATTCGTCGTTGGAGCTGGCGCTCCATCTTCCGTCCCCCCCTCTTCCCCCCTCCCCCCGCGCACTCGGCAAGCAGGTGACGGCGGCGGGACAGTCCCATGGTCGGCGGTGTCGTCAGAGGCGTCGCCTCTCGCCAGTCGCCTCGCGCCCGCCCTCGCCAAGGCGGGAGCCAACAGCTGCTGCTCCACCAAGACGATAGCTCCCCTTTGGGAGCGCTTATGTCCCAAAGTGAAGCGTTGTCTGTCCGCTTAGCGCTCCAGCACGCGGAAGCGTGCGCTTAGTGCCGCCTCATGGAACCCTGAGAACCACAGAAGTCTGAAGTCATAAACACTTTGGGGGATGGGATTGTCAGATCTATTCATAAACTCTAGAGCATTTTACCTCCACATTCAGTAGCTCAGAGTGTTCAGCTGGCAAAAGAGGACGTTTCTTTCACCTGAATCTTGTTTACACAATAAATAGGTATCTTTGTACGGCATTTCTAGCCACCCAAACAATATATTGTTTCTAATTTGGTAGTTGAGCTTCACTTAGATGATGACATCAAATGTTTGACCTTGATGTCCTGCTAGTTAACATGATTTGGTTACTTTTATCTGGATCATGTTCATCATGGTAGCATTCATATGTAATGCTATCCATGCAAGTTGATCCCAGGGATTTCTTTAGTTGTAAATTTGTAATAGTTTGATTCATCTTATCTTTGATTATGTTATCAGAGATCTGATTGTTGATTTTTTTTCAAACTTGCCTTTTTAATTTTCATTTCTCGTTGTTTATGCAACAAAAGTTGTTTAAGTTTCTTTTTTATTTGCTAGGACTAGAAAATTTATAATTACAATGTCCCTAATGTTATTTCCTCATTTACAAATTTAGACATACTTGATAAACCTGATGGCTATCGCGGAGAGCTGCGTTGACGCGGTGGTCATGGAGATGGTGGCTGTCTACTGCGGTGGCCTCTATGCTGCCAAGCCAGAGCTCGCGGCCCGCCGCATCGAGGCCATCGGCTTCCAGGTCGGGCACCAGCTTTCTGAGAGGTACTCCCAGAAACAAATTCTTTTTTTCTCGCGTTCTGTTCTTGACCTGTCTAATTCTGCACTCAGGTTCCAAGTCCAAACCTTAACCGATGACCTGTCACCCTAGTGCGGTTCCGCTTCTCTCAGTTGAGGTCTAGTTGGTGTGGGCTCTTAGATTTGATATTACGATCCAGCCTAAATCTCATGGTTCAGGTGCCTTTTGGGAACCTTACATGAATGAACTTTTCGCCTGGCTGTCCAAATCGCCATCGTTTTAATCTGTATTAGGGCAAAAACTACTCGATTAATGATCGTCATCCAAGCGACACATTTTTCAGTAAGTTAAGGTGTTAACTAAAAGTATCACCCTTTCTGGTAAGCAGGTGCAAGTATTGTCTCACGAGTGTCTAGTTATCTATAACTGCTAGTAATTATATCAATCAAGCACATGTCTAATCAGGGATGTGGATGGTAAAAATCTTCTCATATAGTTAAGTTACCGAACCATTTACCAAATCAAATTTAAGTCTTTCTGTGGATGCTAGTACTGTCAAGGTTCCTAAATATTGCTGTTTGACTTGTTTGATCGTCGGGCTGTGCCACATTTGCCTTGTTATTTAAAAAATACTGAGCTAGTTGTACTTTGAAGCTAATTTGAAGGGGTCATACCCAGCATGAATACTCTATCTATTATTGTCACCATCTTCGAATACATCTTATGAACTTTACCGGTTACCTAACATTTTATTAGTTGAGGAGAAGGCAATTTGATCATTTTGGATTGCAGCTTATTCCTTGAGGCAAATTTATAAACTCCATGAGGTCTAACTTTATGGATCTAGCGAGCAAACAAGTACTCACCTTTCTGGTTGTGAAAATTAGTTGTATATTTTTATGTAAATCTTTTGGCATATGGTTGTAATTGTTGAGGGAAATTTGAATGACGCTTCAGTTTTTTTTGGAATGCAGCAGGGAGTGGGCTGACTATGGGAGTTTAGAACCATCCGTATTTCATAGCCACATTCTTTTATTGCACATCTTATGCATCATGACTGATAATATGACATGTTTCCTCTGAAATCATTGACGGCTATAGTTAATACTGGATTGATGAACTGCATTTCTTATGTTCTTATACTATTCAATGAACAATTTTAGGTCAAGTTAATAAATGGAACGTTGCCTTCACCACATGCTCTTTAACACTTCCTATGCTTGAGATTTTTTTCCAACTATTTTTTCCGTTCCACAAAGAGTTTATTTGTAGTGATTCCCAGACATATTAGTAGCATGGAGAAATGACCTAGGTGCCCTAATTAATGCTGTTAGATGTGATTCTCATGCATGATGTCTTTTGGTTAGAGGCAGATCATTACCCTATTTTTCAACATGCAAACAACATGTTGGCTATTTATCTTATAGGGCAACATCTCCATATAAACGCTTTGTGGGACAAATTTTGAATGCTAAAATAATCTCTATGGGAGGAGGAGAGTACCAAAAAAATTATTGTGTCGATTTTAAAGTTCAGAAATCTATCTGATTTTAGATGTTCTTAATGTTATATACAAGTTTCTTATTTTTCATAATACGTTCTATTCTTTTTTATAGGTGATTTCCATCTTATTTTGGTGGGGATTTTTTTGTAACTTTGTGTACATGTTTACTACTGTGCTGTGCTTCTTTATTTTTTTTAGAGCACAAGGCCTCTCTGCCTGTAACGTCTAGGCACAATATTTTATGCTCTGCAGATCTGTCTCAGTTTTCTGCGTGATTAATTTTTTAGTCAGTGCAACGCTCCAATGCATGTACTTCTGCAGACTCAACCAAAATTTTGTTCATATTCAGATATACCATGGAGCGCCCTCGATTTAGTGATCATCTTGAAGCAATCAAATTTATCTGCAAAGACTTTTGGTCAGAGCTGTTCAAGAAACAGATTGACAATCTGAAAACAAATCATAGGGTGATGCAGAAATACCTCCAACCTGTTTTTCCTTCTTGTTAAAGACTGACATCTCTTGACTACTGTGCATGCAGGGTACCTTTGTCCTTCAAGATAACCGTTTTCGGTGGCTTACTCGTGTTTCTCTAGATCCATATACAGAGAATACAGATTCAACTGAAAATGATTCTGCAGCATTGGGTGATACTGCAGCCCAAACAACTACCATGCTTCTGTATTTCCCATGCGGGTTGATAAGAGGTGCCTTGACCAACTTGGGAATTCCGTGTTCTGTCTCTGCTGACATGTCAAACCTTCCAGCATGTAAGTTGAGCTATGCTTTTTTCTATGACCTTTTGACATGTGGTTAATTTTCATCGTTTGATGATCTGTTGCACATCTTACATCAACCAATGTTGTCAAACAAGTACCCTACTATGGTGCTTATTGTCCAGAGTTTGTCATGATGTAGAAAGTTTGATTTTAAGATACTATTGCAATGTGGAATCTAGCAGCAAGGGCTATACGAAGTGAAATGTTCGAAGATTGGATGGAGACATTAAAATCTACTCCCTCCATTCCAAGTTATAAGACATTTTAGCTTTTCTAGATACTTTTACTATTTATATAGACAGTGTATATCGAAGTGCATAGCAAAAGCTATGTATTATAATTTGGAATGGAGTGAATAGATAAATTGTGGTTTATTGATTTTACCTTTTATACTTGTAATCAACTAGATAAATTGTTGCCTATGATATGGTTGTGTGACCTTCAAATTTGGTCCGTTCCATGCCTGTTACCATCATTGAGTCATTGCCTAAGAGTGCATCTCCTCTATTGGTACCCATGGAGGCATGTGCAATTATTTTTGGGTACTATAGATCTGTACTACTCAGTATTCATCTTAGCGCATTCTTTTGATGTTGCTGAAGTATGATACGTACTGCTTTCATGCTATTCCTTGATTATTTCTAGTGTATACGTAAACCTTTTTCTGTTATGATCCTTTAATTCCCATTCAGTTTCAGCTGTGAAAATGTTTTCAATGTTTAAACAATCTGCATTGAGTTAGAAGGAAAATTTCATTCTTTATACGGAAACATCAAAACAGGGGCCTCCAAGCCTCCGAAGAACTCATTGTTGTGATGTAATTTTTTTTGATGATGTAATTTAGGATCTGGTGAATCAAGTGGCAGGAATTCCCTGCCATTCCAAAGGAAATCTTGTTGGGTCTTTACTTTCTTCTACTTTAACCACTTTGAGATCCTCTCCTCCATGCAGCTCGGAAGAGCACTGCACATCTCTTCATTCACTTTATACCGACAGAAAGTTACCGCTCCATTTCATATTTTCTATGCCTGTTGATGAATTTTGCCTTATGCGTACTCATGACAGTTATCTAAATTGTGTTCTTGATGACAGGTTCGTTTGTGGTGCGCATAAAGACATGAATTGTGAGAAATGATACAAGTACATTATGAAGATTTGACAGTACCTGCTTTGGTTCAAGCAGGTTGAACATTGAAGACGGCAGAGTTTGGGCATGCAGTAGATGTATCGTGGTACTGCATTTTAGCCTGGAAAATACTGTGTAGCTGTTCATTTCAGTTTCCTTTTCCTCCAGCAATTGCCTATTTTCACTATGTCAAAATGATTTTCCCACCTTCTCTTCTTGACCATACTCCAGAGTTTTAGGTTGGTTATTACTACACTCTAGGTAGCCACCATTGGCACCATTGTGAGACATAACTATGATTGTTGGTTGCATTAGGCTGTACCCCCGTGGCCTGTGTTTGGTTACCTGCCTTTATGCGGTAGCACTCTTAAAGCATGATTCTTGCCTTGGTTCGTGGGCTAGCACTCTCCTTAATGATTGCTGCCATGGTTCACGATCCCGGGTATATAGTTTCTCCCGTAGCACAGTAACTGGCCAGAGATTGATTTTATGGCTGTGCTTTCTAAACTTAGTACACTGGCTAGGTATTTGCAGCTTCAGAGTTCTGTTATATTCTTATAAAAAAAAGTTCTGTTATATTCTTATATAAAAAAAAAGTTCTGTTATATTTGCAACAAAGTTTGGTAGGCCGTGAATTTTTTGTTGCTCCATTCTTTCAACGGACATGGTCTCGCTGTGAAGTTCGATAACGAGCTAAAGTTATGTATTCTCTTCAGGCCTGTTTGGATCCTTAGAATTGAATTTATTTTAATAATCATAATTTAGACATATGTTAATTAAGCTAATATGGTTATATATGAATTATATTTATGTATTATTATTGGCTATACGAGAGATACTTAATAGTTATATTTCTACTGTAGGAAGGGAGTTGTATTTCTACTGATTGAGAGAGAGTTGAAGGGTGTGTTCAAATTAAAAAGTAGAAACATAGCATGCTAATCTATAGAATTCATTTTCATCTTTCATTCTATGAATTTAAGACAGTCTTATAAATTAACTTTAAAAGCGGTGGAATTTCATTTTCATCATTCATTCTATGAATTTAAGACAGTCTTATAAATTAACTTTAAAAGTGGTGGAATTTCATTTTCATCTTTCATTCTGTGAATTTAAGATAGTCTTATAAATTAATTTTAAAAGTGGTGGAATGCTAAATTTCAGGTCAAATAACCTAATTTATTATATATATTTTAATTCCACCAATTGAAAGGATCCAAACGAATCAGTTTGATGCACTTCTTGAGTATGTATTTCATGATCTTTTCTGGTTCCATGTTCATGATTGAAGGCAATGGGGAAGAAAAAAGCAGTGCACGACAAATGTGGAAACTCAAGTACTAATAATCATTACCCAACTTTCGCCTATTTAATGGTTATGTTGTGGTACCAAGATTAATCGATTGTAAAGTGCAAATTAAATAATCCAGTCTTCATGGCAAAATTTAAAAGGGAGGTGAGAACAAACGCCGGATGTGTTGAGACGAGCTACCGTTCGATTCATCAATTGACAACAGCTGGAATATGCACCATTCCATGAGAAAAAGATCGCCAACTTTTCTAGATTCTTTGGCCGACGGTTAGAGCCTTCTCATGGGGTGATGAATGGACACGGTTTTGGCTTGCTCAGGAAAGGCCACCAGCCACTGCCATTGTTTGGACATGACACACACATTGACATTATTAGGGGAATAATTCTTTTCCAAGTGTAATATCTATGCAATCTTGTACATATACTCCCTCTATGCTAAAAAACTTATCGTTTAATCCAAGATTTTAGTCAAACATTGAGAATATAAATCATTAATAATTTTTAAATTGTTGAGTTTGAAAATGTGAAAATCATATTAATAGATTTATCTTCAAAAATACTTTCATCAAAATATACATATATTATATTTCAATAATTTTTTTAATAATAAGTTGTCAAAATTATACTTTGAAGACCGTACTGTTTTTTAAAACGAATTTTTTTTAGTATGGAGTATATAAATTGGGAAGAAGTTTCGTTATACAAGGTAGCATCAACTGTGGCAAATATTTCATCACAGCGGAATGTACATCGCAATTTTCTAACGATAGGCTTTACTTTCCAACTACTATTGATACGAGCTACTCCGTACTAAGTAAAAGCTTTTAATGTAATCATTAAAGTTGTACTACACGATTGTGTGGAAAGAAGGAAGAAGATGAGCACACAAAAGGATGGGATGGCACCGACGATATAAATCCGCGTGCGGTGAGTATGAGCATACTAAACGCCCGGTCCGGTCCGGTCCGGTCCCGCCGGAGCTTTGGGTCTCCTCCTTTGGACATGCTTTGTCAGTTTGGCGTGCTCGACCTCCACCTCCATCCATCGGAATGGCTGACCGCAGCTTTTGCACCCGCGTGCGTATTCCCGACGGTCATTTTATACGCCAAAACTCCAAGTTGTAGCTTCTGCATCAACTCCCTCGTCGGCGATCGAGGAGGGGTGTGTGTATATATATATATATATATATATATATATATATATATATATATGTGCCTGTGCGACAGCTCAATGCAAGCGAGTACAGTATACAAGCACACGTGGTTACTTAGGAGTGTGAGCGAGTGAGTGTGTCGCACCGCGCCAAGGAAAGGATGCCGATGACGACGAAGAAGAAGGCCGTGTCCTCCGCCACCATCATCGTCTGCTTCTTGTTCTGCTGCTATCTCCCCTCCAGAGCGTCGTCGTCGTCGGATGACTTCGTCCGATGCCTCTCCACGTCCATGCCGAGCCAGCTCGTGTTCCCGCGGAGCTCGCCCTCATTCGCCTCCGTGCTGGCGTCGTCCATCCGAAACCCCAAGTTCATGTCCCCCGGCACGGCGCGGCCGCTCTGCGTCGCCACGCCCACCAACGCTTCCCACGTCCAGGCCGCCGTGCTCTGCGGCCGCCGCCACGGGGTGCGCCTCCGCGTGCGCAGCGGCGGGCACGACCTGGAGGGCCTCTCGTACCGCTCGGCGCGCGCCGACGAGGACGCGGCCTTCGCGGTGCTCGACCTCGCGGGCCTCCGCGCCGTCCGCGTCGATCGGGAGGCCGCCACCGCGTGGGTCGACTCCGGCGCCATGATCGGCGAGCTCTACTACGCGGTGGGCAAGGCCAGCGACCGGCTGGCGTTCCCAGCCGGCCTGTGCCCGACCATCGGCGTCGGCGGCCACCTCAGTGGCGGGGGCTTCGGCATGCTCCTGCGCAAGTACGGCGTGGCGGCCGACCACGTCGTCGACGCGCTGCTCGTGGACGCCCGGGGCCGGCTGCTGGACAGGGACGCCATGGGCACCGACGGTCTTCTGGGCGATCCGCGGCGGCGGGGGCGCCAGCTTCGGCGTCGTGCTGTCGTGGCAGGTGAGGCTCGTCCCCGTCCCGCCCACCGTCACGGCGTTCAAGGTCCCGGTCTCCGTCGACCGCGGCGCCGTCGACGTGCTCACCAGGTGGCAGACGGCCGCGCCGGCCTTCCCCGACGACCTCTTTGTCAGGGTGCTCGTGCAGGGGCAGGTCGCTGAGTTCCAGTCCCTGTACCTCGGCACGTGCGCCGCGCTGCTGCCGGTGATGCGCAGCCGGTTCCCGGAGCTCGGGCTCAACCGCACCCACTGCAGGGAGATGACGTGGCTCCAGTCCGAGCCCTACATCTACCTGGGCAGCGGCGCCACCGTGGAGGACATCCTCAACCGGACCACCGGAGGCTGCCTCTAGCAAGGCCACCTCCGACTACGTCCGGGAGCCCCTCGCCCGGGCCGCCTGGGCAGAGATCTTCGCGTGGCTCGCGAAGCCAAACGCAGGGCTCATGATCCTGGACCCGTACGGCGCTACGATCGGCAGCGTGCCCGAGTCCGACACGCCGTTCCCGCACCGCGGCGGCGTGCTGTTTAACATCCAGTACATGAACTTCTGGTCGGCGGCGCGCGGCGACGCGGCGGCGGGGACCAAGTGGATCAGGGACATGTACGCGTTCATGGAGCCGCACGTGAGCAAGAACCCTAGGGAGGCGTACTTCAACTACAGGGACCTTGACCTGGGGGAGAACGTCGTCGTGGGCAACGTCCGCAGCTACGAGGCCGGCAAGGTGTGGGGCGAGAAGTACTTCAAGGACAACTTTCCGGAGGCTCGCCATGGCAAAGGCCCAGATTGACCCTGACGACTACTTCAGGAACGAGCAGAGCATCCCACCGCTCGTGGCGAGCAACTAGTGACGGTCGATGAGAAAATGGGCACTGTATGTCTGCCTGCTTACAATCAACAATAACCTGATCAAAGAACAATTAAACCAACTTCTTTCAGTAATTGAAACAACTTACATTGTCCGGATACATATGGTTTCAGGCTTTGACTTATCCTAGCAAATAACAAGCCCGTGTTAACGATAATTAGCTTGTTCGCTTGTCTTTTCAGCCGGCTTAAATCCAGCCAGAACAATGTTTTTGTCTCACAAGAAATCAGCCAGCAGTGCATAATCCTACCATAACAGTGCATAATCCTGTCAAACGAACATGCCGAGCTTGGATTTAACTGACTTTGGTCTAATCTTATTTTAATTGAATTAAATAAATTCTAGGGGCCATAAGTAAATGATGAGGACATCACAGGGTTAGATATGATCATGTCAACCACTTCTATACCAAAGGTGAAACCATTCTATATGAGGTTTATTATTGTTACATTTGATGAATTGGTGTTGCACCACAAAGTGTGTATATTGTCATTTTCAGAATTGCTTACATGGATCAAGGAAGGGTTAGATTGCATATGGAAAGCATGGATGATCAATGAAGTTGATTGGGGACCAAATCCAAGTGTTCCTAACGTCCTCCACCAGGCCACCACGTCACTTTGGATCCAAGGAAACAAAGAGTCCAAGTCCAACACGTTTTGGAAGTTCAATTCAGACTACAGAAGAGTCCAAACTTGCGACGTTTGCCACGACTTCATACGGACTTCGATTGGGACGTTCTAGCACTTTTTGGAAAACTTATCAAGTCTACTTTCCAATGGGTCCGGACTCATACCTATATCCTATCAGATGCGTGCGCAATAGACAATTTAATACCGAGATCTTTTCTGCCAACGGTGCTGCGTCACCCTATTTTGGGCCGATGGCCCGTGTATCAAGTTGAGTCCATTAGGGACTCATCCTAGGGTTGTAGGACGACACCAGGACACTTGAGGTCGTCCTCCCTCCTCCTTATATCCCCCTAGAGCCGCCACAAACAGATTGGGTTTTGTTTAGATGAAAGTTTAGTTGCTGCTACTTCCTTGTAGACGCGTGTGTCGACTAGACCATCTGTTCTACTTGATTCGGAACCCCACCTTCATGTGTATCACATCTGATCCTTCATCTCTTATTTGCAATTGAGTGCTTGTTCTACTTGTTCTTGCCTGTCCTTCGATTGCTTGCAGGAATAACCCTAGTGGTTTGGTTGGTTGTGATCCGCAAGATCGTGAGCAACCGCTGGATTTGGTGTATCGATCGCTAAGGCACAGCGTCCTTGGATGGTTGTAGTCGGATCGTGAACGTCTCTCTAGTCAAATCGTAGTTATCTATCTCCACCGAAAGATCGGGACACCCATACACTCATCACTAAAGCTAGGGGCAATACACGATTAAATCTCATATGGTTAATTAACTCGAGGTTGTCTCAGCTTTAATGAATGGTTATTGTGTATGTACTTACTATGAGGATAAGAAAGGTATAAGGCGAGCCATACACCCACGCGTGTTACAGGCTTTAGGCTCGAGCGGCACAAGCAAATGTTTTGTAGCTTTAAACTATAACCAACTATGCGTTGCAGAATGTTATCGCAGGCAATATATGTTTATATATTGATTTTGTTTGGCTCATGGTTTCTGCGGCTCATAAGCCGTCTAATGTTTTTTCGTCGATAAACTAGTCTGATAAGTTAAAGCAAACAGGGGCATTGTTCTTTTAAGCCTATAGGAGTATTTGATATGGTTGCTGCATGATCTACGTACCTTGTCCATCTTAGTAGGTGTAGTAGTAGTAGGACTCGCTAGTTGCTTTACCATGCTAGGGACATGGTAGAAGTCAAGTGATGGCCTGTTACTCGTGAGATATATGACGATGGTTACCTTATGTTAGAAATTGATGATTACCATGATGTTTATGAACTTGATAATGAGCAGGAACAAGTTGTTGATTGATTGTCGGGCGATGTATTGATCTATTTGGTCTCAGCTCTACCTGTGTCAGTTAAGGACTACGTTGCTACAATTGAGGGTTAAGAGTCTGAACGTACTAGTCACATACTGAGATCCATGGGCCCTGTGTACCTTGTTTTACTGCTAGTTCTAAATCGTCGCTCGCACTTCTAAGAAGAGACGATGGTACTGTGCTAGTTATAAATCACAGATCAAGCAAAGATGATTTGAATTGTCGTGTCTTCTTGGATATGACTACCACTTGGCCCCACCATACATCGTAGTGATGATTATGGAACATGGATATTGATATTGATGATATACACTTATTATTTGGTTGAGAAGCAGATGCATGTTGTAGTTGATAGATGCAAACATGAGACTTGATGCTTACTACAAACTTGAGCTAAAACATTAAAGCTAAGGATCAACATTAGTAATATTTTCTTCAAAAAGGTTATTGTTAGATAGCTCGACCATACAACCATGCATACTCTTGGAATCTGTACATTTATGTTATAGTTGGTCGTGTAAGTCTTGTGGAGTACAATTAAGAACCCATGGTTTATTCCTCATGTTGTAGATGAAGTTTTCAATTTTGTGATTGTTGTGGCAAGTTCTTCTTGCGCAATGATATCCACCAAGAGTAAGCTTGTAGTTGTTGTAGGTTTAGTGTCAGTGGGCTTGACATGGATCGACTTGTATTTATATTTTGCTACATCTACTTATACTTTGGTAATATTGTCTCTTTATGTTTAAGTACTTTGAAATATTCGATTTCCACCGTAAAATACTTCAAACTCTGGTTTGTAATAAATGCTATTTGAACTTGGCCATGTATTATATTCTTTCATTAAAAGAATTATAATGATGTGTGTAACACATGGTCATCATTTGATGTAGATTTTCCCATGCGGTGACTCGATAAATTTCCAAGTTTAGTTTGGTTTATGGCATGTTTAGTATCATGTTGGTGAGTGCATGCACTTGAATTGGGTTAGATTAGGTTGGTCCATGACATAGTGTTGGAGCTTTAACAGATTGGGCAGTCCACTGCTCGGTGTTAATAAGAACCTAATAAATACGGGTGGCAGAAGAGCGTAAAAAATGTTGTGTGGTTACATGGACATGACAACCTAATGATGTTGGATGGATGGTCCAATGAAGTTATTTTTGATAGGATTTTTATATACTTTTGCAACGGATACCAACTACCTTATATGGGGATTGTGTCTATACAAGAACCTCAAGGGAATTTGTTGAGGTATCTTGCCATCTTGTTAATAGAAGGTCAAGAGAGAGATTGGAGTGACAAGTGTGCATCATAGAGTTCGAGGCTTGTCTTGTTCAAGTGAGTGCTTCTTGTTCTTGTTACTCTCAATGATTGAGACTTTAAGAGCACCTAGACGGTCTTGGTGATTGGAGGTGATCACAATAGGTCTTCATAATCTTATGGGAGCTTGGAAGTCTTTGCATCTTGTATGCGATTTTTATCCATGGTTCTAGAGATGGAAGATCGATACTCTTAAAGGATCTTGAGTCTTAGTGACTCAAGGTTGTTTATACCTTAGCGGTACAACTATGTGAATGCACAGGGTGGAAGGTGGGGTGGGTGGGGGGGGGGTTGTCCCAACATCCCAATACCATAGGAAAAAAATAGTTGTTGCTTGTTCGCTTTGGTTTTTGCATTATATTTTTTGTATGCGAAGAATTGTGGGGAGATACCCACAATGATTTAAATATATTAATAAACGATAGAGTTACACACCATAGTAAACCAAAAGCATCAAACAAAAATCAAACGGATGACCTAAGGTCATCCTAGCTTGAATCTTATAGATTGGGACAATCTTTGGTTCTTAAAATTAGCTAACCAAATACAATGGGTTGGGTCTCTACATTAGAAGATCTTGTCGTTACGCAATTTCCAAAGAACCTAAGCTGCTATAATAGATGCCTCGGTGATGAACTGTGAACCATGTACATTGAGTGCTCTGAGAAATATCTCTGGTAGTGGCAGGGATATATCTCCGGTGAAGTAGACCGAAGTCCAACGCTACACTACAAAGGGGAATTTAAAAAATATATGATCAATGTCCTCCTCGGTACTAGTGGTGCACATGACACATAGTGTATCATCTTGGATATTTAGGTGCCTTTTTTTAGCATGGGTTTAGTGTTTAGGTGACCCATAAGAATCACTACTACATAAACTATTTCTTGCAGCGGGCCATTTTCCTTTCCAACAGCGGACAAAGCCGTCCGTCACCATAGTAAGGTCACGGTAAATCATGTGTTTTGCTGTGGCGGACAACTTTGCCTGCTGCGGTTAATCATTCAAAAAAAATCATAGAAGCCAGTCGAGCCCATCGATAAGCCCACTGAGCCCAGCGTTGCCGCCGTCGCCGGATCCGGTCGCCGTCGCGGCCACGCGAGCCCACGTCGACGCACGCCACCGCGACCCCCGCGAGCCACGCTCACCCCGTCGCGCGCTCGCGTCACCGCGCGTCGGCGCGCCTCCGCGACCCCGACCCGCGAGCCTGCGCCGCCTCGCGCGCCGCTCTGCGCTCTGCTGCGGCCCCGCGCTCTGCTCCGCGCGCCGCCCCGAGCGCCTCGACCCAGCTTCTGTGCTGGGAGAGAGAGAGGGTGCCGAGGATGAGAGAGGGAGGGAGTGGGAGAGAGAGGGCTGCGCGTAGGGGTTGGGAGAGAGAGGGACGAGAGAGGATGGGAAACCCTAAGTCCTGTTTTTATATGGTGTGTGGCTATCGGGCCTCGCTCTGGGCTTAATGGGCTTTGACCTTAACCGTGACGGGCCTTAAAGGATGCCCGATGTGGTAAATTAATTTATCACAATGAGCACATTAAGACGTCCGCTGCAGTAAATACCTTATTTACCACAACGGACACGTTAAGATGTCCGCTGCGGTAAATCAATTTACCGCCGCGGACAAAAATGCCCGTCACAGTAAATAAAAAACACCCGTTGTAGGAAAGCATATGATTTTTCGCAGCGGGCAAAACAAGTGTCCGCCATTGAGGGCTTTTAGGCAACGCTACAGAAGCTAGATTTTGACGTAGTGAATGAACCATGCAAAGAACTTAACTGTCAAGGTGCAATGGGATTTCCACAACACTTCATAGTATGGGCGTGCCTTAATTAACTCCACTTAATGCATAAGCATAAAATCGACGTGAGGAGTACTTGTCAGTTGTCACCACATATCATGGTCCATGCATATGCTGAGTTTTCATCATACCACAATTGTTTTAAGTCAAGACTGTAGATGAAGAAATTCCTCATAGGCCTGTACTGACAAGGTAGCACAAAGATCTCTCTCAAGTCTTCTTTTAGCATCATTTCATGAACCGAGATAGTTATGTCTCTGCCAAAGGAATATAATCTAGGGTATTGAGTAGCTAGGACCGAGTCTAACCATAGATTAGATCCTCCTAGAATGTCACAGTTGACAACCCATCTCCTATAGTCCACTTAGCAATCAGTCTGGGCGTTCGATTTTAACCGATAATTCGGTTTGGTTTATTCAGTTATTTTTTTCTGTTTTCAGCCTACACCACCCGATCGGTTCTGCATTCGGTTCGGTTTTTTATTTCGGTTTACGGTTTTAATCGAATTAACCGAAATGTTCTGGGATGGTGGGCTGATTGGGCTGGTTGGGGATTTGCCAACAGAAGATTACATCACATATGATGGGCTGGTTGGGGATTTGCCAGGATGGGTCGGTGGACTGGTGGGCTGCGGCTAGTGGCCTGGTGGGCTGCGGGGCTGGGAGTGGGGAGGCAGGGGAGCAAGCGAGCGACGGGCCGACGAAGCCGGAGGATTGTGCTGTGCTCTGCTTTGTACTGTACATCGGTTTTTTGGGTTACTCGGTTCGGTTTGAGGGTAAAACCGAAGCCGAAACCGAACACCGAACCGTGCAAAACTAGAAACCGACTGCAAACCGAAAACCGAAAAAACCAACAATTCGGCTCGGTTCGGTTCGGTTTGCGGTTAAAAAATGCCCAGGCTGACTTAGCAATCCCTCTATAAATAAAAAGGAGATCATTCACACACTTTAGCACTACTTTTTAGCGAACCAACAATGTTTTACTCTCATAACATATCACCATAGACCAAATTTCAGCAAAACAAAATGACCAACATTGAATCTCACCACATCACGCCACCAAAAAGAGCTCAACTCTCTACATGTGTGTGGGGCTTGATCAGTGTAGTACCTGTTCCAAACTAAACGGAACCAAGGCACATCGTCCGTGTTGTAAAATTTGTGGATCAGGAGTTGCTTGAGGAGTAAAGCATCATTATATAATCTCAGGTTCATAACACCTAAACATCCTCTATCTTTGTGTCTCATAACCATGTGGTAGTGTACTTCTAGTTTGTGGGTTTTAATATTCCACATAGCTAAGGGCACTTTCAATGTAGAAACTAAGATAATTTCTATAGAAATAAAATATGCTGCCACGTAAACAGCTTGCTGAGTTGACACCCTATTTACAAGAAACGAACGTCTAAAGAGGAAAGCGGGTCTTCCAATGGCCCGAGACGGAGGAAACTACTCCTTACGGCGTTGGGACGTACATCGTCGTTTCTTCAGGATCCAGTGCGTCCTCGCGCGGCCCCTGCCCGCAGAGCTCGTTGCCGTTCCGTAGCAGCTTGCCATGGCCGCGCGGCCGCCCCGCTCGGTTCGCCGCGTCCGCTCGACGCCGCCACCCACAGAGCTCGCTGTCGCCGAGCCTGGTTGGCTGCGTCGGTCCCGCACCGCCGTCTATGAAGCTCGCAGCCGTCCCACCCCGGCTTGCCGCGGCCACGGAGCTCGCGAATGGAGAGCGTAGTTCCTGGTCCTGCTACGTACAGTGCGTGCTCAAGGAGAGGCGGCACAGTCGTTCAATATGCTGCAATGTGCTGAACGTGGAGAGCCATCCACGTCTTGTTGGCTGCAAAGGGCCACATCCCCGCTGGCAGTCTTCGCGCACGAACGCGTCGCACAACACCCATGCGAGTTCCTGCTCCCTGAGTAATTGCCCGGGAGTGGATGAAATAGAGGATCCGGTGAATCTGTATCAATTTGTAGCTAGACTCAATGATAGAAAACTTATATTGTGAGGAGTAGTTTCTTGAAACAGTTTTCTAAATTATAAAAACTTTCTTAGTTTCTGCACTGAGAGTGCACTAAGGTCAGTCTCAATGGAGGGTTTCATCTCCTAATTTTCAAGACTTTAAAATTAACCATAAAATAGCTTTCTCCCATAATACATAATTTCATTGCACACTTTCAGATGTTATTTTAGTGACTCCTGGGTCCCACCTCCCCCTCTCCCTCCTTTCCTTTCTTCCCCACCGCTCCCGTGCCATTTTTTCTTTCCTGGCTCTTGCGATGGATGAAGGCCCTGCGGACGGAGCCGCTCGCTGGCCAGCGTCACCCGCAGCGGGGCTCACGCTCGCCCCTGCGCCATGGTTGGCGGAGCTCCCACTCGCCCCCGCGCAGCGGCCGTCGGAGCCTGCACCGCTCGCGCCTGCGTCCCTCTCCGCCTGCAGCAGCAGCAACGACGCACGGCGGCGTTCGGCCACGCGACGGCGCTCTCGCGTGGCGGAGCTCGCCCGCGGCGTCCTCGTTCGCGCCCCACTGACTGCCCGCGCGACGGCGCTCGCCCGCGGCGGATTCGTCCGCGGTGTCCTCGCTCGCGCACCCGCGGCCGCCCGCGCGACGGCGCTCGCCCGCAGCGGAGTCGTCCGCGCACCCGCGACCTCCCGCGCGACGGCGCTCGCCCGCGACGGCGTCCTCGCTCGCGTCCCCCGCGACAGCTCGCGTGACGGCGCTCGCCCACGGCGGAGTCACCCGCGACGTCCTCGCTCGCGCGCCCGCGACCGCCCGCCCGCCCGCAGCTAGTCCGCTCGTCCTGTGCCGATGAAACGAGTTGGCTTCACAGTCCGAGTTTCAATCTCGTTTCACCGTGTTGGAAACGCTGCCTTTCTAGTGTCGTGGGCATAAAACGAATCCTTTCTCTCTCTATGCAAAAAAACCAGATCCGTTCACATAACACCCTAATAAATATGCATGACACCTCTCATTAAACTTCATTGAGACTGTCCTATAAGAATACGATTGTTAGTCCATCCTTAATGGGTGTTTAATGACACAGTTTCTAATGTAGCCATATTTTGAAAACAGTGCATAGGAGTTTCATCCCCCTCTATTCCTACAAAACTTTTATCCTATCTCTCTTCATCAATAGAGTGACATATCATCATATTTAATGTCCATGAAACTTTGATAAAAATCCATTGAGGCCCTGTTTAGTTCCAACCAAAATCCAAAATTCCATCTATTTTGGATTTCAAAATCCAGAATGCAAAATATTTTGGTGGGGTGTTTAGTTCCAACTAAAATTTACCTTTCAATGATGGGATTGTGAGGATGACACAAAAAATCAATGCAAAGATTCCTTATTTTGACCTTTTAAGTCTAAAATCTAAAATGGAGAATGAACCACTTTTTATCAAATATTTTGGGTGATGTTTAGTTTCATTTTGCAAAATAAAGAGTCAAAACCTAAAATATTTTAGATTCCATGGAAACTAAACATGGCCTGAGACTGCCTTACTGCGATTTTGCTTTTTATGTTCCACACCTGAGTGAGAATACTGATACTATTATTAGTGTGATCTTGCTCAAGGACTAGTCTGGTCAGCGTCCGTCGTGTGATAGTTGTCATGTTTTTTGTGCGTGGAGATGGATCGTTTTTGGCGTGGCTCTATTGTCGTCATCTTGTCTTCGTGTTCGCACCTGCCGTGCTACGAGGGAGAAAAAAAAAAGACGATCCGGTGGCTATGCATGTACCACTTGAGCTGCTATTGCCTTGTCAGTTGCCATCATCAATTTATAATCTGGGCAGCGCGGCACGCCTTCAACAACACCACCGCGCTAGCTGCAGTCTCTCTCTCTCTCTCAGCTAGCAAGAAGCAAGCAACACCGATCCTTCAGGCACCGGCCATGCCATCGATGGCGCCGGTAGAGCTCGACTTTTTCGGCCTCGGTCCTCCTGCTGCCGCCGACCACCATCACCACGGCAGCACCACCACCAGATCCTCCTCCATCCGAGGTCTCGATCGATCGCGCGGCCGGCTTAATTTTTTTCTTCCCCATATGGATCGAAACCGAGATCAATCGAATTGGTAATTGGTCGTTGACATTCGCATCCGCATCATCGGTGCATGCATGCATGCAGGCATGAAGACGAGCGCGATAGCGAGCATCGGGGCACACCAGCTGCGCCGCGTCATCGTCGGCGACGAGGCGCCGCCCGAGCAGGAGCAGCAGCAGCAGCAGGCCCCGATGACCGTCTTCTACAACGGCGCCGTGGCCACCTTCGATGGCGTCTCCCAGGACAAGGCAAGTCATTAATTAATATGACCATCAATCTTCATTCCATCTGTCAGGCATCAGGGTGCCATCATGCACATCCTCAGATGATTAAGTAAACTACTAGATTAATTCAATATCATCTTCACTAGTTTCCACGCCAACCATAATACTGTACTTTGACAGGCAGAGGCTATAATGAAGATGGCAATGGAGGTCACTACCTCCAATGGAGGCCGCGTCGTCCGTGGCGATGCATTTGCTGGAAATTTGGCCAAAGGTAGGCCGTCTCGAATTGCTAACTTACTAGCTAGTTACCACCACCAACAGATGAAAAACACAAATAACAATTTCTCTCCCTCTCCCTAGCAGCCTTATTATTAATTAACTGTTCCTCTCTCTCCAATTTGTTCTTGCTCTGCAGACATGCCACTCACAAGAACAAAATCGCTGCAGCAGTTTCTGCAGAAGCGAAAAGAGAGGTAAAACGTACATGGCCATCATGCAACCCTCAACTTATGATTCTGTTTGATTAATTAATTCAAGTACTACGTACAACACAGTTTCATATTATGATATTAATACAAGTGATTATATTTGGTCAACAAGTGACCTATGCGTTTTATTTACTACTACATAGTACTCCTACATTTCAAATGACAAAGACTATTCGAGTAGCACAAATAATAATCGCATGCATATCAGGTTTGGTGACCAGCCGGCTCACCTTTTTTCAACTTTATGAATATTCCACTGATGACTTGTGTACGCATAAAAGTGGGAAACAGTAGGTCAAAAGGTAGACAAGAATATAAAGTGAGTGGTTGGATTCTATGAACGCTCGGTGTTCAGTATTTGTGGTATATATAGTTACTGTGTTTTGTCTGTAGAAATATATTATAATATATACCATACCGAATACATCATATAGCCTTTTTGGACACAAAGTTTTGTTTGGATTTTTTGATAAGAAAAAAATACCACGATCCCGCAGAATACCTTGTTTTCGAAAAGAAAAAAGAAAAAACTATACACACGCACACACACATTCAACAAATCTTTTGCTGTTTATGGTATATTGCCTAATATAAATTTTGTACTCTATTCACGAGTAAGTGACATTTTGACATATTGTCCCTAAAATACAAATGTGACCACTGCTTTTTGCTATTATTATATATATTTCTAACGCATAGCAACGATTATGCACTGTTCACTTAAACGTTTAAATACCATGCAAACGCTACATGATGGTGTACTGTTTTTGTTTAATCCTCTATTCATCCCATTTAATGACCATTTAACCCGAGTAATGGCTAAAAGATAGGTGACCAATTATTTACCGTTTAATGTTTATGAAATAACTGCTGGTACAAAACTACTACTCTCCCATATATATACAAAGTTACTTGTACTATCTATTTTTTTTAATCCAAATTCCAAAAACAACAGATAACTTTAACTTGTAATCTAGGTTTGAAATGGTTTAGTGCTAGATAATATACCAGAACATCGCTTATTTGTGTCCGGATGGGAGTAGTTTTATTTTTTTTTCTGTAGCTTTACAAACTCCTCTTTTTTTCTTCTACAAGCCAAACCTTTGCGCGTATGTCTCTCAGTACCACGGATATTTAGTTTTGAGCTTCAGTCAACATATCATCCAACACAACCGAAGCCTAAACCATGCATCAATAGATAAATAAAAGATACTTCAATAGGATACTACATGTATATATATAAAAATAAATAAATACATAAATCCAATTAAACAGGATACGTGTGATCAGTCGTTGCTAGCATCAACGAAAGTATATAAGCCGTGTGGGTCCTTAATTTATTTGGACCACAACAATCTTGAAAGGTCGCACAATCAAAACCCACGTTTTGGACGTGACGGACAGCGATAGCTTTGCACGCAGTCGATAGCTCAGCACCAACCGAATCGACGACCGCAATTATAGTGAGCACCCGGTCTCCAGCTTCATAAAGCAATATTTGCTATGATTGCACGTACGCATCTCCAACAACTTTTTAAAATAGTTTATTATTCTTATAACTTTAGTAAAATCACAAAATTCTCTCTCTAACAACTTGGTAAACCAACTTGCTATTTATTTCAAATTTATATCCAGCAGTGTCGCTCGCGGATATATCCGTGCGCGGTGTGGGTTGCTATCGCGATGTTTTCGGCGTCGCCGGCTCTCGTCCCGCGTTTTCTCTAGTCTCCCGCGTTCTTGCCCCCACCGAGTCTTGCGGGCGCGTGAGGCCGCCGCCGCCGCGTGGACGCAAAGTCGCCGGAGCTCTACGCGCTAGGTCGTCAGGTCCGTCGGACACGGTGCTGTCAGGTGGAGGCGCAACGTTGTGAGCGGAGGAGCGCGGGGAGGTGCAGGACGTACAAAGGGCGCGCGGAGGAGGGAGCTAGCGTGGGGAGGGAGCGGCGCCGCCGGTGGCTCGTGGCTGGGCGCGCACCCATGCGTGGGCGGCGGCGGATGGGAGCGTGGCCTCCAGATGTTGAAGACGCGTGCCTACGCGTGCGTCCTGCAGACTTCCCACGAGTATGGCCTTGCGATTGCAGACTTGAGAGCGACGGGATAAGATAAGGGGAAAAAAAGAAAAGAGAAAAAGAATAAGGGTAATATAGAGGTGGATCTACTTTTTTTAAGTTTATCAAATTGAAATAACAAATTGTTGGAAAGATGACTTTTTTTCTACTTGCCAAAAAAATAGCAACTTGCCAAACCGCATGATTTGACAAATGAATTTTACCAAAGTTGTTGGAGATGCTCGTGTTTGATTTGGTTGCTTAGTTTGGGCCAAAATATAGTCATCGTTGACGCTTGCATTCCTCTTTCTATAATATTTTACTCCACGATACGCTGACATGTTTTTTCCAATCTAAATTTTGGGACATATAGATTTTGATCAAACTAGGCCGCGGCCATGTGTAGAACCACAATCCGTGACCGCACGGTGCGATATCTCCTCTCACGACCGGTTGTGAGAATTACTGTCGCCGCGAGATGTTTGGTGGGATTTTCTTGATTGTTGTAGTAGGGTGTCTATGAATCTCATTATAATCGGTCCAAACATAGCCATATATTAATATAGACTATATGCTGCCTTTTTAATCAAGTTACATTCGTTACATGTTTTACGGATGATGATGCAATTGCAGTAAACTGATTTGTTTTGTGTGGATGAATTAAATAAACTTGCAGGCTGAGTGGGTTGGGTCCGTATCAGCTGGGAATGGGACCGGGAGGAACCAGTCGTGTTGGTGCAGCCGCAACCAACAAATCATTTCATGTGAAGGACGAAGCAGCTTAGCCTTTGGAGTCTGCTCCAGCGGCCGCTAAGCTACTAATTCAAGAACAAGAAGAATTCTTTTAAAAGTACATATAATTGTATCTACAAATAAATAGAAGTTCCACAAGGATAGGTTTGTTTTATAATTTCATTGATAAGTATATTATTGATAAGGTTAACTCTAGAGTTGATCGATCATAGGCATATGTGTTTGTATACATTTTTTTACCCACTATGTTCAATACATTATTGTTCACTAGTATAGTGCCCGTGCTAACGACAATACAGATTAGAGAACTAAAATGGTGTATACCCTTTGATGATTAAAAAAAATCATCGATAACATATTTATAATTATTAGAATAAAAAACATGATTTTATTGATAATCTGTGCTGACGCTTAGATAAAAATAAAAGGTCAATATGTTTCTTGAAAAAATCAACAAGTATAAATAAATAAAAACATCCACGGGTCTAAATTACATATTCGTCCATCATATTAGTTATGAACCTATATGTGGCACACATGCATATCCAAAGTTAATAAACTCGTTTTTATACTGAACCTAACATGAAGTGTGTGATGACCCTCCTGGTAAGTGGTAACCAATGGGTGATAGACCTTTACTGGGCCAGCAAGCCATCACTTGATCCTCAGCCTAAAAGGGTAGTAGCTGTAAACTGGATTAGAAAAACACATACTCTCCACGTAGATGATCAACATGGATATGCTTCAGTAAGTTTCAACAATCTAGCAGTGAGAGACGTTGTAACAACAGTTCTGCTTTCTGTTCCTCATGAAACTTAACTGACATCTGCAAAATGCATAACATTGGGCATGTCTAATTTCAGTAATCAATATATGACATCAAATTACTTATACATCCCAAATGTCAGAACACACACCACTTGCAATATGCAGCACCACATCAACAAGGCTCCACATCAACAAGGCTCGCATGCTTAAGACAAAACCTCGCATAGTAATTTTGGATTTTTCCACACCACAAGCCACAAGCTGAAATGTTCATATTTTATATAGGATGAAATTACAATCTAGCAAGTTGTACCAGTTAAATCTACCACAATCAGTAACTTTATTAGTTTTCAATTGTACTAATCTTCTCTCAAAGCGTAGATATATTTCACAGATTCTTTGTTAGCTTGCTTGACATTGCACTGAAACTCTGAAAGTAAAGGTGTGACTAATTTAATTCATACCACACCAGGTAGAAGGTGGCGAGGTCGACATAGCCCGGTAAAAGGATCAAGATGCCCAAGAGGAGGGTGGATTGGGCTTTTCTAAATTTTCATGCAAAAACCTAGACTAAAAGTCAATCATTCCAAACTGTCTAAGTGTGTGCAACAAATTTAGACACAAGAACAAACACCCTAATAGTAATTCTACTCAAGCAAGACAACTCATGATAGAAGTAAGAGCAGGAAAAGTAATGATGGAAGTAATTGCAAGAGAAGGAAGAGTAGAGGTGACACAACAACGTTTTCCCGAGGTATCGAGAAGTCGACACTATCCCTAGTCTTCGTTGGAGCACCTGTGCAAGGGTATTGCCCCCTTGGTCCGCGCAAGGATCAAGTGCTCTCTTCGGGCTAATTCTTCGCCACTCCGGCTCAGTGAATTGCCCACAACCGATCACAATATGGATTGAGTCCTCCACAATCGCCTCTAGATGATCTTCATGCTCTCCAACGCCACCAAACCGTCTAGTTGTTGTCGATCACCAAAAGTAACAAGCTAAAACTCTCACGACTCATACAAGCCTAATGAGATGAGTGGATGTACACTTGCTACTCTCAAGTCACTAATGAGGGATCTAATTTATAGATTACCAATTATCACTTCCTAACTAGGTCCCTTGCTCTCTCTCTCTCTCTCACTCTCAAAGTGTATCTTAGTTGATTGAATGAGCAAAGGTGAGGTAGAGAAGCAACGGGAGGAGTATAAATACCTCCACCTCTGTAGGGTCGAGATGGCGGACTAGAGGGGGTGAATAGTCTTTTCTAAAAACTTAATCGCTTTGGCTAACCGAAACTATTGCAGAATTAAAACTATCGGTCTAGCCAAGACTATACCCCTATATCTATTACTTTAGAACCTAGCAAAGATGTCTATTAAGCTAACTAAGGTGCCAAGCTAGGAGGCTCACCTAAACAAGTCTAGGTTGCAAGGTCACACAAACCTAAGCAACTAGTACTCTAAGCACAAAGGGAGCTCCTACACATACTAGTAAGCAAAGCACAAAGCACCTAAGCTCACTAGCAATGCTCTCTACCAAGACTACACAAGCCAACTAGAGAGCTCAACTTTACTTAGCTACACAAACTAAGCAATGTGACTAACAAGGCTACACAAGCCAATTAGCCACTCAAGAGCTACTTCTATGCTACACAAGCTAGAAGGCAACTAGTTAAGCTACACAAGCTAACTAGATACAAGAGCAACAACTAACCACTAGCACAAGTAAGAATAAGTAAATACAAGCTAGTGATTTGGAGAATGCAAACCACCGAGAAGATGTACAAGGTTGACACGGTGATTTTTCTCCCGAGGTTCACTTGGTCGCCACCAAGCTAGTCCCCGTTGTGTCGACCACACACTTGGTGATTCGGCGGCTCATAGGCATTCACAAGCCTAGCCCACTAACTCGGGCGCCGCAAGAATCCACCCACAAGTGAGGGTAGCTCAATGATACGCTCAACTAGAGTTGCTCTTCGCGATCTCCCACGAGGCGAGCACAATACCCCTCACAAGAACTTCTCCGGAGCGCCGCACAATCTTCTTGCGCGCTTCGACGGAGCCTCAAGCCACCAAGCCATCTAGGAGGTGGCAACCTCCAAGAGTAACAAACACTTTGGTTTGCAACATGATCACCTAGTGCCACACGATGCAATCTCTCAAAGCAACGCACTAGAAATCGCTCTCTCACTTAGTCGGATGAACACTATCGAAGTATGAGTGAGTTAGAGGGTTCCCAAACCAAGCACACTAGAGGCAGCAAATGCCCAAGGTGCTCAACCAGCCCCAAGGGTCGACCAAGGGCTATAAATAGCCACCCAAACGAAACTAGCCGTTTTGCCCCAGCAATGGGCTTCCTGCAGAGGGTCCGGACGCACTCAACAGTGCGGGTCCAGACCATGCAGCCTGCGTTCGGTCCCTTCTTCCCATTTGAAAGAGCCATTGGCGCGCTCACCGATCGCCGCCACGCGTCCTCCGGACGCTACTATTCATCGGGTCCGTTTCAACGCTCCGTGCGACCGGAGCCAACACAGAGAGCACCCGAGAGCACACAACAGTCCGGACTGCGTCCGGATCCTTGCATCCGGACCGCATACAGCGTCCGGACTTTCACTCCGAGCGGTTACCGAGAGCTCCAACCTCCGGACGCTGCGTCCGGAGTTCACCGTCCGGACGACGAACAGCGTCCGGATCACCTCTGTCAACACAACGCAGTCAGAGGGGGTGGCGTCCGAACGCATAGCCAATGGTTCAGACCGCCCAAGCCCCTGCGTCCGGACTCTCAGACTCGGCTGAGACCTAGCGTTTGGTTCTGGACCCAAACGCAATGGTCCGGAGCCCCTAGGCACTTGTGTCCGAAGCTCGGTTTTCAGCCGAGACTCCTCCGCACTTCTTCCTTTGCTTCTTAAGTGCTAACACAAATGTGTTCACCACCTTGTGCATGTGTGTTAGCATTTTCACAATCATCTTCAAAGCATTTTCCACTTGCTTCTCACCACGCCACTCGATCTTAATTTATCGCAAAGTTAGATCGCTCACGGTGGCACTAGATAACCCATATGCAAACAAGTTTGTTCCTCTTGATAGTACGGCTATCTATCCTAAACCCGGTCATATACTTTTCTACACACCTATGACCGGTGAAATGAAATGACCTATGGTTATACCTTTGCCTCACTACTACACAAACGATTTTGCATAGCACTTGGCATTTATTAACCGAGGCGGTTTTTCACCTAAACCGCCACGGTTAATAGGTGGCCGGAAAGCCGGCAGGCTGGGGGGCACAACCGTCATGGTTAATGCATTAACCGTGGCGGTTGTTATAACCTAACTGCCACGGTTAATGTCCTATTAACCGTGGCGATTGGTATTACGTAACTGCCATGGTTAATCCCATTAACCGTGGCGGTTGCTGTTGCACAACCTCCACGGTTAACTGCCACAGTTATTAATGCATTAACCGTGGCGGTTGTTGTTAAGATAACCGTCACGGTTAAGTTTGTAGTATAAATACAGCAGCCCCCTCTCTTCTTCCCCGCGGATCCTTCTCCATTTTCTCTCCAAGTTTGGCACCGCAAAAGGTTGATTTCTACTCTCCAAGTCGCGATTTTCTCTCTTTTTGATGATTTGGGTGCTTTTTCCCTAATCTAGATCTAGATCCAATGGAGAGGAGAGAGAATAGTAGATCTAGAGGCTACACACATGTTGGGGAGGTTTTTCCCTTGGATTTGGTGAAGGGTGGCACCTCAAGATGTTGACTTTACTCTCTAGCGTCGATTTCCTCTCTTTTGGATGATTTTTGTGCCTTTTCAACTAGATCTAGAGAGGGAGAGAGAGAATAGTAGATCTAGAGGCTACACACATGTTGGGGAGGTTGATTTGGTGAAGGGTGGCACCTCAAGATGTTGACTTTACTCTCTAGCGTCGATTTCCTCTCTTTTGGATGATTTTTGTGCTTTTTTAACTAGATCTAGAGAGGGAGAGAGAATAGTAGATCTATAGAGATACACACATGCATGGTAAGCTAATTTGGGTTTTTTGTGCATTTGAAAGGTTATGGAGCACAAGGATGAGTGGATGTACAAGACATCGAGGATGGATCTGAGATTCCTAGAAAATGTGAGGAAGAAGTTCATTCTTGTTGCGCAGAAGCATCGCCTCAGTCTGGATCGGGAGCTCATGGTTTGTCCATGCAATGACTCCAAGAATCGGTTTGCCCAGAAAGATGCAGTGGTGCAATCACACCTTGTATGATATGGTTTCATTAAGGATCCAAAGTACCTTGTGTGGAAGTTTCACAGCAAGAAAGAGGCGAGTGTCGCCAATGAACATGGGGGAACCTCGTCGATGACATCCACAGTTGCTTCTGGTGATGGAGGACACCAACAACCCACCGCGAGACCGAGCATTGATGATGAGAGTCGCGACTACATCACTATTGTCGATCTGCTCCAAGACGAAGCTGCTGGCGCCGGGGACGACAACAATGGTGACCCGATGATTGATACGCTGCGGCCTGAGGATGCAGAGCTTCTTGAGGAGATTGCTAACCGTCAGGACCATGACGATGTTTTGTTTGGTAATCCAAAGTGGCTAGAGAATTTCAGGGAGATGAAACATGCAACAATTGATCTCCTCTACCCGGACGGTGGTGAATGTCCAAAGCATTGCACGACGTTGCGTTTCGTCCTCCAGATGCTGATGTGCAAGCCATGGGATAACCGGCACAGGCTTCAATGACATTTTATGCATCATTGGTGAAACGCTACCAGAGGGTAACAAGGTTCCTGTCAATACATATCGAGCGAAGAAGCTGATCAGGCCAGTAGCGATGAAGCTTCAAAAGTTTCATGCATGTCCTAACCACTGTATTCTGTTTCGGGGTGAGTATGAGAATGCACAGACTTGTCCGAACTGCAACGCGAGCCGCTACAAGAAGAATGCCGGTTGTCGCGTGGACGATGAGGAAAAACCGTCGAGAGGGGCGAAGAAGAAGAAGACATGCAAGAAGCATTTGCCTCCTATTGATCAGGACGAAGAAGAACAGGGTTACACACAGAGGAAAAGTCCTGCCCTGTCAGTGTGGTACCTTCCTATCATCGACCGGCTACGTGCATTATTCGGGAACCCAGAGGATGCCCAGCTCATGTCCTGGCATGCATCAACTTCGCGTATCAAGGGCGATGGCAAGCTGCGACACCCCTCTGATGGTAAGCAGTGGAAGCGGTTCGATGCCATGTTCTTGAAGGAGTTTGGGGACGAGCCGAGGAATGTGAGGTTCGGGCTGAGTACGGATGGGATGAGTCTGTTTGGTGACCTCAGCAGCACGCACAACACTTGGCCAGTCACCCTCACCATATATAACCTACCTCCGCACCTATGTCAGAAGCGCAAGTATCTTCACTATCAATGCTTATCTCAGGACCGAGGCAGCCCGACAACGATATAGACATGTTCCTAGAGCCGTTGATGGAGGATATGCAGAAACTATGGGTGGAAGGGGTCCGGATGATGGATGCGTCCGTAAAGAAGGAGTTCACTCTAAAAGCCATCATCTGTGTCACCATCACCGACTACCCTGGTCATTTTTCACTATCGGGACAGATTAAAGGGAAGACTGGTTGCGTAGTATGCATTGATGGTACCTGCTCCACTTATCTTAGTGGATCCCAGAAGACGGTGTATATGAATCACAGAAGATTCCTCCACAAGAAGCACAGGTACCGTCATTCTTCGATGAATTAGTTCTTCGATAACCAGGCCGAGCCACAGACTGAGCCGGGAGAGACGAGCTACGGCCCAAAGGTATTTGATATTGTGAAGGACATTAACTTCGAGTTTGGAAAGAAGAAGAAAGAGGACGAAGATGGGCAGGAGAAACCAAGGAAGAAGAGAAAGCGGGATGAGGAGGACGAGGAAGAACCTACCATGAAGGTTTCATTCAAGAAGAAGTCATGTTTCTTCAAGTTCCTGCCATACTGGAAGTTTCTCAATACACCGCATACCATCGACTGTATGCACCTGGAGAAAACTGTCTTCGAGAGCACGATCGGGATCCTCCTAGACATGAAGACTAAGACCAAAGATGGTATCAAGTCATGTATGGACCTTGTGAAACAGAACATCAGGCACGAAATCCACCCAACACCGGCGGGACAAAGTGGAAATAAAGTTGACCAAGTACAATGAGCCAAAGATCGAGGAGGCAGAGAAGTCTTTGCTCGCAGTCAAGGCGGAAAAGGAACGTGGGGAGTTCGTACCTCGCAGGGACCATGACGAGCTCACTGAGGCGCTGGGAAACCCTGAGCACTACGGGCGCATCCGGGGTGTTTCGTCGAGGCAGAGCTGGAAGAAATCAGGTCGTGGCAGTCCGATGCCTCCTCATACCACACGAGGCAAGGATACAAGGAAGGTATATTCCAGGCCGGCAAGGAAGCCGCGATGAAGGAAATAATCATGGGGTCCATACAAGATGCTTTCACGAGCACCGACCCCAAGATGGTGGAGCTGAGGACACAGATGTTTCGCCAGGCTGGCGTGATGCCATCACAAGGTGAAGGCACCTCAGCACCCAAAAGGTATCCGGTCGATGAGGTCTTGGAGACCACATACGTCCACCTCTTGGTGCCGTTTGGTAGAGCGGGAAGGAAGAAGAAGGTGGCGGAGGGCTCAGTAGATTCACCCAACCCTGAAGACAGGTACCTAGGCAAGCCCATCCTGCCCGAGTATGCCAAGGTCGTAGTGGCGTGGACGGACGATCACCATGAGGATGATGAACTTGATTTCACCACTGAAGAGGGAGGAGGGACCCTCGCAAGTGCATTGGGCAGGGAAGTGCTATGGAACAAGGACGACATTCACTTCCCTCCGGCACCACTGTCGCCAAAAAGCTCATAGCGGTCACCAAATCCCTCAGGTTGCGGCCCAGGTTACGACGACAATGACGACAACGACGACGGTGTTGGTGGACACCAAAGCCCAGGTAGCCCGTCGCGTAGCCCACGTCCTGACATGAACAACCCACATGGAGATGAACAAACGGGCCACCAAACGCCGCCTCAAAGCCAGAAAGATGTGGAGTGTCCACCACCACCGAAGAAGCCAGAAGAAGAGGGGGACAAACCCCCCGAAGGCACCGAGGTCAAATATGCGGTGTGGGACTTGACAGCAAAGCACCATTACACAACGTTGTTCCAAGGGTACAAATGTCAACCAAACATCGCCAGCAGAGTATGTGTGTGCATATATATGATACTAACACACTCTTGTCTTGTCTCAATAACAGGGAGCAAACCCCGCCATGCGTTTGGCCTCTGTCTCCAGATTGCCCTATTAACTTTGAGAATGGCAAGTTCATGGTGCCGTTAGGACAACTTGTCGAGGAACCATGGGAGATTAGAAGGTTTCATCTCTGGTATATGCATGCTGCTAGGTTAGGCATGAGGTCATTCGTCCAGAGGGTCCCCAAGGAGTACTTCCTCTTGCATGAGGACGCCTATTTGACAATTGACTTCCACGACATGCATAGAATGCTGCGGCGCAAAGACCTTGATGTCGCCCAAGTCACCCTGTTTGCCATGTAAGTTATTGCACCTCTACATCTCTATAGCTAAGTAAGTTCATTACTATCGAAGTAACGTATGCAATGATGACTACTGCTTCTTGTAGGATGCAAGCATATGTAAGCAAGGAATTGTCGCAAAAGGTTATTTACCTATCTCCTATGCATATTAGCGAGAGGGCCATCATTGGCCACGGGATAATGGAGCAAGATCCGAAGCTGGTGAGCTTGACAGGGATGGAGCGAGTGGAGGCCATAGCTTTGATGTGAGGCGATATCAAGTACAAGAAGGGACACTACATTCTCAACGCCATGAAACAGCTCAAGGGAGAAGGGTGTATACTTGCCGCTCACCAGTTCGGGTAAGTCCAAATGATACATGTTGGCTTTGATGTAGGTTGGCTTCACCACTTTCCATAATTCAAGATCTTTGATCCTTATTGTTTGAATGGTGTAGCACGGGCGTCACGGGGCATTGGATTGTATTCATGATCTATCCTCAGGATGGAATGGCGGTCATATTGGACTCCATGCGGGACACACAAATGAAAGGCTACATGCATTTTGAAGGATGTCTGCGATAGTATGTGAGTACACATATTTTCTTTTAAGCACTCAAAGTATATGATTGTATCTGATGTTTGACACTAGTGGCATGCACATTCAGCGCTTACAGGATGTACGTGGAAGACCCCACCTGCATTGACCGTAGGTCCGATGAGGTGAAGGCGGAGTGGGGCAAAAAACTCAAGATTAGGCGACAATTCCCGGTAATACGACTTGTACTACCGCTATCCTACTAACTACAACTACTACAACAACCCCACTACTACATACTTACTCTTACATATGTATACCTTACATGCAGTGTGCCAAGCAACCTGAAGGCTCACTCTTGTGTGGATACTATGCTTGTGAGTACCTCAAGAGATGCCTGAAATTTAGCCAAAGCTGGCGGTAGCTCCAGAAAGGTACAAATGGTGGCAAAAAGGAACCATCGATCAAAAGACCAACACTCGTACAATAGCCAACATTTGTAAGTTTGTCACCGATGAATGTGCTGAAATGAGTGGGAAATTCTTCTACATGGGCAACGCGCTAGCGACATTACCTCAGTACCGTGCGTTAGCCAATTGGAGAACTAGTGGTTTGGACATGACTGACTACAAGCTGTCGGACATTGATTAGATGAACTTGTTGTAATGAACTGCTGGAAATGATTTTGCATAATGAACTTGTATATATAATGAACTTTGTGATATCAGTTTTCTTGGAAGAAGACAACACATTCATGTAATATGCTTGTTTAATCCATGTTATATAATCTGTGCTTGAATTTGAGAAATGTTTAATAATCATTTTTAAAATTAAAAAAAACATTTTTTTTTGTTTTTTTGGAAAATATTAACCGTGGCGGTTGCTATAAGAAACCTCCACGGTTAATACTAATTAACAGTGGCGGTTTACATAAGCAACCGCCACGGTTAATGCTATTAACTGTGGCGGTTGTCCTTACATAACCGCCACGGTTAATATATATTAACCATGGCGGTTGGCCTAGTAAAACCGCCACGGTTAATGGTCCGATTAACCGTGACCATTGATCCATGGCGGTTGGAAAAACGGCCACGGTTAATCCAAAACAACCACCACGGTTAATCTTTTCTGTAGTAGTGCCTTGCGCATTCCATTCCATCTCCTTCTCCAATGTTAATCCAACACATGCACCAACCTCTTGTCAAATGATATGATCCACTCCATATCATCACATGACCGTGTTGGTTCATCGATCTTGACCTCACTTGCTCTTCACCGTTGCCTTGGTCCATCGGCGCCAAGCATCACCCGCTTGCCCTTCACACTTGCAACTGGTCCATCAAGCCAAACCTCATCTTGATCTTCTCCACCTTGATCACATGACTCCATGTCATGTTTCATGTGCAATAAGCTTCTTCATCACACAATCACATGTGAACTAATCTGCTGTGTATATATCACTTAGACACATATTAGTTCACCTAAGTTGTCACTCAATTACCAAAATCACATAGGAACTCAAAATCTCCCCCTTTTTGCTAATTGATGACAACTCTACAAAGATATGGAAGTTAAAATCATTTTTGGACATTATGCCATTTGTCCATCATTTAAGCTCTATTCCAAGATTTGGATAAGTGCCACAAAATCTGACTTGGTAGTGATAGCTCCCCCTACATGTGTGCTCAACAAGATTTGGTTTAAGCCTTGCACACATGCATAAATAGGAATTTTGGGAGTGCTAGCACTACTAAGTGATGCTAAGGGTTCTAGAATAAACCTTTGAAGATACTCATTGTAGTTCCACTTGAAGTTCATCCTTAGCACCACCATGATTAGCTAGATAGCACAAAAACACTAGAAACTCTGTGAGATCAACATTATAAGCAAGGGTTCTAGATACCACTTATTAGAACAACTATCTAGCTTACCAACCTATGCATGCTAGTTTATCAAGTCATCATGTAAATCCTATAACTAGCATACACCACACAAGCATGCATATAAAGATATAAAGATAATACTTATGCAATATGCAAGCAAGCACATGAATATATGCACATATCAAATGCAATCAACCAAGTTCATGAGCTTGCTCCCCCTACTTGTGTGCATCTCTTAGTCCAAGACTTTGATCCTTTCGATCTTGTTCCCTTATGTCCATGTCCATGTCTCTCCCTCTTAGTGCATGTCCAATATATATTCATATCTTTGCACTAATCTCTCCCCCTTTGTCATAAATTTCCATAAAGGTAACACTTCTTTATTGATGCAAAGGTTGCACTTAGGGTAGATAGTTGATACTTGTATCTTTTCATTTTTGATGGACACTAACACATATGTATTGGAATGACTCTTCATGTAAGATCATTGACCATGATACCATTAAGTAGGGCAACTCCCCTTTGGTCAAAGCAAATGTCATCCAAATAAGCTTTACAAGCAAGAGAACTTTGATTTGATCACTTAAGGTTGAGGATCATTTGTTTGCTTGTAGGATATCACTTGTGAGATTACCACTTGTAGAATTACTTGAATTAAACACATGTGGGCTATCTCAAGTATGCTAGAACTAGACATATTTTGCAAGTACCAATATGAAGGTTGATACTATTTGAAAGATTAGCATAAGTCTAGATACCACTTGTAAGTTGCATCTTGATATCGATTTGCATTGTTGTCTTGTGCTTGAACTAGATTCATATTCATGAGCTTCTATGTTGGACTTGAACTAAAGTGAATAGCATAAACTTTCAAGTCCGGTTTGAACCCTCTCTAAGCTTGTTCACACGCAATAAGCGGTTATCTTATAGAGGTTGTACTTGTTATTTATACAATCCAATAATAGATCAAGTACTTGGGTTTACTAGCTCATGAACAAACTTATATACTACCACTAGATCAAACAACTCAATCAAGCTATAGTGGTAGGCTATAAGCATAAAATTTATTTGATTTTCAATGAATGATCACTATGTATGACTATATGCACTAAACATGTCCTAAGCAATAATGTATGCATATGTCAAACAATTTCACCTTTGCTATGTTGGAGTAGAGGATAGTCATATAGATTTCATCTCCAATTAGCAATGTGAACTCCATTAAGAGCATGGTGAAGACCAATGAATACCACTTGGAATGTTAATCTTCACCCATATGATTAGAGTCCCACTAATGATCAAGTGCACTTTTCTTGTTGTGGTTGACTTGCTTATTTCTTTATCTTTGCTTGCATGAGAGAATACTAAATGATGTACCACTTGTAGAAGGTGATACCACTTGTAAGTTAAGATCATGAATCTCTCTTGGGTGTTGCTTGCTTTCTTTTGATCAATCCTATTAATAGCTTTCAACTAAGCATCTTCAAATGATCCTTAGATCACCACTTACATGTTAGCCTTACAAGTAACGTTCTTGGTTTACCTACAAAAGGCGGCAAACCCCTACAAATGGGAGAAGTGACCTCTCTCCAAGAACCATCCTTGATACTCACTTGAAATGACTTTGTTTGATTGATCTTCATCTTGAGTACTAACCATGTGCCAAATACACTCCACAATCAAATGACCTTGTACTCATGGCTAACATAGGTACATAAATCACTTATAAGCATGATTCCAACTTGAGGACCTTTCAATCTAAGTGACTCTAAGTCAATCCAATACTTGTCACTTAAATGGCAGATTCTGTACTCTCTAAAGAATATATCATAAATCCCAAAGTACATATACAATGATCATGAAATTTTGTGGAGATGTGCTTCACTAAGTTATCTAGCAGCCATAAAAATTTGAGCTTCATTGGACTTCTAGATGTTTACCTGATTTACATCTTTCCACCTAGGTACATGCTGAAAACTTCTGTACATGTGTTGACAAGATCCACTCCAAAACTGAAGTATCCCTTATCCAATACCCATGAAATTTGAACAGCAACTAATACTGTAAGTGTAGAGCATGCACACCAAATTTCAAACCAATCCAAATAGATTTGAACTCTCAAACATGGCTATGATCACAGCTAGCTCAGATTTTGAAAATTGACAAGAGTTGACAAGTTGAGCTATGCTTCTTCAATTTGAATCAAACTTGAGATCAACTTGTTTGAATACTATCCCAAGACATATATCCATTCAATACAATTACTAAAGGTAGTCTCTTGATCATATCCATTCAAATCAACTCAATTTGATCACTAAGTATTAAACCATTTAAATAGCAAGCAACTAGTGCACATATATATATCCAATTCAAACAACTCATATGCACTATGTGTATATCCAATTGAAAAAACTTATACACACCCAAATGAACTTGATCAACAAGAAATATACCTTAGTAGATCATGATCAATCCATTAGCAAGCTTCAACTTAGACAATTGCAAGCCTTCAAATAATCCAATCAACCACCACAACTTGATCATGCACTTGTATGTTGTAGCATTTGGACTTCATTCTTTTGTCTTGGCATTGGGATAAGAATAGCACTAAGATTCATTACTTGACTCAATCATATGATGAACAATATGAAACTCATTGAATCAAGCCTCCAATGCCCATGGTACCGAAACTAGTTTGGGTCCTCTCAAGTTATGTGCAACATACTTAGGCAATGCCTTAGTATGAATAGCGGGATGTTTTGCAATAGAAACCATAGAGGTACCACTACCATACTTTCTAAGCATATGATCATTATCAATTGAAATGAGCTTAGAAGTCATACCTAGGGGACATGAATGAGCCATGTGTCCCCTTTCCCGACATGAGTAGCACACTCTCTTTGCTTGAGCCTTTTCTTCCTTGCTCATGTTGTGCTTCTCATTGTCTTGCCTCTTTTCTTTTGCTTGACTCTTCATCTCAAGCTTGGTAGGACACTTTGAGGCAAAGTGTCCCATGTCTTCACACTTGAATCTTCTCCGGAGCGCCGCACAATCTTTCTTGTGCGCTTCGACGGAGCCTCAAGCCACCAAGCCGTCTAGGAGGTGGCAACCTCCAAGAGTAACAAGCACTCCGGCTTGCAACACGATCACCTAGTTCCACACGATGCAATCTCTCAAAGCAACACACTAGAAATCGCTCTCTCACTCAGTCGGATGAACACTATCAAAGTATGAGTGAGTTAGAGGGCTCCCAAACCAAGCACACTAGAGGCAACAAATGTACAAGGTGCTCAACCAGCCCCAAGGGCCGACCAAGGGCTATAAATAGCCACCCAAGAGAAACTAGTTGTTTTGCCCCAGCAATGGGCTTCGTGCAAAGGGTCTGGATGCACTCAACAATGCGGGTTCGGACTATGCAGCATGCGTCCGGTCGCATCTTCCCATTTGAAAGAGCCGTTGGCGCGCTCACCGATCGCCACGACGCGTCCTCCGGACGCTACTATTCATCGGGTCTGGTTCAACGCTCTGTGCGACCGGAGCCAACACAGAGAGCACCCGAGAGCACACAACAGTCCGGACTGCGTCCGGATCCTTGCGTCCGGACCGCATACAACGTCCGGACCTTCACTCCGAGCGGTTACAGAGAGCTCCAACCTCCGGACGCTGCGTCCGGAGTTCACCGTCCGGACGACGAACAACGTCCGGATCACCTCTGTCAGCACAGCGCAGTCAGAGGGGGTGGCATCCGGATGCATAGCCAATGGTTCGGACCACCCAAGCTGAGAGTTCCTATGTGATTTTGGTAATTGAGTGACAACTTAGGTGAACTAATATGTGTTTAAGTGATATATACACAGCAGATTAGTTCACATGTGATTGTGTGATGAAGGAGCTTATTGCACATGAAACATGACATGGAGTCATGTGATCAAGGTGGAGAATATCAAGATGAGGCTTGGCTTGTTGGACCGGTTGCAAGTGTGAAGGGCAAGTGGGTGATGCTTGGCGCCGATGGACCAAGGCAACGGTGAAGAGCAAGTGAGGTCAAGATCGATGAACCAACACAGTCATGTGATGATATGGAGTGGATCATATCATTTGATAAGAGGTTGGTGCATGTGTTGCATTAACATTGGAGAAGGAGATGGAATGGAATGCGCAAGGCAAAGGTATAACCATAGGGCATTTCATTTCACCGGTCATAGGTGTGTAGAGAAGTATATGATCGGGTTTAGGATAGATAGCCGTACTATCAAGAGGAGCAAACCTGTTTGCATATCGGTTATCTAGTGCCACCAGGGGCGATCTAACTTTGCAATAAATTAGGATCGAGTGGCGAGGTGAGAAGCAAGTGGAAAATGCTTTGAAAATGATTGTGAAAATGCTAACACACATGCACAAGGTGGTGAACACATTTGTGTTAGCACTTGAGAAGCAAAGGAAGAAGTGCGGAGGAGTCTCGGTTGAAAACCAAGCTCCGGACGCAAGTTCCTAGGGGGTCCGGACCATTGCATTTGGGTCCGGAACCAAACCCTAGGTCTCGACCGAGTCTGAGAGTTCGGACGTAGGGGCTTGGGCGGTCCGGACCATTGTCTATGCGTCCGGACGCCACCCCCTCTGACTGTGCTGTGTTGACAGAGGTGATCTGGACGCTGTTCATCGTCCGGACGGTGAACTCCGGACGCTGCGTTCGGAGGTTGGACCTCTCTGTATTCGCTCGGAGGAGTGGACCGGACGCTGTTCATCGTCCAGACACAAGCTCTGGTCTTGCGTCCGGAGGTGCTGCTCACTCTCGAGCGCTCTCGGGTGTTCGGGAAATATTTCCGGACGCTCGGTGCAGTGCGTTCGGACCCGATGAACAGTAGCGTCCGGAGGACGCGTGATAGCGATCGGTGAGCGCACCAACGGGAAGTTTGAAATGGTCAGGAGACCGGACGCAGGCTGCATGGTCTAGACCCGCACTGTTGCGTTCGTCCGGACCCTCTGCAGAGAGCCCAGTGAAGGGGGGAAATGGCTAGTTTGTTTGGCTAGACTATAAATAGCTCATGGCCGGACCTTGGGGCTGGTTGAGCACCTTGGGCATTTGTTTCCTCTAGTGTGCTTGGTTTGGGAGCCCTCTAACTCACTCATACTTTGATAGTGTTCATCCGATTGAGTGAGAGCGATTTCTAGTGCGTTGCTTTGAGAGATTGCATCGTGTGGCACTAGGTGATCATATTGCAAGCCAGAGTGCTTGTTACTCTTGGAGGTTGCCACCTCCTAGAAGGCTTGGTGGCTTGAGGCTCCGTCGAAGCACGCAAGAAGATTGTGCGGCGCTTCGGAGAATTGCTTGTGAGGGGTATTGTGCTCGCCCCGCGGGAGATCGCAAAGAGCAACTCTAGTTGAGCGTGTCATTGAGCTACCCTCACTTTTGGGTGGATTCTTGCGGCGCCCAAGTCAGTGGACTAGGCTTTTGAATGCCTATTAGCCGCCGAATCACCAAAGTGTGTGGTCGACACAACAGGGACTAGCTTGGTGGCGACCAAGTGAACCTCGAGAGAAAAATCACCGTGTCAACCTTGTACATCTTCTCGGTGGTTTGCATTCCCCAAATCACTAGCTTGTATTTACTTATTCTTACTTATGCTAGTGGTTAGTTGTTGCTCTTGTAACTAGTTAGCTTGTGTAGCTTAACTAGTTGCCTTCTAGCTTGTGTAGCATAGAAGTAGCTCTTGAGTGGCTAATTGGCTTGTGTAGCCTTGTTAGTCACATTGCTTAGTTTGTGTAGCTAAGTAAAGTTGAGCTCTCTAGTTGGCTTGTGTAGTCTTGCTAGAGAGCATTGCTAATGAGCTTAGGTGCTTTGTGCTTTGCTTACTAGTATGTGTAGGAGCTCCCTTTGTGCTTAGAGTACAAGTTGCTTAGGTTTGTGTGACCTTGCAACCTAGACTTGCTTAGGTGAGCCTCCTAGCTTGGCACCTTAGTTAGCTTAATAGACATCTTTGCTAGGTGCTAAAGTAATAGATAGAGGGGTGTAGTCTTGGCTAGACCGATAATTTTAATTCCGCAATAGTTTCGGTTAGCCAAAGCGATTAAGTTTTTAGAAAAGACTATTCACCCCCCTTTAATCCTCCATCTTGACCCTACAAGTGGTATCGGAGCTTGGTCTCTCATTTGTGGTCTTTACCGACCCGAGAGGATGGCGACTTATGGGCTAGATGTTGAGTCTCCACACATTTTTGATGGCACACACTTTGCACGGTGGAGAAATTGGTTGACATGCAACTTTAAATTTATTTCTCCCCAAATGTGGTGATCGTAGATGTGGGACTCTCTTGTGCAATTTAGAGAGAGGATGCAACTCAAGCACAAAAGACGTGCCTACATTTCGATTGCCAAGCTACTAACATTCTCTACCATTCTATGAAAGATAACATCTTTGGTGAGATTATGGACATGAAGAGCGCTCATGAGATTTGGACCTACCTCTTTGAAAAATATGAGAAGGTACCAAACAATGATGACGATGTGTCCAAGTTGGTGGCACATGAGGATGTTGAGCATGACCACAACTCGGTGATTGTGGAAGATTGCTCCACCTCATGGTCAAGTGATGGAGATGATCCACCTACCACAAGATCACTTGACAAGGATGATGAAGGCCCAACATCAAGTGTTGCAATTCATGATGCTACTCCAAGCACACTTGATGATGATGATGATGAAGGCCCAACTCTCTAAAGCTTTAGCAAGTGAGTTGAACAAAACTAAGAAACTAAAAGATGAAAACTCACTTCTAAAGAACTCATGTGAAGAACATAAGCACTTACTTGATGTTCTTAAATCTTCACATGAGGAACTAAAGCTTGATCATGAGGAGCTTCGTGTGTCTCAAGAAAGCTTGGTTCACAAACATGGCTCTCTCATTAATGAACTGCTAAATCTTAAAAATGAAGAGAGCTCATCACTTGGGTTAAATGATCAATCACATGTTGTTGCTAACCCTTGTCATGTAGGCAAGAAGAATGTATCCAACTCTTGTGATGATTTACTTGATATGCCATGTTCTTCAAATATAGATGCTTGTTCTACTTCTATGTCTTGTGAGACTAACCTTTTGAAGGAGAACAATGAGCTCAAAAGTGAATTGAAGAACATGGGCAACAAGCTAGAGAGGTTTTACACTTCCAAGGTCACCTTTGATCACATGATGAACAATCAAAGAAGACATGGTGACAAGAGTGGAATTGGTTTCCACAAGGGCAAGGGCAAGAAAGAGAAGAAGCAAGAATAAAAGAAGCTATCTCATTTCATGTGCTTCAAGTGCCATGGGATGGGACATCTTGCAAATATTTGCCCAACCAAGAATTCTCAAGCTAAGCCACAAGTCAAGCCCCAAGTGCAATACAAAATCAACTATCAAGATGGTGATTCGGGGATGACAAAGAAAAAGACTAGAAGAGGTGGCAAAGCTAGAGCAAGGCATCCAACTCCTATTCATGATGCCAACAAGATGATGATGAGCAAAGATCAAGTGAAGAACCATTTGACTCACATCAAGTGCTACAAGTGTGATGACATGGGTCACTTTGCCTCGAAGTGTCCTACCAAGCTTGAAATGAAGATTCAAGCACAAGAGAAGAGGCAAGACAATGAGAAGCACAACATGAGCAAGGAAGAAAAGGCTCAAGCAAAGAGAGTGTGCTACTCATGTCGGGAAAGGGGACACATGGCTCATTCATGTCCCCTAGGTATAACTTCTAAGCCTATTTCAATTGTTAATGATCATATGCTTAGAAAGGATGGTAGTTGAAGGACCGAGAACGACGACCAGAGGGGGGGTGAATGTGAGCCTCAAAGTTCTCTCAAAATGTTCGGGCCACTCTTCCCAAAAACCAAACCCAGTTGCTGGGTGCTCACCGGTAGAGGAGAAAAACTCACCGGAAATCCCCAAGAAGAGTTAACAACCCCTATGAGAAAGAGGCAAGAATTCCAAGCAAAACAACCAGAACAGCAGGCGACGGACACTGGAAGACAGTGCGACGGACGCTCCAGGGCAGGGCATCGGATGCTGGCGACGGACACTTAGGCGAGCGTCTGTCGGCTTTCCAGAGAGCCTGACAGAGGCTGAAAAACTACCGAGGTGACGGACGGTCGGCGACGGACGCTGAGAAGAACGTCCATCGGCCTACCCGAGAGCAAAACAAAACTGCACAGCGCACAAGACGCGACGGACGCTGGGCGACGGACTCTGAAGAGCGTCCGACGCCAAAACCGAAGGACGTAGACAAGCCGAGCGACGGACGCTGACGTCAGCACGTACCAGCGTACGACGCAAAACTCTCGGAGCATCCGACGCCCCCGATAGAAACGCAGAAACCTCGAAAAGCGATTTTCTCTTCGCCAAAACTTCCCAAATCCTAACCAAAAAATCTCCACTAGCAACCCAACTTGGTAGGCATGTTTCTAGTGCTATGGAGGAGCTATCCCGAAGAAATCATTGCTCAATTTGGTGAGGATTGAAGGGAAACGAGGATTTGGGGAAAAGGGGCAAGAACAAAGAACACCGCAAAGAAATTGCCCGATCTACACACTTGTGAGGTTTGAGGGGAATTCCTTCGGTGCAAAGATGATCCTCACGATTATGAACAACTTGGTTCAAACGGATTTGCAAGAGCTACTCCCTACAAAGAGAAATCATCTCAGGAAAAAGAGGGAGCAAAAGCAAAACGCGAAGAACACAAGTAAAACGGGGACACATTCACGAAATCGAAGCCACCATGGCTTACGGAGGTTACAACCTCCGATTCCTCGCGACAAACTCAAGTTCTTACAAAGGTTGGTGGAAGCAACCTAGGAATCTCATGAACTAGAGAGAGAGGGGGCAAAATGATTAGGGTTCAAGAGATGGGATGAGGGATACCCCTTCACCCCCTACTTATCGGGCTTTGGCTATTTCCCAAATACCCCCCTAGATACAATGAGTGAACTACCTAGCCTAAGCATTGCACCCCAAGCTCTGGAAAATATCTCCCGCATTTTGAATGGACGGCCCCGCTTCCTGCCGGGAGTTGTCGTCGCCTCGACGCAACCTCCAGGATTCTGCCATGTGCCATCCCCGCTTCCTCGGAAGCTCCGCCTAGGTTTTGAGGCCCAAACCCAAGAAACCCGCCACCGGTAGCTTTGGGCTCAACTACCGAACCCCGAGTTTTGCGGCCCAAACTTGGAAACTGACGCGGATGGTTTTGAGGCCCAAACCACCAAACCACTCGACGCGAGCCACCTTGTCTTCACCCGGTCGGACTCCAAGTTCCCTGAGCCTCCGCTCGACTCGCGTGACCACCGTCTTGACTTGGTCAACTCGGTCTACCTCCATGTCTTCTCGCACTCACTGGTGCCAAGTACTAGCCACCACAGCTAGTCCGCCGGTGCCCATGGTCCCTCAGTCCGAGCCCCACTTCCGCCCTTCACCGCTCTCAGTCCATCGGCACGGCAAGCCTCTACTCGACCTTCTCCACGCCATTGACCACTGTCACTAGGCATAGCACCTGCACACCACAAGCCGATAGACAAGCACACATTTCTGCTTTCACAGAGGTTAGGGTAAGTCAGTCAAACTGAAACACTCACGTGTTGGACGATCACTCATCATCAAAGCTGAACATACATGGGTTCTTATCCACCATGTGTTCGCAATCTCCCCCTTGATGAGTGCATTGTCAACACAAGTGCATTTCAGATTTGAGCCACAAGGTAAAGCTCTCCAAATGACCAAAAAGCTACCAAAGCCAAAACAGGGTCACTTGAGAGAAGCAAACACGATACCAATTAAAAGAGAGAGGCAAAAAATGATACCAATTAAAAGCATCCTTCAAAACACCTCATGAAAAAGCCACTTACTGATGCCAAACAAAAGCATATGGGCAGCGGCTCAACGCAACCAAGCAAAACAAAGCTAGCCCTCAAGAAGAGGCAGAAACAGGCTCAACACCTCTAGCAAGTACAAGATACCAATCACAGCTCTCAAAGCTCAAACTTCCAAATTAAACACTAGGGGAGCTCAAAAGATACTAGTTGAAACCACTTACGTCCCCTAATGCTCAAGAAGCAATCGAAACCTGTCGGAGCCAACAAAGCAAGATAGACCCTCCAGAAGAGGCAAAGGCTCAACACATCTAGCAAAAGCTCCCCCTGGGCAAAAGCACACTCAAGATACCAAATGAGCTCTAAACCAATGAAACCAGAGAGATGCACTCTTTCTCCCCCTTGGAAGTAGATGGCTGAAAATGGAATGAAATGCACATCTCTCCCCCTTGTTGACACATGTAGCTCATCAAACATCAACAACTCAAGATCTAGCAACAAATGCCATGAAGTACAAAATGAGTGCAAAAGCTTAATACTTAGAGCTAAGACAATGAATAGATGCTCTAAGTGATGTGATCCTGTGATACTAGGAAAAGCTCTACGTGCCCAACAAAGACTCAAGTTGAGCTTAAGATCACTTTAGAAGCTATTTTAGAGAGCATATCATGTGAGAGCAGAGAAAGGGTATCACCTCCTAGAGACAGCTAGACATGGCAGGCAAGATAGAATCTAACTCAAAGCAATCTCATGTATAGCAAGTAAAACTATCCCTTAGCAAAGTTCATACAACAAGCCAATGACCCAGCTGAATGAATTTTCCAAATTTTAGAGTTTTGCAACTAGTTTTTAGTTTTAGGCACATTTAAGTTGTATGCGAGTGGTTGTAAGCAAAGTGATGCCACTGCTTACCAACTGGGCGAAGTCAAAGGACTTGACACACCGGTTTTGGTCATACACGACACTGCTCAAGTATCGACCCATATGGGAAGCAATCTCGAACACACGGTGAAGTGCTCACAATGTAGACCCAACTCGATCTTTCCAATTCACAAAACAGAGAGCAATTTCAATTTAGATATTAATCATGGTGCTCAAAGGTAGTGAATGAAACAATGAAGAGCCATAGTTACAAGCTATATACAAAGAAGCCAAGAAGGATCTTCAAAAGACTCATGCTAGTGCCATTTCAGAGGTGACATGGGGAATTTAAATTCAGTTTAAAAGCTTTTCTAACTTAGCTCTATTGCATATCATAGAGATCAAAAAGAGTCTAAGTTAGAAAACACCATAGACACATTAAACACCTCAAACAGAGCATAGATTCATTATATTGGCTATAGATATGAATCTTAAAATGAACTATGTCACAAAAGCAAATGAGATGCAAAATGCAATGACACTACTAACACTAACAAGACACCAAAAGAGAAGAAGGACAAAGAAAAGACTAAAAGAAACAAAAGGAACTTATGATACACAAAACTTTCCTCTAAAAAGTAAAGCAAACACCCAACTCGCCCCGAAGGCGAGAAAACGCAGCTTGATCCAAAGGCTTAGTGAGAATATCCGCAAGCTGGTTTTGGGTCTCGACATGCCGGAGGTCAATGGCGCCCTTCTCGTAATGATCACGCAAGAAGTGAAAGCGGACCTCAATGTGCTTGGTCTTTGAATGAAGCACAAGAGTTTTAGCCACACTAATTGCACTTGTGCTATCGCAAAGCAGAGGCACCTTAGTAAGCTCAAGACCAAAATCACTCAAAGTGACAATCATCCAAAACAACTGAGAGCAACAACTAGTCGCGGCAACGTATTCAGCTTTGCACATCGACTGTGCCACGCTAGATTGCTTGCGAGAAGACCAAGAAACCAAAGAAGACCCGAAAAACTGGCAAGTCCTAGAAGTGGACTTCCGATCAAGTCGGCAACCGGCAAAGTTGGCATCAGAATAACCGCAAAGCACAAGAGAGGAAGAGGTGGAGAACCAAAGACCAAATTCGGGAGTGAAGCGCAAGTACCTCATGATGCGTTTCACCGCCTGCTTGTGCGAAGTCTGTGGGGACGCCTGAAAGCGAGCACACAGGCAGGCGACGAACTGAATGTCCGGCCGGGTCGCCGTCAGGTATAGAAGCGACCCGATCATGCTGCGGTACTCCGTCTGGTCCACTGCCTCTCCTTCCTCGTCCGCATCCAAGGCAGTAGTAGTTGACATAGGCATCGAGAGGGGCTTTGCCTCACCCATGTCAAACTTCTTCAAGATATCCTTTGTGTACTTGCCTTGGTGCACAACGTACCTTAGGGTTTGCTTGATTTGCAACCCGAGAAAGAAGGTCAACTCTCCCATCATGCTCATCTCAAATTCCTTGCTCATAAGATCTGCAAACTTGGCAAGAAGAGCATGAGAAGAACCACCAAAGATGATATCATCCACGTATATTTGGACTAGGAGAGTGTCTTTGCCTTGCTTGAGGAGAAACAACGTCTTATCTACCGATCCCATTTTAAAGCCCTTAGCAAGCAAAAAAGTTTTTAGCCTATCATACAATGCTCTAGGTGCTTGTTTCAAACCATACAAGGCTTTGTGAAGTTTAAAAACATGGTTTGGAAACTTGGGATTTTCAAAATCGGGAGGTTGTTTAACATAAACTTCCTCCTCTATGTAGCCGTTTAAGAAAGCACTTTTAACGTCCATTTGAAAAAGTTTAAAACCCTTAGAAGCCGCAAAAGCTAGAAGGATTCTAATAGCTTCTAAACAAGCTATGGGAGCAAAGGTTTCCTCATAGTCTATTCCCTCCTTTTGACAAAAGCCTTGAGCTACCAACCTAGCCTTGTTGCGCACTACCACCCAATCTTCACTTTGTTTATTTTTGAAAACCCATTTGGTACCTATGGGGTGGCAACTACGTGGTGGAGGAACTAAGACCCAAACGCGGTTTCGCTCAAAGTTTTATAACTCATGCATGGCATTGACCCAATCCGGATCCATCAAAGCGTGTCCAACATCTCGGGGCTCCAAAGATGCGACAAAAGCTGAATGAGCAAAGTGAGAGATATAGGACCTAGACCGCATGACTCGACGGTCAATGTCGCCGATGATGTTCTCCGGCGGGGTGCTGCCGCTGGATGTGGCGGGGAGCCTGCCTGGACGAAGTGGCCTCCCCCTCGACAGCAGCTGGAGCTCCCTCAGGTGCAACGGGCACCGACTGAGGAAGCTGCTCGAACGGCCCCCATGTAGAGGAAGTAGTCAGATCGGGACTGTGAGCCGAAGTGGACGTCGCAGGGTCGACGGGGGCAGGTGGTGGAGTCGGCTCGGGATCACCCCAATTGGCGTCGTCCTGCTCCTCCACAAAAATGCTAGTGTTCACCTCATCATCACCTGCAAGGTCAAAAGCAGTGGAAACACAGGGGATAGTTTCTTCGAAGGTAATCTCACAGGTCTCCATCACTCGGTTAGTCCCAAGGTTAAGTGCACGATAAGCACGAGAGTGAGTAGAATAACCAAGAAAGATACCGTCAGAAGACCGTGATTCAAATTTATCCAACTTACCGCCCTTTTTGAGGATGAAGCACCTGCACCCAAACACCCATAGGTGACTTACCTTGGGTGGTCTCCGAAAACGCAACTCATAAGAAGTCTTTTTCTTGAAAGCTGAGGAAAATGTGATTGGAAACATAGCAAGCAGAACTGAGTGCTTCAGCCCAATACCGCCTAGGAGTCCTATGCTCATCGAGCATCGTCCTGACCATCTCAACAAGGGTCCGATTCTTGCGCTCAACAACACCGTTCTGCTGGGGAGTGTGAGGTGAGGAAAACTGGTGATCGAGACCCAAAGAAGAGCAAAGAGTTGCAAATTGAGCATTCTTGAATTCTGTGCCATTGTCACTGCGGATAGCTCTCATGGCATTCTTAGGTAGCTCATTTTGCAATCTCAAAATCAGATCTCGAACAAGTGGAAAAGCCTCATCCTTACTCTCCAAAAAGAACACCCAAGAGTACCTCGAGTAGTCATCAACGACTACAACCACATACCACATACCACTTCCCTCCCTCTGACCTAACCCGAGCTGGACCAACTGTGTCCATGTGTAAGAGCTCGCCGGGTCTAGTGGTCATGATCTCTGTCACAGGAGGATGGGAAGCGGCAACCATCTTGCCATGCCTGGAAGGATGGCAAACCAAATCCTTCTCGAACTTTAGCTTTGGCAATCCTTGGATAAGGTCCATTGAGCTAAGCCTTGCAAGCAAGTCAAAACTCAAATGTCCCAATCTCCTATGCCACTTCCAAAGCTCGGAGGAAGAACCGGCAAGAAGACAACGAGAAGGTCCGAAAGAGATAGAAAAATCCGCACGAAAAACCTTCCTGAAGGGTAAAATCCGACAAACAAGCTCACCACGAGTGTCCAAAATCCGAGAGAGATTAGGCTTGAAACTCACTTCAAAACCGTCATCAAGGAGTTGCGAAACCGAAAGATGGTTAAAATGCAAATTCGCAACCAAAGCAACATCCTTGAGGACAAAAGAAGAGTTCACTCGGATCGACCCTCGGGAGACAACCTTACCTTTACTCTTATCCCCGAATGTGATATACTCGGTGTGGTGCACGGGGTCGAGGCTGGAGAACCACTTGGCACTTCCGGTCATATGGCATGAGCATCTGGAATCCACAAGCCAAGTCTCCTCCAGTCCTCCTTCCTACATCAATAAAAAAGACATAGGGTGAGCAAATGGACCAACACTAGGGTTAGTAAACTGTGAAGGATACGAGTGTTGTCCCACTTGCCCAAAGAATGGGTTAGGAGAAAAACCAAACATCTCCTACCCCACGGGGGGGATAGCGATCACCACGATGGGGAAAACGTCGTCCGCTAGAGAAGGGTGGAGTGAAGCCACTGCCACGAGGCCCGTAGTCGTATGGGTCACGACCAGTACCCCGTTGGGCACGACCACTGCGTGGTCTCGCCTCCTGAGGCCTAGCACCTTGAGGCATTGTACCTCTAGGCCTAGTAGTGCGCCTCCGAACTTCTGTTTCACGCACCCCAACTTGTGGGTGGTACATGTCTCGGTTGTTCAACTCAACCTGCCTCCGATAATCTTTCTTCCTCCTATAGCAAAACTCAGCCAAATGCCCATCCCGCTCACAATACTCACAATGGTACCTCACCACTCTCTTGGTAGGCACTCTCTTGTTAGGTTGGGTGGCTCTAGCTTTCTTAGGAAGGGGATCACTAGAGATATATGGCAGGGTGTCAAGTGGGTTGCGAAGGTGGTTCGGTTTTGCACTCCACACTTGCTTCTGTGGAGTGTTTTTGGGTGGCTCTTCAAACACACCATCTCTCACAGGAAACTCAGAGGGGTTGGTAGGCTTAGGTGGAGTGATCTTGGTAAGCTTGGGAGATGTGGTGGGTTTCTCATTCTCGCTCAAACCACTACACTCACCGATCTTACCGAACATGCTATCGTCCTTCCCACCTATAGCAAAGCCTACTCCCGTGCTGCCAGCCCTTCTGCATTGGCTGAGCATCATCCCCAGCTGCGGCTCTCGGCAAGACACCCAGCTGAAGATGGACCGAAGGTATGTGTTTTCTTCCTCGGTACGCATCTTGTCGTGTCTGCACGACGCGATCTAAAGCTCCAAAGCCTCAAAGCGATCTGACTCTCTACTGCTATATGAGCTGACCTTCTCTAACACAGCGATCCTAGAATCCTTCTGTGTCAGCTCAGAACGCAAGCCTAAGCAAGACTTGCACGCACCAAGTAAGCTAGGCCTAGCCTTCAGCTCACTAACCTCCTCAAGTAGAGTGCCATACTTGTCCTGGAGAGTGACAAGACTAGACATGTGGATGGCACAAGCATCACACTCTACCTCCTTGGTAACCACCACTGATGCCTTAGCAAACTCTAGCTCATGCAGCGTGCTAAGATACTTAGCCTTGAAATCGTTCTTCTCGCACGCGGCACGCTTGAGCAAAGCATCCTGACTCATCAAGGTGTCGTTCAAATACTCAATCTCGAGAGAGAGGGATGCAATGGTGGGTGGTACCTCGGGTGTGTCGGAGTCATAGTCGTAGTCGGGGCCGTCCTTGCGCTTGCCAACCTTGCCTTCTTCAATCGCCATGGTGCAAAAGCACCGTGCTTGGCGTCGGCATAGAAGCATAGGTCGTTGAGCTTGTCCTCAACCTTTCCCTTCGACTCATCATCGCTTGAAGAAGCACCTCTATTGGAGGAGGCATCGATGTCACTGAGGGGGCAAGGAAGGCTCGGTGCTTGGCCTTCACCTTGTCGATCACCTTCTTGGAGGACCTTCAGTGGTAGCCACCCTTGGGCTTGTGCTTGTCCTTGAAGTGGTGCTCGCGCTTCTCCTTGCTCTTGGTGAAGTCACCCGCAGCTTTCTTGGGGCAGTTTGCGATGAAGTGATCCTCATCACCGCAACGGTAACACCCCTTGGCTGAGCCACCACACCGACGGTTCAAACGGTTGTTGTGAAACCGTGAGAACTTGGTGATGACCAAAGCCAGCTCATCATCTCCAAGAGACTCCACTTGATCCTCTGTCACAAAAATCAAAGACAAAGCGAACAAAGAGTGTGAAGGGCCAGAGGAGGAAGAAGACGTACTGCCGGGGCCAGAAACCAACGCCATAGATGGTTTCCACGGGTTCTCAACCTTGGCCCGGGTCTGGTAGTCAATCTCCGAGGACTTGAGCTTGCTGAACAACTCGTCCACGGTCAGGGCATCATAGCCCGGTGACTCCTGGATGGCAGCCACCTTCATCTCCCATACCTTCCGATCAAGAGCATGCAAAAGCTTGATAGCCATCTCATGATCATCTTAAGGCAAGTTGGCTCGATTGGCACGCATCTTGTTGACGATAGATTGGAAGTGAGTGAACATCCCGTCAACAGATTCGTCGCCCAACTGAGCAAAGTTCTCGTACTCTCTATGGTACATGTCAAAGAGTCTGGACTTGATCTGAGGGTTGCCCTCATAATATCTCAAGAGTGTTTGCCAGATCTCCCGTGCCGTAGTGAGACTCGAAACCCTCTCAAACTTCGGAAGAGACAGACAAGAGAAGAGAATGCTACGGGATCTTGCATTAGATGCATACTGCGTAACCTGAGCATCGGTGATCCGAGCCTCAAGAACCACGTAGTTCTCATTCTCACAAATCTCCCAAAACTTTGTGTCAAGCCCTTGGAGGTAAGCCGACATGCGCACCTTCCAATAGGCAAAGTTGGTTCCATCGAAGTAGGGAGGTTTACCAACACCTCGCTCCATGTCGCCTTCGCGGATCAAGAACCGTGTAAGGTGGATTGATCCTTAACCGTCTCTGATACCAATTGAAGGACCAAGAACGGCGACAAGAGGGGGTGAATGGGAGCCTCAAATTTCTCTCGAAATGTCCGGGCCACTCTTCCCAAAAACCAAGCCCAGTTGCTGGGTGCTCACCAGCAGAGGAGAAAAACTCACCGGAAACCCCCAAGAAGAGTTAACAACCCCTATGAGAAAGAGGCAAGAATTCCAAGCAAAACAGCCAGAAGAGCAGGCGGCGGACGCTGGAAGACAGGCCGACGGACGCTGGCGACGGACACTTAGGCGAGCGTCTGTCGGCCTTCCAGAGAGCCCGACAGAGGCTAAAAAACTACCGAGGTGACGGACGGTCGGCGACAGACGCTAAGAAGATCTTCCGTGGGCCTACCCGAGAGCAAAACAAAACTGCACAACGCACAAGACGCGACGGACGCTGGGCAATAGACTCTGAAGAGCGTTAGACGCCAAAACTGAAGGACATAGACAAGCCGAGCGACGGACGCTGACGTCAGCACGTACCAGCGTACGACGCAAAACTCTCGGAGCGTCCGACGCCCCCGATAGAAACGCAGAAACCTCGAAAAGCGATTTTCTCTTCGCCAAAACTTCCCAAATCCTAACCAAAAAATCTCCACTAGCAACCCAACTTGGTAGGCATGTTTCTAGTGCTATGGAGGAGCTATCCCGAAGAAATCATTGCTCAATTTGGTGAGGATTGAAGGGAAACGAGGATTTGGGGGAAAAGGGGCAAGAACAAAGAACACCGTAAAGAAATTTCCCGATCTACACACTTGTGAGGTTTGAGGGGAATTCCTTCGGTGCAAAGATGATCCTCACGATTATGAACAACTTGGTTCAAACGGATTTGCAAGAGCTACTCCCTACAAAGAGAAATCATCTCGGGAAAAAGAGGGAGCAAAAGAAAAATGCGAAGAACACAAGTAAAACGGGGACACATTCACGAAATCGAAGCCACCATGGCTTACGGAGGTTACAGCCTCCGATTCCTCGTGACAAACTCAAGTTCTTACAAAGGTTGGTGGAAGCAACCTAGGAATCTCATGAACTAGAGAGAGAGGGGGCAAAATGATTAGGGTTCAAGAGATGGGATGAGGGATACCCCTTCACCCCCTACTTATCGGGCTTTGGCTATTTCCCAAATACCCCCCTAGATACAATGAGTGAACTACCTAGCCTAAGCATTGCAGCCCAAGCTCTGGAAAATATCTCCCGCATTTTGAATGGACGGCCCCGCTTCCTGCCGGGAGTTGTCGTCGCCTCGACGCAACCTCCAGGATTCCGCCACGTGCCATCCCCGCTTCCTCGGAAGCTCCGCCTAGGTTTTGAGGCCCAAACCCAAGAAACCCGCCACCGCTAGCTTTGGGCTCAACTACCGAACCCTGAGTTTTGCGGCCCAAACTCGGAAACCGACGTAGATGGTTTTTTGGCCCAAACCACTCGACGTGAGCCACCTTGTCTTCGCCCGGTCGGACTCTGAGTCCCCTGAGCCTCCGCTCGACTCGTGTGTCCACCGTCTTGACTTGGTTAACTCGGTCTACCTCCATGTCTTCTCGCACTCGCCAGTGCCATGTACTCGCCACCACAGCTAGTCCGCCGGCGCCCATGGTCCCTCAGTCCGAGCCCCGCTTCCTCCCTTCACCGCTCTCAGTCCATCGGCACGGCAAGCCTCTACTCGACCTTCTCCACGCCATTGACCACTGTCACTAGGCATAGCACCTGCACACCACAAGCCGATAGACAAGCACACATTTCTGCTTTCGCAGAGGTTAGGGTAAGCCACTCAAACTGAAACACTCACGTGTTGGACGATCACTCATCATCAAAGCTGAACATACATGGGTACTTATCCACCATGTGTTCGCAGTAGTGGTACCTCTATGGTTGCTATTGCAAAACATCCCGCTATTCATACTAAGGCATTGCCTAAGTATGTTGCTCCTAACTTGAGAGGACCCAAACTAGTTTGGGTACCATCAACAAGTGGATGAATGTGTGTAGGTACCAATGCTATTGGAGGCTTGATTCAATGTGTTTCATATTGTTTATCATATGATTGAGTCAAGTAGTGAAGCTTAGTGCTATTCTCATCCCAGTGTCAAGTGAAAAGAATGAAGTCCAAGTGCTACAACATACAAGTGCATGATCAAGTTGTGGTGGTTGATTGGATGAATTGAAGACATGCAAATTATCAAGTTAAAGCTTGCTAATGGATTGATCATGATCTACTAAGGTATATTTTTTTGTTGATCAAGTTCATTTGGGTGTGTATAAGATATTTGAATTGGATATACACATAGTGCATGTGAGTTGATTGAATTGGATATATATGTGCACTAGTTGCTTGCTATAAGTTGATTGAATGGATTAATGATTAGTGATCAATTTGAGTTGGTTTGAATGGGTATGATCTAGAGACTACTCTTAGTAAGTGGATTGAATAGATACATATCTCTTGAGAGTGTTCAAACAAGTTGATATCAAGTTTGGTTCAATTTGAAGAAGCTTAGCTCTTTTTGCTCAAATCTGCCATTTAGTCAAAATCTGAGCTAGCTGTGATCATAGCCATGTTTGAGAGTTCAAATCTATTTGGATTGTCTTGAAATTTGGTGTGCATGCTCTACACTTGTGTTATTAGTTTCTGTTCAAATTTCATGGGTATTGGATAAGGGATACTTCAGTTTTGGAGTGGATCTTGTCAACACATGTGCAGCAGTTTTCAGCATGTACCTAGGTGGAAAGATGTGAAATCAGGTAAACATATAGAAGTCCAATGAAGCTCAAATTTTTATGCTGCTAGATAACTTAGTGAAGCACATCTCCACAAAATTTCATGATCATTGGATATGTACTTTGGGATTTATGATATATTATTTAGAGAGTACAGAATCTGCCATTTAAGTGACAAGTATTGGATTGACTTAGAGTCACTTAGATTGAAAGGTCCTCAAGTTGGAATCATGCTTATAAGTGATTGATGTACCTATGTTAGCCATGAGTACAAGGTCATTTGATTGTGGAGTGTATTTGGCACATGGTTAGTACTCAAGATGAAGATCAATCAAACAAAGTCATTTCAAGTGAGTATCAAGGATGGTTCTTGGAGAGAGGTCACTTCTCCCATTTGTAGGGGTTTGCCGCCTTTTGTAGGTAAACCAAGAACGTTACTTGTAAGGCTAACATGGAAGTGGTGATCTAAGGATCATTTGGAGATGCTTATTTGAAAGCTATCAATAGGATTGATCAAAAGAAAGCAAGCAACACCCAAGAGAGATTCATGATCTTAACTTACAAGTGGTATCACCTTCTACAAGTGGTACATCATTTAGTATTCTCTCATGCAAGCAAAGATAAAGAAAGAAGCAAGTCAACCACAACAAGAAAAGTGCACTTGATCATTAGTGGGACTCTAATCATATGGGTGAAGATTAACATTCCAAGTGGTATTCATTGGTCTTCACCATGCTCTTAATGGACTTCACATTGCTAATTGGAGATGAAATCTATATGACTATCCTCTACTCCAACATAGCAAAGGTGAAATTGTTTGACATATGCATACATTATTGCTTAGGACATGTTTAGTGCATATAGTCATACATAGTGATCATTCATTGAAAATCAAATAAATTTTATGCTTATAGCCTACCACTATAGCTTGATTGAGTTGTTTGATCTAGTGGTAGTATATAAGTTTGTTCATGAGCTAGTAAACCCAAGTACTTGATCTATTATTGGATTGTATAAATAACAAGTACAACCTCTATAAGATAACCGCTTATTGCATGTGAACAAGCTTAGAGAGGGTTCAAACCGGACTTGAAAGTTTATGCTATTCACTTTAGTTCAAGTCCAACATAGAAGCTCATGAATATGAATCTAGTTCAAGCACAAGACAACAATGCAAATCGATATCAAGATGCTTACAAGTGGTATCTAGACTTATGCTAATCTTTCAAATAGTATCAACCTTCATATTGGTACTTGCAAAATATGTCTAGTTCTAGCATACTTGAGATAGCCCACATGTGTTTAATTCAAGTAATTCTACAAGTGGTAATCTCACAAGTGATATCCTACAAGCAAACAAGTGATCCTCAACCTTAAGTGATCAAATCAAAGTTCTCTTGCTTGCAAAGCTTATTTGGATGACATTTGCTTTGACCAAAGGGGAGTTGCCCTACTCAATGGTATCATGGTCAATGATCTTACATGAAGAGTCATTCCAATACATATGTGTTAGTGTCCATCAAAAATGAAAAGATACAAGTATCAACTATCTACCCTAAGTGCAACCTTTGCATCAATAAAGAAGTGTTACCTTTTATGGAAATTTATGACAAAGGGGGAGAGATTAGTGCAAAGATATGAATATATATTGGACATGCACTAAGAGGGAGAGACATGGACATGGACATAAGGGAACAAGATCGAAAGGATCAAAGTCTTGGACTAAGAGATGCACACAAGTAGGGGGAGCAAGCTCATGAACTTGGTTGATTGCATTTGATATGTGCATATATTCATGTGCTTGCTTGCATATTGCATAAGTATTATCTTTATATCTTTATATGCATGCTTGTGTGGTGCATGCTAGTTATAGGATTTACATGATGACTTGATAAACTAGCATGCATAGGTTGGTAAGCTAGATAGTTGTTCTAATAAGTGGTATCTAGAACCCTTTCTTATAATGTTGATCTCACGGAGTTTCTAGTGTTTTTGTGCTATCTAGCTAATCATGGTGGTGCTAAGGATGAACTTCAAGTGGAACTACAATGAGTATCTCAAAGGTTTATCCTAGAACCCTTAGCATCACTTAGTAGTGCTAGCACTCCCAAAATTCCTATTTATGCATGTGTGCAAGGCTTAAACCAAATCTTGTTGAGCACACATGTAGGGGGAGCTATCACTACCAAGTCAGATTTTGTGGCACTTATCCAAATCTTGGAATAGAGCTTAAATGATGGACAAATGGCATAATGTCCAAAAATGATTTTAACTTCCATATCTTTGTAGAGTTGTCATCAATTAGCAAAAAGGGGGAGATTGAGAGTTCCTATGTGATTTTGGTAATTGAGTGACAACTTAGGTGAACTAATATGTGTCTAAGTGATATATACACAGCAGATTAGTTCACATGTGATTGTGTGATGAAGAAGCTTATTGCACATGAAACATGACATGGAGTCATGTGATCAAGGTGGAGAAGATCAAGATGAGGCTTGGCTTGATGGACCAGTTGCAAGTGTGAAGGGCAAGCGGGTGATGCTTGGCGCCGATGGACCAAGGCAACGGTGAAGAGCAAGTGAGGTCAAGATCGATGAACCAACACGGTCATGTGATGATATGGAGTGGATCATATCATTTGACAAGAGGTTGGTGCATGTGTTGCATTAACATTGGAGAAGGAGATGGAATGGAATGCGCAAGGCAAAGGTATAACCATAGGGCATTTCATTTCACCGGTCATAGGTGTGTAGAGAAGTATATGACCGGGTTTAGGATAGATAGCCGTACTATCAAGAGGAGCAAACTTGTTTGCATATTGGTTATCTAGTGCCACCGTGAGCGATCTAACTTTGCGATAAATTAGGATCGAGTGGCGAGGTGAGAAGCAAGTGGAAAATGCTTTGAAAATGATTGTGAAAATGCTAACACACATGCACAAGGTGGTGAACACATTTGTGTTAGCACTTGAGAAGCAAAGGAAGAAGTGCGGAGGAGTCTCGGCTGAAAACGGAGCTCGGACGCAAGTGCCTAGGGGGTCCGGACCATTGCATTTGGGTCCGGAACCAAACCCTAGGTCTCGGCCGAGTATGAGAGTCCGGACACAGGGGCTTGGGCGATCTAGACCATTGTCTATGCGTCCGGACGCCACCCCCTCTGACTGTGCTGTGTTGACAGAGGTGGTCTGGACGTTGTTCGTCGTCCGGACGGTGAACTCCGGACGCTGCGTCCGGAGGTTGGACCTCTCTGTATTCGCTCGGAGGAGTGGACTGGACGCTGTTCATCGTCCGGACACAGGCTCTGGTCTTGCATCCGGAGGTGCTGCTCACTCTCAGGCGCTCTCGGGTGTTCGGGAAATATTTCCGGACGCTCGGTACAGTGCGTCCGGACCCGATGAACAGTAGCGTCCGGAGGACGCGTGACAGCGATCGGTGAGCACGCCAACGAGAAGTTTCGAACGGTCAGGAGACCGGACGCATGCTGCATGGTCCGGACCCGCACTGTTGCGTGCGTCCAGACCCTCTGCAGAGAGCCCAGTGAAGGGGGAAAATGGCTAGTTTGTTTGGCTAGCCTATAAATAGCTCATGGCCGGACCTTGGGGCTGGTTGAGCACCTTGGGCATTTGTTGCCTCTAGTGTGCTTGGTTTGGGAGCCCTCTAACTCACTCATACTTCGATAGTGTTCATCCGATTGAGTGAGAGAGCGATTTCTAGTGCGTTGCTTTGAGAGATTGCATCGTGTGGCACTAGGTGATCGTGTTGCAAGCCGGAGTGCTTGTTACTCTTGGAGGTTGCCACCTCCTAGAAGGCTTGGTGGCTTGAGGCTCCATCGAAGCGCGTAAGAAGATTGTGCGGTGCTCCGGAGAATTGCTTGTGAGGGGTATTGTGCTCGCCCCACGAGAGATCGCGAAGAGCAACTCTAGTTGAGCGTGTCATTGAGCTACCCTCACTTTTGGGTGGATTCTTGCGGCGCCCGAGTTAGTGGGCTAGGCTTGTGAACGCCTATTAGCTGCCGAATCACCAAAGTGTGTGGTCGACACAACGGGGACTAGCTTGGTGGCGACCAAGTGAACCTCGGGAGAAAAATCACCGTGTCAACCTTGTACATCTTCTCGGTGGTTTGCATGCTCCAAATCACTAGCTTCTATTTACTTATTCTTACTTATGCTAGTGGTTAGTTGTTGTTCTTTTAACTAGTTAGCTTGTTTAGCTTAACTAGTTGCCTTCTAGCTTGTGTAGCATAGAAGTAGCTCTTGAGTGGCTAATTGGCTTGTGTAGCCTTGTTAGTCACATTGCTTAGTTTGTGTAGCTAAGTAAAGTTGAGCTCTCTAGTTGGCTTGTGTAGTCTTGCTAGAGAGCATTGCTAGTGAGCTTAGGTGCTTCATGCTTTGCTTACTAGTATGTGTAGGAGCTCCCTTTGTGCTTAGAGTACTAGTTGCTTAGGTTTGTGTGACCTTGCAACCTAGACTTGCTTAGGTGAGCCTCCTAGCTTGGTACCTTAGTTAGCTTAATAGACATATTTGCTAGGTACTAAAGTAATAGATAGAGGGGTGTAGTCTTGGCTAGACCGATAGTTTTAATTCCGTAATAGTTTCGGTTAGCCAAAGCGATTAAGTTTTTAGAAAAGACTATTCACCCCCCCCCCCCTCTAGTCCGCCATCTCGACCCTACACAAGCCCCTGCGTCCGGACTCTCAGACTCGGCCGAGACCTAGGGTTTTGTTCCGGACCCAAACGCAATGGTCCGGACCCCCTAGGCACTTGCGTCCGGAGCTCAGTTTTCAGCCGAGACTCCTCCGCACTTCTTCCTTTGCTTCTCAAGTGCTAACACAAATGTGTTCACCACCTTGTGCATGTGTCTTAGCATTTTCACAATCGTTTTAAAAGCATTTTCCACTTGCTTCTCACCACGCCACTCGATCCTAATTTATCGCAAAGTTAGATCGCTCACGGTGGCACTAGATGACCGATATGCAAACAAGTTTGCTCCTCTTGATAGTACAGCTATCTATCCTAAACCCGGTCATATACTTCTCTACACACCTATGACCGGTGAAATGAAATGCCACGCATGCACCAACCTCTTGTCAAATGATATGATCCACTCCATATCATCACATGACTGTGTTGGTTCATCGATCTTGACCTCACTTGCTCTTCACCGTTGCCTTGGTCCATCGGCGCCAAGCATCACCCGCTTGCCCTTCACACTTGCAACTGGTCCATCAAGCCAAGCCTCATCTTGATCTTCTCCACCTTGATCACATGACTCCATGACATGTTTCATGTGCAATAAGCTCCTTCATCACACAATCACATGTGAACTAATCTCCTGCGTATATATCAATTAGACACATATTAGTTCACCTAAGTTGTCACTCAATTACCAAAATCACATAGGAACTCTCAACCTCCAACGTACCCGATGGATTCCAAATTTGCGCATTAAGTGGCAACCGAACGCACCGATCGAGTCAACCGGACGCGTCCGGTCGCTAGCCCAATGATTAGTTACTATGCGTCAAAGCTTTGCACCGGACGATCCAGTGCATATTGACCAGACATGTCTGGTGCATATTGACCGGACGCGTTCAATCACTCTGCGATCTCTTTGGAACCTCTCTATGTGTTGACCGGATGCGATGAGCGTCCGATGAGTACTAACCAGACGCATACGGTCATATTTTGACCTTTCTAGACCCTTACTAAAATGACTGTACGCCGCACACAGGTGTGTCCAGTGCAGAGTCTGGTGCTGTTCTAAGAGTCAGTTGAGTTCACTGTCACGTCCAGTGACTCAAGGGGGTGTGTCCAATGGCTTAACCTAGCCTCCTTGCACTGACTGAATCAGCGTTCGGTGCATGAAAAAACCCTCAAACAACTCTGAATTGAATTTCGTTAAAAACAGAAGTTGTTCCAACTGATCTTAGGGCCAACATAGGGCTACTTAGGGCTATGTTTGATAAGTATGCACCACACCTAAAACATTAGACTCGCCTAAGTCAATCTACCCATTGAGGTCCCCTTTTATATTACGATCAAAGGTAAAATCAAGATCCTAATCTACTCTAAGTATCTCTCAACTCTAATGATCACTGGGTCTCTCAACTCTAAGTTCTCCCCTTTTATCTAATTCTGGTCATTGGGTAAGCTATGTCTTTTATGATATTTAAGTGCTATGACTTAAATAGGAGTTGAAAACAGACTTCTCTCCTACCCAGCACCTATGTGCCTGCCAAACCTATTACGGGAAACAGACTATAGAGAAATCAACGAAGCTATAAAGTCACCTTCGCGAGCTACCGTTAGCCAGAAAATCAAGGGACATTCACAAGTAAACTGAGCCTAGGCACCACGCCTACACTATGAATTACCACTTCAATCAAGTAATGATCAAGATCAAAACACTCAAGAAGAGTTGCAAACAATAAAGAACAATAAGGATAATATTGCTTACTTGAACCAGAAGTCAAATACCAAGGTATCTCATAATACAAATCCTGGGCGAGAGGACTTGATCCCAAAGAATACAGCGATGAAGAAGCACTGAGAGGCCGGAACTCCTCCAGAACTACACTCTCTAACTCTATATCTCTAATCCCTAAACAGAGATAGCTCTAGATAGAACTAATCTCTCTTGATTGTTGGCCTAGATCTACTAGATAGGCATTAGGGCTTCATGCTCTTGAGCTTCAGATCTGTCTTGGCTACAGGGGGTACTGTTGATGTTTTACCACCGATAGCCTGCCACGGGTTTACCCGAGACAGTCGTTCGTGCCTTGGCAAATAGTGAAACATTGGTGTTTGGACACGTAGGGACACACGGTTTATACTGGTTCAGGTCCTTGACGTAGTCGAGTAATAACCCTACATCCAGTTGGGTCGCTTATTATTGCTCAGGTTACATAATACAAGGTGTCGTATGTCGCTTTGCGTGTCAGATGTTATGTCATACTTGGTGATCTCTATTTTGGGTGGTACCCTCACCAGCCCTTTATAGTCCAGGAACCGATCGAGGGCCAGCTCTATTCCTACTCGGGTACAAACTCAAAGTCCTAAGCTATGCTTTGGTCTTCTTTCCTTTTGTAGTATCCGAGTAGTATTTGATCTCTTATGCTTGCCTTCCTTCGTGGGCCACGTGACCAGGGCCCAAAACTCGATAGTCAGGTTAATGGGTACCCTATAGGATATCCCCTCGATAAGCCCTCGAGCATCTCATGATTTTCCTTCAAGATGTCGGGTTGTTTGAGAGCATGTCGAGTTCTTCTTGAAGTAAAATCATGATATGGTCTTCTGTGCTTTCTTCCTTGCAGTCGTCCTGCACTTTTTGTTTTGGAAAAAGTGCACTCATTGAGTGTAGCCCCCGAGCCTCTGGTTGCTTGGTACAAGCACCCGGAGGATCCGAAGTTTGAAAGAGATGCTTTGTGGGGTAGGTATTTCTAGCCCCCGAGCCTTCTCTGAGTTCTTTTGCGATCAAAAGAATTTAGCAGAAGGGTCTGAAATACTTTCTTCTGTCAGATTTTTTTCACAGGTGGGTATTGTGCTTTCATGGGTGAGTAGAATCTTGTTTTTTACTATTTGCTTTGATTAGCTTTTGATCTTTTGTCTTTTTTCTTTTGCGTGAACTTTTGGCTCCTTGTGTCCTTGGCTTTCTATAAATTCTGTGGTGTGCGGTTGTGTGACGCACTGGTAGTTGCTTGTGAAAGCTTCATTTTTCTCTTTGATGGTTAGGCTGCTGAGTGAAACTCAACAGCCCCCAGACTTATGTCTGGTTGTTGGTAGTTGAGTGGGTAGAAGAATTCTTGTGAAAGGAGTTAGAGGTATACTAACTCCTCGGTGAGATTTTCCTGGGAAGTTTGGTAGGGTAGGTAGAAGAAGTCTTGTGACTTGACTTTCATGCCTTCTCTACCTGTTTACTAAACTCCGGGTTGTCACCGTTGTCGCTCCCGAGTTAGTTGATGCGGTGAGCTCCATCATCTTGGTTGTCCATGCTTGCATCGAACTCCTGCTGGAAAGGCTAGAGTTGGAGTTTTCCAATCTCATTTGTTGGGAGTGGCTTTCTACCTACGAACCGAGACTTTCTACATGTTGTGGAAGTTCTGGGTTGTTTTATTTTGTATGACCTTGATCAAGTGTTGCGTCTTCTTTGGTGGTAGACCTGATATAGCCCTAGTTTTGAACTTTATATTTTGTCACTTGTTGTCTTTTGTTGTAAGTGAGGCCTCCTTGGCACTTGTACTTGTGGCCTTCAAGTTTTTATATATGTGAGCTTTGCAAACTCAATATTGCCGAGTTGTTTTCAGCATATTCCCTTCTGTTGTAGGGTTGTTTGTCACGAGATGTATGATTGTTATGGAATATTCTTTTTGATATTCTATATGTTGTACTTGTCTTGTGTTGTGTTTACTGGTGTCACGCCTTTACGTATTGTAGTCGTGTGTACTTCATCAATGTAGTCCTAACAAACTCAAGGGAAAGCGAGTCAATTCCCTAAGTCGTTAACCACCATTAGTCCCATAAGCTGATCGACAGAAGGGCATGTGGGTATTGATTAAGTTCCGTAAGCCTATACATGTGACAACGATCTTTTCAGGGGTACGAGAGAGTCTGCAATATTTTTTAAGGGTTTGAGTATGTTTATATACTTATTTTAAGATACTCTAAAACTTACCGCATGAATTTTTTTTCAAAAGAACCCATATTTTTAATATATTATTATTATATAATTATTATTATAGTATATAAAATAAGTATGATCATATACTCTAATGTATGCTTACATACTTCATAGACATATTACCCTAGATAGTATAGTATGATCATATATGTTATGTACATATACTTTGTCGGTTCATATACATCATAAATCTACAGATATATAGGTGGGAGTAACTACGCGCATGTGTAAAAAAGAGTTTCCCTATATGTATTATTCTACACCCAGTAGCTAAAGTTGACTAGAAAATATTGAACGATACTGAACAGTGTTCATTATCAGTCAACACTATGCGTCGGTATCTGACACGCAGCTACTAATTTGTACTAAATTTTTTTCAATATATATTCAACACTAATTTGTACTAATTTGTACTAATTTGTAGTATTTAGCAGCCTGGGTGCTAATTTATATTCAACACTACGGTCGCCGGAGGCACCACTTCATTTATATTCTGGCCAGTCCTAAGGTAATAATTTTTCATTCAAGATCCTGCATATTTTACCACCATTTACTGTTCAGCACTAAATGGTGGTGGGTGCGTACCATCCGGAGGATCGGGATTGGATTACTCACCGTTCACGTAACTCTACAATTTAATTACATGGAGGTATGAGGTAGTAAGGCCAGTCTCAATGGAGAGTTTCATGACGTTGTTTCTAGGACTGTCATGTCATACAAAATGAAATGAAACTCGAATGAAACACCCACTCTCAGTGGAGAGTTTCATTCTACAGTTTTATAGGCATTTAATTACAAAACTCATAGAGAGTTGATATTCGTACCAAGAGAGTGTCATCCCCATAACACTTATTTCTTCTCTCTCTTCTTAAATACACTGTCATGTCATCAAATGTGCCTATGTGGCAACATATTTAATGTAAATGAAACTCAAATGACACCCCCATTGAGACTGGGCTAAAAATCAGGCAGAGGTCATCCAGACTTCATGACTACCATTAATAATTCAGTACTGTCTTATGTCTCACACAACACCAGGAACCGGCCGTAGCGGTCTACAAATAAATTAATTACACCGGTTAAACACATCAATATTAAAGTAGACACCTTCTTTTTTGACGTATAAAGTATCATTTAAAGTAATTTCCTTTACACCGAATTGTCCATCTCTTTCTATGTATAAAGAATATCGTTTATTAAAATATAATACATGGACACAATATGATCGCGTTGACACCATATGAAAGGATTTTTTTGCATATCCAAAATATACTATCAGAAATAAAAAAAAGTTATTAATTTGATTTACATGGCCTCATATTAGTTGTTTTCCATATTTTTCAAAATTTTCCAAATAACAGGATCGTTAATTTGCGAGCGAAAGCACCGTTCGTTCACAGGACATGAGTAAATTTTGTTTAATTATCTATATATGTATCTATTAGTAATTTTCTTGGCTACATGAATCTGTCATGAATTTGCCGCACATAAGACAGTACATAATTTGCACTATACTAATAGAATTAAAAAAAGGTTGTCCATGTATCGATCGTGCAAGGCTCTCAGCGTAGGTTATTTTAAATCTCAATGACCAACCTATAATAGTTTTGTGATATCAATGATGCTATCCGTAATAAAATAACTATTGAGCAGTGCATGCTCGACATTTTGATTAGCTCATACGACATTTTTCGATATGCTATTCATTAACACTTCATCACCTCGTGCCAGTAATAGTTATATAGTTTCCATGATCTTCTCAAAGATGCCTGACAAATATCCTACAAAGCCAACACCAAATTAACAAAAAAATTAGACCATTTGGAAAATTAATATATAAAATCCACATCATGTAAGTTCACATTCTATTTGTGTGTCCCTGTGTTAGTGAATGAATTAATTACTTGAAGTAGGTTTAGGTGAAAATTCAGTACTTAACACTATAGTTCACATGTGCTGAATATTTTCAAAATTCTGAAAAAGATAATGACATGAAATTAATAAATTACTGTTGGATTAAATAAAAATTCTTATTCTTGGGATAATTTTTAGTACTGATTGCATCAATTAGCTAACGAACTAATTACTTGACGTATGTTAAGGTGTAAATTCAGTACCTAACACTATAGTTAGTAATATTTTAATTACTGTCATGGTAAATTTACAGAATATTTCCAAAATTATGAAAAAACATAGAAATTAATAAATTACTGTTGGGTTAAATAAAAATTCTTATTGCGGGGACAATTTTTATTACTGATTGCATCAATTAGCTAATTAATTAATTACTTGAAGCATGTTAGTGTTTAAATTCAGTACCTAACACTACAGTTAGTTTTTTTAATTGCTGACACGGTAAATTCGCATGTGCTGAATATTTCCAAAATTCTTAAAAATATAATGACATGGAATTTTTAAATTAATGTTGGGTTAAATAAAAATTATTATTGCAGGGATAATTTTTATTACTGATTGCATCAATTAGATAACGAATTAATTACTTGACGTATGTTAAGATGTAAATTCAGTACCTAACACTATAGTTAGTAATTTTTTAATTACTGTCACGGTAAATTCACATGATCTAAATATTCTAAAATTCTGAAAAAGATAATCACATGAAATTAATAAATTACTGCTTGGTTAAATAAAAACTCTTATTGTTGGGACAATTTTTATTACTGATTGCATCAATTAGCTAACGAATTAACTATTTGACGTATGTTAGTGTGTAAATTTAGTACCTAACACTATAGTTAGTAATTTTTTAGTTACTAACACGGTAAATTCACATGAGCTGAATATTTCCGAAATTTGAATATTAAACACAGTAAAATCATTCAAATGAATGTTTAACGCAGGACTACAAAGTGTCGGTGATTATGTGGAACGGTTCTTGATAAACTAGTAATAATGAAATCAAAATAAGTAAATAACCGTATAAATAATATATGTTTAATTACACATGAATATTTGGACCAAAACCACCTGTACTTTATACAACAAAAATCCATAAAAAAAAACAAATCTAGCATCAGCAGCCGTTCCTAGAGTTCATCAATTGACGTGATTTTCCCTACGAGTAGCGAGATTCATGAAATGGAGACAACACCATCTGCCATAATCAGATTCCGATCTGAAACTTCTTCTCGTAATGCTCACTAGAAGTTTTTCCTTTTCTGCGCTTTCAAAGGCAAGAAAATTCCTCCAAAAATCACAAAAGAATAGAGAAAGTAGCCTGAGCAAAAAAAAACTAGCGTAACAAATCAAACCGCAAGAAGTATGAAAAATAGTAAATAACCTCGAGAATTTGAGGACTCACCAACTAAAATTAAGGATTCGTCTGTTTCAATTTGCATTCGTGAAGAGCTAGCAAATTGGGATAGGTCGTAGATGCATACAGCCTAGGTGTGTAGACTTGCACACGGGGAGGGAGGAATTTTGATCTCGATCTGCTCAAAACATAAAAAAATCAGTAAATCACTTGTGAAAACAAAATAAGGTAACACACCATGAGTTTGACCAGCAGAAGTTGGTCGTCCACCAGAAAATGCACTTGAGCCGTCGCACTTCATCAAACAAGCAAAGGTGAATCGTATGGACAGACAAGTTGAATATCATGGAAGACTATTAGGTTGGATGAAACACACTGTCGCCAAGCAGATGAACCTGCCCAAGCATGCAAGTTGAATGACATGGAGGAGTAGCTGCATCCAGGGCGCGCGCCTGACCATCACCAACGGAAGCAGCGTCCAGCGGCGATAAAATTTACTCGTGCATCACCGGCCAATACCAAAACGGTGTTATTATAACAAAAAAAACATGCACACGGATTCTAGGGGAGACATAACAAGACCTTATTTTCCTTAATTAAATGGGACAGGTGGAAGTGGAGTGCGTGGATTGAGGCGAGATGTTAGCGCTGACAATTTATTATTACTAGAGAAAAGTGTAAGAGTAAAAACTAGTGCATGGCCGGAGTAGAGCGGCGCTCCGCCGGAGCTCTCAATATTATTTAACACCCAGGCTTCAAAATAGTATATATATATATATATGTGTGTGTGTGTGTGTGTGTGCAGTGGTATTCTACACCTTAAAAAATAATGAGTACTACCGAGCAACGTTCAGTATGAATCATTACTACACCCAACCCAACAAAAATACTAAATAATACTAACATGTGACTAACAACACTGGATTTTTTTTATACCTATGTGTAGTTACTTCCGTCAGTGTATCTTTAGATTTATTATGTATATATTGAATTTACAAGTTTAAAACATTTATGGACTGAGATAACACAATTGAACAGTTTGAGAACTTAAACATGTGGTTTACAATTTAGCGACTGGAATGACAAAAACAAACCGTGTTTGGTTCCATGGTGGCGACACGTTTGAGTGGTTTGAGCGGAAAAATCCCGCCGAACGCCCTGCGACGGCCGCGTGTTTGACGGCCACGCGCAATGCGAATCCCGGAAAAAATGAACTGCATGCTCAGGAATCGCGAAGAGACGCGGTCGCACGACTGAGTCCCAGGCCCAAACAGTAAACGAGGGATTTATGATTTTAGAGACTGAAAAGTATAGACGAATAAGTTTGAGGATATATTTTCGAATTTAGGAACCAACGTGGCACAATTGAAGTTCTTACACCGTCAGTGGAGTTTATCTTAGTTCTAATATGATTTTTTTTATATATACGAGAAGTTATGATAAAGCGTTCAATATATGATAGACCAATTTCATTGGAGATTTCATGATATTAAATAAATTGATCGTAACATATTTCATCTGTTTCAAATTATAAGTTGCTTTAAACATCAAATTTGCTATTTACTTGGTCTAGTACATAGCAGATTTGATGTATTAAAAGGTCAAAGTGACTTTATAATTTAGAATGAATAGAGTAGTATTATGAAAAGATGAAATAAAAGTTTCATGGGATAAAATAAGTTATCTACATTGTTTCCAACCCATATGAATCTTGGAACAGTGACTTTATAATGAAGCAAAATAATGAGAAAACAAACCATTATAGTATAGAAGAACGAAAATATATTAATGAATCAAAATTGAGAGGGGTCAGTTGCAATGGTAAAAAAATCAACATATTAATAATGAATCACATACTATATCACCTCCAACAATCAGAAATAATGTTAACTCCCTACTGTCTTGTTGCCAAAAAAAACCTACCTACTGTCTTATTTAAAAAACGATCAACTCCACCAGAAGGCGCCCTTGTCATGTTGGCGAACATGCACTACGCCGACCATGAGATCATACCAGGACTGTCAGAACAGGCAATGGCATCCAATGTTTTGCCTTCGCTCTGATGCAGCAGCTCAGGTTCTGGCCCTGGCTATTTATTATGATCTGGCAAAGCACCAGGGTCCCTTGTAAGCCCCAAACTCATCCTAATCATGGTGCGTCTTTATCAACTGCAGTCATCTTCGTCCTCCATGTCAGGGTATAGTGTGTCGAAAACCACCAGTGTAAAGAGATTTCTTATTTCTGCATGTGTACCATCAGACAGGTTGTGGTAATTGATCATCCCATCGCGTTTTGGTTCATAGCCACGCTCCTTTTGGCCATATTGAACACTCTCGATAAATTTGAGAACCTTCAGGTAGGCTTGTAGTGGTATAAACACCTACAAAAGGGTAAAACTGATTATTTAACAGGAAATAAACACAACAGCTAGTAGCATAAACCAGCACCAGCCAGTTGCAGCAACACTAACAACGTTTTATTCTTTTTTTTTTCACCTTGGAATAAACAAGCATTAGCTTTCTCATTTTTACTGTTTTTTCCCTCCATCTACAAGAGAGCCATGCATCATTATATTTAACTCCCTGCGTATATGATTTAGAAGTCGTTTTGGACAAGCTTTGGGTCAAACATTGGGAATATAAATTATCAATCTTTTAAGTTGTTGAGATTGCAAATGTGAAATTTATATGAATAGATTTGTCTTGAAAAATACTTTCATAAAAATATACATATATCATTATTCCATAAATATTTTTATAAAAACAAGAGGTCAAAGTTGTGTATGGGAGACCGTGTCGCTATCCTAAACGACTTCTAAATCATATACGGAGGGAGTATATTAAGAAAAAGAGCCCAAGATGACCCATATTAATCCACACACAAACCCATATGCCCATCATGGTGATTCTAATTCCATGAGGACTCGCCAGAATCTCATGTTTGCTATTGTTATTCTCAACAATGTGAACTAGATCTCTCCCACTCCCATGACTTTTAACTACCAGCATCAGGATAGTAGCTACATCACTATAGCGCTTAATTCTTTGCTTACCTTACTGATAAAATGAAAACAAAAGGCATTATCACAATTACCAATGCTATTTTCAACAATGTGAACTAGTTTGGTATCTGTCCCATTCTCATGACTTTACCAGGATCAGGACAGTTAACAGCACCAATAATACTAAAAGTTAATTCTACTTGCTTGCCTTAGAATAAAATAATACTAACACAATAAATTAATTTCAGCAATGTGAATTAATTTCAGGTACCTTTCTTACAGGATATAGAGGTCAGATTGCACACACTAAACATTGGAGAAAATATCAAACCTAAAAATAGAAGAGATGAGTTGGTAGTGCTTACAAGATCTGACGATGGTGCTTTAGGGATTTTCGCCATAGCATTTGCGACATAATACTCATCAGTCATTTCAGTTAATGCCCGCTTCATCAATGCAGCAAAGTTTTGTACTTCACCTACCAAATGCTTATCTGTCCAAACTTTGGGTTCTAAGAGCTCTCGAAAACCAGTATCATGTTGCCGGTTGATTGATTTTCCAATATCCACTGCCAAAGACATATCACCTCCCAGGTAGAAGGCTAGTGCAAACGTAGCCACTACCAAAGCATCACATGGTTTGCGTGCCAATGCTTCATGAAAGGCTAAAAGGCTTATCCTGTAGCAGTAACAAGCAAGTTGAATATGTTGCGGAAGAACAAAACTACCTCAATTACTTCATTTTCAATAATGTAAAAGAGTCCACATCAGGAAATAGAACGACAAAAAAATTTCTTTCTGCCAATAATAGGTTGGATAATTCAACTCACCATAGACTATTATGGCATGGCCTATTAGGTGCAAGAAAATTATCCAGCTTAGAAAATAAGACCTGCACAAAGAGATCGAATAAAACATAATCAACTTAATGGGAAAACCTACCAACTAAATAAACAAAATTAATCAGCAAAAAAAGCTCCATTAAAAAACAACGCACAGCAACAAAACAAAGGAAATGCAATTGTAGACTGTTGCTCTAGCCATATTAGACACAAAGAACATCTCGCCCTGAAACCATCAAAACTTGCAACAAGAAAGTCCTAATATTCATTCAAATTTATGACACTGATTGCAAACTTTGATTAGTTATAATTCTAGGAGCTGAGACTGATGAACATTAAAAATGATAATCTATCACAGATTCATAGTGAACATGACCAAATGTTCTGCTCTGGAAAACAGGGCAGAGAGCAAAAGGAGAATAAACATAAGTTTCTATTTCATCTTTACAGCATGTCAATTCAAGATTTTAAGCTCCTTTCAATCTACATAACAGCAGTACACTACCAAAATAGTAGAACTTACAAGTAGCATATTAGTTCCTTTATCCTTTCTCTTGAAACGAGTCGAAGAGAAATATGCTGCCTGATCAAATCATTTAGTCAGCACAATAACAAAAACTCTACAAATACTTGATTTCAAGATATGTTTATTTCCTGGCCATGAGTTTACCTCAAAGGGCAACAAATGTTCAAGGAGGCCAAACCTCCACAGCAACCTTAAAGAAGCTTCAGCTGAACCATAAGCAAGCATATAGTTCATCTCCATGAGTATCCTTCCCTGTAAAATTGCATGAAAATAAAATAAATCAAAGAGGCAAACAAATAAGCTACTTCATTGTGTTTTTTAGAGAAGCCAAAATCATTGATATAACAAGACCACATTGTCCGTGTCAGAATCAGACCTTGTCAAGTCTTGCCACTGAGCAAGCAAGTGTTCTCACATAATAAGCTGTTTCTTTGGGGAAGCTAAACCCTAAACGAGCTGCAATTCTGATTGCACGTAGAATACGGGCTGTTAATTACATGATCGCATTAATGGCAATGATCACACACAGAAAGTAGATCTATAATAAAAAGAAATGGTTGAACTTTGGATACTGACCACAGTCCTCCTGGAACGAAGTGCCAGCAGGGATTACAGTACGAACCTGTTAAAGGAGAAAACTGCAAAATGAGTGCAGAAAAAGATTGTCGAACAGGGGAACTATGAAACAAATAAGTAACACAGACCTTAGCTTTCTTAATATCTTCAATTCCTCCCAAGTAATCATAAATCTTTTCTGAATATGGGTTGAACATTAACCTGCATATTTCCAAGAAAAAATAGCACAACCTGCAATAGGGTATCCTTTACATTTGATGAAAGTACAGAAGTACTAACCCATTAATTGTGAAGTCCCTCCCTTGGCAGTTCTTCCAGCGAACAAAATCACTCTTGCTACAATTTTGGCTCTTTGAATTGTAAATCCGGCTACCACTTGACCCCCTTGCACAAGTATTAAAACTTGACACCTGCAAATAAGGATTTCAGATACATCTTGCTAGTTGCCCACTCCAGTGCAAAAGGGAAATTTAATTCAACAAATGCAAAAAATAAAGTGTGCAGTTTGGCAAGATATAGCTGATGACTATAGGTCTGTGTTGTGCAGAGGGTGCTAAAGTCTACAATCAGTAAAAGTTGCACATACCTCAACGATGGAATTGTTCTCATGTACATGGCATATGGGGAAACGCCTTCCTACTATAACAGCTGATCCTGAGAAAGTGTCTTTTACCTGCAGAGTTTAAAATAGTAACAATAATTTTAATTGGCACAAACACATTGTATAAGCAATATCTTCTCTGGCATCTCAACTAACAATTTTGAACATGAATTCATGAAAACTTCACAAACAGAATGAATCAGTCACTATCTGCGCTGAACTACGCAAAAGGTATTTCTTTTACCCAAAAATATCAACACGGTAATAAACAAAGAAGCATTGCACAAGTAGGGAAAATTTAAACAAGCATACACACTTGATAACTTTATTTGGTACTGGTAGATATGCCATATACTGATAGTAATGTATCTTGTACATAGGCCACATCCAATCATGTCTTTTCATATAGAATCGCATCCATATCAAACATATGGTTTACAAGACACTCCCAGGTCCCAAAATGACATCACATAGATGCTAGATAATGCAAAATTGATGGTTCACCAATATCTCACACCTATGTAATGTAAGATATTCAGGATTGTCTGATATGAATTATTGTCACCGCAAAAAAAAGGACCATAAGAATATACTGAAATCTTAAAGAACAAAAGTGTAAGTGTAAGTAAACCATGATCATTGTTTCCAAGCAAGACATCCTCACATCGTAGACACATCACTTTGACACCATTGGAATGACTAGGTACTGTTCAGTATGTACCATTTAAAAAACTTAAATATAAAGCTACAAAGTAGTTTCACTGCATTTGGGACAAACAGGCTGTAGGTTATTATTATTTATTAGCAGCACATCAACAGTGAAGTTCAGAACAACACCATAACAAAACTTTAATGTACACTTTCGATATTACGTGTACATACAATATACATAATCAAAGTTTATCTTCATTAAAAAGTGAAACTTTGGACTCAATACACTGGAAGTAACTCTGTCAATTATAACCAGCAAATTAATCACAAATATGCATCATATGTGCCATATTTCTTTAGCAACAAAGTAGTACCTACTATCTGCAAAATTGTGACAGCAAACTTAAAGTATCTACGCATTTCAGTAAAACAATAGCTCCAACACATGATGTCTCAAAACATGAGTAGACTTTCATTCTAGTAATACCACTACATCATGATAACATCCTTGTTAATTTGAGTTATAACCTGCCTAAGATCAGCTGTTGTTATTATGTCGAAATCTTTTGGCGTCTTTTTCATTATGAGATCTCGAACACAACCACCAACAAGGTACACATCATATCCTACACAAAAAAGCGAAACATATCAACAAAGCCAGTAATGCAATGAACCAGCAACAACAAAGGATACTCAAGTACCTAATTAAAAGATAAGAGAGGAAAATACAATGGAATTGAAATATCATATATATCTGATTAGCCGTATGAATCGACTACTAGTACCTAACATGGTACACATATGGTTTTGCATTTTCCTATATGTGATTAGCCCTTTCTCCTGTAATAACATTTATATCTTTCACAAAATAAAGTATGCCATACATGTTTCACTCTGAAATGTGATTTTATCCAAACTATTCAAATTTGCTCGCGGAAGCAATCGATACATTCTGTTGCAGTATAGTCTATAGATAATAGATTGTTTGTATTCTAGTCTAGTTAAAATAAAATGCAACTAATATCTTTGATTCTACATATATGGGGCTATGAGTTGAGTGTTCGGTCCAGTCTGCATTTGTTCCAGCATTTGACAAGTATAATTGCGTTTATTAAATGGATATGCCTTCACCCAAAGGACTGAACCCACTAGTCCAATCGCAGGATCTCGGACTGAAATCCAGCTCCAACAGTGATGTTTCAGGATCGGTCACGACAAGAAATCAAACACTAGCAGGGCCATCAAGGTGGGGGACGCACCTCTGTTGCGGAGGCGGTGTAGTACGTTCCAGGCCTCTGCGGGGATCATGGACTCCTTGATCCCGAACCGCTTGGCACTGACCTTCTTCCACTCCGGCCCGTCCAACCCCTCCGCCGCTCCCGGCCCACCTGCAGACGATGGCCAGCGCTCACCAGGTAAGAAAAGAAAACCCTTGGGGGTAGCATTTCGCCGTCACCACTGGACCAACAACGCGAACGGCGGAGGGGAGACATACCGGCGGATGCGGGGGCCGTAGATGGGGTGGAGGAGTCGGAGGGAGAGGGCGAAGAAGGGGACTGAGACGGGGACGGTGCGCGGCGGCGGCGCCGTGGGGAAGCGAGCGCCGCGAGTGGGGATGGAGCAAGGCGGCCGGGCCGCGTGAGCGAGCCGAGCCACCGCAGCTCCGGGGAGCGCAGGGCCATCGCGACCGGGACGGCGGGACGGCGGGGCGGCGGCGGGAGCGGGGTGAGGCACGCGAGCGGCGAAGGAGGGTGGATAGGCAGAGCTGGCTGCTGACGGCGGCGAATATGCCAAATCCTCCTCCGGTACTTCTTCCATTCGTTGCTTCTATCGGCGGGCTGCTTTGTGGCCCATGGGCCGTAGGGTCTTCCCCTCGCGTTCGTACCATGAATCTACCCATCTATGTGTAGTAGTTGTTTTTTTTATTTGATTGATGATAAGGGTAGTAGCGCTTGACATATATGCATCCATGCAATATGTCGATGTCCTAGTGTCAACAAGTGTTTTCTATTTTAGAAATTTTCTATGCTGAACTATGAAATTTAGTTAATCATAAAATTGTCATTTTTGCATTACCTCCTAAAAAAGAATAGTAGATAATTATTATTTTTGAATAATAAAACACCAGAACTAATGCCAAACAGAGTCTTTAGGTAAGCCTAATGCTGCTCTTTTAAAACTGAGGTGCCACTGAATTCAGATGTTCATTTCTATATTTGCAAGCAACACACTTTACAGCTTTTTGACCGCCAATGTCTGATAGAACTAGAGACTTCTTAGACCAAGGTTACATTACATATGCTTATCAAACCAATGCAGTCGCATATATTCAATTGTATGTATATAACGCATCCTATACTTGCTGAACTTTTAGATAAGGGAACAATGGAATAATTAAACCCTCTTTTTGCTCCACCAGGAGAAATCATTTTTTCAAGTGTCAAGTACTCTCTCCATCTTAAATTATAAGACATCCCAAGAATTTTAGAGAGTCAAAATATCTTAAGTTTGACCAAACTTATTTGATAATATAATAACATTTATGATGTAAATTAAGTATCATTAAATTTTTTATCAACTATATTTTTATAATATGTCTATTTGATGCTATATATCTTTATAATTTTTTCTATAATTATTAATCAAACTTGAGTCTCCAAATTTTTTGAAATATCTTATAATTTAGGATGGATGGAGTATTATATTATGATATCAACGTGGAGAGGGTTGTCCTATGTCACAACATAGTAGAGAGTGATTTCGATCCGAAGCGAAAAATTGTAGGCAGACACATCAGCTCCACGACCACGACCACGAGCATCGAAACAAGCTGAGGCACCTTTGATTCTGCTAAAGTGGGCTTTAACGGCCCAATAGTCCCGCTGGCTCCATTCGTATCTGGGCCAGGCCTCCAGAATCAAATCTGCTAGAGTCAAAAAAGAAGGGACAAGCTTCAAGTGCTTCGTCATTAGCTGCACATATAACCTTTTGGAAGAGCAGAATACTACAGTATACCAATACCAAACAAACAATAAACGCCATGTAGCATCTTTTCAGAGACATGCATGCCCATGCATGCAAGCTGATGATCATGGCCATATGGGGCATGTGGGTCCCGTACGTACGTACTCATCCCGTTGCATGTACACACATAGTACAGGTTTTAAAAAGAGATGAAATATATACATACACTGGATAGGTTGGCTGGTGCAACTATATATATAGTACTGTTGACATCGTTTTTCGGCACGTGTCAAATGAGCTAAGACTTGTGTTGATCAGCAGCCATTGTTCATCGGTATCGGGAAATCATAAGTCAATATTGCCGATGAGAGTATGTTGCGAGAAGACTAAGTGTGCTGCCGATAAAAGCCAGAAGCCTCAGATGTTGCCGATAGGAATTGAATGGTTCACCAGAGGGCGATTGCCGATGAGGAGATGTTGCCGATGCCGATGCCGATTGCTGGCAGGGATTGATTGGTGAAGACAAGTTACCAGTACGAGGTTGCCGATCGGGAAGTATTGCCGATGCCGCTGGGCATGGGGTGCCGATGAGTACAGGGTGACTTAGCGCTTGATGTCAGCATAGGACTACAGGTGGCCAAAGAAGGAAGTCGCGGGTTGAAGGGATCTGCCGATGAAAGTTTCCATCGAAGAAAAGATATAAGGAAACTGGTGATTTTATGTCAGTATTATTATAGTAGTTTGAGTCCGACTCCTGCATAAGTCGTTTGTTTTCCTTTAAAATAGGCGTGTTTGTTTAGGAAAATAATATTGTTATTTTAGATCCGACTCCTGCGCGGGTCAGTTTCCTTAAAATTAGGGGTTTGTTTTAGGAAAGATACGAGTCGTGTCTTTGTACAACTCTCTATGCGGGAGTATAAATATGTGTCCAAGGGCTGCGTGATCCAATATCAAAACAAACCAATTTTATTCTTATTCTACTTTTTATCGCAATTTATCTTTATTGCATTAGCTATAGATTATCAATGAGTTCTTCAAGCTTCGACGGGCTGCATCAGCTTGATCTCCGTCAAATCCTTGTAAGTTCCGCGTGGGAGTACCTCTGAGCTTTGGCATCTGGGCGCATCGCTGTTGCCTCGTTCAGCTCTGCTCTAGTTATCCTGATCAAGCCTCAATCCCAGCATCCGGGCACATCGCCGTTGTCTAGATTGAATCTTGTTCTAGTTATCGTCCTTGTCGATTAACTGGTCAAATCGACTGGCACGCCTCCGGATATCGAATTTCGGGTATAAGCCCGAGGTGTTCGCAGATCCTGACGCTTTTTGTGTCAACACCTCTTTTGGCACGCCCAGTGGGACCCGATTATACAAATTTTTATATCTATCATGGTTAATCCAAGGAGTGCTATTGAAGTCTCCACAGCAGATCTGATGGATCGTCAAAAGCAGGCTATGGAGCAGGCTATGGAGGAGTACAAGCGGTTGTACCTCAAATCTTTCAGCCTAAACAGAATCGGCGAAGCAGTCCAGAAGCCAGATCCGCCGTCGCCATGGCAGGTCACTTTCGACGCCGATCCTGGTAAAATACAAGAGATGGTTAATTCTGCATTAAATAATGTGTTGATTAGCCAATCCAACGTGTTGTCCGATACCGTATACAATGTTGTTAAGCAAACTTGCAAGGGAGGACACGCGCCATATTATGTTGGTCCAGAGTATCGTCAACTCGGATCGACATCTGTCGCGATTCCATCGGCGGTTCCGAGGGTGTCCGCACCAATTGTGAGCCGATCTGCCGATGAGATCGCGCCACCAAGATTGAGCCCAGCAAGCATTACTCAGGTGAACACAAATCTGGTGGCTTCAATAATGTCTAGACTTGTGATACAGAATCAGCCAACTTCTGCCAACTGGTGGGGATACGGTATGTCTCCAAGTCCATCTGCTGATTCCAGATTGGTTCAAGATAACCATGCAGGGTGGAAAATTCCTATGGCATCGGCAACACCTGTACAGCCAATGGTTCCAGTGATGCATTATGCTACATCTTCTCCGACGGTGCAGTTGCCAACGGGGAATCTTTAGATGGCAGTACCCGAGATGCCTTACGCCCAACCATCGGCAAATCAGTTGCCGATACAACAAGGCCCAGCCGCTGCAAATCAAACTATGACTGCAATGACTCTTCAAACTAGAACACCTGCTAACCAAGGTAGCTATGTTGTTAATTATCCGGCGCTACAAGAACGACAGACGTCAGCTGGCCATCAGCCATCGACAAATTCTTGGCCGATGCAACAAGGTATGCCGATTATCAATCAATCTGTATCGGCAATGACTGCTCAAGTTGTGGTACCCGCGAGTCAAAGCGATCATCCAAGGGTACAAGAACGACAGGCGTCTGCTGGCCATCAACCGTTGGCAAATTTTTGGTCGATGCGACAAAGCATGTCGAGTGTCAATCAGCCCGCATCGGCAACGGATGCTCAATCTGTGGTACCTACAAATCAAAGCTATCATCCAAGGACACAAGGGTTGCAAGGATCAGCTGGTTATCAGCCATCGGTAAGTCATGTGCCGATGACACCTAATGCAGGTTGGATCGGTCAATTGCCGATTTAGCAGCAGGTTATACAGCCTAAGTACCAAGTGGCAAGAGCTCCGCAGGGTCATCCGGCAAATCTTCAGAATGAAATATCGGTACAACAACCGATAAACACTATGCCACAATACTCGCAAGTGAATGTGTACAATGAGACATCGGTACAGCAACCGATGAATATAAAGCTACAACACAAGCCAGTGAGTGTGCAAAGTTTCCTATCGGCAATTCAGCCGATGTATAGTGTTCAAATAACTGGTACTATACACGCACCAATCATCTCAAGTACTTTGATGTCAAGAGCTGAAGAAGTACATCAACCTACTCAGCCAGTGGACGTTCAGAGTCGCTCATCGGTCAATCCGCCAATGCATAACATTCAACGGACTAGTGCCACAAGTGTGCCAATTGTCCCGGCCTGTTCACTATCAAGATATGAAGAGGTGCATCAACCTGCTCCACCGATTGACGAGTCTGTGCATCGACAAGATCAAGACACGAGGGTGCCTTTGACCAAGGAAATAGAAGATTCAGGTTCGAACGAAGAGCCAAATATCGACGTCCCTGAAATGGAAAGATTCACCTTTGACATCACAGAGGCCGATCAGGATCTTGAATCGTTCGAGCCTAGGAAGACTCAGAGCGCAGCGGTGCTCTTCGTTGGACAAGGGGATTCTGAGTCCGATGAGGAGGTGAACATCGGCACGGTTGAATGGGTAAGAGATGAAGAGCCAGTGCCTTGTCCGTCTGGCCAGAAAAGGACTGAAAGGTTCACTTTCGATGTTACTAAGGCCGATAGGATATTTGACCTATTGCTTCAGAAAGGGCAAGTTAAGCTAGCCCCTAATCAAGTAATTCCATCGACCGAAGGGCTCAAGAAGATCGGGTACTGTAAATGGCACAATACAACGTCGCACAGTACCAATGACTGCAAGGTGTTCAGGTGGCAATTGCAGTCAGAGATTGACTCTGGACGAATTAAATTTGGAAATCCTAAAGTCCAGAAACCGATGGAGATTGATCAGCACCCGTTTCCCAATAATATGGTAGAAACCGGTCGAAAGACTAAGGTGCTGACATCGGAAGCTGCCCGGAAAAGTGCATCGGTAGATCCCGATCATCAGGCGGCTGAACGTGATGTAGGAAAATTGGCCGATGACAGAAAGGGTAAGAAGGTTGCCGATGAAGGTAGCAGCGCCAACAGGGCTCCTGGTGTTATAATCACGCATAAGCAGCCAAGGCGAGACTATCGGCAATCACGTGAAGAGCGATATCGGCAGGAAGAAGAGGAGCACCGGGAGTGGCTTCGGCATAAAGACCACTGGAAGTGTCCCTTCTTCGTTCACTGTTGGGAAGAAGGCATAAAGCTACCTACTACCGATGACTGTCCCAAATGCAATGGGTACTACACCGCCAATCGGTCAGGTAAGAAATCTTGTTTTGATGACCGAGCACCCAGGTACGCCAAGCCACTCAGAGAGAAGAGGTCGGCGCATGACCGACTGGGGGGCAAGCTTAGCGCCCATGACAGACTTGGCAGGCGTGTGTTGATCAAGAGGAGCTGGAGGAGATGTACAATGCAAGAGTACCTGACAAAGACACATTCTCCAGAGATCCCAACATCAGAAGGAGTACCGATGCAAGCAGTGGGAAGCAGTACCAGCCTGTCTGGAAAACCAAGCTTCCTCAGTGGTACCCTAAGGGTCTGACCAAGACTCAGAAGAGGAGGATTCAGCGTGAACGCCACAATGACTTGTGTAATGACGAAGAACCTTCAAGGGAGAAGCAGTGGAGGCCAAAGCGCAAGGACAGGGATCCATCGGCAGAAATTAACATGGTCGTCATGTTGCCGATGGAGTTCATGGCACCTGTCAGCGATGATGAGGAGATTTCTGAGATGGCACAACTGGTGCTAGATCCGATGACGGCTATTTTCGAAAAGCCTGCCAATGATGAGAGGCAGCACCTAAGGGCTCTGTTCGTTAAGGGTAAAGTAGATGAACAGCCGATGACGAAGATGCTGGTAGATGGCGGCGCGTCGATCAATATAATGCAATATGTCGTGTTCAGAAAGCTTGGGAAGGGCGACCAAGACTTAGTCAAGACCGACATGAAGCTCAAGGATTTTGAAGGCAACATGTCGACCGCCATGGGAGCCGTATGTGTTGACTTAACCATCGGCAGTAAAACTTTGTCGACAACGTTTTTCGTGATCAGTGGCAAAGGCACTTACAACTTGCTCCTCGAAAGGGATTGGATCCATGCTAATTGTTGTATTCCTTCTACTATGCATCAGAGCCTTGTACAGTGGATCGGGGACAGAATGGAAGTCGTCCGAAGCGAAGCCCCATCTAATGTTGCATCGGCAGAATCAGAAACTTATGAGCAGACCAGGTGCATATCTGGTGAAGCCTGGGACAAAGAGTTCCTCAAAGTTGCCGATTACCGCATCACACCGATCCAAGCAGTCGGTTCTGAAGAAGAGTTTTAATGGATCGGTTTGCTGATGATGGAAAACTGGGGCAGGGCTTCACATCTGCCGATGATTTACTTGAGATAGACATCGGTGATGGTAGTAAACCTAGGCCTACTTTTATTAGTGCTAAGTTAGATTCCCAATGTAAACAACAGTTAATTGATTTATTAAAGGAATACAAAGATTGTTTTGCTTGGGATTATACAGAGATGTCTGGTTTAGACCGATCAATAGTTGAACATCGGTTACCCATCAAGTCTGATTTCCAACCACATCGGCAACCTGCGCGCCGATGCAATCCTACTGTTCTACCCGACATCAAAGCTGAGATTACCAAGTTAATCGAAGCTGGATTCATTCGGCAATTCCAATACGCCGAATGGATTTCTAATGTGGTTCCTGTGTATAAAAAGAATGGAAAACTTCGTGTTTGTATTGATTTCAGGAATCTCAACAAAGCTACGCTAATGGATGGTTACCCGATGCCCGTTGCCGATTTGCTGATCAATGCTGCTGCTGGACATCAAATCATTAGCTTCATGGATGGTAATGCTGGGTATAATCAAATATTCATGGCTGAAGAAGACATATCCAAGACTGCTTTCAGATGTCCAGGTCACGTCGGTTTATTTGAGTGGGTTGTCATGACTTTTGGCTTAAAGAATGCCGATGCTACTTATCAGAGAGCAATGAATTTCATCTTTCATAAGTACATCGGCACGATAGTTGAAATCTACATTGATGATGTGGTGGTTAAGTCTGGAAATTTTGAAAAGCATCTTGCCGATTTGCAAAGAATATTGGAATGCACAAGGGAGCATGGGTTGAAGATGAATCCTAACAAGTGCGCGTTTGGCGTATCGGCAGGACAGTTTCTGGGTTTCATGGTGCATCAAAGGGGCATTGAGATCGGCAGGAAATCCATTGATGCAATTAACAAGGTGGTTGCTCCTACAAACAAGACTGAGCTGCAATCTTTGATCGGCAAGATTAATTTCATCAGAAGGTTTATATCTAACTTATCTGGTAAGATTAAGTCCTTTAGCCTATTGTTAAAGTTGAAAGCCGATCAAGAGTTTACATGGAAAGAAGAACAACAGTTAGCCTTGGAGGAGATCAAGAAATATCTGGTAAACCCTCCAGTCTTAGTTCCACCTCAACACGGGAAGCCTTTCAGATTGTATTTGTCTGCCGATGACGGTGTTATCGGATCAGCCTTAATTCAAGAATTTGAGGGGAAGGAATGTGTAATATATTATTTGAGCAGAAGGTTAGTGGATGCTGAGACCAGGTATTCGGCCGTAGAGAGATTGTGCTTATGTTTATATTTCTCTTGCATTAAATTAAGGCATTATTTGTTGTCGGCTGAATGCACTGTTATCTGCGAAGATGATGTGGTTAAGTACATGTTGTCAATGCCGATATTAAGTGGACGAATCGGTAAGTGGGTTTTGGCACTTTCAGAGTTTGACCTGAGGTATGAATCGGCTAAGGCAGTTAAAGGTCAAGTGATGGCCGATTTTGTTACTCAACATTGCAATATGGTAAGCTCTGTAGAGATTGCTCCCTGTACTTTATTCTTTGATGGGTCTACGTGCAAGGATGGAGCAGGCATCGGTATTCTCTTAATTTCACCCCGAGGACGGAAGTATGAAATTTCGTTGCCGATTGTTGCTACTTCAACAAACAATCAGGCTGAGTACCAGGCTTTACTTAAGGGGTTGGAGTTGCTCAGAGAGGTACATGCCGATGCTGTTGAGATCTTCGGTGATTCTATGTTGGTGATTAACCAATTGATTGGGACATATGAATGCCGAAGTGAAGCTTTAATTGCAGCCCATGAAAGGTGTTTGCAATTATTAAAAGAATTCAAAGAATACCGCCTTGAGCATATTCCTAGATTGCATAATGAAGAGGCCAATCGGTTAGCACAGAATGCTTCAGGGTATCAACCGATTCAAGAAGTCATGACATCGGTAATAGTTGCCGATGACTGGAAAAAAGAGATTGCCGATTACTTAAGGGATCCATCTAAGAAAGTTGAAAGGCGTTTGAGGTTCCAAGCTACTAAGTATGTGCTCCTCGACGATGAATTGTTTTATCGGACGATTGATGGAGTTTTGCTCAGATGTCTTAATAAAGAGGAATCAAAGGAGTTGATGGGTGAAATCCATGAAGGTATGTGTGGAGTGCATCAGTCGACGTTCAAGATGAAGTGGATGATTAGGCGGAATGGATATTATTGGCCGACAATCCTTGAAGATTGCTTTAATTATTTCAAGGGGTGCCAAGATTGTCAGAAGTTTGGTAACGTACAGAGGGCACCTACATCGGCAATGAATCCTATAATCAAGCCTTGGCCGTTCAGGGGATGGGCTATTGATCTCATCGGTCAAATTTATCCGCCATCGAGCAAGGGGCATAAGTTTATACTTGTTGCTACCGATTACTTCACTAAATGGGTTGAGGCGATTCCCTTGAAGAAGGTGAAATCGGCAAACATGGTGGATTTTGTTAAAGAACACATTGTTTACCGATTCGGTATTCCTCAAACTATTACTACCGATCAAGGGACCATGTTCACATCGGGAGAGTTTGATGAATTTGCTGCTAGTATGGGGTTCAAGGTATTAAACTCTTCTCCTTATTATGCTCAGGCCAACGGTCAGGCTGAAGCGACTAATAAGGGAGTTATTAAGCGACTAATAAGGGAGTTATTAAGCTTATAAAGCGCAAGATTAAATAAAACCCTAGAAGGTGGCATGTGGTGTTAAACGAAGCTTTATAGTCATATCGGATGGCTTGTCATGGTGCAACCAAAGTCTCGCCGTATCAGTTGGTCTATGGACACGATGCTGTCTTGCCTTGGGAAATTAAAACTAGCTCTAGGCGGTTGGCTTTTCAAGATCAATTGACAACCGATGATTATGCTACTCTAATGAAAGACGAGTTAGAGGACTTAGCAGGTCATCGGTTGAGGGCATTGATCAGCATTGAAGAGAATAAGAAGAGGGTTGCCATATGGTATGACAAGAAAGTAAAGGTAAAGGAGTTTGTCGATGGCGATCTGGTGTGGAAGTTGGTTTTACCGATTGGGACTAAGAGCTCTAAATTTGGAAAGTGGCCTCCTAATTGGGAAGGTCCTTATCGGATAAAGCAGTCTGCTCCTGGTAATGCCTATATTTTGGAAACTCTCGAAGGAGTTGCATTCTCTAGAGCAATCAACGGTAAATACTTAAAGAAATATTACCCTAGCATATGGGTAGACGTATAGTGCTCAGTTGAATGCCGATGAAAGAGAGTTATAATACATCGGTGAAAGCGTATTGACATTATGTTACAAAGCAAAATCAAGTATCAATGTTACATTTGCCGATACAATCAATAAATTACAACAAGGATTGGATGGCTGATATCGCACGCACGCGAATTTGCTCTATCTCATCCATCTCCTTGGCATCGGCATCGGCAGAGCCCTCGACTGGCTTGATCTTCTTCTTTAGTAGAATGGCTTGTTGGGCATTCTGGTCTCTTTCTTGCCGCAGAACCCTGATGGTGTCGAACAATTGGGCTTTCTGTTGATTGGCTGTGTTCAGGGCCTCCTCAACCCTTTGTAACTCAGCCAATAGCTCTTCCTTCTTTGCCGATAGCTGAGTAATTTCTTGATCAAAGTCGGTGCTTGAGACTTCTGCTTGGCCGATGCTCTTGTGCTTTTCATCGGCAATACTTTTGAACTTGAGCTTCTCTTCCTCAGCTTGAGATTGAGCAGCCCTATCGGCAATGCGACGGGAAAGCCTTTGGTATTGGATCTGCTTGCTATCGAGGAAGGTTGCCTGGAAAAGGGTTTCTTCAGTATCAGCAGGGAGGTGGCCTTGGATATCCTTGTAAGCTATCCTTGCTGCGGTTGAGTCCTGGATGAGCTGGGATGTATCCTGTTGCAGCAAGGGAAGCAGTGCTTCAAGCTTGGATTTGACTTCTGCCGATAGAGCTAGAACGGAGCTTTCTTCCTCCTCATCCTCATCGGGAATGTCGATAGCGAAGGAGAACAGGCTGTCAGCTCGAGCAGGGCCCTCTTGGTGCTCCTCCTCATCCTAGGGGTTGATGCCAAAGGAAAAGAGGCTAACTGGGGAGTCTTGGGCCTGAAAAAGAAGAAGTTAAAATGTGCCGATCGTAAGATTATACTAAGAATTTTTAGGTAACTGAGTTACCATCTTGAAGCGAATCTCTTGCCTAGGACTTGGCATGGTAGATGGTCCAGCCTCACCCTGGAGATCGGCAGCAGTTGCCGATGACTGAGCCTCTGCTGGGGAAGCAGTTGACGCCGTTGGTACTGGTGGCGTTGTTGATGGCGTCGCTTCCGCTGTGGTGGCTGGCTCCTGTGGTGGCAACACCATTCCTTCGTCGGGGATTTCGGCTGATGGTGCCGATGCGGATGTCGCCTCCGCTGCTGCAGCGGGTGGAGTTGTCTCCTGATCGGGGACGTCGTCTAGTGGGTGATCGGGAATTGGAGCCGTTGACGGTCCTGTCGATGGTGCATCGGTGGCTGGTGGTGCAACTGGAGCCGATGGCGAAGATGGGGAAGCCAGCCTCAGACGCCTTTTCTTCCTTAGCGCAGCAGCAGGAGATCTAGCCCGTTTCGACGAAGCCTGGGGGGCATCGGCAGCAAGACTTGGAGATGCTTGTGTGATTGGAGCAGCTGCCGATGACCTCATTGCCTAAAATATAATGCAAGTTATACAAAATAAAATGTTGCCGATAAAACAGTATGTAATCGGTATGAGTGAAGATGAGTTTACTGCAAAAACCCGCGTCAGGGCAGCAGCAGCGGCCGATGTAGCCTTGGTTTTTGCAGGCGTCGGTGTGGGTACCTGCTGAGGAGTGAAGGCAGCTAGCGTGGGGGCCTTATTGCCGATGAGTGAGATGGGGTTCATCATCCGGAGATTAAGGGGTTTGCCACTCCTGCTCATCGGGGGAATCGGATCGTCAACCTGTTGAGTATAAAGGGGTCAGATACTGATGATAAGAATGAAGTAATAAGGAATGCATCGGAATGGAAAACTTACCGCATCGTCGGGAATGATGTAATTGACGTCAATTATATTCCGATAGTAGTGCGATGACTTGGCAAACAATTGACACCTCCATTCTTGCCACCAGGACTTGTACTCATTCGTGATAAAGGAGGTTGGTGACCAGGAAGACAGATCAATGTCTGACATATCGGCACTGGGGGGAAGATTGGCGACCTTGTTCCAGTCTAGAGCGCTGGAGATTATCTGCCTAGGCTTCACCACTTTGGAGTAGCAGAGCTTAATCGGCAGTTGGCCAAATGCCAGTTGTCTCGCGGCTGCCGATGGGTAGTAGAATTCGTAGGATGGAGGGGTATTCTTCCTAGTTCCGAAGATATTAACTGGGATAGCACGGGGAACAATACTAGCCTTCATAATTGTTTGATTCTGGGGCACATTCCCATCGGTCAGATTGAACAGCAGTGGAAATTGATTGTTCTCATCAACGTATGGCCACCAGAGCCGTTCTGAAGCAGGGATTCCGTTGTAAAATTTCTGAAAGAATAAGCCGAACTGTTCTGCATCAGCATCGGTTCCTGGCAGCACTATAATGGCCTCTCCGAAGTTGAGTGGAGGGCGAGTTGCCGATTCATCATCCCTATACTTGTAATCTTCCGATATATCCCTCGGGAATTGCTGAGTGAACAAGTCAAATTCAAGGGCCTTGTGCATATGTGCGTTCAGCCACATGTTGACAAACCACCAGGGACCCCCAAGGTTGTCGATGGACTCACCTAGCAGTAACTTCTGGATACTTGATGAAGAAGGCGGTATACCGATCCAAGGAGATATCTGCCTAGTGGAAGTCTTGTTCCATCGGCAAGGAGTTCGGCTGCCGGAAGGTGCATAGTGGTGGGTCCAACTACTCTGCCGCAGAAGATAAATTTCTCCAGCCACATGTTCAGGAAAGTGGCGTGCTCCCTCTGGTTTACCGATCCTGTCTTCTGGTACTCATGAATGTAGCATGTCCAGCCGCCGATGTTCCGAGTGTTCACTTTGTACTCGGCTTTCCTATTGAATAAGGTGAAGGTATCGGCAGAAGAGACGTCCAGGCCAGTCAACATATGGACATCGGCAAGGGTAGGGGTGGCTGGTCCATGTCGGAAAAGGAAAGCGTTCATGGTGTCCGACCAGAAATAGGAGGCAGCCATCGACATGTTCTCGTTCTTTTCCATACCAGCAATGGAAAGCCTGATGCACTGATCCAAGTTGCGCTCTTGCCAATAGACTTGCTGCGTCCTAGCGACCCTAAGGTACCAGTTCTTCCACCCTTTGGTGGGCTTGGGCCATGACCGGAAAGCATCCTTCCATAATCCTAAACCGAAGCATTCAGATCTAAAAGGAATCCGGTTGGTTTCTGCGTTGATCAAGTAGCTGGGGTCAGGGTTCCCCATTGGACCTAGGCAAGTGAAGCTGGACTGCTCAAGAGGGATCACTACCTTGTTATATAGTTCCTAGGGTTCGAAAAGAAAAGAAAAGGGAAGAATCAGAAAAGGAACGGGGGGGGGATTCTGGATTCGTACGGAAAAGAACTAGCAGGAGGTTGGATGAGGAGGAAAGTAGGTCTTACCCTGGGGATGTCAACTTGGATCGCCATTGGAGCAGGAAGAGTTCTTGCGATTCGTCTTTGGATTGGAAAAAGCAATGTTGCTTGAGCTCGTGTTCTTCGGAGGCACCGCCGGAGGTTGAGGACGAAGGCAGAAGGAGAGTGAAAGTGGACTCGAGGTAAAAAGCAGATTGGACCCTGGTAACTTTTATAAGCTTACTCAGGTGTATTTTGGGATTTCGGTTCACACTGTACAGGAATGTGGAGAGGCATGCGATGGATGTGCGCGATAATCAAGGAGATTTGCAACTGTTTGTGCTACAATCAAGGGATTTTATTAATAAATTGCGGTCCTGCGCACGGAGATCGAGGAAACTGTACATTTATCTCGGAGGTAACGGCTACAGTGGAGAGAATTTCGGCGCGTAAAGATTATACACTCCGAAACTGGGGGGTATGTGTTGACACCGTTTTTCGGCACGTGTCAAATGAGCTAAGACTTGTGTTGATCAGTAGCCATTGTCCATCGGCATCGGGAAATCATGAGTCAATATTGCCGATGAGAGTATGTTGCGAGAAGACTAAGTGTGCTGCCGATGAAAGCCAGAAGCCTCAGATGTTGCCGATAGGAATTGAATGGTTCAGCAGAGGGCGATTGCCGATGAGGAGATGTTGCTGATGCCGATGCCGATGCCGATTGCTGGCAGGGATTGATTGGTGAAGACAAGTTACCAGTACGAGGTTGTCGATCGGGAAGTATTGCCGATGCCGATGGGCATGGGGTGCCGATGAGTACAGGGTGACTTAGCGCTTGATGTCAGCATAGGACTATAGGTGGCCAAAGAAGGAAGTCACGTGTTGAAGGGATCTGCCGATGGAAAGTTTCCATCGAAGGAAAGATATAAGGAAACTGGTGATTTTATGTCAGTATTATTATAGTAGTTTGAGTCCGACTCCTGCATGAGTTGTTTGTTTTCCTTTAAAATAGGCGTGTTTGTTTAGGAAAATAATATTGTTATTTTAGATCTGACTCCTGCGCGGGTCAGTTTCCTTAAAATTAGGGGTTTGTTTTAGGAAAGATACGAGTCGTGTCTTTGTACAACTCTTCATGCGGGAGTATAAATATGTGCCCAAGGGCTGCGTGTAAAGATCAATCCAATATCAAAACAAACCAATTTTATTCTTATTCTACTTTTTATCGCAATTTATCTTTATTGCATTAGCTATAGATTATCAACGAGTTCTTCAAGCTTCGACGGGCTGCATCAGCTTGATCTCTGTCAAATCCTTGTAAGTTCCGCGTGGGAGTACCTCTAAGCTTTGGCATCCGGGCGCATCGTTGTTGCCTCGTTCAGCTCTGCTCTAGTTATCTTGATCAAGCCTCAATCCGAGCATCCGGGCGCATCGCCATTGTCTGGATTGAATCTTGTTCTAGTTATCGTTCTTGTCGATTAACTGGTCAAATCGACTGGCACGCCTCCGGATATCGAATTTCGGGTATAAGCCCGAGGTGTTCGTAGATCCTAATGCTTTTTGTATCAACAAGTACTCATGCATATGGGTCATGCATGCACAAGCATCTTTTGCCTAGCTCCGCTTTTGTGTACGAGCATAGGCCGCGGTCAGTGAAAGTGATGCATCGTCTCTTATGAAAATGAGACGCACTTTGCGCCAATTTTCCATGCATGCAGTGATGACCAATCTATGATGTGTCAAGCTAGGCATAGTGGGGAATGGTGTGATGTCCGTCGCTATGTGCCTCTTTCGTTTGCCTGTTCTTTTCATGCGTGCTCACTTGTCCGTCTACGTATACTACGTAGAGTAGAGACATGGCCATTGACCAAAAGCAAATCTAAATTGAAGGCATATATATATATATATCACTACTATAGAAATCTTAACCGCAGCGGCCAAAACCGCTTTACCGCAGCGGGCAGCAGCGTCCGTTTGCGCTGCCACGCTGCGGTAAAGAAACGGTTTGCCGCAGCGGCAACCTTCTAGCGTCCGCTGCGGTTAAGTTTGGTTAACCGCAGCGGGCGCTTAAGTTGCTCGCTTCGGTAAATAGTTTTTAAATTAAAAAATAAAAAATAGAATTCAAATAATTCCCAGAATTTAAATTCAAAATATTTCCAGATTCAAGATTTCATACATATGCAGCAAACATTTATATATAAATCATCCAAGCATTGCACATGACATAATACACAGTTTTGAACATCCATATACACATCACATCAAACCAACAAGTCAATTTGAGTTACATGTACAAAATCCTCTAAGAAAAGTCCACGGACCATTTGTAATCACTTGGGAGCAGCAGAGTCGTCCATTTCCTAAGCCTCTCGTACCTGGGTTCGATAGTTAAGGGTGATTCTTCATCAAAGAATTATTCTCCTTCGAGAACGTATTTCTCTATGATGAACTTACAGATTTCCCCCTTAACTTTCTTGAAGGATGGCTTGTAGGTGTTCACCCAATATTTGACTCATTCCTTGAGCTTCTTCCAACTTTGAGTATACTCCCTACACTGCCTCAGGTGCTCGTAGGTGTACAAGCCACATGCTTTGGATCCAACTGGTTGTTTGGCGCACTACACGATCGTTATACAAGCTTTAGAACAAACACATATGGAAACAAAGCACAAATGAACTTTGCAATTATTTTACGTACCGGGAATTCGCGTCGGATTTTGATGTGGTCAGTATTGTTCTCCTTGCAACTATCGGTCCTGCGATCCCAGCATTCGGGATTCTTCAAGTACGACTTATAAGCCCTGCACAAAATGTAATAGAGTTAGACATGTTTTGATTAATAACGATAATCATAAAATATGAGAAATGCTTATTGACTTACACTTTCAAGCAATCTTCAAATGTCTTGTACATTGGTTTGTTTATCGTCCTCAACGAGACAAATACGACCGCTCTGTCATCTTGAGGATAGATGAGATATGCAACCCAATGGCCCTCGTGGCCGTTGCTGCACGATTCAAACAGAATATTGGTTGGGATGATTACAAAGATTGATACTACCCACTTCGAAACTCTACGGACATGTTTTCATACCTACCCAAAGTGATATAGAGCCATGATACACCATGGCCCATCCTCCTTGACCTTCAACATTACTGAGCATATGTAGTTTGCCACTTTCTTCTTCAGATTCCTCATATTGTCTCTATATTCCTTTTCTCTCTATTTCTTTGTCTTTGTTTTATCCGTTGCCATGTGACCCTTGATGGCACCCTCATTGATATGCATTGGAGAGAGAAAAAGAGTTGGACGATGCTTTTTGTTGCTTACGGTGGCAGACATCCTGCATATACACGTGAACGTACCATATAGTCTAATAAGTGTAGAGTTGACCTATACAACAGGAGAGATCAATGGAATTAACTCGCAAGTCGTCACTTACATTGTAAACAGGGTGAGTTGGACGATGTCTAGGTCTTCTCCCCGCAGCAGCCTATACATGTCTTCGAAGTCCACCGGAATAGTGAAATCCCCGATATCGGGCAAGTTGAAGCAATCGGCTGGAATCTTCACGGTGAAACTTGACATGCCTCTTTTTGCCACTTCCATGTACCAGAGATGAAACCTCCTTGTATCCCACGATTCTTCATCAAGGAGTGCTTGCTTGTTTATCATGAGGATAGATGAGATATGCAACCCAATGGCCCTCGTGGCCGTTGCTGCACGATTCAAACAGAATATTGGTTGGGATGATTACAAAGATTGATACTACCCACTTCGAAACTCTACGGACATGTTTTCATACCTACCCAAAGTGATATAGAGCCATGATACACCATGGCCCATCCTCCTTGACCTTCAACATTACTGAGCATATGTAGTTTGCCACTTTCTTCTTCAGATTCCTCATATTGTCTCTATATTCCTTTTCTCTCTATTTCTTTGTCTTTGTTTTATCCGTTGCCATGTGACCCTTGATGGCACCCTCATTGATATGCATTGGAGAGAGAAAAAGAGTTGGACGATGCTTTTTGTTGCTTACGGTGGCAGACATCCTGCATATACACGTGAACGTACCATATAGTCTAATAAGTGTAGAGTTGACCTATACAACAGGAGAGATCAATGGAATTAACTCGCAAGTCGTCACTTACATTGTAAACAGGGTGAGTTGGACGATGTCTAGGTCTTCTCCCCGCAGCAGCCTATACATGTCTTCGAAGTCCACCGGAATAGTGAAATCCCCGATATCGGGCAAGTTGAAGCAATCGGCTGGAATCTTCACGGTGAAACTTGACATGCCTCTTTTTGCCACTTCCATGTACCAGAGATGAAACCTCCTTGTATCCCACGATTCTTCATCAAGGAGTGCTTGCTTGTTTATCATGAACTTCCCATTCTCAAAGTGGCCGGGACAGTCATCCGACTCCGGAAATAGATGATGAGGATCATCTTCAGGCCTGGAAAAGTCGGGATAGAACGTACGAATGTGAATTGAGGTACAAATGTGAATTGAACGTTGTGTGTTCTCGTCTGTAATGTACATTGGAAACGTAGTCGAGTATGGGAGCGATGTAGAGTCGTCCTTCGGGTTGTCCGCCTCGGTACCTCCTTGTTGGCTTGGTGCACCTGGCGTTGGCTGCGTCGCCTGTTCCCCCTCCGTAACTCCCACCAGTGCATCCCCTTGATCCCCTTCCTCATTTGTCGGGGGCATAGGCTGAGCGTCGGGCCCCTCCTCATTTGTCGTGGGCATAGGCTGAGTGTTGGGAGGTGGAGGTGGCCTGCTCGGGCTCGGCTGGGTTGAAGGCACTATGTTGCCCCCAGAAGCGTCCCTTGAACCTTCTGCCTCATTGGTTGGGCCCAAAGGCGGACTTTTCGAGCTATGAGGAGGGCTCTTGCCAATTGGTGAACGAGCTGGCGGGTCCTTGTCACGGCCTTCGTCATCTCCGTCGTCGTCGCCTTCTAGGGGGCAAGATCCAGCAACAGACGTTGTCGTCGTTTGTATGATCTCAAGGTCGTCCTTCATCCAATAGATGCCATCACATTCCGCTTCTTCAAGGGTACGGTGACGTTGTAGGTGGGGAACATCTAGTTCATAGTCTTTATGCTCTAGGTTAACTAACGTTATGGTCACCAGTGCATAGTTCTCAGGTAACCGGGCAGCGTGTCTTTCTGGGATTTCGTTGATCGGATATACAACTCCCTCGCCCACGACAATCTTCTTGCTCCTGCCAAACGGAATCAAGAGCCGCACTAGTGTCATCTCGTTGACCTCATCGATTGGGTGGCGCGGGCAATCCTCGACTTGAGGAACGTTCCCCCCTTATGGACCCGGAGGGACGGGCACGCCAGCCTGGCGGAACATCTGTGACCTCATCGCCACCATATCGGGTCATTGCTCGTGAAGGCTTCCTTTATCGAGCTCTTGATCATATCAGACATGCCGAGCTCATAGCCCTTTTGAAAGATGTTCATCTTGTACCTCTGCCTCGACTTGTATGAGGAAGCGTCGGATTGCCAAGCCTGAATCGCGTTCCAGTTCATCTTTGACTGGACTCCACGTACGCGGTCGCGGTGCTCCGGGGTTCCTAGGACCTCAATAAGTAGGTCATGGCCCCTCTGAACCTCATAGGACCCGCTGTCCTTGGAGGCTTCGATGACAGCCTTCTCCACCTCCTCGAACCCGGGCTCGTTGAACTTGGTTGCACCCTCCTTGAGCTTCTTTGGAATTCGAGCTCTGATGAAGTCCTTAGCCCTAGGTTCGACGTCCTGGTACGGATCTGGTTGCCCGCTCGCTCTCATATCTTCATCTTGTTTCCGCCACTCTTCCCTCTTGCCGGCAAACCCAGTCATTCCTAAGTGATGGGGCCACTTGTTCTTCTTCGTCTGAGCTTTTGAGTTTACAAAAAGCCTCCCACTGATGATCCTTGATCATATTGTATTTGGTACACAGATTCTTGCCCTTCTTGAACCAATCTCTCGTCAGCATTGACTTGAAATTGCGAAGGGAAGTCCCCGCCACGTGCATGACCCAATCCTTGCACTTGGCCAAATCCGCGTTCTCGGGATAGTTGAACTTCCTCCTAACTAGAGTCCAGATAAGGCCCTTGTATTCCTCCGGGACAGCGTGCCAATCAGGCCAAGTGATTTCCACCTTGTCCCTTGTAATCACGGCAACTTGGTTGCTGAACACTGCAATGACCTCGCGAGGCTTGACCGGCTCTCCCATAGGCCCCACCTCAAGGATCTCATGGACTTCCTCGCTCCTGTCGATCCTATGCCTCCCATGTTCACCCCTCCTCCGCTTGGTTCCCTTAGACTTGGATGTCGAGGTCCCCGTGGAGGGAGTCGGGGCCTCTTCTCCTCCGAAATCCAGCATCCGAGTAGAACCTGGTACCTATTGTTCAGAGATACTTGCATTCAAGTTTTCAACTGCTTTAGCATAAATTGCAAAACGAACGTTGGTTGCTCCAAGTACCTCGGCATGGATGCTATCTCGGATCGGAACCCGAGCCGCACTTTCACCCTCGTCCCATGGTGCCCATGTCGGATCAGCGTCCTCCTCTGTGCGATTCTTCTTTGGCCTCGGAGGGTAATAGAGACTTGACTGCACAGTGAGTTTGAAGAGGGACTTAGGGTAGGTGTTTTGCTAGTTTAATATTATTGGAGTTACAAAAAAGCAATACAAGTTTAAAGCAAAAACATGTTTAAGGAAAAAATGCTCTCAAAATAGTGGGTTACTGCAAAGTAGCCGTCCAACGCTACGTGGTGATCACGGATCATCGACTAACGTGACAGTCATCTTACCTTATATGTAGTCTAGGAGTAAGAAGTGTAAGAAGTTTAACAAGTATTCTAGGAGTAAGAAGTTTAACAAGTAGTATTCTAGGAGTAACAAGTGTAACAGGTTGTACAAGCTAGTTATAGATAACTATGAATAACAAGTCTAACAAGTACTATTCAAGGTAAGTATTCAAGTAATGTATAGTATTCAAGTAAAGTATTCAAGGTTCTAACAGGACAACAAGTTAACAAGTAGTATTCTAGATAGCACCCAAGCCGACTATCACGTTATTGTCTCACTACACCGGTTTGTATCATCGAGCAATAAAAATCCGCCCAATAGTGCAATCACACCCAAGTTTATAGAAACTAGCAGATTGCACAATTCAATATCTCTAATGTAAATCGAGCAAGGCAACAGTAACTCACAGCACGTAGAATGTCTACGTGGGAAGAGCAGGAGTCGAAGAGAGATAACCACAGATCACCACCACCACAGATTACCAACACCACCACAGATCACCAACACAGCAGCACAACAGGAGGCAACACAACAGCACATAGCACAGAGCACCAGCCCTAGCAGCACAGAGCACCACCAGCACCACAGCAGCACATCACCACCACCAGCACAACACATCTACCCCAGCAGAGGACTCAACATAGCTACCACCACCAGAGCAATCACCAGCACCACCAGCACAACATGTAGGTTCACCAGCAGCACCAGCTACCACCAGCAGATTGGTTCACCAGCAACACAGATGGCACAGCAGCATAGCTAGCACAACACCGAGGAGCCCGCGGCGGCGGAGAGGAGTTGTCCTGACCGGCGGCGGCAAAGCATCGAGAATACCGCGGCGGCGGAGACCCAGGATGGTCAGAGGAGCCTGCGTCAGCGGACGACGAGGAGGGGTAGAGGAGCCCGCGATGGCGGATGACGAGGAAGGGCAGAGGAGCCTGCGACAGCGGTGGTGGACCGGAGCTAGGGTTTCCGGCCGCACGCGTACGTAAGGTGCTCTCCTCGTGCGGCGGACCAAAAGGAGGGTGCGGACGACGAGTAGGGTGCTCTCCTCGTGCGGCAGACCAAAAGGAGGGTGCGGCGGCGGCGTGGGCCGACAATGGCGCGCGGCGGTGGCGGCGATTGGAAACTGGAGAGCCCTTCGGGGAAGAAAGCAATTGAAACCGCGGACTTAGAAATTTCGAACCGGCACTACGGCTCTATATACATATGCATTTACTGCAGCGGGCAACCTAAATGCCCGCTGTGGTAAATGTTTGTAGAAGCGAACACTTTACGCTGCCCGCTGCGGTAAATGATTTACCGCAGCGGGCATTTAGGTTGCCCGCTGCGGTAAATCATTAACCGCAGCAGGCATTGTATTCTGGCAGCTGTGGTAATCATTTTTTTACTTCAAGTTTTCAAATTCTAAAAGCATTCAAATAGAAAAGCTATGAATGCAAAGTTTGTCAAACTCATCAAGATCTATATTTATAACCAGGTTCACATGTCACAAACTTGTATTGGTCTACATTATTACAAAAAAAGTGTGGCACCCACATCTCATTTTGGTGCGGGAGCTTTCACGACCCTCTTCTCATTACCACTCCATGCCCAGGGCTTCATCTTGCTATGCTTGCAACCGACCTCGACTACCTTGATCTTCTTTTTATGATCTGTAAAAAGCTGGAGCTCCGCATAGTTGTTGTACTGCTCGGGGCTTTGCACCCCATCAGCTCCCACGATCTGTTGCTTTCCGGACACAACCACGTGCTTCTTTGTATCCGGTGGATAGATATAGCACGCCACTTGCGCTACATTGGTTGCAAGTACCCATTGGTTGTCTTTGTAGCCCGTGCTTTTGAGGTTCACGGTGGTTAACCCGTAATTGTCCACTACAACTGATTTCGGGTTGACCCAATCGCACTTGAAGTTTGTTATGCGTAAGTTGACTCCATAGTCGAGGTCCCATATTTGTTCGATCTGCCCATAGAATTGTGTCCTCTTTTGTGTCAACTCGTCTACGCCCTCATATCGAACACCGCAGTTCTATGCCGCACTCTTTTTGTCTTTGTCTTTTGTGTGAAACCTGTACCCCTTCACATCATACCCTTTCCACGTGGTGACTTGGGTTGACGGGCCTTGCGCAAGCTTCTTTACAGTGTCACTGCCATCGTCATCAGGCGATATTTCTTGCTCCTTCATCCATTGTACAAAACTGTTCTTGTGCTCTTTCTGAACCCATTCCTCCGTGCGCTTTCCATCATGAGCGGTGCGAAGCTCTTCCAGGTGTTGTTCGACGTATTTTTCCATGCTCACCAACTGATGGAGGATGCTATAATGAGCTTCTTCTACCTCTTTGTTAGGTATATCAGTGCGCACTTTCCGGCCCACGCACCCTTTCCCTTCGGTTCTTCCCTCGTGCGGGTGAACAGGCAACCCAATCGCCGTCGCGTATTTAATGTACCTCATACATCAGTTGATTGACTCCTCGATTGTGTACGCCCCAATCATAGAACCTTCAGGGTAAGCACGGTTATGGACGTACCTGTTCAAGGTGGACATGAAGCGCTCGTACGTCCACATCTGGTGTAGGTACACTAGGCCCAATTGCTCGATCTGGTCAACCATGTGCATCATGAGGTGTGGCATAATGTCAAAGAAAGCCGGTGGAAAGCACATCTCGAGCTGACAGAGGGTCTCCACGATGAACTCCTTTAAGGCAGGCAACTCTGCCTTATCAATGACCTTCTACGTGATGCAATTAAAGAAGTATGACATACGTGTTATCACCATCTTCACATATTCTGGACTGATAGCTCTTATCAATATTGGAAGGAACATCGTGAGCATGACATGACAGTCATATGAGTTGTAGCCGGTCATTGTGAGGTCTTTCATGGAGACCAGGCTCTTGATGTTGGAGGAGAAACCGGTCGGCACCTTGATACCCCTCATCAATTTGCAAAAAGTCACCTTCTCGGCATGCGTGAGGTTGTATGCAGCCAATGGGATATCAACTCTGTCGTTATGAGGCTTTCCAAGGTGGAGTTCCTTTCTAATGCCCTGGTTGACAAGATCGGTCTGTGACTTGATCCCATCCTTCGTCTTGCCCGGGATGTCCAGCAGAACACCGATTGTGCTCTCAAACACATTCTTCTCTAGGTGCATGCAGTCGATTACATGGGGTGTATGAAATGTTTTCCAGTACGACAGGTACTTGAAGAAGATCGACTTCTTTTTGAAAGGGATGACTGGGACATCGTCATCAGGAGATGCTTCCTGCTTCTTGTCGCGCTTTCGCTTCCTAGTCGGTTTTGTCCCTTCCTTTGGTGCTTTCTTCTTCTTACCGAACTCGATGTCATCCATATCCTTCACCATCTCATACACCTTTGGCCCCCACTTTGTCTCCAGCATTGGAAGTCGTTCTGGCTCATCCTTATTGTCAAAGTATTCATTCATATCACTTCTTCTATACCTGTGTTTGGCCTTAAGGAACCTTCTATACCGAGTGTACACTAGCTTGGTGGAACTCGAAAGGTAAGTGTCGCAAGTCCCGTTGATGCAAACTACACATCCAGTCTTCCCTTTGATCTGCCCCGATAGTGAGAACAGACCGAGGTAATCAGTGATGGTGACAAAGATGATGGCTTTAAGTGTGAAGCTCTGTTTTTTGTACGCATCCATCATCTTGACCCAACATCGAATAGCATCTGCATTTCCTCCATGAGCGGCTCTAGGAGGACATCTATATCATTGTCGAGCTGCCTCGGTCTAGAGATAAGCATCATCAACATAAGGTACCTATGCTTTAGACACACCCATGGAGGTAGGTTGTAGATGCTGAGGACGACTGGCGAAGTACTGTGCGAGCTGCTTAGCTCACAGAACGGGTTCATCCCATCGGTACCTAGCACGAACCGGACATGTCTGGGCTCGTCGAGAAACTCTGGGTGCTCCTTATCGAAATCCTTCCACTGCTGTGCATCGGAGGGGTGTCGTAGCTTGCCATCGTTCTTGACCCGATCAGGAGATGCATGCCATGACATCAGCTTCGCATCCTTTGGATTCCCGAACAGTGCACGTAGACGATCAACCATAGGTAGGTACCACACGGATAGCGCGGGGCTTTTCCTCAGTGTGTAACCTTCTTCTTCCTCGTCTTGCTGAGCCGAGATCTGCTTGGCCGCAGCACTGGGCTTCTTCTTGTTGTTGTTCGGAAGAATGTCGTCAGCATCCACGCGACAACCGACATTCCTCTTGTACCGACTGAATCGACAGTGTGGACATTCCGTCATGTTCTCATACTTCTCGCCCCGGTACATGATGCAGTGGTTAGGACAGGCATCAAACTTTCTAACTTTCATCGCCACTGGACGGATCAGCTTCTTCGCTCGATATTTATTAGCTTGCACCTTGTTACCTCCCGTAGGGTATGTCGTAGAAAGGTAGCTTAACAACTCGTTGAAGCCAATGTCTGACCAATCATGTCGAGCCTTCATCATCAACATATGGAGGTTGAAACGGAGCGTCGTGCATCCTTCCGGACATTTTCCACCATCCTGGTACAGAGGATCAATTGTCGCCTGCTTCATCTCCTTGAAATTCTCCAACCACTTTGGGTTGCCAAACATAACATCATCCTCGTCGATGTGGTTGACTAGATCCTCAAAGAGCTGGACATCTTCGGGTTCCCTTAGAGTAGAATCTTCAGTAGTGTCACCGTCATCGGCACCATCATCTTCTGGAATGTTCTCGATCAATTCTTCAAATGTGATGTAGTCACGAGAATTGTTGCCATCGTCGGTGGCGGCTGGCACTGGAACGGAAGGTGGTGGTGGTCGAACATGATCTTGGTTGTTCACCGTCGTCGTCGACGAGCTCACTCCAGATACACCGCAACTCGCATCGAGACTTTGTTCACCATGAGAAGTCCAAACCGTGTAACCCTCCATAAACTCGTTGACAATCAGATGTGATTGCACCGTACCATCCGGGTAGCCTCTGAGGTTCCGACATTTAGAACATGGACATACAGTTGTCGTTGGACATACAGTTGTCGTCCACTTCAAACTAGCATGATGAGCTTTCGCAGCTGCCATAAACTTCCTCAATTCGCTAAGGTATCGAAGATCAAGCACCCTATCAATGTGGTACATCCATTCGGACCTGTCGATCGTAGCTTAACACACGACAAAACAACAAAGTGCTATATGAAAAAATAGATCTACTTCATGAATCTAGACACACATGATGAGACATATCACACTAAAAAGTGAGAATAAAAAAGAGAAATAGGTGTGTAGAACAATCATGTACCTCTTATTGTCCTCTCCTCCCCAAATCAAAGCTCTAAAACTCAATGTGATGATTTAGTGAAAAATTCGGCAATAATTCCGCCCCCAACAAGATGAGAGATCAAGACGTACAAAACTTTAGCCACACACCGGTAATCTAGATTTAAAAACACATGTTTTATATGATCTAGACATGGATCTATAAAGAAACTAGACTAAAAACACAAACTAGATCTAGATCCATGCATGTGGATCCCATGGATCTAGATCTAGATCCACATGAGGAGAATTGCACTAAAAAGAGAGAAAACGAGGGAGAAAGAGGGGTGGGAGAGCAATCATGTACTTCTATTTGTGTCCTACTCCCCCAAATCAAAGCTCTAAAACTGAATTTGAAGATTTGGTGAAAAATTCGGGCAAAACCTCCCCCCACGTTTTGCAAGATGAGAAGTCGTGGGGAAGAAGGAGGGAGGGTTGCTGCTATATATAGGGAGGGGATAACCGCAGTGGGCAGCATAATCCGCCCGCTGCGGTAAATTTACCGCAGCGGACGGATGGATTTACCGCTGCGGACGGATTATGATGCCCGCTGCGGTAAATAGAATAACCGCAGCGGGCAACGCAAGCTGGCCACCGGTTTACCGCAGCGGACGCTTAAGACGTCCGCTTCCGGGCGCCAAAGACCAACGCTGCGATAAATCAATCATGTAGTAGTGTATATAGAATGAAAATTCAAATTGATACATCCCCGAATCCTGGGATGGCTTTTCAATTTGCTCTTTAATTTATTGGTATTTCTTCCTCTTTGCCATTTTATTACCCATTGCATTGCATGCGTGTCTACTACTACTACTACTACTATACTATACGCATGCATGCATGCTTTGCTGTGCCTGTTTCTGATCTATTGGATAGATAGGAATCCCCAGCCAATCGATCTGCAAACATGTCGTCAGGGCAAGTAGTAGAAGGGTTTCTTTTTACGCCTATCTCTGCCTGAAACGTGTCCGCTAGCTTTACACCTTAACATGATTGAACGTTTAGGATTCTTTTGAAATTGCATATGTAGCATCCACATCAGAAGGCACTACATACTGGTACGGTTTATTCCTTGTCCAGTGTGCACGCGCTCATCTTTTCCCAGCTTTGTTTATACCAATTAATTTGCGAGATCGGTTTCTTTTCGGTACGACGTCTGACAGGACTTTCATGTGTGTTTGTTCTTGAATCCTAAGCATGCATATATGTCACCTCATTCAGTCGTTTGCAGGCACCAATATGGAGGATCGATATGATATTTATGACGAGAAAGCTAAGGCCATGCATATATACAGTATATGCTCGTTCCCCTGCCGCCCCACTAACTTTGCAGATTACTTCAAAGTTACATTGCAGATTACTTCGAAGTTACACACAGCTTAATCACGCATTAGATTTTACCAATGTTTTAAATAACGAGCCAAGACCAAGGTGTTTAGCGTTTTATAAACCGTAATTAGCGGACTTTAGCGGCAAAATAGCGATAAAATTATGCATGAACGCAAATAGCGGCACAATTTTTTTAAACTATTTCGGGCTATAGCGGCAAAAATAGCGGGCTATTTTTTTCCTTGGATTTTACTAACCTGTTTTCTGGATTTAGTTCAAGTTGGTATTGGATTATACTCTATAATCGTGTCAAACTTGTTTTTTTTTTAATCTTTGGCCATCGATTTTTATAGAAATAAATTCATATGGTTTAACGTTACGACATTTATGATTTTATATTCACCCTGAGAAATACTTTCATAACATGCATGAATTTATAACAGCTAATGGTCAAATATTTATACATTTCACTTAGAAGAAGAAAACTATAGAATTGCAGCTGATTTGAAATGAAGGGATCGAGTATTATATACTAGTAATAATTTGTATCCTAAATAAACCTCATTTCGAAACACATATGTACTTAATTTACATGTCATGAATGTGTGCAAAATATACTATGTGGCGTATATCTAAATTTAACCAAGTTTACGATCGAGTATCAACATCGGTTACCACAATGAAGGCGTAAAGTATGAAAATACATTGAATGATGGCTTTAGATACAGAATTTTGTGGTTCTTTTTATATAAAGTTGGCAAAACATATATATACTAGCAAATAGGTCCATGCATTGCAATGGGATAAAAAAATATATTAGATGTTTATGTGGCAGAATAAAAAAATGTACATATACATATAGAAATTTCTATTCTTATTTTTTCTATTTAGATTATAATTTCTATTAAAGTTATATGACATCAGATGATCTATTTGGATTAGAATTTATGATTCGTAGCTATGTAGGATTGGCGAGATCTATTTTGATTAGGATTCCTATAACTATCCAAAATACCTAAAGAAGCCTGCATATCTCGTATATCAAATAGAATGATTAATGGTTGTAGACTAAAGAACATATACAATTTTCAAGTTCATCAAGTTTCTTAGAAGAGGTGGACTCAAATAATGTTCAGAAAGTTTATCTCTTTATTTTCATTTTATTATTATTATTATTATTATTATTATTATTATTATTATTATTATTATTATTATTATTATTATTATTATTATTATTATTATTATTATTATTATTATTATTATATATATCAGTTTTTTGGAAAAAAAAACTTAGGAGGCAGTTTAAGCCCCTACTGGTAGATAAATTAAAATCAAGTAGAAAGTTGAGTACAAACAGGAATACAACTTTACTCAAAACAAGCCCAACAATCAGATGGAATCCCAAATGTTTACATATATGGGAGGGAGGGAGTCCAAACTAGAGGAGTAAACCTTTGGCCCCCAAATTCCTGATACATGCATACCGCGCCAAGAAAGAGACCGATGACACTAGCTGGCAAGAATTGCAGGATGACGACATGACGAAGTACATATATGCCTGATAGGCCCTCAACATGTGCAGTGCGTGCGACAGCGATCAGTAATATATATAACGCCACTACTGACACGCCGGGCGAGAATTAATATAATATATAGAACAAAGGCATTAGAAGAAAGCTCTATTATGTCCATACTCATGGCCTTCACGTACAATGGCACAGAAAAGGCCACACATTCCCATGAAAAGCATACACGGCCGGCCCGGCGTACGCTACGTTTTTAATAAAACCCGGCCTGCTGCTGGCCGCGTCGTCCAGCAGAGCCTGCGCGCAGCCACTTGTTATTATTTCATCCATCCCCGGCCGGCCTTGCATGCATATGCACAGTACAGTCAGCGCTAGCTAGGGCAGCGCAGCGTACGTACTGTACCACACAACTCTTGTCACTTGTTAGTAAATAGTACTCTCTCTTCGTGCTTAAATGTCTATCACTACAATTTACATGCCAAAAAATTTAACTTAATTTATTAAAAATACGAACAATATTTATATACTCAAATAAATTTATAAAAAAAAACTAGATCTAAATATCTACACAATCATATTAATTATATACTATAAATATTAATATTTTTAATATATATTTAGTCAAAGTTGTTTATATATTATTAAAAACGCAAACGATACACTGCTCCACACGTAGTACACACTACTAATGCCAGGGCAGCAGCAGTAGTGACGCAGAAAAGTAGACGAGCGCGCGCGATGCATTTGCAAATGCTAGGGAGCCACGGTGCAATGCAAGGCCGGCCAGGGCGGGAGCACGCAGAAAAGCTTTGCATGCATGCATGGCCTGGCCGCCGCTGCATGCATGAATGCCACTGGTCCCCAAATATTCCCTGATCGACGTGGACCCTTTCCTTTATTACTCTTCTCTCTACTGGACTACTCCTATCCATGACCGTGAGACCGTCCGCACTATTATTCCTCTAAATTTATACTCTATCTGTCCTAGTCATCAAGATTCTCTTCTGTATACGTCTTTCTTCTGCACCCATTATTCTCTATATCTCGTACTCTATATCAATTATTAATATTAAAGCTCATTTATAACTTTGTCAAAATATATTCATCTGAGATCTTGTTTTGAAACATTTATTGAAACAAATTTAATAGTGGAAACGAAATTTAATTTGGACTTTTAGTTTGTAAGTTATTGCATTTTGTAGCTAGTTCAAATAGTATTATGCGCAAACCGAGAACAGGGGCCCACTACCACATGCTTTCTCCCTCCGTCTGGCAGACTCCGCAATCCGTCCCGATTCCGCTCTCTGCAACGTATGCGCGCGCGTAGCGTCGTGAACCCAGTACAGCAGTGCGCACATTTTTTCCTGTAAAATGGAACTCGAGTAGCGGTTCAGTACCGCGCTGCGGACAGCCTGAACCATGCATGTATTTTGTAGTACTATATGCATGGTAGAGTTTGCAAACCTGCATGCGTCACCGGTGGTAATCATCGTGGCTGCATAATTAATGGCACTTTTAAGCAAAGCCACGGCCAGCCGGCCTGTACGGTGGTCGCTTTGGAATCCGGGGGCCTTTGCAAATATATTCCTCCTGTCCCTCCGCCCCCTTTCACGATGCAAAACAGATCGATCGATCGAGGCCATATATATATCGGCCGGCCATGAGTGACACTTTTTGTTTCTGTTATCAACTTACAAAAGAGTATGTATATATTATTACTCCTACTGGCTACTAGTATACTACTCCCTTCATCCCAAATTGTAAGTGATTTCAAGAATTTTGAGGAGTCAATTTTTCTCAAGTTTGACCAAACTTATATAACAATATAATAATATTTATAATGTCAAATAAGTATCATTAGATTCGTTATCAATTATATTTTCATAGTATAACAATTTGATGTTATAAATCTTATAAATCTTTATAAGATTCTTGGAATGACTTACAATTTGGGATGGAGGGAGTCTATAGTCGCACGTACTGTACAGTATATATATGTGCACTAACTTCCATGTATGGATGAAAGCAGCTCGATCAAACTGGCCTCTCAAATTAATTAAAGACGTTTGGATCGTCGGAGTACCGAGTACGTACAGTTGTAGTGTAAAACTACACTAATGCCTAGCTTTTGCTTCATGCATGCATAGGATCGTCGATCGACATGATGATGAATGCACTCACAAAATTATGCTAGCCATGCATGCACATGAGATCCAGCCATGGTAAAAGTGAAAAGTTCTTTTTTAACCTACTAGCAGGCCGGTTCTCGAGTATATATGCCCTAGCTAGTTTTTTTGTTTTTTGAGTTTTGGAAACAATTAACTGTGCTGTCTAGTTATCAGGGCCGAAAGATTAGGAAATGATAGTAGTACTACACACCCCTTTGTGATGGATGGATGTTTTATTTGAGCTATAGCGTCCGTACGTAGGTGAGACAAAGATTCCTAATTGCATGCATGCATGGAGCAACCTTTACTCCATGTCAGTGTGTCGTACGTCCGGCTCTAGCTAGCGAGCTACTAGCTCCTCGCCCCGGCCCATCGATCTGCAAAATAATAAACATGCATGCAGTGCAGCATGCTGCTGGCCGGCTCCTGCGCGCGCCGGCCTGCACTGCGACACGTCTGTCTTCAGACAGCCCACAGCCTTGTTAGTATTAATTACTCCTACTAGTTAGCTACTGTAGGCCACAACGCGACTAAAGTAAAGGTGTGTGTCATGTCCATTTCGCGAAGAAACCGATCGACGATCCAGACTCAAGAGCAGGTGTTTGCTTTGTGCATTGCATGGGTAATTAAACTAACGGAATAGTATAATGGATCGTAAAAAGCTAGATAGCTTGGCTTTCATCAACACAGTTTAAACTAATCGTAGTTAGAATGGAATGTTAGCTGTTCTGCATGAGGGTGTGTGGCCGACATGCATGCATACAGGAGAGAGGTCCGTCTTTCAAGGATCGATCCACGCGGAGGATGGGCTGCTTACGTCCGTCGTCAGTGCAAACCCTTGTTCGTTCCCTTATTTAGAGCTAAGTACTACTACTATTATTAGGTTATTAGGAGATCGATCGAGTACTAGCTAGCTAAGTTTTCGGACGGAGGAGATGTAATATATACTACCTCCGTATCATAATTAGATGACGTTTTGGACAATTTTTAAGACAAACATTGACAATATAAATCATCAATAATTTTTAAGTTGTTGAGATTCCAAATGTGAAAGTTATATGAATAGATTTGTCTTGATTCTTGAAAAATACTTTCATAAAAGTATACATATATCATTATTCCATAAATATTTTTATAAAAACAAAAGAGGTTAAAGTTGTGTTTGGGAGACCGTGTCTCGGTTCAAAACGTCATCTAATTAGGATACAAAGAGAGTATATATAGTCCTCCTTACTTATATATATACCTACCTCCCTGGCCGGTTCAGAATTACGTATAAGATACTTTTATTTTTTCTTTATATATTGTATTTAGTTTGTATCTAGACATAGTGACATATCTAGATGTATAGTAAATGTTATTGTATCTATAAAAGTTAAACGTCTTATAATTTGAAACAGTAAGAGTAGTATATAATTGGCTATATATGTACACATTACTTGTAAAGAGAAGAGAAATAAAATTAAATCGGGAGTCTCCCAAGTTGACTTGTAATAATAGAATCCTAGGTAGTGGTGGTAGTACTAGTAGTACGTCTCTCCTCCTCCACAAGGACTGGCTGAGCCCATCAACGGTGGAAATTAAATTAAATTACGTAGTACTACGAACGCGCATGCATGCAGGCAGCAGGAGGCGGGTGGCTGGGGTGGGTCAGACGTGCGGCGGTCTGGCGCCCAGGGGCTGATCTGCGCCGGGATTCAAGGGCAAAAACACAAAGGGAATGTAGTAAATAGGGCTGTCACAGGCACAGACCTGTGGGCCCTTACTGCCCCCACCCTCTGCACAGCACAAACACAGTGCAGGTGTAGCGCAGGCGAGCGTGGCCGCCCCACCAGCCTAGCTACCTCTCTCTCTCATCTTTGCACTGCAGACTGCACTACTGCAGCATGTCTGCATGTGCATGCATGGGCTTCGCTCTTCAGTCGGCCGCGCGGGCCCAGCCCTTCCCGCTGGGGCTCTTCCCCTTCACCTGTGACTTCGGGTGCTGTTGACCCGGCCCACCATTACATTTTACACACCGTGGGCCGTGCCACGTCCGTTTGCCTTTGATAGTTTTTCACTTAGGTCCCTCCGCTCGGTCCTTGTTTGCAATTGATTCTTGTCCATCCGCGCCCGGTTTCAAGCTTTACACCCGGACAATCCACTTGAGAATGAGAGAGGCTGCACCTAGTGAGCTAACTGCTCAGCGCAATCAACTAGATGTGGTTGTATAATTTTTTTTCACTTCAATATTGCTCCCATTCAATTTGTTAACGCCACTTTGCAAATTATTTCTTCACGATTCGACGAATTAACATTGTGTGTGGCTTCCGATGCATTCTAAGAGCCTCTTTGGTGTAGCTTCGGTTGGCTCCCGCTCCTCCACATTTTTCACTGTAGCTTTATCGAAGTCATTTTCTCTCTCCTGCTCTCCTCTCTCACTGACACTATGGAAACAAGAGGACCCAGGATTTGAGGCTTCGCCGGCTCCAACTCCTGTGCGCTACAATGGCGGCACTATAGTAGAAGAGCTCGGAGCCAGCTGAAGCCCGCCCAAAGAGACCCTAATTCGAGGAGGGGAGCCACTTGGTTACCGCTAGTAATAGACAAGTTCAAGGCCCACGACATAAGTACCACAGAGTTACTCGATTTTTTTTTGTCTCGGGTCCTGTATAAGCCATTTGCAATGCCTTCAGTTTTGTTCATGCTTGTTTTCTTTGAGGCAAAAGAATGTGCACTAATTTATGCATTGATATACCTAAATATATGCTAATAGGGGATGCATGTTCGCTACATGGATACACAATTGATTAATGGAGGCGGGCTAAATTGATTAACATAGGTGAGCATTGTAACCACCTCCAATCAAAGTTCACCGTTTTGCGAGATAGTTGCTTTGCTCGCCTATTAATGGTTGACAATCTCCGTTAACCCTATGAACCAAGACGGGCACCTTAACATGCCTGCCTCTGTTAATATTCTTTAGAAAACAAAAAAAATATAAAACAAAAAAGTTGCAAGGGAAGTCAAAGACACGACCTAGGGTTGAACATTACCACATCACAACCACTACACCACACACTCTTTCATGTTTGTATATAATATACTATCTTTTTATATCAATATTTTGTAATATTATATTAGATATTTTAGCTACTAAATGAACTCTAATAAAAAAATTAACTACAAAATTTTATGTCGTGTCAAGTACTACAACTCTAGTATGGGATGTATCTCCATCAGAGATAGTTTCAAAAATTCAAACAATTGAGTCTCAAAACATGTGAATTTCAAACACATATTTAAGATTCTAGATGACTTTAAATCCAATTGTCAATATCAAGCATGTAAATTAGGTTGGCCACTAGAACTTTGGTATTAACTATGTGACCATTTGAGATCATTTAGGAATTCAAAATTTCCAATTTCAAATTGTATAAACTTTGAATACATATTTGGGACTCTAAACATCTTCAATTAAAAACTTTTGAACTACAAATTCTAGATTCTATTGAGAACTATAACTTTTGTATAGACCATGTCAACGTTTGTAATAGTTTGATAGTTTGAAGTTTCAAATTTTAAAATCTGTGTACTTACCACAATATTTTGATACTAAACAATTTTAGTTCAAAAAAGTTTCGACTACACAGTTGTAGATCACTTAGAGAGCTACAATTGTGACATAAAGTTTATCTTCATCCGAGTTCATATGAAAAGTTATGAATTATTTTTGGTTGCAATCATTAATTGATTTATGGAGATGGACGCTTAGAACGCCGACCTCCAAAAATAATCGATTAATGGAGGTGGGCGTCTTAAGTTGCCTGCCTTGTTAATGAATCAACCGAGCCAGTTGTCTGAGCATTACCAGAGGCAGATTCCTAAAAATGTCTGCCTCTGTTAATCGATTAACCAATGCGGTTAATGAAAACGACCACCTTGGTGAATCGCTAGGCATTAGCCGAGGCGGTTGAATTTTGTAAATACCTTGGTTAATAAAAGTGTACCACCTCACAAAATTATTTGTGTAGTAGTAGTCATTGCACGTGGTGAACACTAGTCGTGGATGTGCTCCACATTAGTAGTTTGTAATAAGAGTGTAAGAGTGTAAGAGTAGTGAGACTTTGGTTTATGTTGACTTCGTCTCTACCTATTAATTTACGTTTAGTTAAGTTTCCTAATTACATATGATGTCTTGATATATCTTGTGAGAATATATAATTAAGTTTAATTAAGTTACATATAATTATGTTTACTTTACATTTAATTAAGTTTCCTAGTTACATATAATTAATTTTCCATGCCCGACACTCGGCAAAGCATTTTTTTTATTTTGGCAACCAATTTTTTTTGTAGCTCTCACATATCACCATGGTCAATATGTTCAAGTTTGACAGTTTTTCAAAACTTTTTGTTATATTTTTTGCATTTATTTCATTTTCTTCATTTTTCCTGAATGACGCAAGTTTGAACTGCGGGTGCATCGAATAATTGATTTCAATGATTCAAAAAATGTTATTCTTGTTCTTGAGTGTATGTTTAGGCCAAACCCATAAACTGACCTAAAGTTTCGATCAACGTGCTCTCGGGGCAACGCCTCCAAATTATGTGCGGACGATTTTTTAATTCTAAAAAATACAAATGAATTCCGAAAATCACGAAACTTAGCGAGATGTCGTTACATCATATGCGTATGCCATGGAAAACTTTTGAGAAAGCTTCGAGCACGTTGTCGCGTATGATGCTCACAAATCAATACTTCACATGTGCTCACAAACCTGACACTCAACAAAGATGGGTTCTTTGCTGAGTGCCAAATGGTGGACACTCGGCAAAGGGGACGACCATGGATGCCGTTAGGCCCGGCATTCTTTGCCGAGTGCCTAACCCTTGACAAAGAGGATGATATGCCGAATGTTGTTCTGTGCCGAGTGCCTGGCACTCGACAAAGGACGCTTTTCCCAGTGTACCTCTTTGCCGAGTGCCACGTTGACCTACACTCGGCAAAGCGCTCTTTGCCGAGTGCCCGATATTTGGCACTCGGCAAAGCTGTTGTTTCCTGTAGTGAAAGGTGTTGGCGGTCCAACGACGTTGTACTGGTGGGAGGAGACGCTGACTGTTGATAGAGCACCATGTATGGGCAGTGCGTTTGCTGCTTCCTTCGTAGCATCCACAGACTAGGGTTCCAGCGGAGGTGGTTGAAAAGCGCCATGTGTCGGTCTCATCGTCCAATGTGGCGATTCCGAGGCCGAGGGCTAGCGGGCGACTCCGCAAGATGACTGGGGTAGGGGCGGCGCGAGCACGACGACGTGGCTGGGGCGGAAGGATGTGGACGCGGAGCTTGTGAGCGAGGTGGTGGCCGGGCTGGGGTCGCGGCGCCTGGGATGGGGCATGGGGCGGTTGTTGTGCAGCTCAGGATATGCGGGTGCGGGGCGCAGTTGCCGGACAACCGAGGAGGTGCGTGTGCGGGGCGGGAAGCGCGCGGTTGCGGGGCGCTGAATCGCCGGGTGAAGCGAAGCGCCGGGGGACGATTGTTCTCCGTATTTTTTAGTTGGAGAGAAGAGAAATAAATATCATTAGACTGATTAAGACGTGTATTTTTATAATAAATTAGTTTAGAGCCATAAATGCTAATATCATGCACTAGAAATTTGATCAAGTGCGAATCACTTGATTTGTCACGTAAACTATAGTTGCCTTCTTTTTGGATCAGGGGGAAGTAGATCTATCTTTAGGGGATGGAGTGAGGACATATCAAGACCAAGAGAATAAGAAAAGTTCATTTATCGGAACCACATGCATGAGAAGCTGGTGGGTAGTGGCATGAACAAGACTAGGCTACGCTAGGGATATCGGTGATATAGCTCAATTATGGCCCACAAAAAAGTTGCTCGTGTTCCCTTGAATTCATCACAAAGTAGGATATGCGTCTCGCTCTGAGCTGTACGTACTATGATTACCCACTAGATGGATGTTACACATACGTGCTGTCCATCCATCGATTGCACGTTGACTATACACCAGGTGCAATAATATTTGTATATGCACGAGTTGACCAAAACACTCCTGTAGTACGTAGCCAACCTGTATATATATATATATATATATATATATATATATATATATATATATATATAAACGCTTGGTTAAATAAATTGTTTGTTTGGTTTGAACTAACTGGGTAGAAATAAACATTATTGTCATATGCTAGAAAAGAAGAGAAAACTCCTTATACATATATAGCCAAACTCGATGCATGGGACTGGCATATTAATAATAGGCATAGCTAGCACGTTTACTACTGTTTTTTCAGTTAAATTCCAACATATAGTTGGATGTATATTAGTAGTGTTAATTTATATATATAATAATACACAAAGATAGGCAAACTAACCTGGGTGCAATTTTGTTGGACTACTAGTCACTTGATACATCAAGGCATTTGTCTTTTTTGAAAGAAAGAACATGCAATTAAGTGCATGCCACCACCTGAAAGGAGCCAAAAAGCTTTCTGCGCTGAGACTTGACTAGATCGAACACGCTTCTTTCCTGCTAGGATTTACATGTACAGTACAACGACTAGGAGCTAGCAGATGCAAGCATGCATATACCTGGCCGCCAGGACTGGACGACAGCAGCAGATGATAGTAGTACGTAGCTACTACGCGTAGTAGACGAAAGGCGACAGATCGAACAAGGCTTGGAAGCTAGGCAGCCATGGCTCGTCATTTCACTGTTTGTAGCTAGCTAGCTGGCCGCCTGGCTCCTGGCGGCTGGCGGCTGGCGGCTGGCTGTGGTCTCCTCTCCTCTTTGCCGGTCGCTCTGGATTGATTGATTCATTCATGCACGCACGCCCGACTGCACAAGCTTCCATGCATCATACTGTAGTATATATATATATCCTCAAGATACTCTGCTGCGCACCGTATTTTGCAGAGCAAGATCTGTCGCACGTACGTTACGCATGCGCACACAAAGGCAGCATTCACACGCTAGTGTGTACAACTAGTAGAGTAGTACGGAATAGTGTACTAGGTATCATCATTGCACATGCTAGTATATGGAACAGTACTAGCTACTTTGGTGTACAATACTTACATACCACATGCATGAGAAGCTTTGGACCTTTGGTGTACAACAGTACACGCCACATCCACAACGGAGGAGTAGTATGCAATCAAAGGCACGTATACTCCTACTATATTTATCATCTACGGTAAGTACTACTATACCAATATATGTCAGTATACCATGTGTGCATGCAGCATGTGCATGAATGCATGTACCTAAATAAATGACCTCGAGTCAAGCCCCCTGCCAAGCCTAAACTCCTGCATTATTGTTGCATCGTCGTCGGCTGAAATAAACAAAGAAAAAAGAAAGAAAGAAAGTTAAGTAACGTTGTGGCCAGTGTGTGCAGGCAGCATTACTCCCTGCGCTGCATCATATTCTTTCTGCAGCCAGTACCGTATGAGGTGGAGGCGCAGTACATGGTCGCATGTGTGTCGTCTGCATACAGCATGCAGAGAGAGCAGCGCGCGGTGCAGGCTGCAGGCTGCAGGGGCAGCGGGTTCATGAATGATAGGGGAGGCATGCAGGCCAGGGGCGCGCATCGGCACAAATCAAGGGCCATCATTCTCATATATGCCCCCCTCCCCCTGCTGCATGCTGCTGCTTCCTTCCTGTGCATGTAAATTGTGCGGTACACAGCCACCCGCAAGATACACTGCTCCTAGTAGTAGAGGCTAGAGGGAGCACGTACGACTGGACCCACACCGGCCTACTCGGCCATTATTATTATTATGATCATATGTGCGGAATTCATCCCAAAATTTAACATCAACAGCGTGGCATAGACACAATTCGACATGCATGCATGCACGCACATTCTTCCACATGTTATTTAATGGTTACTTAATTGCTGATGATCATCGGTCGGTATACTTGGCCATGTGTCCTTATGCCCGACAGCCCAGCCCCGGCACGGTGTTTTGGCCCGGCCCGAGCACGGCACGACCCAGGGGGCGGGGCGCGTCTGGGCCGCCACTCAGGCCCGTGGCACGGCACAGACAACCTGGCCTAAGAGGCAGCACGAGAGTGACGACCCGATGATTGTGATTCTAATGGCTAATTCACTTAAAAATGATATATTAAAATGATTTGTGATAACTGATAATTGAGTTGTGGCCCGCTGAAAATGATGAAATCTTATGAAATACTGAAAATGATGAACACTTATAATTTTTTTTAAAGTATTTCTCAATTGACGGGCCATGGGCCGGCACAACATGGAAAAACGGCCCGGGCCATGCCTTGGGCCGGCAGCCACTACTACAGAAACGACAATCACTGCCGGCCCATCACTGTCGGTTTTGTTTGGGCCGGCAGTGATGCCTCTTCACTGCCAGTTCATCCTCTGACAGACCCCCAATTATTGGGGGCAGGGGCTGAATCGGCAGTGAAACACCACATCACTGTCGGTTCGTGGCTTGAACCGACAGTGATGCCTCTCGGCCCTATCACTGCCGGTTTAAGCCACCAACCGGCAGTGATGTGGTGTTTCACTGCCGGTTCGTGGCTGGAACCGGCAGTGATGTTGGGTACAGTATAAAGCACGCGATCTCCTCTCTCCCTCCTCTGCCCAACAGTACAGAACAGTGCTCGGAGCTCCCTCTCTCCATTGTTGCGGCTGGTGGATTTCTTGATCTCCATTTTTGGCTCATCTTCACTCTTAGATCCTCATATCTTCTTGCTCTTTGTTAGTAACAAGCATAATTCTTTACAATTGTTGGTTTACATTGTTTTTGTGTGTAAATCTATAGTTTAGAGCTATGCTAGTTTTCATGATCAAGAAGAGAGATGTTGCAATTTGTGTCAATTTTTTGTACCTTTTAGATCCAAAATTATTTAGAAAAATTGTAGCACTTTTTTTTATTGGCAAATTATTGTATAATCATTGAGTAGCTAGGTTCGAAAGATTCATCCCTAAAATTATGGATAAAAATTGTAATTAGTTATATTTATTACTTACATTTAATACTCCATGCATGTATTAAAGATTTGATGGGATGTGGAATAGATTCGGTATTTATTACTTACATTTAATATTCGATGCATGCATGCATTTAATACTCCATGCCTGCATTTAATACTCACATTTAATACTCCATGCATCCATCTATTTTGTTGTCTCACTTTTTATAGCGCGACCAAATTCAAATTATAAAGAAAAAAAATATTATTAAAAAATACTTCTATTAATATGTTCCTATGTTTTCTCTGCTCTGTCCATTTATCAGTGCAGACATGGCTCGAGGGTGGATGTACGATCTGTCACATACAGACCCATGATACTTGACGGGCATCGACGATTTCATCAAGCGAGCTAGAGCCAATGCTGGGGACTCACATCTTGTATTCTGTCCATGCAAAGACTACAAGAATACGAGAAAATGGGGCGACGTGGAGCATATACGTTTGCACTTGATCACTAGGGGGTTCATGAGAAACTACACGATTTGGACTTTACATGGGGAGGTTGGTCAAAATGCTAATGATGATGTGCCCATGCCTAGTGTATCCCTGAATGCATTATTGCCTGTTCATGAGTACACAAAACATGTGCCTATCAATGATGATGTGTTTATGAATACATTAGCTGACGACATTGAGGAAAATGATGGCATTTCACAGCTTCTACATGATGTGCATGGGAGATTCCTTAGTGCTTCACAGTTGAAGGATGCAAAAACACCATTGTTTCCGTGCTGCCCAATAAGTAAACTGGAAGCCAACATCATGCTATTGGAGTTCAAATCAACGAATGGGTTGAGTGAAAAAAGCTTCGATAACTTGTTAGTTATACTACATAAACTATTCCCGGAGGCCGAGTTAGCGGAAAAGACTTACCTTGCGAAGCAAATGATTTGCCCAATTGGCCTCGAGGTTGAGAAAATCCACGCGTGTTTCAACGACTGCATATTGTACCGTGGAGAGAAATAAAAAGACTTGCATGCATGTCCCAAGTGTAAAACACCCCGATACAAGCAAGGGCCATCAAATGATGGAAGCAAGACCAAAGGAGGGCCAGTAAAATCCGTATGGTATTTTCCTATAGCTCCATGAGTGCATAGGTTGTTTGCAAATGAGAAGTCAGCCAAGCTGTTGCGTTGGCACGACGAAGAGCGAAAGAAAGATTCAATGATGAGACACCCCGCCGATGGGTCGGACTGGAGGACTATCAACACTATGTTCTATAAGAACATCGGTGGAGAGGTAAGGCATCTGTGGTTTGCTTTGAGCACAGATGGGATGAACCTGTTTGACCAGGTGAGAACCAATCATAGTACTTGGCCAGTGACGCTATGTATATACAACCTTCCACCCTGGCTTTGTATGAAACGGGCATACGTCCAGATACCATTACTAATCCAAGGACCAAGACAACCTGGTAATGATATTGATGTGCTTCTACAACCAGTGATCGATGAACTACTATAGATGTGGGAGACGGGTGTGAAGGATGTTTGGGATGAGTACAAAAAAGAACATGTCACGGTAAAGGCTGTACTTATCGCTACAATCACCGACCTACCAGGGCGAGGTTCCTTGTCTGGAGAGAAGACAAAAGGATACACTGGGTGTGTCGAGTGCTTGGACGAGACTGATGCTACACATCTACCAGAAAACAGGAAGATGGTCTACATGGGACACCGTAGGTTCCTACGTCGTGATCACCCTTACCGTAGGAATACAAAAGATTTTAATAGGACTACTAAGAAACGTGGACCTCCAAAGTATCGAGACGGAAAACAACTGCTTCAACAATTAAGCAAACTCACAAATGTTGTCCTTGGAAGGGGGACGGGGCAGTAGCAGCGCCAACCGATAGTATCTGGAAGAAAAAATCAATCTTCTGGAAACTACCTTACTGGCCACTTTTGAGTGTACACGCCACTGTCTTGATCCAATGCACATAACTAAAAACGTGTGCGGTAACACACTTAACACGTTGATGAACACAGGGGGAACAAGCAAGGATTCTCTCGCGACACGCTTGGACATGCAACACCTGGGCCTCAGGAAGGAGTTGGACCCAGTAACTCTTGAGAATGGCCACTTGAAACTTCCGGTGGCATCATGGACACTGAAAAAAGAGGAAAAAGAAATGCTTATTTCTTTGTTCAACGATCTCAAAGTACCGAGTGGCTACTGTGGGAACCCGAAGAGGCTAGTTAACATGAGAGAACTTAAGTTTAACTATGGTTCTATGAAGGCCCCTGACTGTCATGTCATAATGACTCAGCTACTCCCAGTTGCCCTGCAAGTTATCCTCCCTGACAAGTTCCGCGCTTCAATCATAAAGTTGTGTTCGTTCTTCAACGTGATCTCTGAAAAGGTCATTGAAGTGGGCAGGCTAGACCGCCTGAAGCAGGAGGTAGCGGAGATTATATGCAGGCTTGAGATGCATTTCCCACCGACTTACTTCGACATTTCAGTGTATCTACTTGTTCATCTTGTGGATCAAATAAAAGCCCTTGGCCCAATGTACCTACACCAGATGTTTCCCTTCGAGAGGCTCATGAAAGTTTTTAGGCGGTATGTTAGGAATAAATTCAGACCAGAAGGGAGCATGGTAGAAGGATGGTCAACAGAGGAGTCTATTGAGTTCTCCACATATTATCTGGACATCAAGAGGGTCGGAGTTCCAGTATCTCATCATGATGGAAGACTAGGGGGCAAAGGAACAATAGGTGAGAAAGCTGTCAAAATAGACAAAGTGGTCTCCTTCAGACAAGCACACTTCGCTGTTCTCTAGCAGGCCGATGGTGTGATGGCATACATTGATGAGCACAAACAGTTACTGCAAAGGAATCACATCGGTAGGTCACAGGCTTGGCTTGAGAAAAAACATAAGGAAGAATTCGGTGACTGGTTTCGACGCCAAAGGCTAGGAATGGTGACGGGATGTCAGCTAGATCTCTTAGCCCCAGGACCTTCGAGTATGCTAATGATGTACCAAGGATATCAAATAAATGATTTTACATTTTACACAAAAAAACAGGACGGAAAGAGCACCAATCAAAATAGTGGTGTTCGTTTCGACGCCCACGATGAGTACGGCACGGTGGTGGCAACATACTATGGTTTCATAGATGAGATATGGGAGCTAGACTATGGACATCAGTTGAAAGTTGCTCTTTTCCATTGTCTGTGGGTCCGTCTGAATGAAATCAACACCGACAAAGATGGGTTCACTACCGTTGATCTATCCAAGACGACATACAGAGATGACCCCTTCGTCCTTGCAAAGGATGTTTTGCAAATCTTCTATGCAAGGGATAACAATACAAATGGAACATGACATGTAGTATTGCAAGTTAAAAGGAAGATTGTCGGTGTCGACGGAGTGACAGACGAAGAAGACTACAAAGGTTATGAAGAAATGACTCCTTTTAGGGCGGACGTTACCCTACATGTCCTTGAAGAGGGTGATGAACCTGCTTGAGTGTATAAGCATTAATGTAGAGCTCCTCAAAACTAGCAAAAGCTATGTTTGAATATTTTCAACTTCTATTCAAAATTTTGGAGTAATTACAAAGGGGGTAATTCAAATTTTAAACCCTTATTCAAATTCAAAAGGGAATTCAAAAACTATAAAGAATTAGACCTTGAGTGTATAAGCAATAATGTAGAGCTCCTCAAAACTAGCAAAAGCTATGTTGGAAGATTTTCAACTTCTATTCAATTTTTTGGAGTAATTACAAAGGGGGTAATTGAATTTTAAACCCTTATTCAAATTCAAAAGGGAATTCAAAAATTATAAATAATTGGAATATGCTCCTTCAGCAAAAGTTGTAGAGAATTAAAAATTATGCAACTTCTATGTTTGGAGTTTTTCAAGTTCTAGTAAAAAATTAGGAGTAATTTGAATTCTAAAGCAAAAGGCAGAATTTAAAAAAATTACAAATCAGTGCCGATTAGTAAGGAACCGGCAGTGATGTCCCGTATCACTGCCGGTTCTATCTATCAACTGGCAGTGATGTCCTCTAATCACTGCCGGTTTAAAATAACCGGCAATGATGCCTCCACATCACTGCCGGTTCTTGTTACAAACCGGCAGTGATAGGGGACATCACTGCCGGTTTGTAACAAGAACCGTCAGTGATGTAGCCCAGTATATAAGAAAAGGGTGCGGTCTGAAATTTTCAGACTCGCGCCCATTCCACACTTAGCCGCTCGACGAGCCCGAGCTCTCGCCAGTGCACGCCACCATCATTGCTCCACGCCGACGCCGCTCAGCAGGACGCGCCGCCCGACACGCCGCCGCCGCCGCGCAGGAGCTCCACGCCGCCACCGCCGCAGCAGGTGCTCCTCCATGACGCCACCCAGGAGCTTGACGACGCCGCCCAGGAGCTCGACGACGCCGCCCAGGACCTCGATGCCCAGCCCTTGCTCGACGCCGCCGCCCCAGCCCCTGCCCGACGCCGCCCGACGCCGCCACAGCCACGCCGCCACAACAGGTTCTCCCCAACGCCGGTCACCCACGACTTCGCTCGCCGCTCGCCTAGTGCTTCACCGGACTGCTGCTGCTCGAGGCGATTGGAGCTTGGGGCCATCCAAAAGCTTACTCTTGGTGAGCTACTAACCCGCCCACAAGGTGTTCGATGGAATGCCCATAAGGAAATCAGTGAGTGAGTGAGAGAGTAAGAGATAGAGATGGATTACATATTGTGGCTAGCATGATTCAAATTACAAAGAGAAAGAGAGAGATAGAGAGATAGAGGCTAGCATGATTCATATTATGGCTACCATGATTCAAATGGAGATAGAAAGATAGAGAGATTATATGACATGATAGATATAGAGATTAGAGAGATATAGCATGACTTATATATAGATAGGTAGAGATATTGATGCTTGTAGATATAGAGAGAGATAGAGAGAGAGATATAGAGAGAGATATATGTCATCCTTATATACATGGCTTATTTCATGATAGATAGAGAGATGCATGACTTATAGATAGATTCACTTATGTATAACATGACTTGTCTATATACTTATCTATATTTTGTGGAGACACATTTTGTGGCGGTGCATGACTTGTCTATATACTTATCTATATAATCGAAATTCATGTCCAGAAACATGACAATTAAGCGTCGATTCACCACCTGTCGCCCTACGATCGAAGCCGATGACCAAGGAACTAGTGATGACAACCAGCAAGGGGATCAAAGACCTTGGAGCCTTAGCCATATGCTAAACCTAGAAGATGGCCAAGGAGACGAGGTAATAACTTAGGTCATACCTAAAAACACGGTAGATATAGCCAGAAAAGTTTGATGGGGACTTATTCATAAATTTTAAAGCAGGTTCCACCGGAAGGTCCAAGTACTGGTGAGAGTTCCAGAAGGACTAAGCGTGGTGCAACAAAGCTCCCTCAGACAACTAGACACTGGCACATCTCTCAGTTCGATCAACTAGGGGAGCCGGTGGAGCCACTTAAAGCATTGGGCCCATACAAGAGTACCATCGGGGCACTTGTAAGGGACTTCACCCCGATCAAATATAGGAAGTGGAATGGCAGTGAGCAAGACCCGTGGAGGGTTCCAGAAGTGGAGAAGGAACTAGTTTGGAACAAGCTCAGAGGGTATTTCACTTTCCCTAATGATTGTGATGAAGCGACAGTCAAGAAGAGGACCAAGGAAATCATGGGTCACTCCTTCAAGAATTTCAAGGGAAAGTTGCACAAGCTCATCAAGGAGGAAAAAGAACCGAATTTTGTGGGAGGTGAATTCAGCAAGCAGAGGGACTTCTGGGAGGAGTTCAAGGCTTACAAGCTATCTAATGAGGCCAAGGCATCGAGCGAAAGAAACAAAGCAAACTCGCTTAGGTCAAATAATCCTCACCGCCTAGGATCGCGTGGGTACGTAAGGAAGATTCCGGATTGGGATGCCCAAGTCGAAGCACTAGAGCGGAGAGGCATTATGCCTCAGACAAGCGATTGGCAGCCCAGATCAGTGGACTACCTACTCGCAAGGGGGCACGATACAATCCTGATAGGAGCCTTTCCACTAGCGCTGAACCCGTCACCGATCTCCTCCAGAAGATTTCCACGATCACTGAGGAAGTGCATAGAGGGGCCCGCAGGTCGGATAGAGAAAATGACGTGCTCACACAAGCACTTGGAACCAAGGAGCACCCCGGTCGCACTAGAGGAGCCGGGATAATTCCTTGGGATAAAGCATTTGAAGGTGAATCTGCTTCCTATAGGATCCGGGTCAGGGCTAGAACGCAAAGAGAAGAGGAGTTCCAAAGGATGCGAGAGGAGCTAGAATAGAGCATGGAAGCACGGATAGCTGCTCAAGTGGCGAGCGCTATGCAATCCATGTGTTCGAGTCAAGGGCCGCATGCAATCCCTGCTTTGAATAGCCCAGTGCCCGGCAAGGGCCGCAGTAGCTGTGGCTCAACCCCTATGCCGGACGACGAAGAGGTCAATGCTCCTCATCCAGTGGACAACATCACAGAACCTGTGAATGTCAGGTTGTACATCCGTCAACAGTGGACCAAAGATAAGGTGGCGGTTGGTCAAGCATTTCCTAGAGGAGAGAACGTCATTCATGGCAAGCCAGTGCCACTCGAGTATGCTAGGGTCAGCATTGATAAGATCTTGGACAAGAAGTACAATAAGATACATATTGATTTCCCAGTGGAGGAAGAAAGTCTAGTTCACAACTTGGGCACTCATGTTGCCTGACACAAATGCTTCATCAAGCTAGACAAGCAGCAATCCTCGGAAGATGAGGATGACAGTGAATCATCTCGGTCCCCTCCGCGAAGAGGTTTCTCTCCTCGTTAAGAACCACCGACACCTCCTCTACCGCCAAAGGAGAAGACTCCTTCTCCACTGCCAAAGGAGAAGACTCATCCTCCTCCTCCTCCACCAGCTTCAAAGTCCTCAGGACTGGGATCTCGATGGCCTAGGTCTAGATCAGGTTCGACTTCGCAACAGAGGAGGTCATCAGCTTCGGTTGGTAAAGATCCCAAGATGACTAGTAAAAGGCAGAAGCTAGTGCCGTCTGAGGACAAAATTCTACGAGCTCAGATTGCAGAAAAGGCCGCCAAACTTGCCTTGTATGCACGATTGACTTATATACCTGAGAAACAGAGCGAATTTGAAAGGCAAAGCAAAAATCCCGGTAATCAAGAAAGATCTAGAGAAATACACACCTTACAGCAGCTAGAGATACAAACCTTGGCCGCGGACCTGAACATAAGCATGAAGGATGCCGAGAATCTCTATTTTGGAAAAAAACAAATTTGAAAACGCCAAAGTTGTATACAAGTTTGAACTAGGCAAGCCTATGGTCGCCAGCGAAGAAGAGTATAGAAAATTGCCAACAAACATGTGACAGTTGCATGATTATTACATCATAGATAGTAATAGCAGCGAAGACAAGATAGCAACCTTTGAAGTATGCATCCCTTTCTATTTACATTTTAATCATCTTGAAGAAGTTGTGCATACTATTCATTATGAATACCTCTTTCAACGACGCTCGCTGGATGTGCAGATTATGATGTTATGGACTCTGTAAGTACCATACCCTAACAACGTTATAATAAACTACGTGATCTGCATTTGAATATATCCATGCATTTAAATGAGACAACATGCAAAGCCAGTCTCCAAGATCCGTATGTCTCAGCAAGTTTGAAGATAGAGTTTGAAAGAATGTTCTCAGTCGGCAAAACAAATGCACTGCTAACCTACAATTGCGAGTATGTGTTCTCGAACCTTACTTAAGTGTTTTTTTCTTGATATATCATTCAATAACATGAGCTTTGTGATTGCAGCAACCATTACGTCCTCGTAGATATAAGTCTTAAAAATTCAACTATCGAGGTGTGGGACTAAAAAAAGAAGCCACTTGAACTTATCGAACCCCTAGTCAAAGTGCTAAATATGTAAGTGAACCCAATATCACCACACTTTTCAATCACATATGATATTGTAATTAATGTCCTCAGCCTTCACACTTCATTTACATTGTCACATAAAATGAAGGCGTTACCTGATTGGAGAAATGTGGAGCCTAAGCTGCAAAAGAAATGGAGAGCCCCATTCAAAGTGGAGTATATGAAGAAGGTCAAGCACCTAGATCAACCAATGGGGAACAAAGAGTGCGGGTTCTATGTGATGTGGGAAATGCTTGCCTACTTTGGCGCAAAACTAGGAATAGGACACGCATGGTACGTACGCGTCGCATTTTAATTCTATTGTTTTTTCTTACGTATATGCATCTCAATATCATCTTGTATCAATTTACAACGCAAAGATCAGGGCCACAACAGGTTGGTAGATTTTGAGATAAGAGGATTTCAAGAGGAGATAGCAACTCTTATTCTGGACGAGATAGTGTATAGAAAAGGATATCTGTCCATTGTGCAGAGTAAGGACTTCAAGAAGATCTACGGAAAAGACCGCCTCGAAAGGCTATTGTAATGCGACATTTAATTCGATACTTTAAGTTTTGTTTGGATGTTTTGTAATAATTATTATAAATGTGTGATGGGTTTGTATTGTCGCTAGTCCACAACCACCTTCAATTCACATCGATATCAAATGGATCGATAACAAACACCTCCACGATCTCCCTCCCCACCACCTCTACCCTAAACCCCAAATGAAAATTAAACAATTAATAAAATGCAATTTAAAAAAATAATATCACTGCTGGTTCAATTAAAACCGACAGTGATGGCTCAAGCATCACTGTCGGTTGGTGGAACAAACCGGCAGTGATGGCTCAAGCATCACTGCCGGTTCATGTTACCAACCGGCAGTGATGCTTGAGCCATCACTTCCGGTTTGGCATAACCGGCAGTGATGGCTTGGCCTCATCAGTGCCGAATTGCCAGTGCCGGTTCAAAAACCGCCACTGAAGGGGGGTTTTGAACCGACACTGTTTGCCATTTCTGTAGTAGTGAGCCAGGCACGATGCACGACCAGCCGTGGCCCGTCACGACCCGAGGGGGCATGACCCGAGTGTTGATATTTGTTAACACAAATAGAGAAATCACTTGGAAGTAATCCGCAAGCGCACGGATACCGGTGAGCACTTCACCTGGGAAGTTATCTAGAGTATCGTAATTTATATTTCCACAGGGAGAAAGGGTGCATCTGACTAACCAATCTATGCTATTAACATTTAGGCTATTAACAAGGTGATCTTGATATGAATGATTAAAGAAGATCGCGACTGTAGTCTCGTTCTAGTCTATATAAGATATGTATTATTATTCTATTGGGGAGAACCGTCGTGATAAGAGACACCTCTGAGAATGCTTATCACGCGGCCTATAAAACCCTACCAGTCCTTCGTCATCATCGTGCCTTGGTGATCTTTGTCGGCGTTGTCTCGGGGGGCTCCGGAGCATGGGTTCCGGTGTACTACCGCGCCGGGCCCTGTCGTCTTCACCGTCGTAGCGCCGAGGTGGCCTTTGTCTGTAGTCCCTCTGAGGGCTTCGGTGCACGGGTTCTGGCGTTCGACCATGACGGGCCCCGTCGTGGTCTTCCTCGTCGCATCTTGGAGATCTTTGGTGGTGCTCCCTCAGAGGGCTTCGCGAGTGGTTCCTGCTGTGGGATTGGCCGGAGGACTCGAGTAATCGCTCTTTCCTTTTTACCTATATTGAGGCCGCCTTGATGTGGGCATGTATCTTCTCGACTAGGGGTGTGCCTTGGAGCTTGGACAGCTCGCAAGTGGCTGCCGCTAGATTGGCGCTGGGGGTTGAATATACCAGGATGCCACCCATCATCTCAAACTCATATTGGAGATTGCGCCGTGGGGGGTGACCGTGATTCCTCTGATCCTGCTCGCACTGTTCTCGTGCGATGCGTTCCCGCTCTAGACGCTCCTGGTTGCGCCTTTCTTCTTCGTGGTGTTCGTCGTCGCGCCTATGCGCGCGGTCGGCGTTGCGCTACTCTCTCGCGGTGCGTTCGACATCTGCTTCGTTATTGGGGACGACGCTATCGGCGAAGACTTGAAGGATCGTCCCTCCGAAGCCCGGAGGGAACTCTGGGAAGCTGTCGGTCGATCTGGATGGGCTGGCGATTTCGGTTCCTACGGTGGTGGTCGAGCCTGGGGAGATAGTACCGTCGAGGGACACTGCCTGTTCGCAGTCGCTGGGGATCGCGGAGATGACGACGGTGTTCACAATGGGGGGTGTCGGGATCTAGTCGGAGACTGATCGGAGCATCTGGCGTTGGAAAACCATCGTCTGATTGTGGAGACCGTGAGGCATTGTCGAAGGGAGGCGGGTGCCCCTGGTCGCCACAGTCATCGCTTTTGTTGTGGCCCGGTGACTGCGTGGTCGGTGGCCGTGATGGCCGGGGAGTCGGCGTCGCGCCGCTTGAACGAGGTCGATGCACTCGGTGTGATGCCGGTGTTGGAGTGGGTCGATTGCGTTGACCAAGTCGTCGATGTTGATCTTCTTTAGCTGGTGAAATGTTGACGTGACGGGACGACGCGTGAGTGGCGGCGTGTCTGCCCCGCGTGGGGTAGATCCAACGGTCCAAGACATGGATCCAATATGAAGTACGGTGCCTGCCATCGGGAGGGCCATAGAATCCGAGAACGTAACCGCTTGACGAGCCATGAAGTCGATGCACACCCCCTACCTGGCGCGCCAACTGTCGACGAAATATGCGTCACAGTTTACCTAGGGGGTACCCCACGGTAGTAGATTGTAGGCGGAGGTGTGGCGACGACGATCAAGCGTAACACAGAGAGCGTAGACACGGCGATTTAGACAGGTTTGGGCCGGCAAATCATCGTAATACCCTACGTCCTGTGTTTTGGTGGCTGGATTGATGTACGTATCAAGTTACAAGATCCGTAGATGAGTTCTAGGGATCATATGAGGAGTTCTCTAGGGTTTTTTTGGAGGGGGTCCCTGCTCGCCTTATATAGCCGGGGAGCAGGGTTACAGTTTCCATATCCTAACAGATTACAATCGGTCCCTTTAGGTAAGGGATCCGAGTCTATCTACCAGGATCCTTCTTGGCGAGCAAGGCTTCTTCGGAGTCCTTGGCGAGCACGATGGGATGGTCGCATGCCGCAAGGCCTCGTGGGCTGGGCCGTCGTCTGGTCGGCAGACCCAAAAGGTCCCTAGTGATATGCCAAGGTAATATCCCCAACAACCGTACCTTTTGAATGTAGTAGTGTACGACAACGATTTGGCGCTCATGCCTGGATCTTTCCTTGGTGGGCTCCTTGGTGCCTCCTCCGTGCCCTGTTGCCCCTCTGGCCCTTCCTTGTCCCCCATTGGTGCCTCTGCACTTCCCGGTTGGTCCACAGGTGGGTCCCCCATAGGTGCCTCTGCTTTTCTTGGTGGGTCCGGAGGTGGGTCCACAAGTGAGTCCACAGCTGGACTTCTCGATGGATCCACATGTGGACTATTTGGAGGAGGGGTTGAGCTTGTGCCCATGTCCATGCCCTTGTCCTTCTCCCCGCCATCTCCTTCTCCCTTCTCCTCCCCGCCTTCGCCATCACCATCTGGTTTTTCCTTGCGCTTGCCCTTGTCCCCGCCATCGTATTAACCGCAACGGGCATCTTAGGTCGACCGCTGCGGTTAATAGGTATTAACCGCAGTGGTCAAGTTATGCTGCCCTCTGCGGTAAATCCTTAATCTCTACGGGCGCTTAGCCTGCCGGGCGCGCAGAGCTGGTTCACTAAATTACCGTGGCGGGCAGGTAGAGTGTCCGCCATGGAGGTCTTTTTTGCACGCTACGCAAAATCATTTTTGACGTAGTGCCATCCTCTATCAACTAAGAGTAGTATTTTAAGAGATAGAAGTGCTACAATAGATCTCCTATCACTACTAGGGATATGATCATCCGTGACATCCTTAGTTCGTCACTAAAGATGCTAAAAACGTCATCAAGTGTAATTTGTGACGATTTTGTCATGAAAATGGGATCATCGTTGAGGTCACGTCACATTTGATCTACGGCGACAAAATGGTTTATTTCGTCACAGATGTGTCTCTAGTCTGTGACAAAAACATCATCGTCACAGATGTGATTTCTTTTCTGTGATGATCAGTTTTGGTCACGATCCAACGTCCACCGTCGCGCCAAAATGGCGATGTTAACGTCACCGTTAACGGCGTTTGTAACCTGCGACGGTCCGGTTTGGTCACAGATTGACCTCTGGTTTCGTCATAACGACCTATTTGGAAACGGCCCGACGACGCTTACCATGTAGGATGCTAACATGGTTGATGACGTAATCGTTGACGTGGTGAATGACGTCATCGCTGACCCGGATGTTGCGTTGCCGTCACGTGGACCAATCAGATTCTGCCACGTGGCTTGTTCCGATTGGTTCTTATTTGGTCACAAATTGTTGTTTGAAATCATCACTAAAGATGAAAGGTTTTGGTCACAGCTTGCGATGCTTTGCCATCACGTGGACCAATCAAATTCAGTCACGTGTCTTATTCTGATTGGGTCTTATTTGGTCACATATTGCTATTTGAAATCATCACTAAAGATAAAAGAATTTGGTCACAACTTTTGATTTGAAATCGTTACAAATTACGGTTTGTAATCGACAGTGAAGACGCCATCGTTTTTGTCAGAGAAATGCAGATAGTAATTTAATTGGAATTTGGAAATTATACTAGAAAGACCACATAATTACATACTCAGTTCATCCAACGAGCATACAACTCAGTTCACAGCATCACGAATTCACATAACACAACAACATACAATAAAAAGTTGCCAACGACAAGCAACTTAAGTTTGTGAGTTCACAAAATCAAAAGGTTAAACACAACAACACTAACCAGGAGCCCTCATGTCGACGAAGAAGCGTTGTTACCATTGCCCGAGAAGAGCCTCTTAATGAGCGCATTGGTCTCCTCCATCGTCTTGTTGTTCTTCTCGGTCAGCGCCTTGTACTCCTCCACCTCTCTCTATGTACTCTCCAGGCTTTCCTCAGCTGCTTCAGCTTTCTTCTTGAGCTCATCGATTTCACCTTGAACAACAGCCTCTGCTTCAGCCTTTGCTTCAGCTGCAAGTCGTTCCCGAAGCTCGCTTTCATCTGATGATTTTGACTTGCAGGATGTTGGTGTTTTGATGCCAGCACTCTTCAGGAAATGGTTTGAGCTGCTCTGGGAGAGAACCTTGGCCACAAGCTCCACACTTGATGGTGCCGTCCCACCTTCATCAACAGGTTGACCCCTCAAGTTTTCCATATCAACTTGAAATATCATGGACATAAAATAGTTACATGTTAATGGTTGACAAAGAACAAGATGAGAGATGTTTCTTTTTGCAATAATTTGAGGAAGACATGTGACACAAGATGAATATATCAAACAAATTAACTTACGATTGCGTCCATTGTTTGAAGACCGAGGCCATGTTTATTACTGTAATGGCAGGTCTGGAAGGCCTCCACCGCATCTAGTTCTTCACTTGGATCTAAGCTGGGTTCTTCTCGGATTCTCTTTTTCTTCTATTTCGTGGATAAACAATGACAGCAAAATTTGACTCAGATTTCATGCAAGGGAATTTGCTGAGTGTAAATGTGTATGGAGTTTAGTTCAATGAACTTTGAACTTACATATTCATGCAAGTGTGCCACGTAGGAGCGAGAACCCGTAGCCTGTTGAAACTTGACTTTACTGCAGTTTTGCTTGTTCTTTTCACACGTTTCCTACAAGAGAATTAACATGTCAGATGAGATTATAGGTTCAAAATGAAGAGATATTTGGAAACTGATTGTGAAACAAGCATATATGGCAAGATACCCATACCATATTCTTTGGATCAGACCACTTTGCAGTTAGTGCCCTCCACTCTTCATCAGTCATGTAAGGAACATGAGAAGTTGTCGTAATCTCATTTGCAGGTACACCATTGAAGTATTTCTTTTTCAGCCGATAATGATTTTGTTTTATCGCAGAGCGCATCATATCAATGCAAGCTTCAGTTGTTGAATCATTGTTAGGAATGGCCAAGCGTCCCTAGGTAAATGACAATTCCATAGTTAGTTAGTCAGTTCAGGTTAAGCATGTATACAAGTTAAGCATAAAAACAGTAATGCACTTACATTTAGATGCGTTATAAAAGTCTTGTAGTATTTGTCATCTTTCTTGTAATCTTTCCAATGAGGTAGGACATGCATGTTTTCTCGAACAATGATGCCAGCCTCTGATGCAAACTTGGCAGCTTGAACAGGATCATGAGGCCTTTTATTGCCTTCAACAACTATGGGCAATCTCCTTCTCATAGCTTTAGTCATCTTGTCCAGTTGTTTTCCCTTAGTTCCTTCCCTAGGTCTCCTTGGAGCTTGCTCTGCAGTAGCTGCAAAATAGAAGCCACATTTGATGAATTGTTTTAGTTTCATGTAAATGAGCAAAAGAGATGTCATAGTTTAATGGAAAAAATATAACTTGCCTTCAGTTCCTTCACCTCCTTGGCGTTCACGCTAGATCCTCCTTCTCTGAGTCTTCGTTAGACCTTTGGGGCACCATTGAGGAAGCTTAGTTTTCCAAACAGGTTGGTACTGTTTCTCACCGCTCGTATTTGCACTACTCCTTATGTTCGAATCTCTAGAGAATATCTCTTCATCAGGCACTCTTGCATTAGCCATCTCTTCAAGCTCTTCTTGAGAGCCATGCTTGCCAAGCCTGTCATGTACACTGAGCTTGCCCCCAGCTGATCATGCACTGATCCCTTTTCTCTGATCGGTCTTCCACAGCTTGATGCCCGATCGTCAAAACAGGGTTTCTTTTCTGACCGGTCGACAGGATAGTACCCGTTGCATTCGGGGCAATTATCGACAGTGGGTAGCTTGATGCCTTCTTCCTAGCAATGAACAAAGAAGGGGCACCTCCAATGATGTTTATACCGATGCCACTCTTGGCGCCTTTCTTCCTTCTGCTACCAATATTGCTCCTCTTGCAAGCAACAATATTCTTGTCGTGGCTGCCGGTGCATGATTACAACGCCATATGGTGCACGTCTATGAGGCCTCCTGGCGCTGATGCTCTCATTGGTAATTCTCTTTCCCTTCTTGTCATCGGCAAACTTTTTCCCTTTCACATCATGCATAGCTATTTGATGTTCAGGATCTACCGATGCACTTTTCTTGGCAGCTTCCGATGTTAGCACTTTAGTATTCCCATTAGATTCCACCACATTATTCGGAAACGGGTGTTGGTCGATCTTCATCGGCTTCTGAGCTTTAGAATTTTAAAACTTAATTCGCCCAGACTCAATTTCTGACTACAACTGCTGCCTAAAGACTTTGCAATCATTGGTATTGTGCGAGGTTGTAGCATGCCACTTGCAATACCTGATCCTTTTAAGCTATTCTGCCGACGGAATTACTTGATTAGGCGACAGTTTAATCTGCCCTTCTTGAAGCAACAGGTCAAATATCCTATCGGCCTTGGTAATATCAAAGGTGAATCTTTCAGCTTCTTTCTGGCCAAACGGACACGATACTGACTTCTTGTTCTTTACCCATTCAGCAACGCCGATGCTTGGTTCCCCATCCGATTCAGAATCTTCTTCTTGTTCAATGAAGGATACCTTTTTATTCCAAGTTTTTCTAGGTTCGAAAGCTTTAATGTCTTGATCAGCAATTCTCTTCACGAGATTGCTCAAACTTTCAAACTCTTGAGATGGATATTTGTCCTTGATGTGTGGCAGTAATCCCTGGAAGGCTAAATCTGCCAATTGCCGATCGTCAAGCACCAAGCTGTAGCACTTGTTCTTTGCGTCTCGTAGCCTTTGGACGAAGCTTTCTACCGATTCATCATTACGCTGTCTCAATTTGACCAAATCGGTAATCTTCTTCTCATGCACGCCAACGAAGAAGTATTTGTGAAACTGCTTCTCTAGATCGACCCAAGTGATCACAAAATTTAGAGGCAGTGAAATGAACCATGTAAATCCCGATCCAGATAATGATGACGAGAACAATCTCACCCTCAGTTCATCTCTGCTGGCTACTTCTTCACATTGGATAATGAAGTGGTTGATGTTCTCCATCGTTGATGTGTCATCTTGGCCAGAAAACTTTGTGAAATCAGGCACCCTGTACTGATTTGGGAGAGGAATCACATCATATGCTAGAGGGTACGACGTGCGATAAGAGTATGTATTAACCTTAGGCTTGATGCTGAATTGTTCTTTCATCACTTTGGCGATCTTATCGGCCCAGTATGCATCTTCATCTTGCCGATGCACTGACTGGATGTTGATTGGCTGAGCTGGTTGATACGCCTCCTCATGTCTTTGTGGCAAATAAGCTGGAACGATTGGCGTAGGCGTAGCACCAGCTCACTGAATATTATGCATCAGCTGATTTGCCGATGGACAACTTTGAACGCCCACTGGGATGTACTGTGGTGTTATATTCATCAGTCGATATGCTGATGTCTCATTATGGAGACCCAATGGTAAGTGGCATTGTGGAACTCCTGCTACCTGACATCCAGGTTGTACCACCTGTTGCTGACTCGGTGCTTGACCAGTCCATCCAGGATTACAAGTCATCGGCATGTAATTTGCCGATAGCTGATAGCTAACCGACGCTTGTCGCTCCTGTACCCTAGAGTAGTCAACAAATTGGCCACCTTGGTGTGCTGGTACTCCAGTTTGAGGATTCGCCAACGCCATGGGCTGACTTACAGTTGTCGCATCCTGTTGCATCGGCAAAGAACTTGCCGATGTTTGCACATAAGGCATTTTGGCTATCGCCATCTGAAGATTTCCTGACGGCAACTGCATGGTTGGAGAGGATGTAGCATAATGTGTCATTGGGATCATCGGCTGTGCAGGTATTGATGATGCCATGGGGACCTTCCATGCTGCATTGTTATCTTGGATAGATCTAGAGTCAGCAGATGGACTTAGAGGCATGCCGTATCCCCACCAGCTGGCGGTAGTTAATTGACTCTTCATTGCAGGTCCTGACATCACCGATGCCACCGGATCTGTGTTCAATCGATTGATGCTTACAAGGCTCGATCTCGGTGGTGTAACTTCATCGGCAGATAGATTCACAGGTTGGGGAGATGCCATTGGAACCGCCGATGGAGTTGTAGTAGATGCCGATCCAGATTGATGATACGCTGGACCAACATACTGGGTGCCTGTCCCTCTTTGAAAGATTGCATAACAACATTGTACATAGTGTTGGACAACACATTGGAGTGACTAATTAACGCATGATTTAATGCAGAATTAACCATCTCTTGTAATTTACCAGGATTGGCGTCGAAAGTGACTTGCCGTGGCAACGGTGGATCTTGCTTCTGGATAGCTTCGCCGCTCCTGTTTAGGCTGAAGGACTTCAGATATAACTGCTTGTACTCCTCTATAGCCTGCGCCATAGCCCGCTTTTAATCATCTTTCAGATCTGCTTCGGAGACTTCAATGACATTGCCCGGATTGATATTAGCAGTTTTGTCCATAACAAGCTTGTAATGGGTTAACCTGTGGCCAAAAGATGTGTTATTGGTCCCACCGAGTGTGCCAAAAGACGTGTTGACACAAAAAGTATCGAATCTGCGAACACGTCGGGCTTATACCCAAATTCGATATCCGAGGTGTGCCAGTCAATTTGACCAGTTAATCTACAAGGACGATAACTAGAACAGCGTTGAACGAGACGACGGCGACGCGCCCGGACGTCAAGGCTCTGATTGCTCAAAACATGGAACTTCCAAAGTTGACGGAGATCTTGTAGATGCAGCCTGTCTAGACTTTGTAAGAACTCATGGATAAACTAGAACTAATGTGATAAAAGTAGATTTTGTGTAAAAGTATATGAAAATAATTGAGTTGTTTGATGGATTGTGTTTTTTACACCACCCTTCGGTACATATTTATACCCCAACAAGAGGAGTTGTAAACATACACAGACTCATATCTTTCTGAACAAAACTCCTATTTTTAAGGAACTAAACAACTCGTGCAAGAGCTGGACTCAAACTATAATAATAATATTGGCAAAAAATCACCAATTTCCATATGCGTCTTCCTTACGATGAAACCTTCCACATTAAACTTCTTCCAATCTGCAACCACCTTCTATTACCATCGGCAGCTTTTCACTGACGTCAGCCACGCCATCCTGCATCCATCGGTAATACCTTCCTATCGGCAAGTAGCCTTCTTCTTCCCTTGACGTTTCTTCAATCAAATTCACTATCGGCAACCTCCTTTGCTTCCATCGGTAATCCAACCGATAGTATCTTGATGCCGATATGGAACAGTGACCATCTCCTTGCCGACCAGCATATTCGGTTCATATTGACACTTACCAAGGGGGACGAGAACAACTCGTTGACGAAGGTTGTGCACCAGGCTGGGCGATGAGGTACCTGGTCGTCGTGGTCGAGGAGGCAACTCATCGACAACGGTTGACTGCAGGCGGCGGCGGCTGCGGCAGCTAGAGTATGAGAAATGGGGGTAATGACAGGAATGAATCGAATTAAGGGGATAAATGGGGATTACTGGCAGGATAAATTTTTGGGACGACAAGCTGGGTCCTAGTGGCAGGATAAATTAAGGGGACTAATTTTTTTCGCGCTGTTTCTTTGCCAGAAGCTGGGGTATGTCGTAATTAACTAAAACCGCATAGAAAGAATACTAAAATCACTTCGATATCGCAATGGTAAGACATGTTGATTTTGATGTCATGCTCCTAGGTTCAAACCCTTTAGGTGGCAACTTTTTGTTTTTCTAATATTTTTGTGATCTTCATTATTTTTTTTCTATGTCTATTTTTTTGGATCCATGAGATTTTGGTTCAGCGCTGACATGTTATGGTGTATGATCATCCCAAAATTTTTTCAAATGAATAGTAGAAATTGGTACTACACATTCCCCACAAGGATGAGTGACAAGGGTATGTGTGAGCGATGGATGACTCTGTGAGGATGGCATCACCACTTTATCAGAATGCTTTGAAAGTTTTTGTACAACATTATACATCACAATGAAGTGTCTATGCAAGTTTTCAGATTTTCCTACTTACCTTAGGGCTTTTTTTTCCATTTATTCTTTATTAAATCAAAATTTAATCACATTAATAGGTAGACTAGTTCTAAAAATTGCACAAATGCACACAACATAATGGGAGGTCTCCATAATCATCCCCAAAAAGTTTCAAATGAATCGGAGAAAGTGGTACTACACATTCCCCACAAGGATGAACATCTCTTGTTGACTGATAAGAGTATGTGTGAGCGATGGATGACTCTGTGAGGATGTGCATCACCACTTTATCAGAATGATTTGAAATTTTTTGTACAACATTATATATCAAATTGAAGTGTCTATGCAAGTTTTCAAATTTTTTCTACTTACCTTAGGGCTTTTTTCCATTTATTCTTCATTAAATCAAAATGTAATCACATTAACATGGAAAACCAGGCTGATTAAATATATTAATAAAATGGGATCTACTAGGCCATGTGTTTTAACCAGACTGGCGCCTTTGCGGTTAACCCTTTCCGACTCTTCTCATTCACGACTCTTCTCATTCCACGAGGCGAGGGCGACGAGGCGAGGCGAAAGGCGATGATGGTGCACAGGCGTCAAGGCGAGGGCGTCGAGGCGAGGCGATAGGCGACAGGCGGCGGGGCGCAGTGCAGATGGATCCTCCATGAAGCGTCAACAAGGGTGCGAACACATGGTGGATAAGTACCCATGTATGTTCAGTTTTGTGATGCGTGATCATCCAACACTTGAGTGTTTTAGTTTGAGTGGCTTAAACTAACCTCTTGCGAAAGCAAATGTATGCCTGTCTATCGGCTTGTGGTGTGCAGGTGCTATGCCTAGTGACAGTGGTCAATGGCGTGGAGAAGGTCGAGTAGAGGCTTGCCGAGCCGATGGACTGAGAGCGGTGAAGGGCGGAAGCGGGGCTCAGACCGAGGGACCATGGGCGCCGGAGGACTAGCTGTGGTGGCTAGTGCTTGGCACCGGTGCGTGCGACAAGAGATGGAGGTAGACAGAGTCGACCGATTCAAGATGACGGACGAGCAGGTCGAGCGGAGGCTCATGGGACTCGGTGTCCGACCAGGAGAGGACAAGGTGGCTCGAGTCGAGCGGTTTGGTGGTTTGGGCCTCAAAACCATCGGTGGATGGTTTCCGAGTTTAGGCCTCAAAACTCGGGGTTCGGTAGTTGAGCCAAAAGCTATCGGTGGCGGGTTTCACGGGTTGGGCCTCAAAACCCGGGCAGAGCTTCCGAGGAAGCGGGACCATCCATTCAAACGAGTGGCTAAGAGTTATCGACTTGGATTACAATGTCTTAGGGCTAGGTAATTCAATCTTTTATCTAGGGGGGTCTTTGGGAAATAGCCAAAGCCCGTTAAGTAGGGGATGAAGGGGTATCCCTCATTCCACCTCTCGAACTCTAATTATTTGCACCACTCCTCTCTCTCTAACCTATCTCTAGTTCATGAGGTGCCTAGGTTGATCTCTCCAACCTTTGTAAGAACTCGTGAATCTTTTGGTGGGAATCGGAGGCCTTACCCTCCGTAAGCCATGGTTAGTTCGATTTCTTGATCTTGTCCCTTGTGTGCTTGTGTTCTTCGCGTTTTTGCTCTTGCCCTTCTTTTGATCTCGAGATGAGATTGTTTGTTTGAGAAAGGTTTTGGCAAATCCGTTTGAACCAAGTTGTTCGTAATCATGAGGAGCATCTTTGCACCGAAGGAATTCTCCTCAAACCTCATGAGTACATAGATCGGGCGATTTCTTTGTGGAGTTCTTAGTTCTTGAGTTTTCCCCCAAATCTTCTCTCTCCCCGTTTATCTAAGCCAAATTGAGCGATGATTTCTTTGGGATGGCTCCCGAACTGTACTAGGATCATACCTACAATGTTTGGTTGCAGTTGGTGATCATTTGGTTGCGTTTTGGGAAGATTTGGCGGAGTGGAAACCGTTTTCGTGGGTTTCAGCGTTTCTGCTCGTGAGCGTCGGACTAGGATCCAGACCACCCTGCCAAGGCTACGGACCATCGACCATTGGTCCGGTGGTCTTGCTGAGGGAGTGAGCCGAGCAGCTCCATGCATCGTACCAGTCAGTATAGTCCGACGGTGGCGTCGGACCAGGTGTCCGGAGCAGGGGTGCGTACTGTGTGGTTTTTGAAGAAGCAAGGAAGAGCGTCGGACCAGGCCGGTTAGTCCGACGGTGGGCATCAGACCAGTTGTCCTAAGCAAGGGTGCTCCCTGCGTGATTTTCTCGGGAATGAGTTCAGGCGTCGGACCAGTCCGGTGGTCTGCTCAGCAGCGTGGGACCAAAGTCTCCGGACCTTGTGCTATGGTCCGGAGGTCTTGACTGAGTGGTCCGACGGCTGGTGGTTTCATGTGTCTGGCTTAGGTTCTTGCCTTCTTTTCGTAGGGGTTGAGAACTTGGTTTTCGGTGTTTCTGGTGAGTTTTCCTCCACTACCGGTGAGCTCTGATTTCTCCGATTTCACCTGAATCCCCGCTCGCGTTGCTCGGGGGAGGTTGTGCACCCATCAACTGGGTTAGGTTTTTAGGAAGAGTGGTCCGAATGTTTCGAGAGAAATTTAAGGCTCCCATTCACCCCCCTCTGGTCGCCGTTCTCGGTCCTTCAAAGGGTGACCTCCGTGGCGACACCGACACCAAGGGACCACAGAAGGCCGGCAAGGAGGAAGTAGGTGCTTCGTTGGAGTCCCTACGCTCCGGCGTGAAGAGGCCGGTGGCGGTTACCTCCTCCATAGGCACAGAGGACACCCACGACGACTGCGGTGGCAAGCTCCCTAAGGTAGATATGTTGCACCCTATCACGCGTTTATTTTAAGTGCTGTTAAGTAGGGTTTGTTAGGGTTAGAATTGAAATTATGGTTTCAATAGGTTTGAGTTTAATTTGAGATTTTGTACATTTGTAGAATGTTGATGTAGTTAGTGTTGTGAATTAGTGCTGTTAAGTAGAGTTTGTTAGGGTACGAATTGAAATTGTGGTTTCAATAGATTTGGGTTTAATTTGAGATTTTGTACAGTAGTAGAATGCTGATGTTTGTAGTTAGTATTGTTAATAAGGGTTTGTTAGGGTTCAAATTAAAATTGTAGTTAGTTTAATTTGAGATTATGTACATTAATACATTCCTGATGTAGTTAGTGTTGTTATATTCTGTTCTTTAGTAATATGATTATTCCTTTGTTTATTAATTTTGGTTACTGTCCTGATGTATTAATTTTTTGTTTGATATCATTGATGCTTTATTGGATTAGTTAACGGTGCCCTGATGCTTTATAAAATTGTCCTCTTCATCATTAGTAGTATATAATTTCCCTCTGATCATTAGTAGTATATAATTTCCATGATGCTTTGCAAAATGATCTGAGATCTAGTGTTGTTCATATGAACACCCTGCTGCTGTTGTTGTGAGAATTAATATTGTTTATCTATACATACTCTTGAATTATTAATGGAAATAAATTAATTTAGTTTAGTTTATTGTTGCATTAATAAAATGTTATTAATGGATGTGAGTTCAGTTAACTAGACAAGTACAATGTTATAAATTTAATCATATGTTAAATGCATGTCAGTTTTGTATGTTTCATCTCCTATATTTAAGAGATTTCCTAAAATAAGCATACTCTCTTCTAAATAAAATAGGAAAATCCATCTCCCCTATCCCCAAAGAAATATAGGACACATGTTTTAGGTAATCTATTGCTTGTAGCATTTGTTGGCACAAAAATGTGTTGACTGCACCAACACGCTTGCAAGGCCTATGTGGATTGCAGCAGAAGTCCTTGCCGATCCGTGAGGCCTTCTTAACAAGCTAGTTGTCCTGATTGAAATCACAACTTGCCAGTCAATTTGACACTGTAATTGTCAAGGAGAGAAGACATTAGTAACACAAGGTGGAACATACTGATGTGATTCCAGATTGTTTCATAATATACAGTCTAAATAGCCAAGTCACAAGGCTAACGACTAGATAGTCGCTATCCCAAGCATGAATTAAGAAATTGGCTATTTCTGCCAACGAGAAGCTAAATGTATAAATCCAAAAGAAAAGTAGATCTATTTACCCTATTAAATCATAAGACATTTAGCTATCTTTAATAATAATAAAAGTCACAATCACTACTACAGAAAGGGCTTTCTACCCCGGTTGGTAAGGGTAGTTAGTCCCGGTTTTCCCAACCGAGACTAGGAATCTGGGACTAAAGGCCCCTTCCTTTAGTCCTGGTTAGTGGAACCGTGACTAAAAGTCAGTGCCAGTTAAAAAAACTAATGCCTCCCACTAATTCACGCACCATCAGAATCGAACCTAGGACCTCCCGCACTACCACACGCGCACGAACCTTCCCACCTACTCAACTTATCTGTCAATAGATGTGACTCGTTTCTTTTGAACCCACGCATCGAGGGACCTTTAGTCCCGGTTCATAACACCAACCGGGACTAAAGGGTCTATCTTTAGTCCCGGTTGATATTTCCAACCGGGACTAAATGTTCTGGACCTTTAGTCCTGGTTGGTAACACCAATTGGGACTAAAGGAGACTTTTTAGCCTTGGTTGGTGTTACCAACCGGGACTAAAGATCAATTAGCCCCGGACGCAAAATTTTTTGAGACTAAAGCTCATTTTGGACAACGACCAAAGGCCTGTTCTCTAGTAGTGAATATGTGTAAAAATTAACCATCTGATTCATATATACATATCATCAAGCAACTTGCATACTCCGAATAACTAAATTTTATTAACATTTATCGTCTGGATCTGAATTACTTTATTAGTGGGGATCAATCTAAGTCGTTACCGCCATAATAAAGCCTCTAGAATAGGTTAATAGATCCTAATAATATGATTATTGAAGTATCAGGACAATATACATAAGTCAACCAGAAGTCTCAAAAACACATGCTATGTTTATTGAGTCACAGATAATCCACTAAAACAACCGTTTGTCGATGTTTTACCACCGATAGCCTGCCACGGGATTAGCCGAGACAGTTGTTCGTGCCTCAGCGAATAGTGAAACCTTGGTGGTTGGACACATAGGGACACACGATTTATACTGGTTCAGGCCCTCGACGTGGTCGAGTAATAACCCTCTTATTATTGCTATGATTCTGTAATACAAGGTGTTGTGTGTCGCTCTACGTATCGGGTGTTACGTAGTATGTCGTCTGTTTTTTTGGGTGATACCCTTATCGGCCCTTTATAGTCTAGGAACAGATTGAGGGTCAGATCTAATCCTACTTGGGTACAAGTTCAGAGTCCTAAGCTATGCTTTGTTCTTGCCGTCGTATCCGAGTAGTATTCGAGCTTATGTGCTTGCCTTCCTTCGTGGGGTGTGTGATTAAGGCCCAAAACTCCGGTAGGTAGGTTAATGGGTACCCTATAGGATATCCCATCAACACTGATACCGTCATGTTAAACAAACAAAGTGCAAATCTAGTACCATGATTAAAGCCTACTAATCGACATCGTTTGAATCCATAGGAATCTAATAGTGGGAATCAGTCGGTGATGTTATAGCCATGATAGAAGCTTTTGATAGAGATTAATAAGCTTTAAACACGATACTCGACATATCCTCAAATGCATAACATGTAAGACATAAGATTGTGGGAGTAACGGTAGATTTATCACATTTAAGCATTGTATGAACAAATGTCAAGTGGTAAATAAGCATGGAGAGCATATGACATCTATAGTTTAGAACCGATATTCCTCAATTTTAGTCGAGAATATTGTTATGATTAATAAAATATTAATTATAACAATATTGATAACTAAACCTATCTAACATGAACAAAGCAAGCTCAATCCAAATTAGATAGATTCGATAACTATTGATATTATGCCAAACAACAAAGTCATCTACTATAAGATCAACAATAACTAACTCTTGAATCATAATAGAACGATCTAAGCCGTTACAACCTTACAAAACAATGACACAAGCCATGACAAAACTTATAGAAAACTAGAGATCGATCGAGATTGTTGCAGCCTAGCTTGATGAAGAACTCGTCGGAATCTACAATACTTCTACTCCTAAGGGTTGATGTGAAGCCGGTTTGTATTTGATTCATTGGATGATTTTACAATAGCCGGGGTTACTATACCCTAGGCTCAAACTAGTCCTAGCTAGACACGCCAACCCATGACAAAATACCAAAAAAATAAATTTCCCTTCTATAATTGCAGGTAACTTGGACTCTACCCTCTCCTTTCTTATAGAATCCGATGCATCTCACATTATCTCGTAGTATCCCGATCCGTAATAAATATCGGATCTTGTCGGGAATATTTGATTCTTCATAAAGTAACTGATGCCAAAATCTACTCAGCTTCAAAAAATTACACCTTTGTGCCACCCACCATCAGAACCCTAAATTTGTTGTAAACAAAATTACTCTCCTACAATATATCCTGATTTGATTTTAGGATACTCTAAAGTAACTTCTAAGAGTATGATTTTAGGTTAAATTAAACCAAGAGAGAAATGCATGGGTACATGGGGGAGAGGGGAAAAGATAATATTTTGTTCTCTACCGGTGACGGGAGGACGACCTTATGGCACCAAACATGACATATATTTGCAGACGTGTTTATCATACCTCTAGCAATTAAGACCCAAGTTGGATTTGTAGTTTTTACACAAAAGTTAAGTGGTTGAAAATATATATATTAATTCTAAGGTATAAAAAATGATTTATCGAAATACTCTCATCGTACCTACAACTCTAGATATATAATTTCTTAGGTCTACAAATACCTAGCTCTAAGCCAAACAAGGCCATAGATATGTGATCTGGCAAAAAGATCCCATGGTAGCATAGTCGAAAAGCCAAAACTAAGTTGGTCAGGAGAATGATGTCTTTGTACACCTCTAAATCATGGGCCAAGATGGTGCTAAGAGGAAGAAGGTTTCCTGGTTTAAATGAGATTTTTTTTAAAAAAAATCAAAATATGCACTTGACTGACCAAAGGCTAAATCGAGTGTTTACCAACTAATTACCGAGCGTCAACCGTCGGAAACATACAATCGGCCCTACAATGACTGACTACCGGTTGGTAAAAGTGGGAATGCCCAACCATGGATGCCCGACGGGAGGTTTCCGACGGTATACGCTCGGTGATTGTACTTCCCGACGGTACAAGTTAATGGCTGACGGTTTAATAACTGTCGACCATTCTTGCGTCTCTTGTAGTGGAAGGCGATTGGCAACAATGGGCAGTAGGTAGGCTAATGGGTGGTGGTGGAGGAGGGAGAGAGGTGTTGAGAGATAATTCAAGAGGGGGTTGTGGAGGTTGATGGTAGGCACATGAGAGAAGATATTGTGGCACTCTGACATTGTAGGGAGTTGAAGTGGGGGTCTGGCCACTAGTACATGAATTTTAAGAGAGGCGAAAAAATTGATTTACCATGGAGGACATAACGTTTACCTCGGACTAATGGTCTCACAGTTAATCATGATTTACCTAGATAATCCAAATGCCCGCCTTGGTAAATCAATTTAAAAACCAAAACAAAAAAAACCTGTGGATGAGCCCAATGAGCCTATATATCCGGGGGCCCGCCGAGCCTGTTCATGTGCCGCTACCGCCGTAGAAGCCAGGATCAGTCACCGCTGTTAGCCGCAGACCACAAGCACCGCCAAGATCTGACCTACAGCCACTCGATCTATGCTTGCACACGCTCCCCACCGTTGGCGTGAAAAAAGATAGGGAATCAAAGTTGGAGGGGGTGGGGGAGGAGATGGATGGTTGGCATGGGAGGAAAGAGAATGTCGTGAATGACATGGTTCGACAGACAGAGAGGCAGTGATAGAGCTTGAGCTAAGATGGAGGGGGACATGCATCAAATGACACTAGAGTAGGAAGGAAATTCATACGTGTTTTCAAGTGTAATAAGCTCATGAGGAACAAAGTCAATGGAGAATAATATCACTACTGGAAACTTGAAATTCCCTGATCAACGTTAGGCAAAACTGGAATTACCTTGTCGAGCTAGCCCTGACGGTAAGTGCACCGTAAGAAATTTCATGGCGATATTTTTATTTTTTATGATGATACGTACATTTTCATGACGATATTTTTATTTTCCCTGACGGTAGTGCACCGTAAAGGAATTTCATGTTTCCAGTAGTGTATGGACCAAGGGGGCATGGTCCATGTTGGTCTAGCTATATCCTTTACGCGGGATTTACCAGTGGATTGCCCGATAGATTTTTTCAAAATGATTTTTCATTTTTCCTTGACGGATTTTCAGCACACGCCACACGGGGATAATGTGGTTTTCAGTAGTGTTACCCGAAGCTCCACCCCTGCACAGAGGTCTGAAAGGATCAAGATGCCCAAGGGGGGGGGTGAATGGGGCTTCTTTTAAATTTCTAAAGCAGTATTAAAACCTATTAATGCCAATCACCCCCTAGTGCCTACCGCAATGTGTATCCTAACTAGAAAGCAATAGCAAGCCAAGGAAATGAAAGACAACCTAGGCAATTCTAGTAGGAATTGAAAGAACAAGGCAGAAAGTAATGCAAGTAAGTAAAGAGCTAGGGAAAGTAATTCTTGGAGCACCTTGCAAGGTATAGCTCCCCCTCTACCCGCGCAAGGGTAGAGTACTCTCTACGGGCTGATTCTTCGCCACTCCGGCTCGGTGAATTGCCCACAACCGATCACAGAAGCTTGGAGAAGAGTCGCTGACAATCTTCCGACGATCACTTCCTCCGAACACCACCAAACCATCTAGGTGCTGTCGAACACCAAGAGTAACAAGCACAAGACCTTCACTTGACCAACTCAAGGCTAGGAAGGTGGATGGATTCACACAAGTCACTCCTAATCACCCTAGGAGGGAAGAACAAGATGAACTCTCTCAAATCTCTCCCTCACTAGGCACTTGGCTCTCCAAGAACTCTCTCTAGGGTTCCTCAAGTGAAACAATGGCCAAGAGAGCTCTCAAGGATGAACAGGGCAACTATAAATAGCCCCCACCTCCAAAACTAGCTGTTTCTTGCTTTTTCTCTTTTCTGCGAAGGCACCGGACTATTCCGGAGCACACACCACCGGACCATAGCAACTGGTCCGGAGCTCACTCTCAGTTCAAACTTCGCTGGAAAACAGGCACTGTCTGACCACTCGTTATGGTCCGACGCCCTAGTCCGATGCACTGGTCTGGAGCCAGGGTGCTTATTGGGTTGAAAACTCATCCCAACTTCGTACCTCCGGACCACTCTCCTTGGTCTGGAGCCCTGGTCCGACACACTGGTCTGGAGCCAGGGACCTTACTGGATTGAATCGCTTCTCTGCCTGTGAGCGTTGGACTAGTCCGGAGTCTCCTCTGAGGCTCTCTTCCTCTGTCACGGACCTCCGGACCACTCGCCTATGGTCCGGAGCTCTTCTGGACACGTGGTCCGAAGCTATCCCACTGAAAATGTGCCTAAGTCAGGGACCGTCGGACCACTCTCCTTGGTCCGACACCTCCTAGGAAACTGGTCCGGAGCCTCTTTCTCCCTCTGTTTCAACTGTTTTCACTAAGTATATTCTAGGGGTTTTGCTCCTACCATCTCAAGGGCTATTAGTAGGGTGTCTAGGACTAGTTGTGACATGTGTGCATACACCAACATTCCCAGTCTCTCCTAGGTCAAGCTACTAATTTCATACCCCCCTTTATAGTACGGTCAAAGGAAAAACAAAGTCCTAGCTATACTTAGTGCCCTTCTCAACCTCATGGCACTAAGGACTAGCCTAGTCTTCACCTTGAATCAACATCCTTTGAAACCAAAACGATTTCCATCTTGGGGGCATGAATAACCATTAAGCCTATTCAATTAGCATCACTTATGATCTAACTCTAATGATTTTGCCTCTACAAAACACACGTTAGTCATAGTGACCTAGCATTGTCGTTAATCGCCTAAACACAAGGGACCATGATTCTTCAATCTCCCCCTTTTAGGTGTTTGACGGCAATACAAGCTCGAGTAGAGAATAATGAGTGAATTTTGATAAGAGAAACATGACTTGACATGAGATAGGCATGGGTTAGTAATAAGAAAGACATATACATGCATAAACCATTCAAGCCATGACAAGCACAATATATATGAATTGAGAATAGTACTTTGTTTCAAAGGATATGCTATAGACAAAAGATCAGAGATTAGCGTAGAAGCAATATAGCACAACCAAGTGACATGATATATAATATGAGTTCACACATATGTCACACAACTATCAAGTCTCAAACATCTCACACAAACATAATGCATAAAGACGATAAACGTGATGCATGATGCGATAGGGTATATTACACATCAAAAGAAGGAGTCCTACTAGCTCCCCCTAAAGCTAGCCCATCTACTCGACTCTCCCTCTCCCCCTTTGGCGTCGAAGCACCGAAACTATGCGTCTGGAGGTGGAGTGGAAGTAGAAGCAGCATGGTCAAGTATGCGAAACTCGTCAAGGTCATCGTCATCATCCGAAGAGTCCTCCCCTGAGTGGTTGACTCTGGAAGTGGAGCGGTCTGGGGGATAGGAGCTGATGTGCCATCTAACTATGCTTCCGTAGTCTCTGGAGCTGTAGCTGGAGCAGGAGTAGGAGTAGGAACTGCCACTGTCTCTGTAGGTGCCTCTAGAGTTGCGGAGTCCGGTTGTGCCTCTGGCACTGACTCGACTGGAGTCTGAAGGACCGGTGGCTGCTCAGGCAGAACTAGAGTGGTGGAAACAACTGTGGCATCTGTCACGATAGCCCCGGGTGGAGTAGATACATCTGAAACCCGGGTATCAAGAGTAGCCTCAGACAAGGCAACAGAAGAGCGGTGCTGACTCGCTATAGGTGAAACTAGCTCCGCCTGAAGCTCTGTGGCTACCTGCGCTGCAGTGGGAGACGGCTGCCCGGTAATGTCATTGAATGATGCTGAAAGGTCTCGAGCAGTCACACCCAAGTTAGTAGACATAAGAGTGAATCCGGTAGTGAGTGGGGTGAACTGCTGAGTCGGGCCGAACGTGTCCAACCACTGAGTAACCTGTGTAGCCGGTGACTGAAAAGGAGTGGTCATACCAACACCATGAAGTCCACTGGACTATACAGCTGGGGTGGGTCTGACGGAAGGTCCGACTAACACTGGCTGTGCGACTGAGAGGGCAACTGACTGCTGGGAGCCCACTATGGGGCCAAGAGCTGGAAAGGCCATTGAGGGGCCAGCTGACTGTGAAGGCTGTGTCTGGCTCATCATCTGTATCTGTGGCAGAGCAGGAAGCTCAAAAGGAGGAGCACCGGTCCATTTCATCATATGGGTCATAAAGGCCATGTTCGGCTGCTGGATCTGCTGAGACTGTAGCTGTAAGCGCTGTGACTCAAGCTGCATCTGGAGCATCTGCCGCTGCACCTCAAAGTGTCTCTCCTGAGACTATCTCTGTAGCTCATCCTGCCTCTGCTGGACCTAGGTGACAACCGTCAGAAGGGAGCACTGCTGCTCCATAATCCGATTCAGTATCTTCAGCATCATCGTCTCTGAAGCAGAACTAGAACCATCGGCCTCAGTGTCGTCAGCCCGTGGGGGTATAGTCGGAATCGGGTGGTACTCTACATCTGAGCTATCACTAGAGGTCTCCTCAGGTGTCACATTAGCTCCAGTATCTAATTCATGGAGCTCCTGCTGCTCAACACCTCTGATAGAATCATCTTGAGCATCGATATCATCTCTGTCAGCAGGTGCAATCCTTTGTTTCACTAGCTGGAGCACTCAGTTCCCAAACCGACAATCAATAGAAGCTAATGCCCTGTAAGGTGGAAAGATAGTCAAAGACGCATCGAGCAAAGCACGGACTCCGGGCTCGGTCCTCTCATGCATTATAGCTATGATAGAGCAAATCCAATGAGCATAGGGGAACTGCCTACGAGCCCGCATCCCATCTGAAATCACATCCTCAATCTCTGACACTAGAAAGTCTGCTATGCCAAATGGTGTCTGTGAGATGAGGGCCTGTAGAAGGAACTGCTACAGGTTGGTCAATCCATCCTTGTAACCGGTGCGAGGTAGCAGGGTACGCCGTAGAACATCGTTCAAGCGGCGAACGGAAGGAAGGAGCTCTGCCAGAGTACGTCGAGAACCCTCTATGAAGGGTGGCCTGAAGAGAGGAGCAACCTCCTGAACTGTCAAACTGCGTCCACCACGAGCTCGGCGAGGTAAGGAAACTCCTCTGTAGCAGTCATAGTGAGGGCTGAGCTGTCCGGCGGTCTGGGTCAGGTGGAGTACCTCTCTGAGCTGAGTCAAATAGAGCCTGTGACGCTATCCTCTGAAGGTGTACTGTAGAAAACTGTGATCTGGCTCAACCCATACGGAAGCATAGAATTCCTTGACCCACCGCTCAATATAACTGCCGGAACGACCAAGGAGGTCGGTGAGTCCTGGAAGATACTCGAGGAAGGGGCGAATCTCCTCACCAGCAATCTCAACAATGCTCTCCAAAGAGCACACTCTGTGGGGGTGAATCTGAATACATGCTAGCTGAGCTGCCCTATAGAAATCCTCCATGAGAGGTGTGTGCCATCCGAGGCAAGCTCTGGGGTCACGCTGATCCGGGCACCACTTCTCAAGCTAGATGAACCGAAGCTTCTTCACTTGTTTTGCCGTGAGCTCCCTCAAGTCAAGGTGAACTGACGCTGAGGCTGCATTAGGAGCTGCTGAGGTGCTCTGAGGTGACTGAGTAGCCTAGGAACGGGTGACACGTCGCTAGGGAGCAGGTGCTAAGGGTACTGTGTGAACATCAGTTACTAGCTCTTGCTCCTCTGGAGCTGCCTCTATCTCTGACTGAGCAGGAGGGGTGGAAGGTAGAACCCGCAGAGGGGTGCCAAGTCTGACTAACCCTCGGCGACCGCCTCGCTTTGCACGGTCCGCTGCATCTGCCACTGCTTCGGCCTTCTCGGCCTCGGTGAGCTTGCACTTATTCTTCTTAGGCTTCTCAACCATCTTCTTATTCCCCTTGTCCTTAGAAGGACGCGGAGGGGGAGGTGTGTCATCACTAGAGCCACTAGCACGAGCACGAGAACCACTAGCCATATCGGATCAACAGAGAAACCACTGCCCACTGACAGGAACCACTACTAGAACAACTGCCACAATAACCACTGATCTCTGTCACAAGCAACTGCCAACTGCAAAGAGTTACTGAACAAACAAAGCTGACAGAGGGGCTTGCCAAGCCACTGGACTGATCCTTCTGAAGCTTTGCCTCAATCCATACTCGCGTGCTTTGCCCCGAGTTTTAACTGCCACTGCCGCTGCTAGAAAGAATATATATATATATATATATAATATATATATATATATATATATATATATATATATATATATATATATATATATAAGCATATTTAACGCTAGAGACGAGATACCGTATGGAAGCAAGCATCTAGATAAGAAATAGAAAGAATTACTGCCATGGTACCTGAGGTAAGCGAGCGTATCTAATCAAAGCAACTCAAGGTCCAAACCACACTCCTCAAGGGGTCTTGCCAACTAAGAATTACAATTAGCAATGTTATTTAGTGAATTGGAGATGAGTGAACTAAGGCATGGGATGATCAATAGCTAGACAAAACGCTAAAACCATGATCAATTGACATACCCTAGAGGTCAATGAAGTGAAGTCGATGACGATCAAAGATGAAAGCGAATCGACGATGGATCCTAAAACCCTAGGTTTTAGGGAAACCCTAGGGTGGGAACTGTATCTAGGCTGGCAATGTGGATTGGGGATTTGAGCTTGGCAGGGTGGAATTAATGGTGGAGATGGAGCAGTGAGGGGGACTTGGTCGCCGGTGAGAGGAGCCTCAACGGCAAGCGGTGGTGGTGGCAGGCGGCGATGCTGCTCTTCTTGACTAGAGCGAGGGAGCACGGGGCAGAGCAGGCAGGGGCAGGTGAGAGCGTTGGAGTGGCGGCGGCGCTCCAGTGAGGGTCTCACCGGCGGCGAGAAGCGTGGGCGAGGGCGCAGGTGAGCGGCGACGGAACAACTGAGCAAGGGGCGACACAACGTACGGATGGCAGATGAAAACGAAACAACCATAGAAAACTGCCAGAGCGGGGGTTATGCGCAAAAATTGCGAGCGTCGGACCACTCGTCATGGTTCGATGGGGGTCCGACGGATTGAAAAGAAGAAATCATTTTACGCAGGGAGCACCCGACCTCCGGACTAGGGTTCCGGACTACTCGTCGGACTGGTCCGACGGACTGTTGACCAGAGAGATTAGAGCTGACCAAGGCTCCGGACCACTCTCCTATGAGCTCGGGGTACGAAGGTATTGTCCTGCGTCTCCCACTGTGTTCATGATGTTAGCATTTCATAGTTGTTTGATCAATACTGGTAGATGTACTTCTTGTTGCATTCAATAGATGGACAGATGTTGGATTCATGCTACTCGGTTCAGCGATTCCTTCAATGACGGTGTTGATCAGTTCATGGATTTTGCTCGAGATAGATTCAATGCAGATGATCATATACCCTGCCCCTGTCGCAATTGTCCGAATTAATCTTCATTGAGTCAAAAATACGTGCATAACCATGTCTATCTTCATGGATGGTCAGCTACATATACTCGGTGGATACACCATGGAGAGCCTCTTGATGTTGAGGTTGTGGAATATGTAGGTGATGCAGATGATGCTGACAATCTTGGTGATGTGTTTGATGTGGATGAGCCTGATGATGAAGATGAGCAGGGCACGATAGAGATGCTTGCAGACTTGTACACAACTCTAGAAAAAGATGGAGAACAACCTCAGTTTGTAAAACTTCTTGAAGATGCAAAAAATGCTCTTTGCCTCGATTCTGCTCAGTCTAGGTTCTCTTTTCTAGTAAGGATGTTGCATATCAAATCATTCTATAGGATCAACAACATAGGATTTAGTGCAATCTTGAAGTTATTGTCAGGGACATTCCCTAATACAGGTCTTCCAGATTCATATGATAAAGCAAAGAAGTATCTCAAAGAATTGGGCCTTGGATATGAGTTAATAGATGTATGTGACAATAATTGTGTTCTGTTTCGCAAAGAACTTGAAAAACATGACATCTGCCCAAAATGCAAGGAATCTAGGTGGGTAAATGGAGATGCTGTCAGGCGAATTCCAAATAAGGTTTTGAGGTATTTTCCTATTATACCAAGGCTGAAGAGGTTGTTTGCAAACAAAGCAACATCAGCTGAGACCAGGTGGCACAAGGATAAGCGAGTTCCTATGGAAAATGAAATGAGCCATCGAGCCGATGGAGAAGCCTAGAAAGATTTTGATCATGTGTTTCTGAGTTTCACTGATGATGCAAGGAACCTAAGGCTTGGTTTAGCTACAGATGGGTTCGATCCATTCGAAAACATGAGCACTAGTTATAGCATGTTGCCTGTACTTGTCAAGGTATACAATCTACCTCTATGGTCATGCACAAATGCATCCAACTGCATGATGGCATTGCTCATCCCTGGACCAAAGTCTCCAGGCAAGGACTTTGATGTATTTTTAGAACCTCTTATTGAGGATTTGTTAAAACGTTGGGAGGGTGTCAAAACTTATGATGCATTGACTGGTTCAAAGTTTGACCTTCGTGCTGTAGTTCTATGGTGCATCCATGATTATCCAGCTTTGGGTGTACTGTCAGGGAAAATTACTAAAGGCTACTATGCATGTATCTATTGCAATAGAGATCCATTGTCAAGGAGTATTAGGAGGAAGATATGTTACATTGGACATTGTCACTACCTTCCAAAAGATCACAAGTATCGAAGAAGCTTGGTCTTTGATGGGCACCGTGAAAACCGTGGCGAGCCACAAAAGTTGAGTATGGAGGAGACATTGGAGTACTTAGAGAAAGTAAAAGATGTGTGTCCTGGTAAGCCCGTTGCTGATGCTGGAGGTACGAAGAAAAGGAAGCGTGGACAGAAGGATACTGAGCCAAAGTTGTTTATGCTAATCAGGCCCTGACCTTTTGTTCGAGGTACATGGAAGATGTTGTCACTAGATTCAATCGAGATAATGACAAAGGGGAGGGAACAACAAAGGGTGACCTCCCTATTTTTAATCATGGTGTTCAACTATTGGGAGCCAATAGGCAGAAGAATTTGACAAGCTTTGTTGGTATGTGCTGAACAACTGCGATGAGGTAGAGCCATATTTGTGGTGAGTATTTTTGTGTAACTTGTCCTAGGTTTCAGCATGGCTTATTTTGTCACTTGTTTTGACCATTATATTTTGTACTGTGGGTGCAGCAAGTTCAGAGAAGAGTTGCAGAAAGATCGTGGAACCCTTGATGTTGAGACAAGGATGGAAAAAGAATTTCCTGCTTGGTTTAGGAGTCAGGTAAGCTGTTTCAGAATTGACATGCCATCCTTTATTTGTTATTTTCATTTTTTTTTGAAATATTCACTATATATTTTGCTATTTCGCTATTTCAGATGAGACAAGAGTGGAAGGATAATTGTGAAGAGGTTAGTGAAGGGTTATATGCTTTATCATGTTGTCCTGACCTTAGAGTGATGGTATGGTCATCATGCATTGTCAATGGTGTTCGGTACAACACTGTCGAACGTGACAGACACAAGAAGACACAAAATAGTGGTGTGCTGGTTGATGGATCACATAATGGGGAGTTAACTAAATTTTATGGTAATCTCACACAAATAACTGAGTTGAACTACAACTCAAATTTGGAATTCCAAAAGGAAGTTAGTACTTTTTCGATGTGATTAGTTCAGTCAAGAAGGCAAAGGTAGAGCCATTAGAGATGATGGCTATTTTAGATCCATCAATGTTGAGAGGTTTTGGTACCAATCAGATCCATTTATACTAGCAACCCAATCAAAAAAGGTCTTCTACGTGGAGGATAGAATGTTTGGCAAAAATTGGTGTGTTGTGCAAAACATTTGAACACAAGAGCTGTTTTGATGTTAATGAAATTGATGTGCCACTTGCTCAGCAAGATGAGATAGTTTCTGATAACGAAATTGCTCTAGAAGATGATGATGATGGCTTAGATGAGCCTCGACTAGTGTACCGGCGTGTACAAGGACAATCAACAATTGTTCCTGGAAATTTACAAGTTCTTATCAATAGAAGGGACGAAGACATTGGTGAAGATAGCGACGATGAAGATGGTGAGGATGACACTATCTTAGATTATTACAGTGACAATGATAGAGACCCCATGGAGTGTAATGATGTTGATTAGGTTAGCTTTCATTGAATATAATTTGTGGAGCAAACACTGTCTATTTGATGGCATGGAGATGTAACATACACTATGTGATCAAATTCACTGTTTTGTACTTAGAAAATAATTGTACTATGTCAACTCTTGTGATTATTTGGCCAAGCCAAACATGACGGCTAGGATCAAGACTACAAGCATGCTTAGCAAGGTAATGAGGAGAGGAGAGGCTGGCCTGTAGCTACTACTCTCAGGCCAGGGCCCAAAGTTTGGAGGCCCAAAGTTTGTATTCGGAGGCCCAAACTGCCCCTGCCGTTGCTTCCCTAGGAAGGGGAAACTACTCGAGTGTTTCTCTGACCCCCACCGTCACCCTTGGGAAGCGCAACCGTCTCCTCTCTCGAACTCTCAGTCCGGCGCACAATTGTAGCGCGCAAAAAACCCTCATCTCCTATATTGCCGGCACACGACTGTAGCACAAGAACAACCCCCGCCAGAGATTGCAATCGCATTTTTCTTCTCCACTACCACCACCTACTCCATGGCGATCTTCGCCTGCGATGCCAACTTGTTTGTGCCTTTTGGTGCCCATGTGGAGGATGGAGGACACCGTCTGGTGCGCACGCGCGTGTCCATTGGAGGCAAACCGCCTCGTCTTCATGAATAGTTCGCCGTCGTCACCGTCGACCCACTACCTCCGCCGCAGCAACGCCGGGATGCTCTCAATGCCGTCATCCAAATGATGCACCAAAACTACCCGGTTAGAGTTCAATCGCATTCTCTCTCGCAGCTTGGTCTTGGTCTCGTGCAGTTTGGGTCCGCTATCGAGCATCAGAGTATGCTTGATAGTAGTCCAATTAATTTTGACAATAATACGGTATTGAGGATTGTCAAGCATGATGAAGCGATCAACATGAGGGCTTGTCACTACAATAGAGAGTGTTGGGTCATGTTTTTAGGATTCCCTTTAGACTACCAGCAAGACAAGTTCATTTAGGCGGTGGTAGCCTCTTTTGGTAGGATGTTGTTTTGGCGACAAGGTATTAGGAACGACAGAAGTGTGACTCTGGTCCGGTGCTTGCTCTTGGATCCAACTAGAGTGCCCCATAGCGTTGTGATGTCCTAGGGCACTGCTGTTGGGGACAATAAAAGATCCTGGTCCATCCCTACCTACATCCTTGGTGGCCAATTTGTTGGCCAGGAACTAGGTGATGAAGACCCCATTCCACCTGATGGTAACCCACATCCGGTTCATGGTGCCCCATTGGCTGGCAACCCCAACAACTTTCAAAATTGGCTCCATGATCATGTTGGGGCCGGTGCACAAGGGCTGGGGGATGTGGGCATCAATGAACTGATCATGCAAGAGATTAATGCAGATGTCAATGCTGCTCAAGAGCAAGTTCAGAATGAGGCCCAGAATGCTGACATTAGTGAGGACTTGATCCCTCAACACCCGGATCAGCCATAGTTCACAATTACTATTGATCAGTCTGGAAGTATGGCTAGCTTTCTGAGATATACTGGGCCGGACATTCCTCTTACCAGTACAGAGGTTAAGGCAATAGTAGCTCAGAGGTTAGAGAATGGCAGTAACTCTTCTGATGACTCAGGGGTCGTTGCCTCGGAGCCTTCCTTGAAGCGCAGAAGGTTGGCGCCAGGAAGCACTGAAGCAGGCACCTCAGGTAACTCTTCTGATCAAGTTTGAGCTGTATTTATACTATGTTGGTCTACTATGTTAATTTATGAATTGACTCCTAGTTAATTTACGGATTGCCAGGTGCATGATGATAAAGGATGATGGGAAAGCGAGATGACAGTGGCAGGCCTCTTTTTTTTTTCTGGGTTCGTCTGCATAGTGTTAGTCTTAATAGTCTAGTTGTTATATATGGTGTTAGGTTATATATAGGGTGGTGATACTCGTCATACTCGTCTGGATCAAAACTTTGTTTGTTGATGCTGAATCTAATGGACCGTGGTCATGAACAATTCGGTTTCTGTAATTTCGTTGCTCTGGTAACGAAATTCGGTTTGTAAATATTCCTTGTTTAATTAATTACTTGTCTAGTTGTTGTGCTGCATTGTGGATGATATAGAGCAACACATGATGTAGAGCAACACACATGCACATGTATACATTCATACCTTTCAGGAACATTTTCTGTCAAAGAAAAGATGGTGCGAAAGAAACGACATACGAATTGATAACTGATTCATACCATACATTCACCAACTCATCCACACATCGATCCATAACAAACTGCAATTCATACATTGATCAACTACTTCAAATCAGTGACATAGAGTCACACACACACACAAACAAACATGTCACTTCAACATATGAGCGTCAAGCATGCCAATCAAAACACCTACGAGCACATAAACTACAGAACATGCATCAAGAACATCCTGCATGCCCTTCTTGTCTGCAATCTCCATCTCCTTCTTCTCTACTTCAGGCTTCACGACATTAGTCGGATCTGCAACTTGCATCTGTAGGTTCCAAAACTCATTTGCTAGACTATTCAACGATTGATTCAACAGTTTTAGCTCTTCCCTACAATCAACACAACAAACAGTACCAGGAACAACCTTCTCTGTCTGCAAACTCATTTGTTCCATAGCCATTAGCTGCTCCTCAGAGCGGATGTAGGGGCAGGTAGTATCATCATCCTTCGATCAAAACAAATGATGTAAAATCAGCCAACCATCGACACAAAGTGAGCACAACAATGTCAGAAAATAGACCTTGATGTTACATGGGTACTTGAGGAACCACTGGCCAAATGTCGCCTCCTTCTTGCTCTAGATCCTAACCAAAGGAAGATGGCAATATGGGCACTCCCTTCTTTTGCTGGGTGACGAGCTCGAGCACACGGAATGCTTCATCGGCGGCGAGCTCGTCGTCTGGTGGCGCTCAGCGAGGTGGTAGCTAGGGTTTGCGGGTGAACAGGAGAGGTAGAGAAGATAATGGAGTAGATGAATGGGGACGGAAGGTCACAGAGTGGCGCGGTGGCACGGCGAGTGTTGGCCGCTGTTGTGGGTGCACTCAGGGGGCAATAACTACTCGTGGGCGCGCCGGTGGTTGTGTTGAGCGGCGGTGCGGTGGTCGGCGGCTGATTAGGGGTGAGTGTGGTGGTTGGGCAAGATTGGGGTATTTTGGGGGGGGGGATTGGGGGCTGCTGGCCATTGGGAGTAGAGGCTGACAGGGTAGGTCCAACGGGTTAGCCCTTTAGATGGGTGGACTCGGCTGACCATGGTCAAGAGGCTGACAAATGGTCCCTAACATGCCTAACTTCTTTCAAAACTGATTTTAGGATAGTAAATGATCTCAAATTTAAAAACCCATAACAAGAGAGTTGTAGAACTCATCGAGATCTACAAATATTGTTTTACCCAAAACTCCGTTTGACAAAGTTTTAACAAACTAAATTTTGAATTTAAGTAGATGACAAATTTTAGCAAGATTTTGGAAGTTTAAATGATCCCAAATTAAAAATTAATGAATACCAAGTTTTCATAACTCATTGAGATCTACATTTCATATGTAGGCCGTTTTTTCATTTGACATAGTGATAATAACATGTGGTACATATTTGACATATCACTCTTAAACTATATGGGTGATCTATAGGATTAGTGAACAATGTGTATCACCACTTTCTCAAATGAAAAAATGACCTATATATGAATTGTAGATCTCATTGAGTTATGCAAACTTGGTATTCATGACTTTTTAATTTGGGGTCATTTAGTGTTACAAAATCTTGGTTGACTTTATCATTTATGTAAATCCAAGATATTTCTTTGTAACATGAAAACATCTTCAAAGTATTATCAGTAACAATATGATATCACTATGTATTATGATTTTAGATATTTTTAGGAAAAAAAGTCATCCAATTTGAAGCAAAAATGAGGGAGAAAAACCTTTACAAGTTGTAGGAAGAGATTAAAATGAAAAAATGTGCTTGTTCATGTGACTTGAGAGGAATTGTATATGTACGAAGTTGTATAACTCAATGAGCCGTACATTTTTTGTCCTGATCATCTTTTCATCCGAGTTCGGTTTGTATAACAATTTTATTTTAAAAAACTGTAGGGATTTTCCTGGATCATTTTTTCGTACAAATTCGATTCGTATATTTAAAATTATACTTTCTAGTTTTGAAAAATTCAATTAAAATTGACAGTCAGTTCATAGTATCCGTTAGTTCATGCGATTTGGGCCTTTCGACAATAAGTTTCATACCAACACATATTCATATCAACAATTCACACTCAAAACTAGCAACCATATTAGACATTAGATATATAATATATAAAGACGGCAGTTCAAGCAGCCATATGTTCATACCAACATTTATATGACATCTCCACATCAATACTTAAGTCACAAAATACATCATTGCTGCCCCACTTGGGCTTCCAAAAGTCATCAGTTCCCCACTTCACATGGTCTTCTTGAAATTCTTGGCCAGGGCAGTGGCATCCAACAGTTTCTCATATTTTTCAAGTTTGGCTTTGACGACCTCCGGACCCCCTCGGAACGCTTGCATTTCCTTCTAGTGGATGGCGTCCTTGACCATGTCAGTGAGTTTCTCAACCTTCCAAGTCAGGGAAGTGATGTTCTGCTCTAGGGTCTCGTAACCTCTTCTATGGCGCTTATGAGCGCTAGTCGAGTTAACAACATTTTCTCAACATGGTACTGCATATGGACAAGAGGCATTGTTAGTTGTGCAAGGGATAAATGACAAGAGCAATTGTTAGTGGTGCAAGAGCAATTTGAACTTGAACCTTGTTCTAAATGTTTAGCATGCAGTAGGAAGCAGAGGAAACAAATCATATATAATAGGATCAAGTTCAGACTTACAAAAACATCAGGTTCACAAAGATAGCATCAGTAGTTCATCAGCAATTCACAGTAGTAGATATCATCAGGAATGAGATAATCATCAGACAATTCAAATCAGCGGATACCATTAGCAATGAGGTAGACATCATACAATTCACAACAGCAATGAGCTAATCATTAGCAATTCAGATCAGAAAAAACTAGCTTTGTCATACACAATGAGATAATCTTCATTTATGCATTATATCAGGTTTCAAATATCAGTAGCTATCATCAGTACACATCAGTAGACAATGATCTAAATATTTCATTTATGCATTATATCAGGTTTCAAATATCATCAATACACATCAGTACACAATGAGCTAATAATCACGAGTAGACAAAGATAACTAAGTCATACTAGCTATAACTAAGTCATATTACAAGCTAGCTAAGTTAAACTAACATCATCTATGCAATAGAAAACCCAGAGAACCCTATACCTCGGTGTCGGTGGACGATGACACACGCCAGCAGGAATTGGGCGGCAAGTACTCGGAGCTGGACGACGACTTGTCCTCAGAGCTGATCAACCCATTGAACTCGGAGGAGGACAACGACTTGTACCTTGAGTTGGTCGGCGACTTGTACTTGGAGCTGAAGCTAGACATGGGACCGAGGCAGCCACATTGCGTACCCCCGCGCAGGTAACGGCTACATTCATCGTGCTCTCCTAAGAAGCAAGCACGGCATAGCACAGCGGCGCTATCCAACGATGAAGAGTACGCGGGGGCCTTCTCGTTCAAGGGCCCGGGGTCCTTCCTAGTCGAGGCCGCGCGCTTCTTGCCCGCCGGCGCTGCATTCTTCTTGGCTTTCGGCGACACTATCTTCTTGGCCGCCGACGTGGCCTTCTTCGCCGCCGCCGGCATGGCCCTCGAAGCCCTGGCTAGGGCTTCTGCCTTTTTTGTAGCCTGCGACGCGGTCACCTTCAACGCCAAAGGTGCGGCCGACTTCTTCGCCGCCGGCGCGGCCTCCGGCTCCGCCTCCGGCGCTTCCTCCTTAATGGCATCCTCCTTCATCGCAGCAGGGACCCATCTTCCGGTGATTGAGTCCTTAATGGCATGCCTCCTTGTCTGCTTCGTCATCTACGACGATGGCGGAGGGGGCAGACCGTGGGGGTGTTGGCGTTGGCGTTGGCGGCGTCGGCAGGGGCGACGGTGGTGGTGAAAGTAGATTTGGGATTAGGCACGGTGAATGCGATGGATTGAACGGAGGTGGGGTAGGTGAAGGGGTGAATGTGAAGGGACCAGACCCACTGTCAGCCACTAAAGGTGAAGGGGTGAATGTGAAGGGGCCAGCCCCACTATCAGCCACTGTCAGTCACTACAGGCCCACTGTCATTCTGAAGTTTTGGTTCGTGCCTACACAAGCGGCATCGCCCATCTCTCGCCCACCAAAACTATTTTTGGCACGAAATTCCCATATTACCAAAACCTACTTCTTCACAAGACCAAGGACCATATAGTCATTTCACGAAGGACGATATGTATCTGAATCCACTCCGGTAGGCACTCCTCTCGGTCTCCGCTGCCACCTCCACTCCGCCACACTACACTCCGCCACCTCCGGTCCGACCTACAGCCGATAACCTCCACTTCACCACCTCTGGCCAGACCTTCAGCCTCCACCTCCACTCCGCCACCACCTCCTCCCGCTTCCTCCTCTTCATCCCACTCCACCGCCACCTCCTCCCGAAACCTAGATCCACTGCTGCCGGCCACTCCGACGGCCACTACCATTCTAGATCCACTCCGACGCCACCGAGAAGACAGAGACCGGTGTAGCTGCACGAGGATTCCTAAACGGCGTGGTGTAGCAAAACGCCGGGGTGTAGCAAAAGCCATCTCGGCGAAACGCCCGTGAGCCCAGGTTCTGTCCAAATGCTTCCCTTTTAGTGTGCATTGAATTGTTCTTCGTAAAAGCAATACATGTGAGATTATTGGGTTTAGCTTATAGTGTTTTCTTGTGCTGTAAGATTTGGGTTTAGGGTTTAGAGCAGCGGCGGAGGTAGGAAATTTTTTCCGGTGTGGCGGATTTATAAAGGTCAAACATGTATAATATAATTATGATCTACATAATAGCGCACTATAACATTATTTAAGTATGTATATTACTTTGGTATCAACAAATATAGCAGAAATTCAAAACTGAAGCATTGACACTTGAAAATACCATAATAAACCAATATTACATGGACTAAGTGAGACTAAGAGTTGTTTACAAATAGGAAACTATGAAAAGCTGCGGGACTTGCAAGTCGCGGAGAATAGAAGGGTCTTGGAGGCCTACGGTATCCGCGACTTGGCCGGTTTCCTTAGTGCTGCCATGACAAATTGAAGGACCAAGAACGGCGACCAGAGTGTGGAGGGGGTGAATGGGAGCCTCAAATTTCTCTTGAAATATTCGGACCACTCTTCCCAAAACCAAACCCAGTTGTGGAGAGAAACTCATCAGAAACCCCAAAACGTAGGTTCTCGACCCCTAGGGAAAAAGGCAAAAACCTAGGCAGAACGAAGCAGAACAGAAACCAATAGAGAGCTCCAGACCAGTTGGGACAGAGCCACCGGACTATAGCGAGTAGTCGAGAGCTAAGGTCCGACGCCTTCACCCGCCGAGACAAACCAACACAGGGAGCACCTGACCTCCGAACGACTTGCTCCGGACCAGTCCGACGCCACCTCCGGACCAAGGAAAGTGCTCCGGTGCTTACTCCTGCCTACTGTCGAAACTAAGGAGTGAGTACCCTACCTCCGGACCCGACCACCGGACTACCCCGTCGGACTAAGGAGAGAGCTCCGACGCGTGGTAGCTTTTCTCAGCAGAGCCACCGGACCATTCGCCTTTGGTCCGGAGCTCAAAAGCTGAGAGGTCCGGAGGGTGGTCCGACGCCCCATGCTGCTTGACACAAGAGAAGTCAAGACCACCCTACCACTTGCTATGGTCCGGAGCTTAGGGGTAAGTGGTCCGGCGCTCACGAGTAGAAAAACTGTTCTTCGCGAAAAATGGATTTCTCTCCACTAAATCTTCCCAAAACTCAACCAAATGATCACCAACTGCAACCAAACTTTGTAGGCATGCTCCTAGTGTAGTTGGGGAGCTATCCCAATTAAATCATCGCTCAATTTGGAGAGGATAAAAGGGAACACTCGGATTTGAGGGAGAAGAGAGCAAAACGAATAATGCCACAAAGAAATTGCCCGATCTACGCACTCGTGAGGTTTGAGGAGAATTCCTTCGGTGCAAAGATGATCCTCACGATTACGAACAGCTTGGTTCAAACGGATTTGCAAAAGCTACTCCCTACAAAGAGAAATCATCTCTGGAAAAAGAGAGGGCAAAAGCAAAACGCGAAGAACACAAGCAAAACAGAGGCGCAATCACGTAATCGAAGCCACCATGGATTACAGAGGTTACGGCCTCCGATTCCTCGCAACAAACTCAAGTTCTTACAGAGGTTGGTGAAATCAACCTAGGGATCTCATGAACTAGAGAGAGGGTAGAGAGAGAGAGAGAGTTGTGGCAAATGATTAGGTTCAAGAGATGGGATGAAGATACCCCTTCATCCCCTATTTAACAAAGACCCCCCTAGATACAAGACCGAATTACCTATCCCTAAGACACTGCAATCCATGTCGATAACTCTTAGCCACTCGTTTGAATGGATGGCCCCGCTTCCTGCCGGGAGTTGCCGTCGCCTCGACCCAACCTCTAGTATTTCGCCACGTGCCATCCCCGCTTCCTCGGAAGCTCCGCCCGGGTTTTGAGGCCCAAACCCACGAAACCCGCCACCGGTAGCTTTGGGCTCAACTACCGAACCCCGAGTTTTGAGGCCCAAACTCGGAAACCGTCCTCGGATGGTTTTGAGGCCCGAACCACCAAACCGTTCAACTCGAGCCACCTTGTCCTCGCCCGGTCGGACTCCGAGTCCCATGAGCCTCTGCTCGATCCGCTCGTCCGTCGTCTTGACTTGGTCGACTCAGTCTACCTCCATGTCTTCCCATACTCGCCGGTGCCAAGTACTAGCCACCACAGCTAGTCCGCCGGCGCCCATGGTCCCTCAGTCCGAGCCCCGCTTCCGCCCTTCAGCGCTCTCAGTCCATCGGCACAGCAAGCCTCTACTCGACCTTCTCCACGCCATTGACCAATGTCACTAGGCTTAGCACCTGCACACCACAAGCCGATAGACATGCACAGACTTGCTTTCACAAGGGGTTAGGGTAAGCCACTCAAACTAAAACACTCACGTGTTGGACGATCACTCATCATAAAGCTGAACATACATGGGTACTTATCCACCATGTGTTCGCAATCTCCCCCTTGATGAGTGCATTGTCAACACAAGTGCATTTCAGATTTGAGCCACAAGGTAAAGCTCTCCAAATGACCAAAAAGCTAATAAAGCCAAAAGCGGGGTCACTTGAGAGAAGCAAAACGCGTCCAAAACTTG